>CM038704.1:45274388-45874388 GCA_021613375.1 Megaleporinus macrocephalus | reverse complement strand
CTAGAAATACACTCTTTAGGTGTATTGTGTAAAATGATTGATAAGTTAATCGAGTCTAGAAATACACTCTTTAGGTGTATTGTGTAAAATGATTCATAAGTTAATCGAGTCTAGAAATACACTCTTTAGGAGTATTGTGTAAAATGATTGATAAGTTAATCGAGTCTAGAAATACACTCTTTAGGTGTATTGTGTAAAATGATTGATAAGTTAATCGAGTCTAGAAATACACTCTTTAGGAGTATTGTGTAAAATGATTGATAAGTTAATCGAGTCTAGAAATACACTCTTTAGGTGTATTGTCTAAAATGATTGATAAGTTAATCGAGTCTAGAAATACACTCTTTAGTTATATTGTGTAACTATGTATCTTACATGAGGTTTAAAGTTCTACAGCTGCAATGGAATATAATATGTTCAATTATGTTCCCAAACCCTGAGGCGTCCCACCCCTGAGGGTACCACATCGTTGACTGTTTACTACCTTTAGTTCTAAATTAGGTGGTATTGTGTAAAATGATTGATAAGTTAAATCGAGTCTAGAAATACACTCTTTAGGTGTATTGTGTAAAATGATTGATAAGTTAATCGAGTCTAGAAATACACTCTTTAGGTGTATTGTGTAAAATGATTGATAAGTTAATCGAGTCTAGAAATACACTCTTTAGGTGTATTGTGTAAAATGATTGATAAGTTAAATCGAGTCTAGAAATACACTCTTTAGGTGTATTGTGTAAAATGATTGATAAGTTAATCGAGTCTAGAAATACACTCTTTAGTTATATTGTGTAACTATGTATCTTACATGAGGTTTAAAGTTCTACAGCTGCAATGGAATATAGTATGTTCAATTATGTTCCCAAACCCTGAGGCGTCCCACCCCTGAGGGTACCACATCGTTGAGTGTTTACTACCTTTAGTTCTAAATTAGGTGGTTAATGTAACTGAATAATGATTGATAAGTTAATCGAGTCTAGAAATAATCACTAGCTCCATTCATATGATGACACTCGAGGACACAAGACCAAAGCTACAAGGTAAAAGCTGATAGCTGTGGCTTCACTCGGCCCCCATGGGAGTTGCTGCTTAGTAGCAATGCCAATGGGTTTGCTGACCCCTGACCTTTTCAACTCCAAGGTGTTTGCAGGTCTCTGCAGAAGCCGGAGCCTACGAGGGCAGCGCTTCAGCCGGAGCGTCCGAGGCGTCCATTACGCTGCAGAGGGAACAATGGGTTGTGATCAAAATGGTGGGGATGAGGTAAACAGTCAGGAAGTGATAGAGTCATAGAGCGATCCACACTGGGGGATAATAATAATGTGTGTGTGTGTGTGTGTGTTGTGTGGGGGGTGACAGAGCACTGACATCAGCTCTTAGTCACTCTCTCTTTCTCTCTCTCTCGCGGTACGCGCTCTCATGGGGAGAGGAAGTCATTAGTGCCAGGAAAATAAGGAATCCAGTCATGGCTCCAAATCAAGCATCTTTCCAGCAAGACGAGAATCACTGCTAAGGTCTGTGAGTCAAAGACACGACAGAGAAGCACCACAAAGCGAATGCACACTGGTGTTGGTGTGTGAAGATTGTTCGTTTACTGACATTAGGAATCATCGTCAGTATAAGGAAACACATACATTAAAGACTACAAACTAAAAAGAAATCTATACATCAGCTGTAAAAGCATCCTTCCAGCGAGAAGAGCAGCCCACCTTCTAGACCAATCAATATACTTTTGATTGTGTAAAGAAAAGAAATCATTCTCATTTCTGCTGGTCATTTCTTTTGGTCCACTCTGCTTTTGTCGATTTTCATTTTTCTATATTATTTGTATCATTTGTGAAGATTTCATGATTAATGGACCAATAGAAATGCTCCAAAATCACTTGGAATAAAAACCTTTTTACATTAATCTACATAAAAAGTAAAGAATGCTTTTGTCCTCTCCTCTCTCTCTCTCTCTCTCTCTCTCTCTATATATATATATATATATATATATATATATATATACTCAAAGAAAAACGTGTCTCTATCTTTTGATGCTATGCTATGATTTGAACCCCGCAGCTTGCGTTAACATTGTCCTCAAGATGACATCCCTGTTTTACACACGCGCGTTTACAGTTTTAATGAAGATTCTGGCTTTTTGGGACTTGTTTTTAGTTCAGAACAGAGTCTACACACACTCACACAGTTCTGCAGTTTAACAACGCATCATAAATCTATCATAGACTTTCTCAAGCTCAAATTTAAGAAAAGCTGTCACTGCTCTTAACCAGTCTTTGTAAATATAACATTACTGCTGAAATCAAATGCTTTGTGTTTGGGTCATTTTAGGGAAGAAGGAAAACACCGCTTTTGTCCATTTTCTATATTATTTATATAATTTATGAAGATTTCATGATGAATGAACCAATAGAAATGCTTCAAAATCTTTTGGAATAAAACCTTATTACAATAATTTACATAATAAGTAAAGAACACTTTTATCCTCTCTCTCTCTCTCTCTCTCTCTCTCTCTCTCTCTATATATATATATATATATATATATATATATATATATATATATATATATATATATATACATATATATATATATATATACGCTGTCACTGTCCTTCACAAAAACTTTGTGATGAATGGACCAATAGAAATGCTTCAAAATAGCAGTGAATAAATTCCGGTTCCATTGATTTACATTGAAAGTAAAGTCAGGTTTTGTTCTCTCCTGTAAAGTTGCTGTTTTGCACATACTTGTTTTTCTTTGGACAGCAACGATATATAATACTCAAAAATAGAAAAATGGAGATACCAGGTGTATTCCGACAGCAACAATGTATGTAAATATATGTATGCAAATATAAAAGGAGGATCAGAATTAAACTGCATTCATTATTAAGGAGGGTTGGTCTTATTCACCAACAGTCCTCAAGATGACAACCCTGTTTTAATGAAGATTCTGGCTTTTTGGGACTTATTCTTAGTTCAGAACTAAGAGTCTACACACACTTACACAGTTCTGCAGTTTAGGAACGCATCACGAATCTAGCGTAGACTTTCTCAAGCGCAAATTTAAGAAAAGCTGTCACTGCTCTTAACCCGTCTTTGTAAATATAACATTACTTCTAAAATCAAATGCCTTGTGTTTTACTGGGTGATTTTAGGGAAAAAGGAAAACGTTAAGTTAAAACATGTTAATAAGACAAGATTTGATTCAAAGTCAGTTTGGAGCATTTCTATGACTCCATTCACCAAAAACACTGAGATGCTTTATAGTAAAGCTGGCTATTTCACTACATATAACATAATAACACCCTGAACAAATGGAGCTGTAGCGCTTCGACAGGACAGCAGTGATAGAAAAGTAAACATACAGAAAGACAGACTGCAAATATTACTTTTGCAGATGGCCAGTTTAAACCTATCAGGCAGTAATATGTGCCCTTTGCTGGCAAGTACAGAACATCTTAACCTGACCTATAAACCAAACAGCCTTTTCACCCTGTCTTTATTCCCCTCTCGCTGCCTTACCGCTACTCTTCTATAGAAAAGCCCCCAACAGCAGCCTGGCAGCTCGGTTTTCGCCTCGAACAGTTGTAATTGACATTTTTCCCCACTGCTTTCAGCTATGATATATCAGAGGGTGCATCACCCAGCGAGAGAAGGAGGAAACATTAACGGGATTAATAAAGGAGTGGGAGCGTTGCAGGAATATAGATCGTGCGCTTGGCGAGATCAGTAAAATAGGATCTGTCAAGCAGCCATGCAAATGGCCCCGCTCAGTAAAAACAGATTGTACTTTTTCATGCATGGAAAGGAAGAAGAAAAACAAAAAAAAAAATATATGCAGGAGGGCCTCGCACAGCAGATCAATTCTCCGAGATTAGCTTTCAACTTTGCCGCCTGCCTCCATTTGTAAAGATAATTTCATTTAATAAGCCTGACTATTTGTTTTATCGGGTCGTCCCGCAGCGCTGCGCGTAGTCCGCTCGTAGTGATGCATTAAAACAACAGTGGTAAGAATTATTGCGGATTGTTGTGCGAATGCTTCCCTCTTTGGCCCTGACATGCCGTTCCCAATTACGCTCTGCTCAGCTGGAACAGCAGAAAGGCGAGATGTCGTCGTGCATGTGCTTTCACAGTTAGCAAACCAGCCCCCACCCCGCCCTAAACAGACCAATTTGTGCCGTAACAGTGCGGTGGCATCGTCGATTCGCTGGACAAAGAAGAAAAAGAACTCAAGGAGACAAACAGGATGCAGAAGAGTGCGGGCTGCTGTCGAACCATGATTAATTTCAAACGCGCGCTTCAAGCCTTGTGTGAAGCAGCCCGTTTTCCCTGGCCTAAAGATAGCTCGGCCTGCGTATCTGCCCTGGCTTCAGGCTCTTTCGATTTAAAGGAGTCCCAGAGAAAGGAAGAGAAATCGGAGAGGCTTCTGCCACAGAGGAGTGCCACTCCATACCATTTACCTACCTGGAAGAAAGTCTTTTCTATGCATTAAAGATAAGCGCCGCACCGAAGTATCAGTTGGCCGATATATTGGGCAATATTGACGACCAATAGGCATAAATCCGGCAAACAATGTAAACAATGATAATACTGAACAGATCTCTAATATGACAAAAACGGTTTACAGGTATTAACTGTTTCATTTTACAGATAGTAGTGACCAGCATATATTTATCCCTGTTTTGGTATGAGCATGGTTTAGTGTGTGTAAATATTAGATGTGTAAGAAAATATCGAAATATGGAATATCGGGACATTATGTTTCCTGATGTTGTATTAATTCTCAAAAACACAGTATCAATACACAGATTCCTGGCAGACACTGTGTGTTGTATTTAAACTTCTGACCACCAGATGACAGTGTTGTAATCCATTTTCAGCTCCACTCCAACATTAACAAGCAGCACAAGGGCGCAGTGATGTTGTAAACATTGGTAAACCTGTTCATATAGTGGTGTGTTTTAATAGTAGGATTTGAAAAATCGCAATACATCACTGTGCTTGCAATATCACAGTATATCTCGATATATTGAATCGTGGCCGCTGTATCACGATACATATTGTATCGCCAGGTTCTTGCCAATACACAGCGCTAATATGTATAGCAACATATTTTTGTGTGTTCCATTTGAATAAGAATCATATTTATCAACTGAAATGAATTTTAACTCTTATATTGGTCAAAATAGTATAAACTGTATTACATTTTGACCCTAACGTATTAAAGACGAGTGCATGCACGCACACAGCAGCTTCTCCAAGCCCTGCAACATTGTTCAGTGTTGTTTACGTCAAGCTTTTGTTTAAGACCATTAAACCATGTACTAAATATTAAAGCCATTTACACTGTTCAGTATTAGCTGCAGAGCCTTCAGCTTATCACTAGGACAAGCCTCGAGGGGGCGGCATTGCTTGAAGTCACTGACTGAGTGAGTGGCACCATTGGTGATGGACGCGGAGACCCAGATACTGTCCGTGCTAGGCTATTGGCTAACAGATAACCCCAAGAGACTGACTTCAACCTGTGTACATTCTAATGTCTGCTCTTATAACAACAAACTCACCTCAGACTGTGGCTCACTGTACAGGAGGTGAGAGTGTTTTGAGCTGTATGTACATCACGTTATCGGTATTTATTTGCTGTATATCAGTATAAAGGTAATGCCCTAACTTTTAAGAAGAATTTCAACTGGTATATTATCGCCTACTCCTACTAGTTCACTCCTACTAGTCCTACTACCAATCAGATTGTTGATATATTAGGCCATAAACAATTATGTCTATGCCCAGAGTCACACAGTTACATTTAACACTGGAAAGCACATAAACACTTAATTATTACATTAGATACTAGACTACGCTAATACATATAAACACCTATTTAACACAGATGAACCAAATCAACAACTTTTAAAGGTGAAAATCGCTTAAACATGTAAAGAGCACCCTAGATATAGGAAGTTGAGGCAGTGAAGGAGCTGCAGTTCCTTAAATTTCAAGACTTCCGCTGCTAAAAATAATTTTAAAAACATTCTGAAGTTGTTTAAGGAGTTTGGGGTCATATTTGATTTATCTGCAGTATTTGTGCACTGTATTTAGTGAACGCTGTCATTTCTTTACAATGAACCATCACCTGCTGGACGTTCCGGGTCAACACATGCAGGTTGAGGTGTAAAGAGGAGCCACCTATGCAGAGTTCTAGGCTAGTTGTGATAATAATGAAGCGTTTATCAACCACTTGGTGTACTTTCCAAATCAGATACCACACCCACATATCAGCGGTCTGATTGGTCACCACTCAGTTTTCATTTGCATGAGGTCAGTCCACAATGAGAGAGCAGAGAGATCAGTGCATCAGTTATATGTTTTGGCCTCTCGTTTTATTATAGCACTTCATAACGCGTTCAGTTTGATGTATATTAGAAAAAAAAAAGAAAAGAAAAATCATTTTGTATTATGTCATTCAGCCTGGGGCCCCTGAACTTTCAGAAATGGCCCTGAAAATAACTCTCACATGACATTAGAGCAGAGAATTCATTCTCGTTTGTGTGACTGTGCTTGCGTGAAGGAAAGTAGGTCCTGTTCTTCGCAATTCTACGCGACAATATCTTATAAATGGTGGAAGGAAGCATCTGGTATTGAGCAGGACTGTAAATATCTGTACCTAAACCTTGTTCAGCCCATGCGCTCTGGCTTTTGCCTTCAGTTCTGAATATCTGCAAGGAGAAATTAAAGTCTTTTTTCCACAATTCCTCAAAAGCAAGGGATGCAGCGTTGAGTAATGTGATTTAAAAGCCTGATCTACACGTGAAATCGTAACCTAACGCACTGTATTGCACAATAGAGGGAGAGTAATCAGCGTTCGTCTTCCCTTGCCCGTCTCTTGAATTTCAATGTTTCACGCCAACTGTCAGGCCGCATCAAACCTCTCTTTATGCAAAGCAGTGTCTGCTTTAATTAGTAGTTTCAGGTCAGTGCAGCCTGCGCTCTAGGCAGCGAGCGGGGCCAGACATTCGCAGGAGCCTCCATGTTGTCTGATCAAAAAATAGGCCATCACCGCCGTGCCGAGAGTGGCCACGTCTCATCACCCCAGCAACAACATGTGTGTGCGCGCGTGCGTGTTTGTGTGTGCGTGTTTATCCCCCATGAGCCATCCATCTCCACGCAGCAGGGTGGTTTTGGGTGGAGCACACATAATCACAGCAGTCACTCTACACCTGGAGGTCTGCGAAATAATAAACAGCGCTCAGGTCGCGGTTGCCCTGTATGCTTTGCTCAACTCTTCAGAGCAGCGGAAGAAAACGACAGGATACTCTTCGTGGAAATCTTCACGGCCTGTAAAGCAAGACACGCGATGTGGTTTCGCAGGTTTGAGTGGAGCAGTAAAGTCTAGAATCTAATGAACATTGTTAGAGTTTAAAACGCAAGTCTGTTTGAGATTACTTACAGGAGCATTCTGGCCTAAAGCTTGCATTCAATATGGTGTTAGTCATGTTGTGCAGTAGCAGGACATTGTATCCCTCAGCCTCATCAGCTTCCATCAATGAGTGTTCTCTCACTACAATACCCAGCATGCCTTCTGCAAAGATGTCATACAACCCCCACAACAGCGATAAAGGAAAATCAAAGAGGCTTATAAATGCAGACGGCTTCCTACCACTAATGTTGGCTATCTGGCTTCCTCCTGCATTAGGAGCCCAGCAGGGAGATTTCGGTCAGCCCACCCTCATGTATCCACCCTAAAGTTTCTTCAAGATACATCGAAATGGGTTTTAGTCTTTAACACCAGACACTCTCACTCTAGAGACTCCACTGTAGCCATGTTTACAACAGATGCGTGAATGGCGCACCCTTTGTTTTGCCCTGACTGCCTCTTTAATATTTAATTTAGAAATGCAATTAATGCTAATTAACGAGGTATACGCTTGCATTACTAAGAAGGGACTAATTGAGAATAGCCCCCTCCTTCAGAGCGTTTGTCATGGAACTATAACTTTAAAGGAGCAGTGTGTAAGCCACCAGTGGCGAGGTTGGGTATTGCAACCTGCTGAACACCCACCTCTGTGTTAGGGCCTGTTTCAGTTTGGCTTTGCTTCTTCAGGCTTTCTCGTCTTTGAGCGAGCATGCAGCCGTCCTTTGCTTTCTGCTGTGTTCTTTTGTGATAAATAATAAATATGATCCCCTGTTCGTCAAATGCTGGGCTCTCAATCTTCTCACAGCACAAGATGTTTTGTCAGCACTGCTGTTCTAGCAATCTAGTCTTACTTATCATGCTCATATCATTTTATTGTGTTTTTCATTTAGTACAGACTGAATCTGCTTCACTAGTTCCCCCCCATTTAGGTTATTTAGACAGAACATCCTAATTACTTTAACGCTGGTCAAAGAGTGTCCGTTTTGAGCTACTGTAGCACCATCTACATGGTTCCCTTCAGGAGAAGATGATCCACTCTGATATGAATGGGAAGGCCTCGTTCTAAGCTAACAAACAAACACAATGATTTGTATTTAAAGGTAATTTATACATGAATGAAAACAGTTTTGTATATTATATTCTATTTCTGCTAACAGATCACACTAAATTTTTACACACCGCACCTTTAAACCGGTTTCACTCTTTCAACCCTGCTGGAAAACAAGAAAACAGCATAGACCAGGATAGCTGGTCATTAGTAAAACCAGTGCATGTTGTGTTTTTGGGTGCTTGCACGCTGGGCAACCAGCTAAACCAGCACCGGATCAGCACTGGACCAGCATAAACCAGCTTAGAGAAACAAGGAATTCATGCCGGTCTATGCTGTTTTGTTTTTTTTAGCAGGGAAAGTATGTGCAGCTAATGCTATTCCCAGGTGGCAGGTCCAACATGCAGATTTTCCTTTTCAGACATCCTCCACCGTCCAGACAATAGCTGCTGATGTCCATGAATCAGTGATGAAATCCTCCACAAAGGATCTGAGGCGAGCGGATAGCGTGCATTTTTGCATTTTTGAAGAAAAGCTTTTTCATTACACACAAAGAAAGAGTGCAGAACTACGTTAGCAGGCCGGCAGTGTGACCGTCTCCAGCCAATCAGTCGATAACACACCTGCTTGCCACTTTTTAACCAGTTTACATTGGGGTGTTAAGTCAGTCCTTATGGCCTCTAGCGATCCAGCACGCTTGTGTCCAACATGCATTTGTTGCAGTTGAGGTTCCAGTTGGAAAGTTCAGCATCCAGATGCTCCTTCCCTGGCACTTCCTTTGACTCTGGGGGAAGGGCAGGCTGCAGTGATCACATGAAGAGGCGCTGGCTGGGAAAGCTTGTTCTTGCCTCGCCTTCTATTTCAGAGTACAGGTTCCAGGCAGAAGTGACATGGACCGTCCGGTACTGTGCCCCTATTGTGTCCCCTGAAGGAGCTTGACACTCTGTGGTCCATTCTGGAGGTGAAGGATAACTGGGGGTGGGAAAGTAATGGTAACTTTTCAACCTTTTGCCACATTTCAGGCTTCAAACTTAGAGATATGAAACTGTAATTTTTTTTGTGAAGAATCAACAACAAGTGGGACACAATCATGATGTGGAACAAAATTTATTGGATATTTTAAACTTTTTATTTTTGCGTTAATACTTTGTAGTGCCACCTTTTACTGTGATTACAGCTGCAAGTCACTTTGGGGTATGTCTCTATCAGTTTTGCACATCGAGAAACTGAATTTTTTGCCTATTCTTCCTTGCAAAACAGCTCAAGCTCAGTGTGGTTGGATGGATAGCGTTTGTGAACAGCAGTTTTCAGCTCTTTCTTCTTGCCACTCTTCCATAAAGGCCAGATTTGTGCAGTGTACGACTGATTGTTGTCCTATGGACAGATTCTCCCACCTCAGCTGTAGATCTCTGCAGTTCATCCAGAGTGATCATGGGCCTCTTGGCTGCATCTCTGATCAGTCTTCTCCTTGTTTGAGCTGAAAGTTTAGAGGGACGGCCGGGTCTTGGTAGATTTGCAGTGGTCTGATACTCCTTCCATTTCAATATGATCGCTTGCACAGTGCTCCTTGAGATGTTTAAAGCTTGGGAAATCTTTTTGTTTTAAACTTTAAACAACAGTATCTCGAACCTGCCAGGTGTGTTCCTTGGTCTTCATGGTGCTCTCTGTGCTTTAAACAGAACTCTGAGATTATCACAGAGCAGGTGCATTTATACGACTTGATTTCACACAGGTGGATTCTGTTTATCATCATCAGTCATTCAGGTCAACATTGGATCATTCAGAGATCCTCACTGAACTTCTGGAGTGAGTTTGCTGCACTAATAGTAAAGGGGCCGAATAATTTTGCACGCCCCACTTTTCAGTTTTTTATTTCTAAAAAAAGTTTAAAATATCCAATGAATTTCGTTCCACTTCACGATTGTGTCCCACTTGTTGTTGATTCTTCACAAAAAAATTACAATTTCATATCTTTATGTTGGAAGCCTGAAATAGGTTGAAAAGTTCAAGGGGGCCGAATACTTTTGCAAGGCACTGTATATATTTTTTTCCACAAAGCCTAAAGAACTTTTAAGTCTGTCTATGTATAAAGTCCATATCCGTTCCGGAAATCTATTACGGGTATGAATTTATCTTTTCCTTCCTGTTAAACAGAAAAAAGACATTTAAAAGGCTTTTTTTGGATGAAATAGCTTTAAAATTTATGATTCACTCCCCAGTGCATGCAGCCCATAAACTGAAACTAAGCTGCAAAAATGGCTCGTTTTGCTTTTATTGCTTCTGTGATATCACAAAAAGCAACAAATGAACACATATCCAGGATAAAGACGAGTCGGACAATGCTCATGTAAAATGAATTATGTCTGCTTTTGGTACGTAAGCTGTAACAAGTGTCATAAGTCATAAACAACCTAGGATATCGCCCTTCAACATAAGTTAGAGGCCTAAAGAAACTTTGCTCGACCTTTGCTTCTTTAGTCTTGAGCTTGGTTTATTAGCTATCTGTTTTAGAAGATTAGTTTCTTTGTGAAGTGAGTGAACTGTCATACGATCACAGGAGCAGACTGTCGTCTCGATATAGCCTTGCAGTGTACAGTGCTATAGTAACAAAGTGATGATAATAATAAGCCATTTCCAATCATACAGTCCTGATGCTTGGCCGTAGCCTGTCTTTATGTCCAGACAGACACCTGCTCGCGCGACGTTCCTTCTGAAATTGAGTTTATAAATAGGGAATGTTTTCCTTCTGTGCTGCAGTAACTGCTCTGCTCTTCTGGGAAGGCTTTACACTAGATGATGGAACGTTGCCGTGAGAATCTCATTGCCTTCAGCCACAAGAGCATTGGTTCTGAGGTCAGTTGCTGATGTTCTAGATGCATTCTATGGATCCCAGTGCCTTCTGGTCAAAGCTTGGCACTGGACACTGAGCATCCCATTATACTGGCCATGTTTTTCTATGGAGATTACTCAAGCTGCATGTACACGGTGTTTGCACCTTAGAAGTGGCTGAATTCACCAATTAGAACGTAGTGTCTACATACTTTTGGACATATAATACATGTTCCATGGTCCGTGGAAGGCGTGGGAAAACTGTGGCGAGGGAGCGCGAAAGCTAATGGTGGAAAAAGCCGAGTGGGCTCCAGGCATTCCTTTGTGATTACACATCTGTGCAAAAGGAGGCCAGACATTCTTTTGGACCGTATCTGAAGCCTGCTGACTTCTACCCCCGATCCCTCCTTTCCCTCCCCTCTTCATTTGGAAAAAAAAGGGAGTTTAACTGCGAATGTTGTTTCGGTCCAGTCAAAGCATCGGCCTGCAGAGGAGCTCCGTCCCACCCCCTCCCTCCTTTCAACATTTCAGCTGCCTGAGTCTGATGTAGGCCAGAACAGGGAAAATGCTCAGAGCACAGAAAGATTCTTCTGCTGGACATTCATGTTACATGTCGTGAAACCTTTTGCTTCCTCTTTCCAAACTTTTAACCTCCAGCCTCGTAACTGCCCGGCTACGTAGCGGGAGCCTGAGTGTGACAACAGACGGCCAGGGCCGGCAACCACCAGAGCTGTTTCTTTAGGTTGGGGCTTTGTTCCACTGAATTACAGCCCATCCCTTTTGTCGGCCAGTCAGCTGAAGAAAAAGAGGGTGAATCACAACTTCTGCATACCAGCCTTGGTTAATATCAGTCGCATGCAATCATGTTCTGTTTTTCTCGTTTTAAGAAAAGAGGAACTGGGCCTTTTTTGAACGTTTCAGCCTAATTCAATTTAAACAAGGTCATTCAGAGTGGTTTGATATGAGATCATCCGCTATAAAAAAAAACTTGAGTCAGAATTGTGTGGTAGGAACCAGACGTCCAAAGCATTTCATGCCTCTAAAAGCTCCCCCCACAGAAAGCAGCGGCAAGGAATGATTACTAACTCCCTGCCTGATGCCCACAGTTTGTGATTACACATCTTTATTAGTTTTTATATTATAATAGAGTGATGGAAGTCACTGAATGGATGTTACTCATCAAATAAAGTGCTTTTTTTCACCATTATTAACCCTTTGATGCACAAGCTAAGTAAACCCCTTCTAATGCACAGCCTGGGTTAAATGTGACACATATTCATGTCCTATGTTATTGTATGTATTGCTATGCATCTCTTAGGTATATGTATTAAAATCAGTTTGTTTAATTATTAAATGTTCCAAGTGTTCATTAAAAATCTTGTTTTTGACCTTCAGTTATTATTTTAATTCTTATTTATTTACTGAATAAAGAAAAATAGTTTTCAAGTTTCAAGTTTCAAGTTTATTTGTCATTTGCACATCATGTCAGGACATAACATGCATTGAAATGTTTTTGGTAAGGCTTAGATAAAACTCTACTGCAGGGCAGCATTATATATGTAAAAACAGTACAAACATACAATTACTGAAATATATAAGGGAATATACAAAACGTACACAAGATATACAGAAGGACATTTGTAGAAACTTGATCTATTATCTATTATTATCTTATTTCTATTTTAATTGTAGTTTTAGTATATATGTTCCTGCAAATGTTTACAGATGTCAATAATTCCTATTAAACTTTATAGTGAACACATAAGGGTTCATTTTGACCCATGATGTGCGTTAGAAGGGCAGTGATTCAAAAATGATTTTTATTAAATATATAACAAAAATAAAACTGAAACAAGGACTTATGATGATCAAAGACAAGTTTAATTAATAATTAAATATTTCATTTTGTCTGTACCAAAACAAACATAACACTCCCGAAACTTTACAATATGTTTCAGTTGGTGACTGTTTCGGTAGTGACAGTTTAGCCCATTTTGAACAAAACTCAAAAACACTAGCCAGTCTGTGACAAAGCAAACAGCGAACAGCTTTCCAACAGTTGTACATTCATAAACTCGTACTCGTTTTCATCAAATATTCATTAAAACGTTTTATTTAATGGCAGAAAACATGTCTTAAGTTTTGCTAGTAACAATTCTTTAAAGTGGCCATGAAGGACAGGGATGCAGCTTCACTTCCTGCTCTCAATACAGGGGCGAGGCTACAATTTTTGCATTAACCAGTTTTTTTTTTTTTTGGTGATCAGATCACGTTCAGATTTCTGTGGAACTCTGGGAAAGCCAGGTGGAAACACTCTCAGGATGCACTGTGAGTGGATTACGATCGAATCACTCAAGCCACACTTGGAGGTGGTCAGAGAGACGGATCTTGAAACGAGAGATGGAGGACACATTAGCTGATTAGACATCTTGCTGAATGATACACTTCTCTGTTGTATGCATCCTGACACCAAACAAATGTGATGTGTAGTAACACAGAATCGCACAGCGCTTGTTGCAGCGTAATATGATTTTATGATAATATGAAATTTATAAATAAATACGGTCAACCTAAATAATTACGACCATCTCAAATAATTGCAATGAGGCGATAATGTAATAACTGTGATAGACCTAATGGTCCATACATGGAGACCCCTAGTTCTCATTAACACCACTGTAAATACATTTCAGTTGCTAAATTTCTCTACAGTTCGGTGAAACGAAAAAAAAAAAACAATCAATTAATTCTCCTTTCATGCAAACTGCTTGCTGTTATATAGTTACCTCACTACGGAGATTTATAATAAAACTGAAAAATGTAAATGTGAAGCAACTATGATGCTGTTAAAGTATATAGTTGTGGGTTGTGAATAAATATTAGTAAATATAATGGATAATGAACCTTCCTCTTGGATCAATAAAGTATCTATCTATCTATCTATCTATCTATCTATCTATCTATCTATCTATCTATCCATCTATCCATCCATCCATCCATCCATCCATCTAGAACCACAAACATGCCCAGAACTCTTTGTATGCTTTATTTGTTCTTCAGAACAAATAGGTTGTATATGATTCCATGGTTTAATGTAGCACCAAAAGGGTTCTTCTTGTAAACCGATATATATATATATATATATATATATATATATATATATATATATATATATCCAAAATTGCTACTTTACAGGAAAGGCTCAAGACTTCCTTTACTTTCAATGTAAACCAATGGAACCAGAATTATTTCCAACCTATTTTGGAGCATTTCCATTTGTCCATTCATCATGAAATAATCACACAATGTAAACAACAGTTCTCGCGTTAAAATGATACAGGAAAATAAAATTTGACAAAAACAGAGATGCATGTTCTTCTTTGGACATTACCCATGTATGTGCTTTCGTAAATATAGAACCATTGCCTTTACTAAAGATCATGCAAACCTAATATGTCCTTTAACCACAGTCCTTTGCTGCAAGGTGAAATCTGCAGTTCTACACAACTGAGCCACACAAGACACATACCGTTGGCTATGTATTTGCATTTTCATTAATTATAAAAGCTTGTAGGCGTTAGTGTACATACTGCATTAAGATTTAAGTACAATAGCGTTGATGTTTGTTATTCTAATTAATGTCTCATTATCACATTCGCAGCATTTCTAATTACCTTCCTGATAGGATAAATACCACGTAGCTCCATGCAAACAAAAACCAAAGAGCAGAGCGGCGGCAATTCACGCGACACGGCGCCCTCTGCTGGCCCGTTAAGTCAAAGACGAAAACATTACAAAGCCAAGCCTGCCCTTCAGGTGATTCCTTCACTTAATCAAGTGAGCAAACACATATTTTATTCCAAACAAATTCTGTGCGCTATTATAATTTTTTTCTATATTACATTCACACATGCACAGACTTCTATATGATTTATTACACTAATTGTGAACCATTCAGAGACTGACATCACGACAAGGTGTTAAAGCGGCGATCTCATTGGACAGGCCACATAAAGGGGCGGGCTTAATCGCGGTACGCCCACGCTGATTGGCAGAAGACGCTGTCAATCAGCCTCACAGAGCGCAACGCGTTGCTGCCGGTGTCTGCTTGCACTGTAAATCACATGACCTTCCCTATATCAACACACGGACGCCATTAATAGTAAAAGCAGAGACGGAGAAATCAGAGGTGAGACACTTCTGCCTTGTGTGTTTCGGCTGCAATCGCTTGTGACCTCTTTCAGCACGTTAGCGAGTCGTCTTCGGCACATTAAAGAGGGAAAACACGCTCTCGCACCGTGTTCTGCGTTAGGAAGCCTCGCAAATCTCCCTTGTTTTATCAGCAAAAGTGGCCAGAGTTGGGAGCTAGCGTTAGCAGGCTAGCTCGCTAACGCGGCCAAGAAAACAAGGCCTCGCGTTTCTCCTCTGTTTACTGACAGGGTTATTTGCCTATTGAGTTAGGATTTTGAAAGCTTGGGGTTATGTAGAGGGTGTCCTGTTTAAATGTGGGAATCCTAGGCTGCTTGCTAGAGCCGTCGTTGAGCGTAAACCTGAAGAAAGACGTGGCTGAGGTTAGCTTCTTATTCGAATTCCCCCGTTCCACCTTAAACGGTGCAGCAACCGCTGCACCGTTTAAGGTGGAACGGGAAATACACTAAAAAGCTCAACTCCTTGCTCTCTGAAGTTAGCTTCTTGTTCAAAAACACAGTTCCATCTTAAATGTTGCCTCAGTAACTGCTGCACCATTTAAAGGAGAAACGGGGAAATTAAACAAGAAGCTAACTTCAGAGAGCAAGAGGTTGAACGTTTACGACACAGGCCAGTTTTATTTCCTCAGATCGGTTAAAAAAAACAGAGAAACGTGTCGATTTAACGCCCCAAAGTCAAAGCAGTTCGCAGCGCTTGCTTTTGGCCACTTTAGCCAGACCCTTGTCAACTTTTGTATTTTAGCCTGAGTCCTGTTTGCTTTCTTTGCAAGTTAGACGAAGCCCATCGCGCCTGAGCGTAGCTGTCCCGAGGCCAGAGACAGACATTTTGAAAGGTCAGTGTTGTGTATGTGTGTGTGTCTGCGCTGCTGGCTCGGCTAATGGTCTCTACTAAAACGCTTAGAGCTGCTCAGGCATCGCAGTACATTACCTGTCTATCATTTCACCAGCTGGCATGTTAAATCCGCTCTGCACGACGGGACTCGACTTTTGCTGCATTCATGGAATGAGTAAGAGGAACCAGAGGCAGAAACCAACATCTAAAACCTTTCTGAAGGGCTCGCAAGCACTGTAGCTGGGCTAAAATGATTCAGAAGGCTAGTCATTACTTGTGAGTTTGCACAGCCTTGAGGAGCTTAGGGTATTTGTGCACCAGCTACACAAGAAGAACTGGCTGTACCTTCCCAGACAGAACCATGCCTGTATTCAATCTGAGGGTGTGTATCATGGTGTACACATGCTCAGTTGTATGAGTAAAAGCTTTAAGGAGTATTCCAGCAGGTATTCCCAATTTTGGAATAATTCAGTCTTTACGATGTAAACACAGCCGTCATTCACAGCAGTTTGCCATCAGATGGAACCAGAGGTCCCCATGTTTAGTACACAAATATACCCACCTTGTCCAGAACTATCAGGGAGCCTACACATGAGTTTTTATTATTATATGTAGATGTTGGTAGAAATAGTGAGTAAAATATCTATTTATTCATAACAGTGCCTTGTGTGTGTCCCTTCTGTTACAGATAGATTCGTATAATGTGGTTAAAATACATTTAGGGCCAAAATCTATCACAAAATAATGTGTCAGACGTGTGTCTAACCATTTCCTGTGTCGTCTTTCTGTGAGGAAGCTTTTAGAGGTCTTAAACACTTCAGATGTCTGGTTCCTGTCACTGGTTTTCACCACTGCTTTGAACTGTTCTGTCTCACACCAATCCACTTCCAATGACTTTGTTTATATCTCCACCATTTAATTATATAGATCTTCAGAAAATCTATGGTGTTTCTCCTTAAGGCATCAACCTTAACTTAGAGAGGAACTCCACTGAAATAACTTTATAATTAACTGGTTAAGATGTAAACAAACTGATGTGAAATGCTCCTTTTTAGAGCCAATAGCCAGGTCAGACTTGTTCACAGTAGTGGTCATGGGGACCAGATAGCTGATGTGTTTATTATTGTTAAAAGCTCCCTCTCAAAAAGTTATTATATGAAATGGGTGTTACTACAGTGCTTGATGTTTTGGTGGATAGTGTGGTACAAATATAATTTATGATATGTGATTAATTTATTTATTAGTACGACCATTGGTGCTATATATAATTTTAAATGTGCTGTTGAAAAACTGGGGCTACAGTAATTATACAATATTTGGCATAGTGTGATATGTATCGCAATAATGGTGTGTGTGTGTGTGTGTGTGTATATATATATATATATATATATATACACACACATATATATATATATATATATATATATATATATATATATATATATATATATATATATATATATATATATATATATATATATATATAGTAACTCAGGCCTGTGTGGGAAATGTTGATTGTGATACTTTTGAGTAGAGATGGACTGATCAGCTCGATTAGCCGATACCGATAGAGGGCGGGGTATACGCCACGGCAGGGCTACATGTAGTTATTTTAACGCAAGAAATTCATAAAACATGGTCGAAACTGGTTTAATGCCCTTTTTAAAGAGCTCATATGAAACAGCATATTTTAAAACAAAATTAGCAGAAAATAAACAAAGTAAATCAAACTAATATCCCCAATACTGCAATCATTAAATTTAGACCCTTAATTTAAAACGAAAAAAAAAAAAACGAATTAAATGCAGTAAAAACTGCAGTCATTAAACGCAGACTCTGTTATTTTAAACGACAATCTACAATCATTAAAAGTAGATCTTGAATTGTAGCTGCTGTTCTGTTCATACTGGTCAGGTCTGGTCTGCACGGTGTTCTGGGGTTGTTTGTTTTGTGCTAGCTGTGTGTGCTAGCTCTGCTGTTTACTGGTACTCACTGTGTTCAGCCGCGTGCAGTGCTGTATTAGTTATTAGTGGTAAATGTCTTTGTCTTGGTTCCCCAACAAGAGACGCTGATTTACACATTTTAAAAACGTCCTGGATGAGTCTGCGTCACATACGGTAAAACACTGCCAGATGGACAACATGCTTTCTATAAACGCATGCTTTTCTCGCCTCGCCACTGCTTTAGTCAGTCTGTGGAAAATGAAAGAGTGTGTATTTCCACTTAGCGGTTCAGATAGGAATTGGAGGAAGTTGGCTGGAGGGGGTTCTTCTCTTTCTGGGTGAAACGTTAGCTGGAAATACAGAAATTAGGCTCATTTGTTTAACATCATTGATCGGCTCTTGGGATTGGCTAAATTGGAGAAATATCGGCCGATCACATGTTTTTATTAAAAATCGTCTGATACCGATACATAGCCGATCGATCCTTCCATCTCTACTTTTGAGACAGTCCTTGCCAAAGCAAGATGTTTTATAAAGCCCTTTCTGGTGGAGATGTATTTACAGTGCATTTACAAATAAATCCTATTTCAGAGTTGCCACTATCTTAAAGTTATCAACATTATATCTAAGAACTCAGAAGGCATGGGCTCACTGGTGTTCTTGGATAGTAAACAAGGTGGCTGTATTTGCTTTGTAGACATTACGTAGCCTGGTTCAGTACAGTCACCACTGCTGGGAGTCTGTACATTTCCCTGCAACAAACCATACTTGATATGGGTGATATGATGATGATGATATTTATTGTTGTCTTGATTTATAAATGACATGATGTCTCAGCATGCTATTGTGAGTATATGGTGGATATCGTCAGACTTGAACACTGGCCAACTGACTGCAAATGTCTTTACAAAGGAAGAGTAATCAGAACTATTTGAATAGATTTATTGTGTGAAATGTAAAAAGAAAAAGCCATGATTAAAACGACAAACAGATTCATTTTGTTTTGTGAGAACAGTATTATTTTCGCTTATGTCGTCCACTGCTAATCAGCGTTCATAGAAAAAAAAATAACAAGAGATCTTAAGAATCAGGGTTACCGAGGCACAGGCTTTTCCTTCCTGCCCTCTTTTAGAACTCTCTCTAATCAGGGAAGCAGTGGGGAACTTTCTAGAGGGGTTGAGAATATCCTGGATGAAGCCAGGAGTCTCTCAGGGTTTCTTCTTCCCTTGCAGTACCTCTTTGGGGCAGGGTTTTCATGCAGGTTAAGTTTAGCAGCATTCTACTTTAGCAAATGCAAGTTGGAAAATAGCAAGAGACCCCGAGCGGGAAGCTTAAGTCAACATCTCTAAAGGGTGCTATTTTGATTGTGTACTGTAGGGGGGTATTTATAGAGCAGCTGATGGTGGTTCCGTGCGACAAGTTTGTCCGAAAGAGTTAGTAAAGGGAAAAATAAACCATGCATACGTTTTCCAAAAACCATCCGCAGATGTAGGGAGTCTAGCCTCACTGTGTGGTTGGGGGAGGGTTTGGCTGGGTCTGTCTGAACAGCCTTAGATCGTAAAGCATGATTATTTATAACCTCACCTTTTTGCACAGTCTGAATTCTTGGAAATGTCACCAATGCAAGACTGTACCCTGGGTCCAAGGTCGGTGATAAGATCTTTTGGAAGCCAGCGTGGTGTTCTTATCGTGCTGCACAGTCTGCTGTTCTTGATGACAGTGAAAACAGTCATAGTGAGTCACGTTTGTGCTGAAGGCGCACGGCTGTGAACTGGATTTATTTGTTCTCCTAATTCATTTACATGCCTGGCTCGCTTCAAGAGCTCAACTGGCGTTTGATCCGCAAGCCTCTGTTATGACCTGACACAATTCATGTGTGGTTAATTTATTAAGTAGTGAGTGTTTCCACAAGTGGTTTAAATGTTTTAGTCCACTAGTCAAAGTATCTTCTGTGATTTGTGCTTCTCAGTGACACTCAGCAATGGATTCAAAGCCTCGTCGGCTGCCGTTCACCATCTCTGGCTCTTCGTCACTGTCCTCGCCTTCGTCCCTCTCCTCCTCTTCCTCGGCTCTCAGTGCCAGTCGGCTGTATGGCAGAGGCAGCGTGCTGGGGAGTGATCGCTTCAGCAGGGGAGGAGCCAGTAAACTAGACTCTGACTACCAGGTACTGAATCTAAATGCTCCCCCACCTTCTTCTAGGCAGCTTACTGTGTGGTCTGTTTTAGACTGCACCACATTAGCTTCTCCAGCAGTGATTATAAAAAAAAAAGACTGTCAGCTGATGCCAATCTTTTAAGAATGCTATGCCTCACAATGGGCTGTTTGTTAGCTTCATTCGTAGATGCCATTGTGCAGGTACCATGATCCAACTGTGCAACACTACAAGAGCCAGAATTAAATGAGTTGACCCATAGACTATATTATTCTTTACATTAGATTCTATAATCTCGTCATAAAATATATTAACTTCTTAATCAAAATTGCTGTTCCTCTAGATGTTTCCCTGAAATGTAGGCTGATATGTCTAAACTGAATGTTGGATCAGTTTCTTGTAAAATTATGATGTTTGCAGATAAAGATGTATGATGAAAAACATTATATTACACATATTCCATGAAAGAAAGCGTACCCCCTCTGCTGAATGCATAGCTTAATTATTCATAATTTTTAATATTTACTGTTTATACCATTAGGTTTATTATGCTATGATTAAATGTACACCCAAAAATTACATTAAAAAAGGTTAAAAAAATAGAAATTCACACATTGTCATGCCTTAAAAACATCTGATTTGATTGCATCAGCATGCACCAGTGGGAGCAGACCCCTGATATCATGTTTCACACCCACATACCAAATGACTAACTTTGTTTTTTATTTTTCATGTTTTTTATAAGCGTTTTTTTCATTTCAGGCTAGATTTGTTTCTGAATCAGATAAGGATAGCCTTTTATCTCACTCTCTTTCCCGTCCCCACCTCTCTATTTGGAACAACTGATTAAAATGAAATCAATTGGCCTGATTTCAGGATTTAGCCCAATTGTGAAACTGAAGTCTAATCAGATGATGATGAGGCATTTCGGGGGGAAGGGCGAACGGCCGCTTCAATACTTGCTTCCTTTGGAAAGTTTTTGGAAGCTTGCACTGCCCTCTGGCCTCCTGAGTTGAGCTGATAGGATGGAAATAGATCTGCAGGCAGTGTTAACCCTGCTAGCCCTGTTAGCATCTTGCTCTCAGCAGTCCTGCTGTGTCTATTAGAAGCTCTTCATGTTACACAAGCTTGGGTCTGGGTTCCTTTTCTTTTTTTTCGGAGGCAGGCCGGATTGCTGGCCCCTAATGGGGTTCAGCCAGCTTGGCACAGAGTGTCTTGCTAGATAAGGTTACCGGAGCAGGCAGGGTTGTTTTTTTGACCCTGTGAATGTGTGGAAGATCACATGCAAAAACAAGTGATAACTAAACACCATGACATGACATTATCCAGGGTGAGTACACGGTGCTTTTAAAACATGGCTTGTCACCACTAGCCTTCAAAACACCTTTGTTTGCTATAACCAAACCAGAGGGAAGGGTGTCTTAACACGCCCTGGAGGAAGTGCTTGTCTTTGTTGTCCCCACTTGTAGCGCTCTAATGCTCTAATTGTGGCTTAGTCTGTTCCGGCTGTCTTGACATACCTATTGACTTTTTATATTTATTACCAGTTAATTTGGGGTCTCCTGTATTTATGTTTTAAGCCACAAGAACAGTATTGGCGCAGTGTTTCTCACACTGATCTGGAACCAATTTATGTTTATATCTTGTTGTCATAATGGTATTGTTTCCCTGCATTGCAGAGCCCCTGCCTCTCCGGAGCCACCAGAGATTACAGCTCCTCAGAGAGCCGCCACTCCAGATGGAAGTTGTCCATGCCCCTCTCTTCATCCTCCTCTTCTTCTACATCTTCACCTACATCATGTGATCGCCAGTGGACAGAGTCTTCCTACAGTGGACGAAGCAAACCTGTAAATGTTTTTGTTTGGTCATGAGTCATTTATTTACTGCTAGCTCATCTTTCTGTTAGTTTCCATGCAGATCTACATCATGCCTTACAGGTTTTTTTTTTTGTTTTTTTTTTCCCCTGGTTGATGTCATGTGCAGTGTGACTCTAGTTCATTACTGGATTTGGCCTGTGTGCTCATCAATGATGTCACTTGTTTGAGTCAGCAGGAGATAATGGTGGTTCTTTCCCTCCCGATGTGTGTTGTTGCAGGTTGATTCAGACAGAGGACTAGGGTCATACTCCAGTCTTCTTGGCACGACTCAGGACAGCGAGTCCAAAAGAGCCAAGCTGTCCTACACAAATAGAGCCGCATACAGTAGAAGCCCGTTTACCTCCACATCCAGCAGCACATACTCAAACCTGGGAGGCTTGCCAGGTACTCTCACTCTGGGCAATATGTGGGCACTCAATATCTGTGAACATGTGAAAGAAATATGCTCCGTAGGAAACAAAAGGTTCTGTAATAGCCACGTCTTTTTGAGCTAGATTCATGTTTACTGAAACAACAAATAAGCAGATTCAAATATTAATGTCCAGGTATTTAAAAAAGAAAAAAAAGATGGTATGTGTCCACCATGTACAGACAAAGCCTACAGTTTAAATGCTCACACTGTATGTAAACACTTCACCTGACATGGTGCATAAAACAGCTTCTACAAACAACTCTGTCTATGAACAACAATTATCGCGAAAGCTGTTTCATTCAAAATAACATGCTGTATGTCTGAGAACTGGGCAAACGTGCTGCTACAGCAGCTTTGACAACTTGTCCTACAATAGTCACAGAAACTAAAAACAGGAGGGGATGTGCAACCTAATTTCTAAAGACAGTTGAAAGGCGTCACAGTGTTAATGTTCATATCTCGCAATTCTCTTCATTTGAACAGAGTAAAGTTGCATATAAACACTTTTCACCTCCGTATTAGCCTCCAAGACAGTCGCCACGTTTCAGCAACACTTGTGTGCGGCAGCTTGCATCACATGTCTGATATCAGATGTTAGCATTAGTGTATTTGTCTGGGTAAAGGTATCAGTATTGGTATTAAAAAGATAACTATTGAGTCAAATATTTAGTGTTGAAATTAAAATATCGACATGTCGTGTGGTACCTGGCAGTTGAGGCATGTGTTTATTAAATACGAATAAAAAAAATATTTGGGTTTAAAAGTGGCTCATAAATATTAGGACAGTGTCAGTTTTTTTTTTTTGTTGTTATAAATGCCTGAGAGCAGATATTTTAATGTAAGTGCATGTACACCCTTACTAGACAATACTATGATATATTTCAAATCCCAGGTCTGTTCTGCATGTGTACTAACGTTGTGCATATCCAATCTGTATTTCTTTGATATGCAGGTGAATAACAAACTGAACTTGTGTTTAGATTCATCCTGGAAGTCCACAATCAGCCCTTTGTCCAGGTCTTCTTCATCCTCTTCCTCCTCATCCTCCTCGTCTTCATCAGAGGGTCTGTGGGCCCGCAGGGAAGCAGAGAAGAGGGTGGACTCTGGACTGTCTGGTCTGGGGGAGCCCAACAGTTACAGGTCCACAGGACTGACCTCGTCACTGTGTATGTATAGCCTTACTCAGACATACTTAACAGTTACTAATTTAAGCTCAGATGGTCTGATTGATCCCGAATGCCCCAATTTTGGGGCATTATTTTGGGATGCTCTGTGTTCAAGACCTAAGCTACTGTGTTTTTGCTTAACCCTAGATGTAGTCGGTCTGGCTAACTCAAGTTTTGTACAGAATTCAGACATTATGAGTCAAGTGTGTGATCTTTTAGGCAAGATTCTAAGTGGTTATTGGATATAATCTTCCATTACTTGTTAACTGCACTGGTATTGTTGCAGCAGGACAAAACTAAAGAAGCTAACGTTGGTCTTACTTGCCTTGGCTCATGACAAACAACTGGGTTATGGGCAATTTGCCTGTTTTTCCCTGCTGCTCTGTTCAAGTCAGGTTCAGGATCTCCCTAACTGGAGCACAGAGAATGAGTTAAGAGTACTTCTGAGCTGTACATATAGTAAATTGGGTCGTGATTCAAAACAGACATGCCAGAATATAATTCACTAAGCCACCATGTTATAAATTTTGAGGTGAGCTCTGAAACAAGCTTGATTATAGTGTATACGTTTTAGCCAAAGTAACATTTAGACTTTTCACAATGTTTCTTTACTAAATTGTACATTTGCCATGAGAAACGTTTGGAAGCTGCAATTTCCCTTCCAGTCAGAGTGTTTGTGTTAGATAATTTACGCACCATAAACAAACTCGCCGCAAGTTCCAGTTTGTTTTCGGTGGGGATTTAGAGTTTGTCTCATGCAATCAGGCTTTTTATAGGAGGGAATGTTGCAGTAGAGCCACCAGCAACTAATGAAAGATGGTATTCTGTGTTGCGGTTGTAAATAAATCAGCCAAGGCTGAGACAGTAGAAGGCAGAGAGAGGCTGGGATTGTGAACATGTTGTGTGACAAGTACCTCTTATCCCCCAGGAAACAAATAAAATGTAAACAGAAGATGTTTAAGAATTAGGGCTGTGCGATATTGACAAAACCTGATATCTGGATATGTTCTGTAATTTTGTCTAACTATAATAAACAATATTTTAAAAATAATTTTTCATTATTTAAAAATGTGTTCGTAAAAGTCTTATATTTTACTAGCTTGCACTTCTTAAGGGATCTTCCGCTTTATCCCACTAGTAAGGGTTACGGGGGGCTGAGCCAATCCCAGTGTCAACAGGTGAAGGCACTGTTTTAGTGAATGACTCAGCTGAAGTTTGCTGAGTGTGTGTTTAGCCAGACATACTCCTCACACTCTGTTCATACTCCTCATACTCTGTGTGGTGGCTTGTTGGGAGATGATGGAACAGGTTAGCTGTGTAGATCTTTAATGGCTGTTTTCTCACAAAGTCTGCAAACTGCCGTCTTCTGAGCAACGTCAGTCTTTTCAGATCCAGACCAGCTCCACACGAGTGAATATGATCCTCCACGCGAGTGAAGATACCCCCCTCCCTTTCAGTACAGTACTCTATAACGTCAGAGTACTGCATCGTTAACAGCAATTTAAATATTATTGTAGACGATATATATATCGCACACCCCTATTAATAATTAGATATAATAATTAATTAAAAATTAAAAATAATAATTAAAAATTATTGTGTTTTTTTTTGGTAGTTACAGGTTACTGAAAGTTAAGAGTTTAGATGGTTAAAATATGCAAGCAAAAGCCCCAGGAACAGTTTACCATACACTCATGTAACCCTGGCCAAAACTGGCAGTGTTGGTTCCAATGAAGCTTGACGCACATGCTGCAGATGTTAATTGATTTTAAACCTGACCAATATGGTAGGTATCACAATTGCCAGTAAAATCGGACAATCTCAATAGCTTGCCAGATATCAACGACTTCCTTCTTGTAAAGCACTGCTACCATTTGGGAATAGAAGTATTATATTGTACTCCATACACAATGAGAAATAACAGAATCCTAATAAATGAATGGTGGAATTCTTTCATGTACAATAGATAAAACATAGCATTACTTGCCTGTTTAAAGTTATTTGTTTTACATTGCAATTTTACAGTAAAACTTTGAGGTTTTTCTTGTTTTAAGTTTCAGAATCAACACGTTTGGTAACTGACAATCATATCTGTCACTAAAGCAACCATACTAAATTATATTATTTATTTATAATTAACACACATCTCAGTCTGTCTGGCTCACATCTGTGCTATCTATTGCTCCAAAACAGCTTCAGTATCCCTCTCATGTGAGCCAGACAGTCCTTTTATTTTTTTCCCCCCACTGTGGCTACCTTTGCATGACCCTACAGCTTGCACATGATGAGAATTCTTACATGGGGGCTACACTGCAGAGCTGTTCATTAGACCTACATACTGGAACCGCTCACAGATTTCAAAGTTCTACAGACATCATGCAGTGTCAGTGTGTGTTTTGTTTACCATCTGCAGTTTTTAAGCCTGTTATTGGGCTGTGGCTTAAAGCCTTCTGGGAAAAAAATGGTCTTTAGTTTTAATTTTAGTCATAAATTTTTAAATTGGGAGCGGACATGGACTTGTGTGGTTTCTCTGACATGTGATGGAGCAACAAGCTCGTAATGGGAAATGGAAAACACAGCCAAGCTGGAACAAAGAGATTACAAATATGCTTTGAGCGAGGAGCGCAAAGGTCTGCTGCTCCACTCCACTCCACTTAAATGCCCTGATCGGCACCGTTGTGCAGTTTTCATGTTAACTGGGCTCTAACCCACATGCAGTATATCTAGGTTCGCTGCGGTCTAACTTGTAATTTAACACTTTATATATGTTGCATTTCAGATCGCCCAGAGCGAGTGACCTCCACTTATGCCCAAGGAGCTCGACCCAAAGAGAGCCTGTACTCGTCCCGCAGGGAAAGCAGCTCAACCAGTCGCCGCCTCTCCTCAGAGTACCTCCCGTCGTCCCTTGAGCGCAGCTCCCACAGGCTGACTTCTGATTACCAGCCAGCTCCCCGTCTCCCCCGAGAGACCCCGAGCTCCAGTGCCACCCGCACCTCAGTCTCCCTGTCGGACCCTTCGTCCCTCTCCTCCTGGAACTCCTCCTCGTACACACCCCTCAGTGAGCGCACTTCCAGCCCTCCTCAGTCTAGCCCCGCCCCTGTGCCAACTCCCACTCCTGAGAGTGGAGACTCAGATGGCAGAAGCACCACCAGGCGGCTGCTGTCACGCCTCTTCTCCAGGCGCTCCAGTCAAGAGTCTAGCTCCACCTCCAGCACCAACTCTGCCTCGAGGTCGTTTGACTCTGCACCTGAGGAGCTCCCACCATGCGAGGCCCCACCTGCAGTCACTAGGGAGAGTGTGGAGACGGATCCAGCGCAGGCATTTGCTTTCCTGCGCAGGCGTGAGCAGGCTCTGTCTCCAGTAGATGAGAACACGGATGTGGAGCCAGAAGCAGATTCCCTCAGGGCTCCAGGTGGGCTGTCCTGGCTCAACTGGAACCGCTGCACACCTCTGTTTTCCCGTCGCCGGAGAGAGGGCCGCGATGAGAGTGCCCGCATGGAGGCTCGCCGCTCACCGCCGTTCCCCCTCGGTAGCCCAGAGGAGCGCAAAACACCTGACCGGGACATGCGCCACGATGAGGAGGATGACGACGATGACTTGTCAGAAGGAGCGACAGCTGCTCCTTCTGCTGGAGCCTCAGGACTCTCCTCAACCCTCTTGCAGGATGCTTCCCGTCTCCAAGGGAGGAGCCCTGGTGTTGCCAGGGTGCTGCAGAGGCCTTTGTTCCGCATGCCTGAGAATGTGATCATTGGACTGGATGTTGGAATAGATGGGCGAAGCCAAACTGAGGCACAAGCAAAGGAAAAGCCTGCTCCCTCCAGAGACCCAGAGAGACTTCGGAAGATTCAGGAAAGGTGAAATACTCTCCGTCTGGCATGATTACCCTTCCATGTTTGAAAGCTATAACTGTAGTCAAGTAGATTCCATCTTTTGGTTCTACAGCACTGGTTTCTGAGGCTGGTCCTGCTGTATCTTTTGCTTTGCATAGTTTTTCTTGCTCTAACCCGTCCACCACAACTAGGGGTGGGCGATATGGCCCTACAATAATATCACGATATTTCATGGTATTTTTGCGATAACGATACTCTTGGTGTTATGACAAAACATTGAATTAAAAACAATATTGTAAGAATACACTACGGCAACAAAATTAAAATTTATTATTGCATACAATATGATATGGCACACCCCTAACTGAGATATATTAAAAAATACAATAATTTTCATCAGATTGTAACAGAAGTCAATGATCCAGAATGTCATGATACTAAATAATGCACTCCAGTGATCTCCATATATCCAGGACTGAAGTCAAATAAATGATACTGGACAGATAAAATCTGTCTCTAGTAGATATATAATAGGAAATAAGAAAAGTGTGAATTTTTCTTTAAGAATAAGCAGTAAAAGTAGTACCCTGGTGTGATAATTAGAGATGGGTGATATGGCATGATATTTCAGGGTATAATATCGTTCACGATATTCAAAAATGTTGGCAATATTATTGTGTACGATACGATATGACACACCCCTAACCACAGCTCGTTAGAGTGTATTAATAAGTGGTTTAGCTGGATCAGGTCTGTTAGAGCAGCAAAATATACCAGCAGCTCTGGTTTTAAATCAGAACTGGGAGCCAGTGTTAATAAGCAGTTAATGAAGGTCTACCATATTAATGATTTCATTTTAAAGCTGCTGGTCACATTGTGACTGGAGGATGAGGTTGGGAGGGTACTCTTTGGTCTCTTGTTAAATAATGCATGAACTTTGTCTGGATGTCTGGTGCACAAGATGCATTTCATGACAGAAATAAGTGCTTGCGGTAGGAATACTCACAGTACAGTGATTACAAACAAATATATGCTGCTGTTGTGGGATATAATGAAAAATTTCCCTATAATTGGAATATTTTCTAAAACACTTCTATTTGTGTAACTGTGTAACACTTCATTAATTTAATTTGCTAAATATGTATCAGTCCTTACTATCGGGCATCATGACAAAATGGACTAAAGATAATTGAATGTTTTACATCAGCTTGTGCAAGTGGTTTTTGGTTCTCATGCCATTTATGCACCATTGCCTCTTGGACTGCTCCACTGTTTTGCAGAGTTTTAACCATGCCACTGTTTTTCCTGATAGTTTGCTACTGGAGGATTCCGATGAAGAAGAGGGCGACCTGTGCAGGATCTGTCAGATGGGGGAGACTTCAAATTCCAACCCGCTGATTGAGCCATGCAGGTGTACAGGCAGCCTTCAGTATGTGCACCAGGACTGCATCAAGAAGTGGCTGCGCTCCAAAATCAGCTCTGGTAAGTATCTCATCTTTCCTCTGTTGACTAATCACTGAACTGTGGGTCATGTGGGGTGTGTTATTTGTACAACAGCAGTGAAGAGAAGTATATCATATATATATATATATTTTGTTTTGACTCTGGCTGTCTCGTCACTTTGCAGGTTCAACCCTGGAGGCCATCACTACTTGTGAACTGTGCAAAGAGAAGCTGCACCTGAACATCGAGAACTTTGACATTAATGAACTGTATAGATCTCATGAACGGGTAGGAGCTTGTCTCCCACACAAACACTACTAGGACAGGTTTTACAGTTAGTCAGTGAGCAGAGGTATCACTTGAAGGTGCTGTAACTTGGTTTCAGATTAAACATGGTCATACTGAAATATAACTTAATTGTTAACCAAAGTTGATTAAATCCAAATGTATCCTTAACTATAGGTTAAGTATTATTAAAAGCTAGGACCATTAGAGATGTGCATGGGTACTCGAGTACTTTAACTGGTACTATATGCCAATATTTAAATACTCAAGTCTCTATTTGGGTATTGATTACATTCCATTACAGCAAGATGGAAAAATATACAGGACTGCTAATTTTTACTCATGTCTTCGTTGGCCAGAAATGATTAATATATGTCTCTGACATGACCTCATACTCCTTATTGACATCCAGCATTGGAATGTCCCTTTGGGTTTTTGCCTCCTTATACCCAAAGGATTGCCACACAAAGTAAACCTACAGTCACATATTCCATTTTAGCCAAAGATAACCAAATATCTATTCTTTGGCTGCGTCCGAAATCACCTACTAGTCAGTAGGTACTAGATTAGAGTCAGTACGTGCTGCTCGAGCAGTAGACTAGTAGGTAGTTTCAGTAGGTGAGTTTTAGTACCACACAAGCTCTGACGTACTACATCCACCATATTGCCAGCGTCCTGTGACGCAAGATGTCAGACCACCACCGTAAAAGTCCTGCTGTTCATTTAAAAGCTCCGTTTACTGACAGATTTAGATCTTTTTGTGACACTGATCTGCGTTTTTGTCTGAATATGTACTCGGATGGTGTTGAGCTATAGCTCGGAAAAGACCAATCCAGGAGGAATTGAATCATTTTTACCTCAGAGGCATCGCTAACTTTCTCTGCTTTCAAATTATCCACAAATGATCTATTTGTTTGTGTGCTGCGGTTGCATACATAAAAATGGCTGTTGATTTAAGTAGGTCATCCGGGTACCGTTCGCCTACTACTCGATGCCTACTGATTTACTACTGAGTATCGAGACATACTAGCCGCGCTCGCCTACTGATTTACTACTGAGTATCGAGACATACTAGCCGCGCTCGCCTACTGATTTACTACTGAGTATCGAGACATACTAGCCGCGCTCGCCTACTGATTTACTACTGAGTATCGAGACATACTAGCCGCGCTCGCCTACTGATTTACTACTGAGTATCGAGACATACTAGCCGCGCTCGCCTACTGATTTACTACTGAGTATCGAGACATACTAGCCGCGCTCGCCTACTGATTTACTACTGAGTATTCAGACATACTAGCCGCGCTCGCCTACTGATTTCACTACTGAGTATTCAGACATACTAGCCGCGCTCGCCTACTGATTTACTACTGAGTATTCAGACATACTAGCCGCGCTCACCTACTGATTTCACTACTGAGTATTCAGACATACTAGCCGCGCTCGCCTACTGATTTCACTACTGAGTATTCAGACATACTAGCCGCGCTCGCCTACTGATTTCACTACTGAGTATTCAGACATACTAGCCGCGCTCGCCTACTGATTTCACTACTGAGTATTCAGACATACTAGCCGCGCTCGCCTACTGATTTCACTACTGAGTATTCAGACATACTAGCCGCGCTCGCCTACTGATTTCACTACTGAGTATTCAGACATACTAGCCGCGCTCGCCTACTGATTTACTACTGAGTATTCAGACATACTAGCCGCGCTCGCCTACTGATTTCACTACTGAGTATTCAGACATACTAGCCACGCTCGCCTACTGATTTCACTACTGAGTATTCAGACATACTAGCCGCGCTCGCCTACTGATTTCACTACTGAGTATTCAGACATACTAGCCGCGCTCGCCTACTGATTTCACTACTGAGTATTCAGACATACTAGCCGCGCTCGCCTACTGATTTCACTACTGAGTATTCAGACATACTAGCCGCGCTCGCGTAGGCGATTTTCACTTTTGGATACCTTATTATAACAGTTTGTCACAGTTTGAAAGGTGGACATGATGAATAAGCGGTGGGGGAAAGAAAGGGGTAATACAAAGACCCTGAGTCAGATTGGTACACTGAAAAACTTCACATCACCCACCACATAAGTACATGAATACCATAAGTATGCACTCATTTGACCTTCATTTGATAAACAGGCAAGATATCAGCTCGTACTGAACTCTGGCTCCTGTCCCACCCAGTCTGCAACGACTCTCTCTTTCTCTTTTGTGTTTTAGTCTGAGTACGAGTTTATCAGCTGTGGTCTGTACCTGGTGGTCCTCTTACACCTGTGTGAGCAGAGGTTCTCTGATGTTCTGGGAGCCGTCAATGAAGCTGGGGTAAGCACCTTCTGCTGTGTAGCAGCTCATTTATCTCAACCTGTCAAATCTGTACCTCAACAAACTGACCATCGCCAAATGCAGTGAAGTTCATTTTTGCTTTGAAATGTGATCTTTCAACAACGCTGTGACCTTTACTTGAAGAAAACGTTCTCCCCCTCTCTCGCTCAGTTTTTCAACTTGGCGAGAACTCTTCACGAACACATGGACAATCTTGAAAGTACGTTGAGAATAACTTTCTTCTTTCTTTACTTTGATCCTTCCCCACTTGCGTTTAGTATTGTGGCCTGAGATTAATTCAGCAAACTTTAGAATATTAGAATGAATTAAAATGCATGAAAAGGCAAAACTGCTAAGATTTGTGGGTAAGTACTACTTCAGTCTAAAGAAAGTGCTGTTGGGGAGAAAATTGTCGTGTTTGGAGCATGATTTCTAATATCTAGTAAATAGTGATGCGCACACGCACATATATAATAAATATATATATATATATATAATAAATATATATATATATATATAATAAATATATATATATATATATATATATATATATATAATAAATATATATATATATATATATATATATATATATATATATATATATATATATATATATATAATAAATATATATATATTTTTTTAATGATTACATATGTAATGATGCATCTGTCTTGTTCTTCCTCTCTCAAACCTGCTCTCTTGCTTGCCTTATTTATTTATTTTTATTTATTTATTTACTTACCCCCCCTTCTCATCCTCTTTTTCTTTATTTCACACTTTCACATACTCCCTCTCATGCTCTTCCATGCACTCTCTCTCTATCCCTCGCTCTTCACACCTCTCTCCTGCTCTCTCGCTCCCTTATTCTCAGGTTCCTATGCTGAATCCGACGAAGAGGAGGTGCGGGACAACAGGCCATCTATTGACTTCTGTGACCTAGAGGATGAAGACGAGGAGGAGGAGTTTTAATCATGTCGAAGGTGGAGTAGAGAGAACAGCCGACAATCCGCCTCCACCCATCTCTGCTCATTCACCCAGCGAGCAGAACCGGCGTCCCAGTGATGGTACCTTAAACACTGTCTACAGCCCGATGGAGGGCTCTCACAATATGCAGATAAACTTCTCTTGGGGGAGTGTGTTTGGCACCCACCCACCCTTAGGATTTGATTTAAAACATTCTGTGTTCATTTTTTTTCTCGTTCTTTTTCTTTTTGCGTATGAAGTTGCCGAGTGCACTATGAAGCTTTATTCAGCCAGGATAAAGAACTGTTGGGCCGTTAAACCATGAGTGCTTTATTTGTTTACTATGCTAGCACACCGAGCGGGGCGAGGGTGGATCAGCAGTACTGAGGCTGGAATATATATTAGATGAAGGTGCTGTGGATGAGGAGAAGCACGGCGAGCTTAAACTGCGTAAGACTATGTAAGGGCAGGGTGAGATGTGACGCAGTATCAAAGATGGTGGACAAAAAAAAAAATTCCCTTTAATTTCTTTCTGTTTAATGTGACAAATGGATTTGCTTTGAAGTGAGTTTTCAGAGAAGGTGTGAGGGAGTGGGGGACTACTTTTATTCAAAAAGTTCACGGTTGACTTTTCCATTGTCTGTTTCAATGTCGCTTTCTAATATTGTAATTTGCTCTGCTTACCGATTTCTCAATTTAATTACAATAATAAAAGTTTGTACGGAGGTACATCACACACATCTGCCTGCTGATTTCTGGACCTGTGTGCTGGATTTGTTTTACCTAGATGTGGTGTTGAATTGCAGTTTAACTCTTTTTCCAAAACAGCAGAGTTGTTCTGCAACTTGGTCTAGTGTATCGTCTCAGTCGACACAGCTGTGAAGTAACTTTTTCTAAGTAACTAGTACAACGAAGAGGAAAGGAAAAATTGAGGGGGGGGGCAGGGGTTCCAAAACGTACATCTTTACTCAAAGTTCAAACATACAGGGGTTGGACAATGAAACTGAAACACCTGTCATTATAGTGTGGGAGGTTTCATGGCTAAATTGGACCAGTCTGGTGGCCAATCTTCATTAACTGCTTATTGCACCAGTCAGAGCAGAGTGTGAAGTTCAGTTAGCAGGTAAAAGGACAGTTTAGCTCTAAATATTGCAATAACACAACATTATGGGACATACCAGAGTTCAAAAGAGGACAAACTGTTGGTGCACGTCTTGCTGGCGCATCTGTGACCAAGACAGCAAGTCTGTGATGTATCAAGAGCCACGGTATCCAGGATAATGTCACCACACCACCAAGAACAAACCACATCCAACAGGATTAACTGAGGACGCAAGAGGAAGCTGCCTGAAAGGGATGTTCGTACCACCCAGACTGTTGCAGTTACCCAGAGTGAAGAGTGGTTTGGGCTGCCATATCATGGTATTCCCTTGGCCCAATACTTGTGCTAGATGGGCGCGTCACTACCAAGGACTACCGAACCATTCTGGAGGACCATGTGCATCCAATGGTTCAAACATTGTATCCTGAAGGCGGTGCCGTGTATCAGGATGACAATGCACCAATACACACAGCAGGACTGGAGAAAGATGGTTTGATGAACATGAAAGTGAAGTTGAACATCTCCCATGACCTGCACAGTCACCAGATCTAAATATTATTGAGCCACTTTGCGGTGTTTTGGAGGAGCGAGTCAGGAAACGTTTTCCTCCACCAGCATCACGTAGTGATCTGGCCACTATCCTGCAAGAAGAATGGTTTAAAATCCCTCTGACCACTGTGCAGGACTTGTATATGTCATTCCCAAGACCAACTGACGCTGTATTGGCCGCAAATGGAGGCCCTACACCATAATAAACAATTATTGTGGTCTAAAACCAGGTGTTTCAGTTTCATTGTCCAACCCCTGTACATACACCCACTGGTCACTTCATTAGGTGCACGACTGTTGATCTACACTCATTGTTAATTTTATGAGCTCCACTGACTAGACTTACAAACTGTAGTACATCTGATTCTCTGCATACTTGGTTACCCTGTTCATCAATAATCAGGACCCTCACAGGACCACCACAGAGCAGGTATTATTTGGATGGATCATTGTCAGCACTGCGGTGGGATTTTACAAAAAAATCAAATAAATCTGATAATTTGTGATTTTTTTAAAAATATAAAACAAGGTGTCTTAATAATTAAGAGTCATTAAACCATATTAAGGCTTACATGTGTTACCACTGTCCACTCTGTTAGACACCCCTAACTTGCTGCTCCACCATGTTGCCCATCTGTTGCTGCACAGTTTGTGCTGGTCATTCTCAGCGCAGTGGTCACAGGACGCTGTTTTGGTTGGTGGGCTATTTTTAGTCGAGCAGAGACACTGAGGTGTTTAAACACTCCAGCAGCAGCACTGCTGTATCTGATACACTCACACCAACCCAACACACACTAACAGCACCACTACCACCTCAGTGTCACTGCAGTGCTGAGAGTGATCCAAAACCCAAATCATACCTCTATTGTGGTCCTCTGTGAGGGTCCTGACCATTAAAGAACAGGATAAAAGGGGTATACAGATAATCAGATGGACTACAGTCTGTAATAGTAAAACTACAAAGTGCTCCTATATGGAAAGTGCAGCTGATACAATGGACAGTGCGTGCAGATACAAGGAGATGTACCTGATGAAGTGAGGTGGTGGGTGTATGTATCAGACGATGCAGAGGAACTGGGGCTCCTAAAAAGCATGCCAGACCTGACTGACCACTGAAATTGTTGCCATCTGATAAAACAGAACTTCCCATTTGTTAGAACTGGGAGGAAATCAAACTCCAGTCTTGCTTCTGATTTTAAGCCAGATCTACTGTAAAAATTGACAATTAGCTGTCAATACGCTGTTAGTGAGAAAAGAAAACTGAAGAAATGAAGAAAATGAAGCAAAAAAAGCTGCTGGTGTTCTCAGAGCAATGGACTGATAACCCCAGTGTCCAGACCCCAACGTCACTGAAGGTGTTTATCATTTGGGTTGTGAAAAACTAAAAATGAAACCAAGACTGAATTTTGGAGACATTGCAAAACATCCCTGTAGATTTCTGGTAAAGCTGAAAGCAAGTCTCTTTAAATGAACGGTAAAAAGATTGATACTTAATGTCACTTGAAGTTAAGGGTGGCCTCTGATTTTTCTTAACAATGCTGTGCATCACTGAATTACCTGGAAATAATTTTAATTGTCTTTAGCACTGTTTTACTGGCTTTTCTTTAGATCCGATTTAGAACCAGAATCAGTGTGCTCCTCACCAAAGACTAAAAGGACCATACAGATTGTTATCAGCACCAAGTCCAAAAGCCAGGATCTGTCCTTTCAGTGTGTCAGTCTCTTTGGCAAAGATTATTCTGTGATGACAGCATATATGCTGGAAAGCACATTGAGATCTTATAGCAACATATGCTGCCTTTAAGAAGATGTCTTTCTATGTGAAACCACATACTGCACACATTACAGTTGTGGATAAGAGGGTACAGGTGCTGGACTGGCCTGCCAGGAATGTGTTATAAGCCTGAAATGCAAACCATGGAATATTCTGGGTTCATACTGTCTGCAATTTTTCAGTTTATGTCATATACATTTTATATACATATATAAATGTGAACATTTTTAAAAATGTTAAATTTAAAATTCCGTTGGAAATTAAAAAAATCAATGGCCACGGCTTTACCCACCAAGCCCGCAGGTAGAGTCAACACAACACGGTTTTAGCACCATAGGCTTTTTATATTAAAGTTAAATATCATGGTCGGTTTGAGTGGCTCTCTTTGGGTGCACCGGGCTGGATGTATTAGTTTTAGCTGCAAGGAGACAAAAATATTGATCATAATGACTTATTAGTATAATATATTTTGGTAAATGTACTGAATGTATTATGTTTTCACAGTAGTTTTATAGGCTGATGTTTCTATTCGCCAGCTTCTTGTTAGAATTTTTAAAAATTGATGGATTTTACTGTTAAAAGAAAACCTTTTTTCTGTTTTACCAGCGTTTCTCCATCATCATTATTGTAAAAAAAAGTATAAAAGTATAACAATCAGACATATTCAAGGTTTGGAACATAAAATATATGTGCACACTTTTGCATCTTAACCTTTCAGAGTTTCTTTACAGATGAACCATTTCACCCGAAAATGCCTCTGTTTACATCTTAAGTAAGAAATTTTAAAAACTCGGTGGAGTTCCCCTTTAACTACTCCTATATCCCTGTTCCGTCGTATCAGACTCCAGCCGCTAGATTAGCGCTACTACGCGGCTCTACCAGCAGATGGCGCTGCGCCGCTGTGATGATGCAACTGTATCACCCAGACACCCGCCCATAGAAAGACACCAGCTGCCGTTCTGAGCCGCGGAGCGCGACGTGACCGTGATGTTCACACCGACCTGAAGGGATATTTATATAAACAAACACACCGCGACCCCGAAGACAAACAGCCTCAATCCCACCCCAGCCGCCTCCCTGCGTGCAGTTATGTCTCTGAGGCGCTGCCCTCTCTCGCCATGGCTGAAGTCGCAGCGTACCTGCTCCTCTTCGTTGTGCTGATTCTCTGTGAGGATGGGGAGCTGAGGGGCGCGCAGGCTGGCCTGCTCCCCCCCGGCCCTGCCTCACCAACCCAGGACAATGGCAGCAACACGACCACGGCTTCCCCCACCGAGCCCGCAGGTAGAGAGTCGACGCGGTTTCAGCACCGTAGTTTTATTATTATTATTATTATTATTATAGTCTGTTATCATCATGGTCGCTTTGAGTGGCTCTATTTTTAGTAGCGGAGAGATAAAAATACTGATCAGGGTGACGTTAATGTGATATTTTGGGAAGTGTACTGGAGGTAGAATGTTTTTAAGGAGGTTTTATAGGCGATCTAGTGGGATTAGTATTCCTGCTTGTGCGCCAGATTGTAATTGCTGTCCTATTTAAGGTGGAACGGGAAAATTCGAACAAGCAGCTGGTCCTACAGCCACACAGATGAAGAGAAGATCATGCTGCAGTGTAGGATGTACTGTAACCTCCAGTTTCAGGTTCCTTATCCTAATTTGGTTGTTGATGCTTAATTATATAGTGAAGTCCATGGATTGTTGTGAGTGACCCTATTGGCAAAGACTGATGTAGAAGAATAGCCCCCCATATGTTACCCTAACAGGCCTGTACTATAGAGTTAAAGGGACAGGGACTTTTTTGGGGGGGCTAGTTTTTGAGGAAACACCTCCATGTGATCCATTTTCTTTGCACATCAAAATTAATCTTAGGCCACATTTACACAACAAAACAATACGCACACATTCTGTGTAAGGAGGGCAACAAGGCCACTAGGGCTGTGTATTGGCAAGAACCTGGCGATACATTACGTATTGTGATACAGCAGTCACGATTTAATATATCGCGATATACTGTGATATAGGGGTGTGCCATTTTTTAATATCGTGAACGATATTATACCCTGAAATATCGTGCCATATCACCCATCACTAATTATCACATCAGGGTACTACATTTACTGTTTTTATCAAAAGGAAAATTCACACTTTTCTCATTTCCTATTATATATCTACTATATACAGATTTTATCTCCAGTATCATTTATTTTACTTCAGTCCTGGATATATAGAGATATTTGGAGTGCATTATTTAGTACCCTGACATTCTGGATCATTGACTTCTGTTACAATCTGATAAAAAATTCTTGTATTTTTTAATATCTCAGTTAGGGATGTGCCATATCATATCATATGCAATAATAAAATAAAATTTTCATTTTGTTGCAGTAGTGTATTCATGAAATATATATTTTTAATTCAATGTTTTGTCATATCGCCAAGAGTATCGTTATCGCAAAAATACCATGAAGTATTGTGATATTATTGTAGGGCCATATCGCCCACCCCTACTGTGATACTGCAAGCAAAGTGATATACTTTTAAAGTGATGTGATTTTTCAATTCTTACTATTAAAACACACCACTATATGAACAGGTTTATCAGTGCTTACAATAGCACTGCACCCTTATGCTGCTTGTTAATGTTGGAGTGGAGCAGAAAATGGATTACACCACTGCCATCTAGTGGTCAGAGGTTTAAACACAACACACAATGTTTCTGCCAGAAATCTGTGTATCGATACTGTTTTTGAAAATCGATACAGTATCACCAAACGTAATATCCCGATATTTGATATTTCATTATTTTCTTACACACCTAAAGGCCACAATGCTTCCTAACACGGTTCAGACTTTTTCATTGCTTCAGAACTTTCATAAGTTGTGAGCTATATAATAAAAGGACAAGTAGTTTGAGATGTTTTTATTTCTTTAAATTATATTTCTTTTATTAGGTGCAATTATTAAAAAAGTTATATTAAATTATATTATTAAAATATAATCATATTTCTATACTACTAGACACAAGAATGTACATCTGTATTAATGCTTCTGTTAGAGCTCCTGTGTCTTTAAGCCCCACCTCCCGGTGAGCTTGGTGTGCTCTAATTGGTTAACTGCCAGGCACACCACTCAATGCTATTAAGTTTCACTCCCGCACTGCTGTGGCTGTTCGTACAAAGTTGTGTGTTCTGCAGTGTCAGTTTGAGTCAGAGTCCGATCCTGAAAGTCAGGTAAAACAAGCTGGCAGACCTGATCCACCTGCACAAGCTAGACTAGGGCAGGACATTTCAGAGTGGTCAGTTTTTACTGTTTTAGCTCTCTGTGTTGTAACTTCTTCACTTGCTAATAAACGAAGAGGGAGACCAGTTCAGAGTACATTCCTTATTCTTGAAGATACTGAGGCACACACATGCTCCAAGAAAGGTCTGACTTCGCCTGGCAACTGCACAGTCTTATAGGCCTACCTCCCTCCATGTTTCTTCTGGTCCATGTGACCTGTCTGGTGAAGTCGCTCTCTCATGGGTTTGGGGCAGGTTTCCTTGAGGGGTTCCTGCCGTAAAATGATGGGATTTGCTGAACCAGAAACTTCTCGTAACCTCTGTAGCATTTGGTGTGACGGCCGTCTGTGTCTGAACATACTCACCTTATTAGGGTGGGCCACTAAGCAAAAGTTACAAGATGATGTCATCTTGTAACAGTGCAAAAGGCTGGAATTCCAACGGGCATTTACTTTGAGCTTCATACCTTTGCAGATGGTTTACATGCACAAAAACTTGCATACACTCTAAAGTATAATAATAGTTGCTCTTCTAGAACATGCTGCATAATGCCTGTTTGGGTACAATGTTTATTTATATCTCAGCAATTAAAATATATAGAGATTTGTTTTTAAAAGAACGGGTCCAGTTATTCTTTACTGTTTAATGTAAATGAATGCAACAAGATTGTATTTAATTTTGGACCATTTCTATTGGTCCATTTAAATATGAAATGTTTACACAGTGTAAGAGACGACTGCTGTGCTGAAATGGTGTAGATGTGTTGCATTCTGATTTGTATTTAAAGTAGGGGTGGGCTTGTATTTAAAGTGGGGTGTTTTAGCATTGCTGTGTCACAGTATTAAGTCACAGTATGCTTTTCTAAGCCTTGTGTATATCATTAGTGCTTGAAGAACACTGACTAACTATGTGTTTCACTACCAAGTGAGCGTAATTAGGACTGTTTAATTCTATTTACTGCTGCTCAGTTTGTAAAGCATTGAATGAAAGTCATTGTGGTTGTAAGCTTATGATTTTTATTATTAGTAGTAATGTTTTTTAGGCGACACTACATGTTTTGTTTTGTCTGTTCCACCTCAAAATATAGCAAATGTATCGTGTATCATGAAAACGTCCTGAAATATCATGATCTAATGTTTCGACCATATCATCCAACCCTTAATTTAGGGTTGAGGTCCTTCCTTAAATGTTTCAGAAATCCTGAATGCCAGAAAATAAGCATACACTTAAGGAATGGCTACAGGCACCTGCATAATATGTCATAGGTTGATTTACAGTCTCGATTCTTAAATTGGATTGGGATACTAATTCCTGTCATGCACTCTGAAACTGGTTTTGGGAGAGCTCTGCATATGGGTGCAGCTCTCTGCTCTTTCTGCTCATGACAGTTGGCACTTTGATCTATTTTTAAGTCTGTCTGACGGAGCTGGGATCTCAGTCTCATTATTATTTCATGGCGAAGATAAGGTTAAAGTAGGATTCCTACTGCTATCAATAAATAACAGCAGACAAAGAAAAAAGGCCCCAAACTACAGCATGTCATTTTGCTGACTGTTTAAAGTGACACGATGAGGATGATGATGCTTAACAGGCAGGTATTCGTCTGTAGTTTCTCACGTTTATTTCAATTTCTATATCAGTTGACTCAGTTGAAAGTAACCCTAACGCTGGACATCATTTCCTTCCAGAGTCGCCACCTCTGACTCTGAAGGTGTGGGTGAAGGATGCGTCCAGCCAGCGGTACCTGAGCGGGGCAGCAGTCCAAGTGTTTGTGAACGGATCTCAGCTTCACTCCAGCCTCACCCAGGAGAACGGAGAGGTTTTGCTGGCCGTGCCCTACCGACTAGGGGTCACACTCACCCTGGTAGCCAACATGGAGGCCTATGTACCCACTCAGCTCCCCTGGAAGACCACCAAGATGCCCAGTAAGTGTTTGCCTGTGATGTTTAATTTAATATTTTCTGTATTTTGGGAAGCTTTTTTAAAGTGACCTTCAAACTATCTATCACGTTCTGTTATGTTCTGTAGTGCAGCATAAATCATGATTTTGTATCAATTTTTTAGTTCTTTTACTTGCATATTGTTGCCATCCAAAGAAAAAAAAAAGATTTGAACACAACAGCTGCTGCTTACCTTGTGTAAAAAAATCATGATGAGTGGACCAATAGAAATGCTCCAAAATAGCTTGGAAAAATTCTGGTTTCATTGACCTACATTAAAAGTAAAGAAAGTTTTTGTTCTCTCCTGTAAAGTTGCTATTTTGGAGGTACTTGATTTCTTTGGACAGCAACGATATGTAACATGCATTGTGCAAATGGGTCATGCATCACTGATGCTCCCACCGTGGTGATAAAGAAATCCTGACGGCTAGCATAGCCAGTGATGTAGAGGCGAATAAATACAGACATTTATGGCTTCAACCCATACAGAGAGGAAACAAGCAATTTCCAAGATACATCACCATAAGGAGTTTTAAAGTGAACTAAACTGAAAATCCACATTATGTTGTTAACAGAAGGATAAAGACTAGATGTAGTGATAGTTTAGCTTTATATTTTAGCTGGAGTTTCATTTTAAATGCTAAATAAGAGAGATGGAAGGATCAATCGGCCATGTATCGGTATCGGCTGATTTTGAATCAAAATATGTGATCGGCGATATTTCTCCAATTTAGCTGATCTCGAGAGCTAATCGATGGTGTTAAACAAATGGGCCTAATTTGTGTATTTCCAGCTAGCGTTTCATCCAGGAAGAGGAGCCCTGCGTAAAACCCCCTCCGGCCAGCTCCCTGCAATTCCTATCAGAACCACTAGGTGGAAATACATACCCTTTCATTTTCGTCAGACTGATTAAAGCAGCGGCCTCGTGAGAACAGTTTAAGCGTTCACCGCATGTGCGGAAAGAAAACATCGTCCGTCTGGCAGTTTGTTACCGTATGTAACTCAGACTCATCCAGGACAGTTTATAACATCTGTAAAATTAGTAACATCAGCGTCTCTCGCGGAGAAACCAAGACAAAGACATTTAACATACTAATCTGATACAGCACTTCAGAGACACCACACAGCTGAATACAGTGAGTATCAGTAAACAGCAGAGCTAGCACACACAGCTAACACAAAACAAACAATTCAGAACACCTACAGACCAGATCTAACCGGTACGAACAGAACAGCAGCAGAAACAGCCAGAGAGCTAAAGAACCACAGCCAGAGTGATTCGGTTTATAGTTCTAGATAAGCAGCTCTTCTCGGCTGTAGAAGACGTTCATTCTGCTGCTTAATATTCCACCTGGATCTACGCTCTGCTGTTCCTAGTAGAAATACTTTTCAGATGTCGCTCTTCCGGAGCTGTATCAAGCGGTTTACTCCCACATAGACCAACTTCTAATTTAGTTACAAATATTATTCTGTTTCACATGAGCTGGTTAAAATGGTAATAAACCAGTTTAGACCATGTTTCATGACTTGCTTGCACTAATAATATGTAGCCCTGCCGTGGCATATAGCCCCGCCCTTGGTTGTGATCGGCCGATCGTGCTGAAAGGTGATCTGTGATCGGAATCGGCCTCAAAAACGCTGATCGGTCCATCTCTACTAAATAATATTCTGTATATAATATACTCACAGAAATGTGTTTATCTGCCTGATATGATCATGATGTTTGAAATAGAAGGCATTGTCGCTTCATCCTCTACTCATTATTCTAACTCTAAATGTTCGATAGCTTTCTCCATTGTTTTGGCTTACCTACGGCTCTCCTCATGATTCTGGTGCATGATGCAATTACTTAATGTTTTTAAGCTTTTATAGCTTCCTAGTAATTATTCATAGCCTGCGATGTTGCACAGGAGCAGCATATTATCATTTTATTAATTTATCTGAAGTAAAATTGCTTATATATCATTAAAGACATTGTGACTTTTTATTCATGTAACCGCGTCTCCAAGCTGTTCCATAACATTGTGTTGGCAGCAGTTGTAAGAAATGCGGTAGAGCTTCATGTATCTCTGAGGGAGCATGTGCTTGGTAGGCTTCACCCTCCCAGCTAGCTAGCAGTGTGCGATTGGGGAGACCAGGCCAACATGTTCTGAATGGAAACGTTCATCACTCCCACCTGAACGTTTTCCATTTTCTTGCATTATTATACTGTTGGGCAGAACTCCAGGCCTACGGATCGGATTCTCTCTCGCGATATGGAATCTGCCACACTGACAGATTAAACAGCAAAAGCAGCATTAGCACTCTCCATTACTTTAAATGCAACCTACACAGGAGGTTAATGTGTTGGAAGGCCATTAGGATCTTACGTTACATCTTATTCCTCCATTAAGATTTTAGTTTTAGCCATATTAGCTCCTTCCTACCACCAGACTGGGCTCCAGAACAATGCCACTGAGTTTAAACAATGGCTCTCACACAGCGTTGTGAGAGAATGCTTTCTGTGAGCAGCTCTGACATCACGCTGGCTTGTTTTCTAACACTCTGACAGCATTTTGACCTGACCTTTAAAAGCCGAACACATATACTAACATAATTCAAGCAAAGCGGGCGGTGTTGCTTTATTGATCTGAACATATTTTTCACTGTTTTTTTCAGTATTTTCTGCCGTTACCATGTCTCTGGTCCCACAAACCCAAGGCAACATCTGGCTGTTTGAAGACACTGTGTTGATAACACGAAAAACATCTGGTGCGTACATCAACCTGTGTTGGGTCATCTAGAAGCATGGTTTGTTTGTATGTTTATTTATGTACTTATCTTTAAGATTTCTGGGTGAATGAAAGAATGTGCTGCAAGTTATCACGTATGGGGCATATAATAAAAATGCAAGGTCATTCCAGCTTCCTTGGACTAGTTTATGTATCAGATTTTTAAGGGGAATTGTAAGATCTTGGCCTAATAACATCAGGGGCTCAGTTCAAACCTAGTTGTTCTTGTACATAACCAGTCAAAATAGTAAGTCTTTCTCTTAAAACACTTCCATTAACATCAACACTTTATTTCTCATATAGACCTGTCATCTCAGCCGAGTGTCCAGTTCCCCAAGAGCCTCCTCACGCTCCCAGAGAACAAGACCATCTCCATGGTGACCGCCTATCTGACGGTTACAGCCCCACCCCCCGTGAAAGACAGTCACTTCTGTACAATGGGGGTCCTCGGCAACAAAGGAGGTATGCACACATGGAGGCTGCTTGTGAATGTATGTTAATGACCGCATAGGAATCACTAACGTTCTGAGATGATTCTGTCTAGAAACTAATCAAAGATCAGAAGAACTTGAAGAACAATCCAAGTTCAGCAGACTGTTTTTAATGGCTTCATTGCTGGCTAGGTCAAGTCAGTGATGCTCACAGTGTCATAGTCAATGTTCTATTGATTAAATAATAATGTTGAGTAATTAACAAAATTGATTAAGCAGTATGTTAAGTCTTCTGGCTGCTGTATAAACCAAATGTAAATAGAACCTTCCAACTGCAAGAGCCTGTTTGTGGCCCAACATGTTCCACACTTCCATAACTGTCTAAAATATTGTTTTTTATAATGTAACATAAATAATATAAATCAGTAATAAATAGTATTTAGTGGTCACCAGTCCTGGTCCCATAAATCTGAAGTCCTGCAGAGTGTAGTTCCAACTAGGGCTGAAGGATTATTAAATTTTATATATCACAATTGTTTAAAAGAATGAAATGTTCCAGCAGATGCCTGCAGACAAATCAGACCAATCAGAAAGAAATAACCACCCACGTAATGCGTACATGTCACACCTCAACTGAGTGGCCATCTAGCACACTATGTTCAGTGCTCAAGCCTTAATTCATAATCTAAATCTAAATTAGGGTCACAGTGCTGGTGAGAAAGATCAGTTTTTCCTCAAGATGGCCCCAGTTCTGCCTCTCGATATACAGCTCAGGGAACAGTTTGGTGAAAATCGAATGTTTCGATCCACTTAAACAGGATCCGGGTCTTCAGTAAGATGGTCAAGACTTGCTGATTTGGTTCGAACCCTGTTTGATTTACTATGAGTTATAAAATGTAACAAAACTTCACTGCTTGTGGAAACCAATAAGACAACACGTAGGCTCATATTAACAAAGCAGGACTGATCTTGGATCAGAATCCTCTGAGGGTTATTAGTCATTGGCACAAAGACTGATTACAAATCAGCACTTCTGTACTTTTTTACTCACACTAGGGCTGGGCGATAAAACGATAACGATAAAGAACTATAAGACGTAGTCGATAGAAATTTCCGTCCATGTTTTGAGAGACAACACGAACAGCCAATGAGAATGGGAATAGCGCCGTCCCAAACCAATCAGGTGGCTGAACTAGAGTTCCAGCCATTTCATGTTTGGTGGAAACATGAACCCATCGTCACAGTTGAGCAGAGAGAACAAAATAAGAAAAAATTACAACGTTAAGAAAAAAAGAAAGTGTTAACTACTACTGAAAGAAACATGATACACGTGTTAATAATCTTAAAATAATCTGCTAAGATAAGATAAACAGGTAAACAGGTGCTGTCCTGCTGCTGTGTTGATGAAGCTCTACGGGATGTTTGAGCTTCAAGGTCTGGTGTATATCAGTTGTACTGTTGTGATCATCTCCACTGTGCAGAGCTGACAGAGCACCACACTGTTGTGTTTCTGTGTGAAACGCATGGACGCATGTCATGCTAATAGACGTAATTTCGTAACCGATAAAGATAAATATGTATACTGTAGGAGTTCGAGTGAGAACGCTGAAGCAAAGTTGACTTTATGACCAAAATCCCAAAGAGGGAAACTTAACACAGTGTCTGTGTGTGAATACTGTTCATACTAATACTGCCCCATATATACATATATATGTATAAATCAGAAGATAAAAAACAATTTAATAAAAAAAAAAATTGGTATCTTCACTTCTGGTGATTTGATTTATATCGTGATATAGATATCGACTGATATGAAAAAAATTATTGTGATAAGATTTTTTCCCATATCGCCCAGCCCTAACTCACACTAAGTCGTACAGTATCCTAACCATATTAACAAGTCTGCACAAGCCTAATAAAAAACACGGCGGAGGCTTGAGTAGGTTGACCATCAGATTCTAGTGTTCGTTAGCAATGCTACTGCCACTACTCCAGTTCAAAACAGCAAAATTTGGACTCCAAACATGTCTCTGCCAATCAACTACAGCATTTAAAAGACGAAGTCCTTGTTCGGCTAGATCAGATGCATTAGTGTTAGACAAAAAAACGAGGGGTTGGGTTCAGGTTGTAACTAAACACTACAGGAAAGCAGATCTCTAGGGTTGGTGGCCACTGCAGTAGAATGTACAGTTATATATGTACGGAGTCGATTGTTTATGAATTAGAGCATATTCCTCTCAAGTTTCAGGATACAGGACTGTGAAATTGAGCCCTGTGGCAATGCTCAGTGCTCAGTTGCTGTCCGGTGGGAAAGAAATTGACATCAGAGGCCCCATTCAGCTTACAGTTCCTTTATCGTACCACACCCACTTTCAAGCGTTCGACTCCCTCCCTGCCTGGACCTTTGACAAGACTACAGGTTGGTGCAAAACCAAAAAAATGCAGCGAGTGATCAGCAGCTTTACAGAATGTAAATAATGATATGCTTCTTGTCCCCAAAGACTTGCCATTTCCACCAGCCGAAGGTGGCTCACACTGTTGATATGCTCATTGAGGCCTTTGCTGTCATCAGATGATCTGAAGATTGTCTTCCGATGCTCCCCTAAATTAGCATATTCTTTTGATGCAGGTATCTGGGTAAACAAAGGCGTCGGCTCTATTAGGATGGAGAGAAATGGTTTAGTCTGGACCTATGTGGCGCCTCACCTTGGAAACTGGATTGCAGCGCCGTCTCCATCTTCCAGTGGTAAGCCGGAAAATCGATATTTAAAACAAAGGCAGTCGTTTTCCACACAGACTCATGCATAGCCCATATACAAGGCTATGTTTGAAACATATTAGGTGGACGAGGTCGTATTCACCATCTAAGGATGTTGTAAAAGGAATAAATATCGTGGCAATGCTGTAAGCCAGAGACCGGATAGTTCCGTCAACAATTCAGGAATACGTCTTTTGATTGACATGTCAAGAATTCTATGATTGGTTGAAAGACTCAGGCCATGTTGTCAGTAGATGCCTGCCAGCCATTTTCAGCACAAAGAAATTCAAAAATCTATAATTGATGACATTCCATGTTGGATATATCATCATAGATTTCTTTTACAAAGTCTCCAGTGTAGTTCAAGGCTGGATTACAAATGTTCTGGAAGGGGTAAGACTGTACGAAAGACATTGTTGAAATTGCTTAGCCTTATACCTCTGGCATAAAATTCAAGTAAGTCTGTAGCATGCAGCCTTCCTGAGATTTATTCTTTTGTGTATAACGTCATTTGATGTTGCATACGATGTTGTTGACCTGAGAAGGTTAAAGAAGAGATGTACAAGGCACCCATAAACTGTGTCATCACTGAAGGCTAATATAAACAAAGCCTTGAGTAGAGATGGAAAGATTGATCAGCTATGCATCAGTATCGGTCGATTTTTAATCAAAATATGCGATCGGCTGATATTTCTCCAATTTAGCCGATCCCGAGAGCCTAATTTCTGTATTTACAGCTAGCGTTTCGTTGAAACCCCCTCCGGCCAGGTCCTTGCAATTCCTATCTGAACCACTAGGTGTAAATACATACCCTTTCATTTTCGCAGACTGACTAAAGCGGCGCGCCTCACGAGAACAGTTTGCTTTTATGGCATGTGCTTTCCGTCTGGCAGCTTGTTAGCGTATGTGACGCAGACTCATCCAGAAAGTTTTGGAAAATTAGTACAATTACGTGTTTCGTGGGGGAACCAAGACAAAGACAATTAACTGTACTTATCTGGTACAGCATTTAAAAGTACCCCACACGGCTCAATACAGTGAGTACCAGCAAACAGCAGAGCTAGCACGCGCAGCTAACACAAACAACCCAGAACACCGTGCAGACCAGATCTGACCAGTACAAACAATTTAAGATCTACATTTAATGATTGTAGTTTTACAGATTGTAGTTTAAAATAAAAGTCTGCCTTTAATGACTGCAGTTTTACTGCATTTATTTAATTAGCTTTTTTCATTTTAAATTAAGGGTCTAAATTTGAATGATTGTAGTATTGGCAATATTTGTTTGATTTGTTTATTTATTGTTAATTTAGTTAAAAAATATTATACTGTTTCACATGAGCTCCTTAAAAGTGGTAATAAACCAGTTTAGACCATGCTTCATGACTTGCATGCGCTAATAACTACATGTAGCCCTGCCGTGGCATATAACCCCGCCCTCAATCGGTATCCGCTATTGACCAATCGCACTGAAAGGTGATCGGTAATCACAATCGGCCTCAAAAACGCTGATCGGTCTATCTCTAGCCTTGAGTGTTTAACTCTTTTCTTGTACATTTCCTGCCTAGTAACCGGATTTGTGTTTGAAAAAATCTAGGTTACATGGGACATGCAACTTCGATGGATTTCATCTCATACCATACATACCTTCTTTTGGGCATCTTGGGCGGTACACTAGTGATCGTCATTGGACTTTTGTCTGTGATTTTATGTCACTGCAGGTAAGAGATCACTTTTACCGCCAACTTAGCCCTGTTGGACTATTAGTGTCTTACAAATACACTCACCCTAACTTTGATTTCAGATTTATTGTATCTTAATTCTGTCTTAGGCAAGGCCTAACCCTAACACATTCCTCGTGCTGATACTAACACTGTTTTTGTGTTTGTCAACTACTTAACAAGTATTCTTTTCTCCAAGTAAAGTAGCATTTCTTTTCTGTGTACTTTTCAGAGATCTAAACAATGAGACTGAGCGAAGGCGACGGAACTCCACACGACTTTCAGTTCTGAAGAAAGACCAGACCACATCCACCAGCTCAGATGAAGTCCATGAGCCTTTGTATCTCAGTGGGGACAGGTCTTACCCAATGGCCACACGAGGTGTAGGCCATCCCGATATGTCAGCCTCTCCTCGACATCAGGCCAATTATAACATCTACGTTGAAAACGTGTGTAGACCTGCGGGAAACCTATACGAGAACATTGGAACTGCAGGCCTAGAGAACCTCAGGGCTCCAGTACCCAACTTGTATGTGAACAGTGATGAAGTAGCAAGGCTTCGAGAAATGTCTGAGAAGAACGCATCACGGCAAGCTCCAGGAGAGAGTGTGGTATATCGAGACAAGCTGTTCCACATCTACAACCAGCCTGTGGCCATTGTACAAGCTCCAGAGCTCTTCACTGCCCAGGGACAGGCTGATCCCAATGGAAGCAGAAGCGCCACCTTCCCCCGGAATGGCGTGGAGCACGGAGCCCAGGCCGAGCGCAATTTCAAGGACAGTTTCACCCAGACGTTGCCCAAGATCCCACAGCAGGACAGCGATGAGCAGCCTGCTTTGGAGGGCCCACAAACCTCCACTGCCAACCCAGGAATCTGGGGCCGCTACAGTCATCTGCTTGAGTCTGTGTCTGTCCCAGGTACCCTGAACGAGGCGGCTGGAATGGGTCCATTCCGTGGTGAACTTCAGGGAATCTCTGAGCAGACCCTGCTGGAGCTCTCGAAAGCCAAGCCTTCCCCCCACCCTCCTCGGGCATGGTTTGTGTCCCTGGACGGCAAGCCAGCAGCTCAAGTCCGTCACTCTGTAATCGAGCTCCAGGGAAGGCACCGGCCAGGCAGCAGCAATGACACCAGCCTGGACTCGGGGGTGGATATGAATGAGTTGCAGCAGTCGGTACGGAAGAGCGACAGGGAGGGACCTTCCATCACCAACATGCCAAAAGCAGTAGGGGGTCGCTGTCACGAGGAACAGGACTTGAGCAGTAGCGAGATCGGAAGTCCCGAGGATGCGTCCCTTAGGAACACCTTAGAGGGAAGCAGCGCAGCCATCCCAAACATCCCTGAGGACAGGGACGCGGGCGACACGTCCAGCGAATCCAGATCCACCCCGCCGCCTCGCAGGCTGCGAAAGGTACGGGACAAAAAGCCTGATAAGAAAACGACTCGACACATGAGGGAGGAGAGGCCACAAACGAAACGCTAGCCAGCTTTTGTGCTTAGCCTGTGTGGAGCTTTTCGGTGTCTGCCAAATATATCTGGTTTTGATCAACTTGCCTTATTGTATTGTCATCAGGAAGGGTGCCATGATCGATACAAAAAACAACCAGTCTTTACCTTTGGAGCATAGCTTTCTAAAAGTGAGTTTTTGTGGTATTTCTAATTTTGCAGCATCCAACTACTGGCCAATATGCCACAATAGCTTCACCTCTCTCTCTCTCTCTCTCTCTCTCTCACCTCATCATTGCCCGTGTCACGTTTGTACAAAGTCCTATGTTTACATAGTAAGAGTGCATTGCAATAGCGTACATATTTACATTCAGATTCAAATTCTTTTCACTGTGAGCACAACGTCTAGCCCTGCATAGCTTTTTTAAACTGATGAAGAGTCTGCGCACTGAAATGGATGGTTGTAATGGCCTAATGATAATGGAATGCTTCGTATGCTTGAGGTCGTCGCTCTTTTTTTCAGGTACAGATGTGAAATAACAATGAATTGCCACAGAGTGCCATGTTACGAGTAATACAGCTAAAATCTAGTAAAGCTATCGATTTGGAATGTTGTGAAACAACAAGAACAGTCGTCAGTACCTTGTGTTTGTAACCAGTATATGAAGGACACTAAGGATGTGTCTCAAAACCTACTGAGCTCCTACATAGGCAGCATTTTACGTCATAGTATGCGCTCCCGACATGTAGACTGTCCCAATTCTTACATACCTTAAACATGCTGTCTACTGAGGAACCTTATTTAGACCTGATTTTAAGGAAGCATCGAACGCTTCCTCAGCCGCTAAGGCAATCCCATGATGCAGCGCAGGCTAATCTACGAGCAGTGAAGTGGTTTTAAAATGTGAGTTATTTTGATTCTCTCTGGAGTTTTAATGTGTTTCTGGTCATATAATCACACAAAACAGTATTTTATTATCAACTCTGTAACGCTAGCGGATTTTTAAGCCTCGGGCTATTGTTTAAAATGCCGGCTGGTAACTTTAGCAACCAGCTAAACCACCGGTCACATGCTGCAGTGGGCGGGAACAAGCCGTGACGCAGTCTCTCTCTAACTAGAGCGTCTCAGTAATCTGTTTTATGAGGAGAGATGAGGAGAGAACGCTGCTACTTAAACAGCTCCCTACATAGACAGCCTATTTAGACACTCACTAGGTTTTGAGACACACCCTAAATTCTGGCATTCAGGAAAAAAAGAACTAAAGTGCACTACCACAGGAATTATATAGAGAGGCCTTTGTGGTCAAAGTAGATTATTTCACAGACTCAGTGTTGTTTATACTGTTCGGAATTGCATGCAATTCATTGTGAAGGTTTCTTTTTCTTTTTTTCTCCATTGGACGATGTAACGTGTTACATGTGAGAATGTAGCAGCAAACCTCCGAGATTCGGCTCAGGTTATGTCTTCTTTTACCCAGGCTTTTGTTCAGAATACTTCAAAGCTATAATTAAGATGTAAGCTTCCACGACCATACTTCAAGCACACCATGATGTTTTTTGTGCATAGATGTTTTGATGGGTGATAATACTTCACAAAGTGACCAGTAGGCTATAATATAATCACTTGCTGAATGTGCTTTTTTCCTTTTTTTAATGTAGCACTGTTCTTTCTTTCTTTATTCATTCATTTTGTTCATAATAGAAAACACTGGTAAACTGTTACCAAGTAGCAGAAGCGTGTGGACTTTCGGAAGAGAGTTTGATTTTGACATTATGAGGATAAAATAGCGATGCATGACTGAAAAGAAGCCGAGAAGATCATTTTCTTTGTGAGTAGTGTCAACCAACTGTGTTTTGATGTCACTTCGCATATTGTACTGTGTATTATTTATGTTAAATGTATAATAATTACATCATTTCAAACATACCACTTGGAAAAAAAAGAAAAAGAAAAGCGCTTAAGGGGAAAGTCTCTCCAATTTCTTGAATGCTTTACTGACCAGCTTGTAATTTGCCTTTTTTGTGCACATCAATAAAGGACGTAACCAGAGTGTTTGTGAGCTATGTTTACCTAAATGGTCTACTTCATCTGAACCTTGAAAACATTACTTGAATCTCTGTTTATCATCTTCATATTCATATCTTAACTTTACATTATCAGTAAAACAGAAAATCTAATTTAATGGTTCATTTTTGCACTCTATATTAGTCAAGCTGTTTTTATTACCATGCCTTTAAGATTGACGTATGTAGATAGCATCTGATTGGCTGCACTGTGCTGTGCCACATTCAGTAAGTATTCTAGATTGAAACACTTCTAACACTTCCAGTGTCAGTGAGAATGGTGGCGCTGAGTTGCTGTAGTTCTCATTTAGGTTTTTAATGAAGTGATGAAACATGTTTGGGAGAAGGACCACGCCCGAACTCCTCCTTTCCATCATTACACACTCTATATAAACCATTCCTCTGCCCTCACCTTCTCATAATAAAATTCGCACCCCACCACCTCCCCAGTTCTTTCATCTCTTCCAAAATCATACTCTTCGCCAGAGGAGTCAAGTAACAAAGTACAAATGCTTTGTTAATTTTAGTTATTTATACTTTACTGGAATAATTATTTTTCAGATGAATTTTTACTTCTACTCCTTACATTTACACTCCATTATCAGTACTTTCTACTCCTTACATTTACACTCCATTATCTGTACTTTATACTTCTTACATTTACACTCCATTATCAGTACTTTTTACTCCTTACATTTACACTCCATTATCAGTACTTTATACTTCTTACATTTACACTCCATTATCAGTACTTTTTACTCCTTACATTTACACTCCATTATCTGTACTTTATACTTCTTACATTTACACTCCATTATCAGTACTTTTTACTCCTTACATTTACACTCCATTATCAGTACTTTCTACTCCTTACATTTATACTCCATTATCAGTACTTTTTACTCCTTACATTTACACTCCATTATCAGTACTTTCTACTCCTTACATTTACACTACATTATCAGTACTTTCTACTCCTTACATTTACACTCCATTATCAGTACTTTCTACTCCTTACATTTACACTACATTATCAGTACTTTCTACTCCTTACATTTACACTCCATTATCAGTACTTTCTACTCCTTACATTTACAATCCATTATCAGTACTTTCTACTCCTTACATTTATACTCCATTATCAATACTTTCTACTCCTTACATTTACACTCCATTATCAGTACTTTCTACTCCTTACATTTACAATCCATTATCAGTACTTTCTACTCCTTACATTTATACTCCATTATCAATACTTTCTACTCCTTACATTTACACTCCATTATCAGTACTTTCTACGCCTTACATTTACACTCCATTATCAGTACTTTCTACTCCTTACATTTACGCTCCATTATCAGTACTTTCTACTCCTTACATTTACGCTCCATTATCAGTACTTTCTACGCCTTACATTTACGCTCCATTATCAGTACTTTCTACGCCTTACATTTACGCTCCATTATCAGTACTTTCTGCTCCTTACATTTACACTCCATTATCAGTACTTTCTACTCCTTACATTTACTCTCCATCATCAGTACTTTCTACTCCTTACATTTACACTCCATCATCAGTACTTTCTGCTCCTTACATTTACACTCCATTATCTGTACTTTCTACTCCTTACATTTACTCTCCATTATCAGTACTTTCTACTCCTTACATTTACTCTCCATTATCAGTACTTTCTACTCCTTACATTTACACTCCATTATCAGTACTTTCTACTCCTTACATTTACTCTCCATTATCAGTACTTTCTACTCCTTACATTTACACTCCATTATCTGTACTTTCTACTCCTTACATTTACACTCCATTATCTGTACTTTCTACTCCTTACATTTACACTCCATTATCTGTACTTTCTACTCCTCACATTTACACTCCATTATCAGTACTTTCTACTCCTTACATTTACACTCCATTATCAGTACTTTCTACTCCTTACATTTACGCTCCATTATCAGTACTTTCTACTCCTTACATTTACGCTCCATTATCTGTCCTTTCTACTCTTTACATTTACGCTCCATTATCAGTACTTTCTACGCCTTACATTTACACTCCATCATCAGTACTTTCTACTCCTTACATTTACACTCCATCATCAGTACTTTCTACTCCTTACATTTACTCTCCATTATCAGTACTTTCTACTACTTACATTTACACTCCATTATCAGTACTTTCTACTCCTTACATTTACTCTCCATTATCAGTACTTTCTACTCCTTACATTTACACTCCATTATCAGTACTTTCTACTCCTTACATTTACACTCCATTATCAGTACTTTCTGCTCCTTACATTTACACTCCATTATCAGTTATTTCTGCTCCTTACATTTACACTCCATTATCAGTACTTTCTACTCCTTACATTTACACTCCATTATCAGTACTTTCTACTCCTTACATTTACGCTCCATTATCAGTACTTTCTACTCCTTACATTTACGCTCCATTATCTGTACTTTCTACTCTTTACATTTACACTCCATTATCAGTACTTTCTACGCCTTACATTTACACTCCATCATCAGTACTTTCTACTCCTTACATTTACACTCCATCATCAGTACTTTCTACTCCTTACATTTACACTCCATTATCAGTACTTTCTACTCCTTACATTTACTCTCCATCATCAGTACTTTCTACTCCTTACATTTACGCTCCATTATCAGTACTTTCTACTCCTTACATTTACACTCCATCATCAGTACTTTCTACTCCTTACATTTACACTCCATCATCAGTACTTTCTGCTCCTTACATTTACACTCCATTATCTGTACTTTCTACTCCTTACATTTACTCTCCATTATCAGTACTTTCTACTCCTTACATTTACTCTCCATTATCAGTACTTTCTACTCCTTACATTTACACTCCATTATCAGTACTTTCTACTCCTTACATTTACTCTCCATTATCAGTACTTTCTACTCCTTACATTTACACTCCATTATCTGTACTTTCTACTCCTTACATTTACACTCCATTATCTGTACTTTCTACTCCTTACATTTACAGTCCATTATCAGTACTTTCTACTCCTTACATTTACACTCCATTATCTGTACTTTCTACTCCTCACATTTACACTCCATTATCAGTACTTTCTACTCCTTACATTTACACTCCATTATCAGTACTTTCTACTCCTTACATTTACACTCCATTATCAGTACTTTCTACTCCTTACATTTACACTCCATTATCTGTACTTTCTACTCCTTACATTTACTCTCCATTATCAGTACTTTCTACTCCTTACATTTACACTCCATTATCAGTACTTTCTACTCCTTACATTTACACTCCATTATCAGTACTTTCTACTCCTTACATTTACACTCCATTATCAGTACTTTCTACTCCTTACATTTACACTCCATTATCAGTACTTTCTACTCCTTACAATTTAAAGATAGTCTCGTTACTACTATTTCATTACAGCTTGATTTCATTCATGTACATTTACATTCCATTAAAGATTATTGATAACATGTCTTTGAAGTTTGACTTCATTACAATACTTATAGACAACTAGTCATCATATCTTCTGCTCCATGAAACACATGTTAATGCTCAGTAGTACACAGATATGCTTCTTTAATATATTTACATTGTACTAAACTACATTCATTTTCAATGGGCGTATATGCGGCTGAAACAGGAAGCCTAGCGCATCCCAAACTTATCAACATCAACATTTTAATATAACATTATAGTCATTATGGCTTTTAGAAGAATGGGGTTTTTGGGGGAGGTGGGCTAGTGCTCTATAGACCCCTGTGGTGCGGCCTAAGCTTTTGTCCTTAGTAGCCTTCCCCCCCCCCTTACATTACTTTTACTTTTATACTTTAAGTAGTTCTGAAAGCAGTACTTTTACACTTTTACTGGAGTAAAAAGCTTGAGTTAATACTTCAACTTCTACAGAAGTATTTTTAAACCCTAGTATCTTTACTTCTACCTGAGTAATGAATGTGAATACTTTTGACGCCTTTGCTCTTCACTTGGCAAAGGGGGGCCTGGCTTCAAAACCCAGCAACAGAAGCCACCCAGAACTCCAGCCCCAAGTTTCTCAGACTTCCCGCTCCTTGCCCTGCCTTAGTGGTCCGCACTTCGCAAACTGTTGCAAAATGTGGAAAATCATATATCACATCACCATCATCATCATCATCTTCATTCCAATCAGTATGTGCACCCTGTTAACAGCATCTGCCAGAACATTTATTTTAATGGAAATGTGTACAACTCATCTTCGTTTTGTGACAGTTGACACATGATTGTCTGATATGAAGAAGGCAGCAGACACACAGAGAACAACAACGTCCTGGTTAATCTGATATTAAACTTTCAAGGAATAATATTTAATTTAGTTATATTTATATTTAGTCTTTCTCAATGTATTTGAGCCAATCAGATAAGGTAGGGTTGGTAATTCCATGCCATTTCTTAGTTTTGATGTCTTCACCATTATTCAGAAGGAAAGAAAGGCCCTCCTACCTGTTTGACTGATGCTGTACACTTAACTGTGTATGTAAAAGCTAGGCAAAGATACAAAATTGGTTCAATATACTTTTAACTACAACTTTAGCTTGAAAATACAATATCGATCCTTCTTCTTTGACAAGAAGTCCATAAAAACTGCTTTTATAATGAAAAAATTACGTATATTACATCACCAGAGCCTTTTATTTAGCAGTGCTTGCACGAACAAGTAAAAAACCATTCTGTTCCGCTATTCTTGCTTCCTTTGGTGTTTAACACTGATCGGAACGCTTGTCACCCATAGATCAAGCTGACTTAGATCTCTACCACCTGCCTGTGGTCTTATCTTATCCTTCTGTAACCACAAAGGTCTTTGTCTTTGGGGAGAACTGTGCTTGAGTCTGCTTTTATTGGGAAGCTCATTTAACTCTGGAAAAATGTTCTGTTGGGTTCTTCCAGACCTGACAGTGCATGCTGATGTGAGGGGTGATGACCTGCCTGGAGCAGATGCCTTCACACGTGCTCTTTTCCCGGGGGCTGAGATTGGAGCCTGTCCCAAAGACCTGCACCTCTGGTTCAATCTGGTTTCTCTAGAATGACTTTTCGAACTACATATTCTAGAATTTGTCGTGCTGATGCAGAGGCTCTGTGCGCCCTTGGTGAGGGATTGAAAAGAATGAGGATCCAGTGGACCTCCAGAACATATGTCAGATCTTTCTGTGCTTCGCAAGGCAGGTGCCCTGGCAGTCTGAGTCAGCAGGCCAAAACCTGGAATGAACAGCTCAGATTGCTGCTGATCAGTAAAGGTAGTCTTGGCACCATTAGCAGGAGCGACTGGTGCCTGGACCCCAACACCTTTCCATGTTAGGGGGTTGTAGATAACTTGCCAGTCCAATGGGCAGCAGACAGACTGCCGTAACCATGTGTTGATACATCCGGTATGAAACTACAGTGGCAGAAAAAGAGAAGGAGCAGCAGTTTGGTACAGATACTGTACTTAACGCCTCTGCCATCTTCCATGTGTTACCATTTAAGCCTCCCCAGTGACTTTGTTGATACAGATGATAATAAATTTGGAAGAGTACCATCATGCTAGGTCTAGTTATATTAATATACTACCAATATCTAGGCTTTATTACTGTAAATATAACTCATAAATACAACCAATACAACATCTACTAGCCTAACTAGACTCAACAATACATATAGGTAATACATACATACCCCATATACAATCAGTGAGCCAAAGCATTATGCTGTCTAAAGTTTGCTTCGTTAGTATAGGGGCTATGAGGCTAATATAGCTAACTGCATATCAAACCAAGTAATTGCAAACAGAAGTGTATTTAGACACTTTATGACATACCTTTGTCTGTAAAAATGAACAAAAACACAGTCAAATGTAAGGTTTCAAGATGGCTGCTACTGTTTTTGCCATGCAATACTGTAGCTCCAGTACAAAACCAAGGATACACATTGTGGACACCAACCATTTCCTAGCTGTGTAAATTTCCCAAAAAATTCTTTGAAATATGGCCATTAAAAATTACCTTGTGTCGACAGGGGAGAGTTGTAACCTGCTGGCCCAGGTGGAAGCTCTGAAGGCAGAATCGGCACTGCATGCCCGTTTCCAGAAGTTTGGAGCTTTGGCGAACTCGTAGTACTGGTAAACTCTTCAAAACATGGTCTGGAACCACATCTACCATCTCACTGTCCTTAATGCTGAGTGCATCAGTGGGCCTTCAATGGCAAAGAGGTTTCATTATAATGTGAAAGCAGAGCTAAACTCTTTTAGGAATATTAAACATGCCATAGAATTACTGCCTTTCCACCATGTTAACATGAGAATCTTTACTCATTAACATGTAGACGATGTCTGCACTTTTCAATCCCTTTCCAACTAATCAAACTATGAACGAGGCATGGGTTCCACCTTGTACAGGTGTCAGAATGTAACTGCAACACCATTTATTTCACAAAACAAGCTGGTAAATAGGAAGGAACTTTGTTCTGCACATTTTAATCCAGACAGTTTCTTAAATCTTGGACAACATCAAACAGGCTTTGTGGAGCGTTTGACACCAAGGAGACGTTCGCCATTATATCACAGTTATCACATTTTTTAATCACAGTTCGCCAGTTAAAGCAGATCATCTTAAACTGAAACTTCCACAGTGAGTAACAACAAGAATTTACTTTTTGTTGATACTGAGATCAAACATGTTGCTTCTGTGTGAACATCACAGTGTTTTACTGTAAATGAGCCAATCAGAGCAGAGCTCACCGAATTATTTCAGCTCACCAAAAAAGTGAACATGGTTAATTTCATTTAAATCATAGAGTGTAAATAGACATCTAAAACCACCTCTGGGCATCTTATACACCAACCTAAGTCAAATACTTTCTATGTAGACCAATGCAGAACAATATAAAACACTGAATTACGCAGCAAATGCATCACAGATTCATACTTACTTGGTGTGCATCAACTGACTGTCAGTTATCTGTGCGTTTTTGGGTTGGGGGTTCACCCTTTGCTCCATCACTTGCCACGGCTGGTTTCTTTTCTGCAGAAATCGCATGATCATGGTAAAATCATCAGATGTCAGTAGTCAAACTCAAAAACCTACATAACACTCATGCATGGAATCTAGCGCTGAATCAGAAACTCACCATTCTGGATGCAAAGTTGTGCTGAGGATGGCAGCTCCTCTTAAAGCAGTACTCACACAGGTGGAAATAACTGCAGGTGGTGCACCTACAGAATGAGATTAGATCTACATGGGTTAAATAGAAAATGAAACAGGCAAAAGAGCTTCTTCCACTGACGTCTTCCCGTAGACTGTCTATAAAGTCTCAAAACTGAGCAAGTACTTAAGCTTTGTCTGTATCGTCACTTTCCAAAGAAAAACATGTATCTTCAAAACTTCACAGGACAGGTCAGCAACCTAATTTACTTTCAATGTAAGTTAATGGAACCAGATTTTTTTCCAAGCTATTCTGGAGCATTTCTATTGGTCCTTTCAACACAAAATGTCTACACAATGCAAACAGCAGCTGTCGCATTCAAATGATGTAGAAAAATAAAAATTGTTTGTTGAGTTGTCATGCGTGTATAATGATGCTCAAATAGTATAATCAGCCTACTGATTTAATAACAGCCAGTGGTTATCATCACAGGGCACTTACTCCAGTGTAAAGGAACCTGTAGGATGAGTTCACCTACTTGAAACATTTGCCAACTACAGGACAGACTCTGCAGCTGTTGCATGGGATCCCAAGGTGTTTGTCCAGACGCTCTTTCTCGGAGGATGTACACAGCTTGTTAGCAGTCTTTACCTGTAAATGTACAGAGTTGCTATTATATACATTACACCCTGCTGACTCATGACTGTGTTGCGAAACACAGTTCTAACAGCATCATAAAGTTCGCCGATGATACAACTGTGCTGGGTCTCATCAGCAAAGGCGACGAGTCAGCATACAGGGAGGAGGTACAGCAGCTGACAGACTGGTGTACAGTCAACAACCTTCACTGGAATGTAGAGAAGACCAAGGAAATGGTTGTTGACTTCAGGAAATCAAGACTGGTCCACTCTCCGCTTAACATCAACGGCTCCTCTGTGGAGATCGTTAAGAGCACCAAGTTCCTTGGTGTCCACCTAGCGGAGAACCTCACCTGGTCCCTAAACACCAGCTCTACAGCCAAGAAAGCCTAGCAGCGTCTCTACTTCCTCCGGAAGCTGAGAAAGGCCCGTCTCCCTCCACCCATCCTCACCCTCTTCTATAGGGGAACCATAGAGAGCATCCTAAGCAGCTGCATCACTGCCTGGTTTGGGACCTGCACAGCCTCCGACCGCATTGTGAGGACAGCTGAGAGGATCATCGGAGTCTCTCTCCCCTCCGTCTTGGACATTTACGCCACCCGCTGCATCCGCAAAGCAACCAGCATTGTGTATGACCCCACCCACCCTTCACACAGACTGTTCTCCCTCCTGCCATCAGGAAGAAGGTACCGCAGCGTCCGGTCCAACACGACCAGACTCTGCAACAGCTTCTTCCCCCAAGACTTCTCAACACGACTCAACGTCTGAACTGATATCTTCCTGGTACATGTACACTCTCTCTCTCACTCTCTCTCTCTCTCTCTCTCTCTCTCTCTCTCTCTCTCTCTCTCCAACCATTTACCCCAGATAAAAAAGGGAAGCATTTTTGCACAAAGCATTGCACTAATAACTTTACTACCTCACTGGACTGTTTATTACACATTGCAGAATTTGCACACTACCGGCAATTATTTATTATTCTCTGTCTGTACTGTGTTGTGTTGTGTTGTGTTGTGTTGTGTTCTGTCTGTACTGTGTTGTGTTGTGTTGTGTTGTCTGTCCGCACTTGTTTGTTCGTGTTGCACTTGTGTCTTGTATGCACTGTCTATGTTGCACCATGGTCCTGGAGGAACGTTGTTTCGTTTCACTGTGTACTCTGTATGTAGTTGGAATGACAATAAAACCCACTTGACTTGACTTGACATATATTTACTGGGAATTTGGTTTAGGCTTTATTTGTCTTGTTGAATTTTTCGTTTAAAAATGAAAAGGGATAAGAACATAAAACAAACAAGTGGTACATGTAACGTCAAGCCAGTCCTACCTGCTCCAACAGCAGCTTCAATGCACTGAAGTCCTGTCGGCACAGTGGACACTTCACCATGATGTCTGTTTCTGACCTGGTCTGATGGTCAGCCCAGACTTTCATACAGGAGATGTGGACGTTGTTTCCGCATCCAAACCTTTGAGATGACAAAAATCAGCTAAGCAGTTAGGTAGCTCCGAGAGAGACAGGAGATGTTAGCCAAAGAGAAATAGACAGACATATTTAATGACCTACAGATCATAACACATTACAATAACAGACAATAATAATCAAAAAAAGAAATACTGCATGCTACGTTTACAAGTCACAAGCGATTATAAACCTGCAATGCGTCACTGGAAGCCTTTTATTCAGCAGTTCCTCTTGACAGATGGGGCAAACGTCATCTTCTTCAATTGCCTTCTGCCTGATTGTGCCATCCTCCCCAGTGGATTCAGGTTGTGGGGGTGCTAAGAAGGTGTTATCAGTCGAGCGTGGTGTTTTGGCCCTGTACAGACCCTGTAACACCTCCAGGATCTGTCTGTCCACAAGACCAGGCTGGAAGCAATCTTGATGGGGGGAAACATGAGATGAAATTGGTTTGACAAAGCAGTAAATGTTTTTTATAGTTACCCAAAGTATTGCTGTGAAATCTGTGATGGAATAAAGAAACAGGCAGTTTGACCTACTACAAAAAAAAGAGGAAACTTACATTCATGATCTCTTGGGAGTCTAAATTTACGCATCAAAATCCTGTACATGACAAAGTGTAGTAAACATAATGCATAGTGATGACACATAACAAGTAATCTACACTTTTAGCATAACTGTAAAGGGGAATTCCACCATTAAAAAAATGATTCTTGAAATGTTAAAATATAGTATTATTTACTTATACTATATGTTAACTTTATATTTTTTTAGTATATAGTATTAAATATAGTAATATTTAGAATGCTTCTATTTGAAACGCATCAACATGGTTCTGTACAGTAGTGACAGGAACCAGAAATCACGACAATAGCCATTTACCTTACTATTCAAAATCCATTCATTCATCATCTTCTGCTTTATCTTGATAGTCAGGGTCACGGGGGAAGTCAGGTCACCAGTTCATTGCATGGCCAACACACTCATGCTTACAGAATCCAACCCGGATCATCTTGCTGTGAGGCGACAGTGCTGACCACTACACCAGCGTGCTTATCACTATCCAAAATGAGCAGTGAAATTGGATGCATATTCTGAGTTTTAAAATACGCCATGTTAAAATAAGACATGTCTGGTTCCTGTCAGTACTGCTGTGAACAATTCTGCAGCATTTCACATTAAACCACTTTGGATGAATGATTTACATCGTAGTAACTGCATGTAGAAAATGTAAAACGATCAGTAAAGTTCTTACCAGCAGATGTGTTTGCAGAGGTCCTTCTCTTTTTGGAAAGTTTCACAAGTGCAAGTGTGAGGATCACCCAGGCACACCTCAGAACACAACATGGAAGTGTGGAAAAAGCATATTAACTGACTGTAAACGAGAACTCCACCAATTTTTCAACATTTCTCAAGTGCCAATGACAAACAAGATTTTCCAAATCATTTTTTAAACAATCTTATTAAAAAAGGACTTGATGTGCATTTTATATATATACTACCGCTCAAAAGTTTAGAATCTCTTTAGAATTTCATTTCATGCAATTTTTTATGCATTTCATGCAATTTTCATGCAATTCACAAACAATATTGTCCATTTCACAATTAATGTAAGTGATCAGATGATTTTTAAAGAATAAAAATGTTTGTATTAAAGCCTATTTTTGTATAGAGGCTTATTTTGCATATAGTCCTATTATCAGCAATTCTCAGTCCTCTGTCTAAATCTCCTGGTACAGCCACCAATCCAAGTTAAGGATGTTATTGGACTAATTGGTTGTTAGGACACTCTTGCTCAATTGTGATGCACAGCTGAAAAACATTCTACTAATAAGTGAGTATAAAAGGGAACAACATTCTAGGTTAGTTTAGTATCTGAAGATCAGCAGTTGATGGCTTGCTGACCGACTCACAATGACCAGAAAGAAACAACTTTCTTTAGAAACCCGTCAGTCCATTGTTGTGTTAAGGAAGAAGATGCCCCATTGAGAACAAGAACATTTCACTGTGATCCCAAACTTTTCAGCGGCAGTGTATATATATATATATATATATATATACATAGGACCACCACAGAACAGGTACTATTAGGGAGGTGGATCATTCTCAGCACTGCAGTGAAACTGACATGGTGTTGGTGTGTTACTGTGTGTTGTGCTGGTATGAGTAGATCAGACACATCAGACTAAAAATCGTCCACCAACCAGCAACATCCAGCCAACAGTGAGCTGTGGGCAGCATTCTGTGACCACTGATGAAGGACCAGAGAATCAACAGCACATACCAGCACAACACACACTAACACACCACCACCATGTCAGTGTCACTGCAGTGCTGAGAATAATCCACCTCCATAATTTTATCTGCTCTGTGGTGGTCCTATGGGGGTCCTGAACATTAAAGAACAAGGTAATATGTGATAAACAATATATATTGCCTAAATTGGCAGAATGTAACTGATGCACCATTTAAGGTAGAACTGGAAGCTATCTTGAGTCAAGTCTTTCTTCAGGTTTACGCTCAATAACAGGTTCACTCACCTTGTAGTTTTTAGATTCTCCGTCTTCCTTCAGGAGGAATCCTGTCGGCCCAAATTCCCTCAGAATGAGAATCGTTGTGCTCATGGCCTGATCTTGATGCCAGTTTATTACATCACTGACTGTTTTTCTCCAAACTGTTTTGCGGAACATAGTTTAGCTCAGAAAGTCTACCTGTAACAGGTAGTTAGCTAGTAAGCTAACTTGTTAGCTGTCCATTAAACGTTTCCTTAAAAGCGAAATGCTTTAACAATTATACTAGTAAAACCAGCTGTGAGAGGAAATATATACAATTTTACGAACAGTAACTAGTAAATATAGAGCACGGTTCCTGTCAGGAGTGTTTCAGTCACTGACTGTGTGATGTTTCCACTGAGCGTTCCTACAGCAACCGTACACATCAGACTGCAGCTTTACAGATGACCGCTAGATGGCGGTGCGGCTCTTTGCACTGCGCGCTCATTGACAGCACATACAGTATATATATATATATATATATATTACTACACTCATCATTCAACCTGTAGCATTAATTAGCAATACATTAATTAATTAAATAATTTTTCACATAGTAAATTAATGAAAATTGTAAACTATATTACTATCACATTTATTGTAAACTATATATATATATATATATATATATATATATATATATATATATATATATATATATATATATATATATATATATATGTTTACTCAGACAATTTGTTTATTAATTTATTTATGTGCTAATAGGCCATTGGTTTTATTAATTAAATAATTAATTAATTAACTTTTTATTTATTAATTGCTAATGGATGCTATAGGTTGAATGATATGTGTAAACAACAGCAGAACAGTTCATATCCCATTATCAGCAGAAAGAAAATGACCTCCCACAGAACTTAAAGGAGCAATCTGTAAGCTGACACAACCTGTTGAATTCATACCCTAAAAAATAGGGGGCAGCATATCACCAAAAAATGCACAATCCCTCCTCTCCTTCAGTTCTCACCAGTCTTGAAGAAACGTCGAAGGTTCAGTGTCAGGCTTCACCAAAAGTGATTATTGCCAAGCGTGGGCAGCAGTGATCACTGTAATGGTCTCTTGCCAAGAGCTTCAGCCACTAATATGTTTACATTTCCCTTCACTGACTGTTCTGTCCTTATATGATCTAATCAGGAGCAGCACATTCAACGTGCCTGACAAGAGGGTTGACTTCATCCTCTTATGTTGGACTACAGTGACTCCAAGTGAGGTACCAAGTGGTATTAACAAGGCTGGGGCTAGCTGGTTAGCTATCTTTAGTAAGTGTGTCTGCAACACGATAAATAAACATCTTCAATGTACCTTCAAATCTGCTATTTCTTCACATTCTGTTGATAATTGTGTTTCATTTGGAATTTTTTGTTCTAAAAACCTTTCGTATGGCTCCTTTAATGTGAAAGACTAAAATGGGGCTGAATAAAACCCAGATAAGCTTCTCCTTTATATATTAAAAAAGGAGTATTTGCATGAAAATACTCAAAACAAAAGACAACAAAAGCTTACTTAAAAGTTCACAATTAAAGGACTGGATGTAACTATCAATATGCTCATCACCATATTCAGAAAACAGGCCTACGTTCCTTTAAAGCTCCTTTAGAGAATATTTGATATAGCATTTCTATAGTGCTTACATTGTGTACTGAAATATTTGGACAACTTATTTATTTTGTTTCTTCTGCATTTCTTTGCAGCTGGTGTGATATTCATAAACAACAACCTCCCCCCTAAAACCCCCACCCACCCCGTTCCATTCATCTCAGAACAAAGTGTTGGACTTGAAAATGTAGGTCATGTACCACCCTGTTCCTCGCTGGCACCTTTAACCCAAAGCAGGCACTTCCGACTCTGTCTAGGAAGAGGAAGGGGTTGAAGCGGCTCCAGATTAGTGGACAGCCGTATCGACTCCTGGCAGCGTCCACCTTTTTGGAACTGTTTTCCATTAGGCCCTTGAGTGGGAGGTCACGGTGAGGGCTGCGACGGGGGAAATCACCATAAAACAAGACGTGGGAGACACAGACAGACATTTGCGTCAGTGTCCGTCAGGCGAGGACTCTGCTCTGTGGGTGTAAGATCACCCTGTACAGCGCTGTTACCCAATATAGGCCTATCACGGGTCCGCTCTGGGCCCACATTACATTAGAGTGTGTTTCCCAATCCTGGACCTGTGGTCCCCCTGTGCTGCACAATTCACTGTTTTCCCCGATGCGACAAAACCTGACTCAGCTCTTCGGCCCGTTGCCCAGCTCTTCGTGAGGTTCAAGTGAAAGTTCGGCCGAAAATCAGATTTACATAACTTCACCCTTACCCCACATGTAGTCCATAAGCCAAGACTCGTTTAAGCCAAGTTTGCTTTCGTTTTTCACTGTAGCTGCAAGTGAATGTAGCCAACCAGTAATGGAAGCTTATAGAGGGTATGCATGTGGCATCATGGTTGGTTATACACCCTGAGAAGGCAGAAAGAAGACTAACTGAGTGGCAACGTTTGTGTTCGGTGTGAATGCTGCGGATACACAAATGACTAAAATAGTAAAAAGCTGTCGTACGACTGCACAAGCAGATCCATCAAGAATCTGATGCTTTCTATTTACAGGCTACAGACAGCTGAAGAAAAGAAAAGTGAATAGAATGCTTCGATTTGCTGGAACAACTCCATCAGCAGTACTTAAGGTGACCAGACATCTCAGTTTTTCAGAGACAGTCCCTGTTTTCGGTGGCTTTAGCTGTCCGTGGAAACGTCCCTGTTTTTAACTGTAAATCAAAAACAAACCAGAAGCTAAAAAGAAACGCCTGGCAGCAGAACAGATGGGCAGACGGCTCTTGTTGTGCTTGTTTGGGCCGACAGAGGGAGCTGCTGCCGTCCACTTCTACCACTGTCTCGCCTAGTTTCATAGAATTGTGTAAAACCTCACCAGCAGCCAGCAATTGTGAAGTGAGTCCACCACCAAGACACAAGCTAACCCAGGGACTAAAAGCAGGGGTATATGAACCTTTAATAAGGTGACTGTCATTTATTCTTATGCATGCTGATCAGAGTAACATCAAAATCAGTCTCAGCCAGCAGCACCTTTGGCAGCAGTGCCTTTCTCTCTTTCTCCTCACACCATAGTTTACCATAGCTTCACGCAACATGACTGTCTCCCCTGTTATTTCATAAATAAAACACTGAAAATAAGATATATATTGACTGCTAAACTAGAAATGTCTGGTCACCTTAACAGTATTGCCTGTGAACATGCCTCTCCTGCCATACATATACAAAGAGCTATAGAGTGTTGCACATACAAGCAGAAGATCCACCAGCGAGTCCTCGTTGCTTTAGTTTCACCAACAAATCCCACCTTGAAGTACGAGCATAGGCTTTTATATGCCTTCAGGACTTAATGCTACAGCGACTCATGAGGTACAAGGTGGTATTACAAAACAGGAGAGACTGGGGGTAGCTGGTTGCATGCTAACTTTAGTTGATATTGCTGCAAGACGATACATAAACTTCTTCAATTTACCTTCAAATCTGTTATTTATTCACCTTCTGTTTTTTTATTGTAGTTCATTTTGCAATGTTTTGTACTACAAACCTTACATATTGCTCCTTTAATGTGAAAGACTAAAATGAGGGCTGAATAAAACACAGATTAGCTTCTCCTTTATTTATAAAAAAAGGATTTTTGCTTTAAAATAGGATGTATTGACTGCTGAACAAGAAATGTCATTTCAGAAATCTGGTCATCTTAACAGTGTTGCATGAGAACATGACTTTCCTGCCATACATGTACAAGGAGCTCTCATATATATTGACTACTGAAGTTCGAAGGCTTATATATGCCCTCAGTCTTTGCTTAGTGTATTTCCTCAAGCCTAAATCAGGAAAATTCAGGTAAGCTGGCCACACGTCTACGTCCATGGACCACTGATTCTTTGGTCCTTTGGGTGGGTCACTGCGAAGTCCAACTTTCTTTAATTTAACTACATAATCACTTTCATTCCTGCTTTTACTGTTTCCCCTAATAAAGAGAGCCATGCTACAGAAAGTTTTACCACTCAGTCTGACTGCCAGGGCGTATTCTGACAGGAAAGTGACCTCAATGCATACCTACTACATCATACATAATTAGCAGCATGCTAACTGCATACCTTTCTACACACTTACTTTAATCCACATAAATCCAAATATATTTTTTAGCTAAAGAAAAAAAAAGTTCTACCTGCAAATAATAGCAGTGACCATCTAGAAGTCTGCAACCATGTGATGCATTGCTATATCCGCCAGGTCTGTTAGCTAACATAATTAGCAGTTAGCATTCTCCTCTAAATGTGTCAAGTGGTCCAGGGATGACCCCAAAACAGGCAATGGCTGACTTCATGAGTCTGAGGAAGCACATGCTAGCCTTCACCCTCCCAATTTGGTAGCATGGAATTATAGGAGGACGAAAGATGGTCCATCAAGGCTTCAATATATGGAGCATGAACCCACAGAACTGTATGCCTGCTTAAATGGCTTGCATGGTTTAAATGGGTCTTCAGTTCTGATGGAGAATATATAAAAATGGGTTTATATGACACTGAATAGGTTCTTCTATTGTCACAGTCTGAAGCCCTTATTGGTATCATATAGAAGTCTTCACTGAAGAACCCTTGCAGAACCATCTTATATTAAGAGTGAGTGATTACTGGCCCTGACTACACTGGGGACAAGCTGGGGAAAGAAAGAAAGAAAGAAAGAAAGTACTTGCAGCAAGTATTACTTTAAAATAATCATGTTTGGCAGGAGAAGAGCTAGTCAGCTAAAATGGCTCCAGGATTTGTTAACATTAGCATGAGCGCTGTAGCAGTTATTCCCTCTAAAATCTCTGGACAGTGTGTCGAGTCTCTTAACGCAGTGGAAGATAACACTTTAGCCATCAAATTGACTGAGAATGGAGGTCCCACTGCACCCTGGAGGAAAGCGGTTCGCTGTCGTTTAGGCTACGTGACGTGAACATATTCCCCTATATTGAAATAAATTACAATCCTAGAGCAATTTCCACAAAACAAGGGCTGTAATATTAAGTCATGACTGTGGTGGTGGATGATAAATGACCTTCCCACCCCTCCGTAAAAGCACTCCGTAATGGATTACATCATCAAAACATCTGTTGACCCAACACGCGCAGCCTAATTCACATATCATTTCAGGCATTCTGCTGGTGACAACGCCCATTTTTATTGCCCATGAATATGGATATCCCAGCCGTTTCAATTAACGCATCCGTCCCGCAGCTTTCCTCCATCACATCCCATCCGTTCACTCATATGTTCCCTCTGGGCTTCTGCAGCACACCATGCACTCGAGCAGTTGCTGCGACTCTTGTTCGAGTGCGACTGATGTGAGGGAAACACGCTAAGAGTGAGAGAAGAGATAAGGATAGATAGAGAGATAGATGAAGAGAGATAGAGAGATGAAAAAGGGGTTGCTAGACTGATGGAAGAGAGAGAGAGACACAGGTGCAGAGGGAGTGTAAAGCTCCATGGCTTTGAAACAGAGACTTTTTCCAGCACGCTCTGCTTTTATCTTTCAATTGCTGAAAAGCTGGGACTCAAACCACATACTCTCAGCAGAGCTTTCTGAGCCTACTACACTGACCAGAGCCCAGAGCAATAACTCCGCCTGCCTGGGGAACAAAGCAATCACCCTGAACTGACTGGACTTTGGCCGAGACAAGCGCTCTGTTTTTCTCTAGACTGAAAACAGTAATGCGCTGAATTTACTTGATTCTAATCTGAACATCATTTCTACTAGAACACAATTGTGTCTTACAGTTAGGAGCACAATATTTTACTGCTGTCATAATAGATTATGTCACAGTACACTTTTCTGAGAATATTGTGGATACTGTCAATACTTGAAAAACACTAAATGATTATATTTCATTACAAAGTGGGTATAATTATACCTGCATAGTTGGATAAAGGAAAAAATCATTACATAAAAAATAGTTTTAGCTTAATAACTATTATTATTGTTGTTGTTGTTGTTGATGGTGGTGGTGGGTTTTTTGTATTATTATTATTTATACATTTTCATTCTTTTTATTATAGCACTTTTTATATGTGGCACTACAGTTTTTTTTAAAAAAAATCTCTTCCAACTTTTCTCAGAGTCCCAGAAAAGCTAAATATTGTGTTGCATACTCTGTGTCATAAAAATGCCTTGAGGTATCATAATATAATATTTTAGCCCTTCATTTTCTGTACTTATGGCAATAATTATGTTGTTGTCATATATATATATATATATATATATATATATATATATATATATATATATATATATATATATATATATATATATATGATTCAGTGTATTTTAGTATTAATTTCTTTCCATATATTTCTCTTAAAGTTACTATACTCTAATATATGTATGAGAGTAAGGAGTTACATGACCTCAGGCTTTAACCATGGGTGCCCTAACTTTCTGTGTTGGTGGGGCTGAACTGTAATGTTTGTGGTGGGCCAAGGGCCAGAAAGTCAAAACAGCATACAAGTAAAAGTAGACTGGTCACAAAAATGAGTTTTTAAAATGTGCTTAATAACATTACACTATTTTACATTACTAAATTACAAGAAAAGCACAAATACAAATATTTAGTTGTATGTGAACGTTTGTGCTCCTGGTCAAGGGTGTAGGAGCGGGTTTGACATTGGGGGGACACATCTGCTAATATGAACCAAAGCCCGCCCTATCTTCTAAAATATTATCTATAAGCTGATTCCACTGTAGGTAAGGTAGTAAATCACTGTATGTATAGTGACGTAGAACAACATTTGTGGAATTACAGTACATTACAAATAAATAAATAAATAAAATGCAACAATATCTTTACGTCTGTTTATTATTAGATAAATCCAGTTAAAGACCACTTTACAAACTTAAATAGATACTAAACATTACATGGTATGGCAGAAAACTTTGAATAAAAATTATACATGCAATGTCTGGATTATATACATATATAAGCAAAAAAAATATTATTGTCTTTGGAGCATAATGCTGAAATGAAATGATGAAACAATGTATGTTGAGGTTTTTATGTGAAAATTTAAAAAAATATATTTGTAACTACTGTTTATTTGATGAATTTAACTTCTTGTGAAAAAATGGTAGAAAAATAGCTTTTGTTGCCAATTTTTATGTAGATAATCAACAAACTATATCATTTGATCAGGAGGGTTTAAACTTTTGTATACAGTTGGTTTGTTTTGGTTTGTTTTGGTTAGGTTTGGTTTTGTTGGGGTGATGTCGGTCTCACAGACCCACAAGCCACACTTTGGGATAGGCTGGTTTGAAGAGTCAGTCCTGCTGTTTTCAATAAATGAGAGGATGAACTTTTTTCAACTACGCACAAAATTGCTGGATGTGCAAAATGAGCGTACTTGTTAACCCTTTAAAATCTAGGCATATTATTTAGTTATTCATGTTAAGATACTCCCAGTAAAATTACGTTTTGTTAATACTTTAAGTAAAAATAAGTGAACAGAGCACACTTAACTAGGGCTTTTTTAACAACTGAAGTGCACATGAGTTTAACACATTGGAGAAAACGTGCCATAACGTTCACAAACATGACTTTTATTATAGTTTTAGTACATTAAATTTCAGCAAATAGACAGTAGTTGTTTATCAAACGTTGTTTATTAAAAGTGTGTTCTCTGTAGAGGACGTTTTCACTTATTTCCACTAAGAAAATCAATCAAGTCATTTGTAACTGTGAGTGCGAGGAAGTAATATATTTTTTTAATTATATGATGCTTTAACTGCTTTTCGCTGTTATTCACTATCTTGTACAAACTCTCGAAGCCCAGGGCATCTTTCCTGAGTTCAGTCGAACCGAACACGCTCTGCTGTTATGTGTTTCAGGGGTTTCACTTTTTCCCACCATGCCGAGGAGAGGAGGAGGGGTCTCCCCATGGGAACCTGAAGCAGATACAGCACTGTCAGAGAGTGTTAGTATTTATGTTAGAGCTGCTCCAGCAGGGCTGAGACAGCACAGAGCGGCCAGCCAGCATTGTTTCCCATGTGGGTGTTAACCGTGACGGCCCACATCCACCGAGCCTCGCAGCAAGCTCTTCCTGATTAGAGGTTATGGGAGAAACTTCAGCTGTGTGTCTGTAATGTATATAGAGCAAGACGGATCAAGTGCCGCCGTTCAGTGCACTCAAATGTCCGAAGATGATAAACCATTAGGAAACCACCTATGAGACATACGTACCATCATAATAAAGCTCTCTCTCTCAGTCCTCATCAAGCTGGCTTACAACCTGAAGACAACGTTGGCCTTTTCACTTTGTCTGTTCATGTTCTAGTCATTTTAAGTACAGTTTATCGTCTATTATTTAAAAGACACAACTGTTTTAGCTCAGAGCACCATGCAGCGGCTATTCCCTCAACCTTTATTCATTCATTCGAGAAAGCTCAGCTAGCTCCGAGACCCTCCCTGATATGTGTTGCTAGAAAATACATCAAGGTATACAAAGAAAATGTGCTTCTGATTCACGTTCTCTTTGATGTGCTCCACTAACGTGAGTCACATGGACGTTATAACATAATTACTAGCATAACTACATTTGCCTGAACGCAATTATTTAAGCTGGCTACAGCTCCTTTCCAGTTGTTAGCTTTCGCAATTATGTGTTTACCATCGCAACAAACGGGGTGTGAGTTGGGATTGTTTTCATTTGTTGAGGTAAATTCATTGTTTTTAAAAGAAAGCAGAAAAGACGGTTAATGCGATGCATGAGGTGTCTCACTAAAGCAGCAAAAGTTCTAAATAATGACATAAGTCTTGTTCTGCGCCAACTAAGAGAGTCAGGAGACCGGATGCAGTGACGTAGTTCTTTATTTAATAACATGTTGTGACATCAGCTATGGCTCAGCTTGTGTGTTTGAGCACTGCGCCTCTCTTGTCCTCCTGCAACACCTCAGCCAGTGCTTTATAAGAGTTTATAAACACTGTGTCCACTCACTGTCCACTCCAATGGACATGCCTACCCTGCGTGTAGATGTAAAATCAGATGGCTCATCTGTTACTGCACAGTTTGTGTTGGTCATTGTCTGGTCCTTCATCAGTCTGGTCCCTCATCGTCTGGTCACAGGATGCTGCCCACAGGGCACTGTTGGCTGGACGTTGCTGGTTGGTGGACTATTCTCAGTCCAGATGCAACACAGGTGTTTAAACACTCCGCTCCAACACTCATGTGTCTGATTCACTCACACCAGCACAACACATTCTAACACACCAAAAACAGACTAGCAGCTGTTCTAAACCTAAAGATTCTTCAGCTCATATTAGTGTATATCCATAAATACAAAATTAAGAACATCCTCACTACAGATAAACAATAAAACAAAGACAAAACATAAAATAAAACATTTCACACCGATGCTGTATCACCTTTAGGGGCAGCAGTGAGTCATGTTTGTTTATTTGAGCTTGAGCTGTGTTGTTGACAGTTGGAAGTAACATAGCCAATTGGCCAATTAGACCACTTTTAAAGAGCCTAATTTAATTTTTGTTGAAATAAAAATTATTATATTAATTAAGTGCAATTATTTATATGCCAATTAACCATCAGTTAAACAGTTGTGGCTGTGACCTGCCCAATGAACATAAACATTGCATAACAATACACATATTGCTAAAAATATATGTATTTATTAATACACTTGAAAATAAATTACACGATTTACTTATTTATTATCTATTATAGGTATTTACTACTAAGAAGTGTCATTAAGCATATCGTCTCTGTCCAATCAAAACATGTATTTCCATTTTAGTCGATTTTAAGTCATTTGAACACGCCAATGTTCATTTACATAGTGTGAAAATTTCAGAATGAATAAACCAGTAGAAGTGCTCCAAAATAGCTTGGACTAAATTCTGGTTCCATTGACTTTGTTTTTGTTCTCTCCTGTCTTCATTGGACAGTGACGATATTCAGGATGTATATTCATTTTCTAACAGCAGCCTGTCAGCATACATACAATTTCACACTAGACTACACTGTGGCATAATACACTGGTGGTCCATGTCAGCCTTGTTAGTTTACATGTCAGTTTACAGGTAATGTTAATGTTTGTTATGCTTCACTTTGCAGGGACTGGGTTATGTTGTGTGTGTGTGCACTTGTTTGGTCTTATGTTATGGCCAGTTCCAGGTCCAAACATACCTGCTGACTCATGACTGTGTTGCGAAACACAGTTCTAACAGCATCATAAAGTTCGCCGATGATACAACTGCGCTGGGTCTCATCAGCAAAGGCGACGAGTCAGCATACAAGGAGGAGGTACAGCAGCTGACAGACTGGTGTACAGTCAACAACCTTCACTGGAATGTAGAGAAGACCAAGGAAATGGTTGTTGACTTCAGGAAATCAAGACCGGACCACTCTCCGCTTAACATCAACGGCTCCTCTGTGGAGATCGTTAAGAGCACCAAGTTCCTCACCTGGTCCCTGAACACCAGCTCTACAGCCAAGAAAGCCCAGCAGCGTCTCTACTTCCTCCGGAAGCTGAGAAAGGCCCGTCTCCCTCCACCCATCCTCACCCTCTTCTATAGGGGAACCATAGAGAGCATCCTAAGCAGCTGCATCACTGCCTGGTTTGGGACCTGCACAGCCTCTGACCGCAAGTCCCTCCAACGCATTGTGAGGACAGCTGAGAGGATCATCGGAGTCTCTCTCCCCTCCGTCTTGGACATTTACGCCACCCGCTGCATCCGCAAAGCAACCAGCATTGTGGATGACCCCACCCACCCTTCACACAGACTGTTCTCCCTCCTGCCATCAGGAAGAAGGTACCGCAGCGTCCGGTCCAACACGACCAGACTCTGCAACAGCTTCTTCCCCCAAGACTTCTCAACACAACTCAACGTCAGAACTGATATCTTTCTGGTACATGTGCACTCTCTCTCTCTCTTTCTCTCTCTCTCTCTCTCTCTCTCTCTCTCCAACCATTTACCCCAGATAAAAAAGGGGAAGCATTTTTGCACAAAGCATTGCACTAATAACTTTACTACCTAACTGGACTCTATTTATTACACATTGCACAATTTGCACACTACCGGCAATTATTTATTATTCTCTGTCTGTACTGTGTTGTGTTGTTGTGTTGTGTTGTGTTGTGTTGTGTTGTCTGTCCGCACTTGTTTGTTTGTGTTGCACTTGTGTCTTGTATGCACTGTCTATGTTGCACCATGGTCCTGGAGGAACGTTGTTTCATTTCACTGTGTACTATGTATGTAGTTGAAATGACAATAAAAACCCACTTGACTTGACCTTCAGCTCCCAAAATCTCCAATCTGCTCATTAAGACATGCGTGTCTGAGCCTCTATGTTGGCTGAGACTCTAGGCTTTTCGCCATGTCATGCCATTTCTGCATACTTTGTTGTTTAAAACATGAAGCTGGGGACTCATGACAACAAACACCCTGTAAAACCTATAGTCTATATCAAGGGTCTATATCAGGGCTATCCACAAATGGCTAGTTTGGCTTTTGTCAGTGGGTGCTAACTCAAGGTTTACTAGCTACCTAACATTAGAGCCTAGTCTAAAATGACCAAACTATAATTCTTCAATCGTTTAAGAACTGTATCTTATCAACTGCAGCCAATTCATCTTCCTGTCCTCACCCCACCCCATCACCCCACCCAAATTATTATACAGAGCTCTTTTATTCCAGAGAACAGTTCCACTGCTCCACAGCTCAATGCTGGGGGGCTTTATACTCCTCTATACTCCTCTCACATCTGGCATTAGACTAAACAGTAAAAGCCAGCATTCAGAATAAAAAAAATCAGTTTAAACAATCTCTTTTGTGGAATTATTCAAATGTTACATGTTCTGTAAACACTTTCTCAGCTTCATATCTGTTGAAGCATTCCTGGATGGTGATCTAAAAAAACTATCAGAAAAAAAGTGTTCAGATTTAAATTTAATAAAAATAAAAGGTGTTTTAATAAATATAAAAAAGTTTTTACCTCTGGTGTCATGACCTCTAAAACAACGGATGTTCTTTTTTTACTTGATCGGTCATATTTTAGGACCGCACACACACACACACACAGTGTACAAAACAAAGGAGAACAAAAAACACATTTTCACTTACAGCCTTATCAATTGTTCGTCAGTCCAATTAGCCTGCTGTCAATTAACCTTTGTTAAAAGTTGAACGCTAGACACTCTAATTTGTTTGGTAAACCACGCCTGTTATATTCCAGTGCAATACCGCCCCACGCCAGTAGCTGGCGATCAAGATAATACAGGACGTCCTCTCTGGAACCTCAACAGGTCCCACGGATGAGCTAAGCGTCAGAGGTGAGATATACGGCCAGACTCTACTTAATCGACAAGTGAAAAAAGCTTCAGGAAGCCTACGAGCCTAAGCCTAAGAGTAGACCTAGCCAGCTAGCAGTACATGCCACGAGGTAGCTTTAGCACTGCATCTTCTTCTTTTCTGTATGTGGATTTTAACTTAAAGTTATGGACCAGACATTTGGACCCGTCTCCTGAGAAGCCCCTCCGTTATAATAGTTATAAAGGCTGCGGCATGATTTGACACATGTTGCTATCACAGCGCCACTTCCAATTAGTACACATTAGTCTTTAGAATACAACTGGAGAACTGAACCTGGATCAGAGGAGCAGACTTGTGTCCTATAGAACCAAATAAAGACACATTTGCAATGTGAGGGTGGAACGTAGGCACAGGGAAGGAGAGACAGAAATGGAAGGCACTGTGAAAAAGACAGAGAGAGTGAGGCAGTGATAGAAAGATAACGCAGAAGAGAGGAAACAGGGCAGGGAAAAGCTGTGATCTCTCATTCCTGTTTGGATCCCAGGAGGTGCAGCGGAGACGCAGGCTTTCCTGCTGTGTGTAAATGATATGTCCAATAATAATTCTATTCTCCTATTATAGAGCTAATGCCAGCTCACACACACACACACACACACACCTTATAAATCAGTGTGACCTGCGAACCTGAGAGTATGTGGCCTTTATAAGTACAAATATCCACAGAAAAGTGAAAGCACAGTTTGCTGTATCGTTTAAAAGATTTATGCGACTGAGCTGACTCCACATCAAGTATAGCACATTCCATTCATTTGATCACGCTTTCCAGTAATGGAGTCGCACAAGGCATTACTGTACACATATTTGGAATATTACAGTTGCTGGTTTAATAAGAATGATGTTACGTGCATTACTCATATGTCTCTCACAGAAGAATGTGGATTACACACGATTACGTGTAACAGCTTCTCCGGTTAAGGTTGAATGGAAAATTAGAATAAGAAGCAAATCTGCAAATTCGTGATGAAGTATGCAGTGATCTCAGCCCACCAATCAGCAAACCGTTTAACCTCTCAAAACGCACCAGCTAAAAGGTGCAACGTGACATAAGTTATGCTGTAACTGGCTAGCAACGTTAGCTGGGAAGTTGGCCGAGACGGTTCATCTACTTCTTCTAAAGAGGATCTTTTTCATTTGTTCTCTCTCACTGGAACCACTTTTCTCTAAAACCCCTCGTTCCAGCCTTTCTTTCTGCTACAAGGTGACATCATCTCGTAACACAACTGTTATTGCCTGCCTGCTGGCAAGCTTAGCTCACCCTCACACAGTGCACAGAGAGCTAGAACAGTGAAAACGGACTCGCTCTAAAGCGTCCTGCTAAGGTCTAGCTTGTGAAGGTGAATCAGGTTTAGCAGCTTGTTCTGCCTGACTTTCAGGACCGGACTCTGACTCAAACTGATACAGTAGAACCGTCACCATTGTAAGAATAGCTACAGCATATTCAGGATGTATATTCATTTCCTAACAACAGCCCGTCACAGCATACATACTATTTCATACTATACTACACTGTGCGGCCGTTAGTTTACAGGTTAGTTTACAGGTAATGTTAGTGTTTGTTATGCTTCACCTTTCAGGGACTGGGTAATGTTTTGTGTGTGGGCGCTTGTTCGGTCTGATGTTATGGCCAGTTGCAGGTCCAAAAATCTCCAATCTGCTTATTAAGACATGTGTGTCTGAGCCTCTACAACGTTGGCTGAGACTCAAAGCTTTTCGCCATGTCATGCCATTTCAGCATTTTTTGTTGTTTAAAACACAAAGCTGGGGGGGTCATGACAACAAACACCCTTTAAAACTCATAGTCCCATGATTCACTATGACTATAGTCATAGTGAATCAGGTTTAGCAGCTTGTTCTGCCTGACTTTCAGGATCGGACTCTGACTCAAACTGATACAGTGGAACCGTCACCATTGTAAGAATAGCTACAGCAGTGTGGGGGCGGAACTGGTAGCAGGATGGCCACTGTGGCGGTTGACCAGTCAGAACAGAATGGGCAAGTTGACAAATCAGAGCACCTATCAGGGCTAATCAGGAGGTGGGGCTTAAAGACACAAGAGTTCAAACAGACAGTGTGTTAATACAGATATATGGTATGAGAAAAATATTGTGTTTTGGGTAAATGTAGGCATGTAAATCAATTGTAGTAGAACCAAAAAATACAATTATAAACATTGACCATGAGCAATAGTCTAGACTAGATTGACTGCCTGTTCAGTGTAAATGTAAGGTTCATATTATCTAATACAGATTAATAGAGATTAATATCATACATTACACGAATAGTGTGACTGAGTTACATGTAAGATTATATATACGGGTTAAATAAACCAGTAGCTGAGGGAGTAATGTCAAATCTGCCAGTGTGCCAGTGAAATACAGCAGTTAGGGGGTTACGTCTAAAGTAGCTGAGTAAGTTTGAGTAAATTACTCAAAAGAACATGCACTGCAGCCTCATGCCAGATAGAAAAACGCCTGTGAATGGAAGAGTCAGTGTCTAGGAGCTTGTGTGGATCCAGACTGTCAGTACGGCTTATTTTATCATTATATAGTTATCTGACATCCCTCTGGAGTTGATTTGGACCCGCTCCCTTTTCATTTTTATTCATTTTTATTCAAGCACAACGAGTAACCTCATTACAGTTTGAGAGACGTCATTTGTCATATGTAATGCTCTGCTTCTTTTGAGTAGCTGCGGCATCGCTGCTCTACATAGACAAAGCCCTGCTCCCCGATTCTACTGTAATCCATTAAAACGTGAGGTTTTCTGGACTGTCAGTGTCCTAATGGAAGGAATGACACCAGAGGCCCTTCTAGAACATGCGCACGTTCAGAACGTGGCCTATGCCGGTTGCTCCACCCAGAGAACTGACCCAGAGGGGCATGTGTTCATGCGGCTTTATTCTTTCGTTCCTTATATTATGTGATCCCTGATTTTTTTTTCTTTTTCTCTGAGGAAGGAACCACACAGGAAAGGAGCGGGCTGAAAGTTCACGCAGCACATGTTGTAAGGTCGCCACCTCATTCAGCACCAGCACAGGCGATGAGCTCTCTCTCCTGCACACACACCTTCACTTTTGTATTCTGGTACAGACACACACATCAGGTTGCACACTCACGTGCACACACACACACACAAGTAAAACGCTGAGAGTTCAGCAAACAAGGCACTGAGAACCACAGTGAGGTGAATTGGTTCAGATTAAATGAACCTGTATCAGATATTTATTTACTCTCTAAGGATTTTTGACACCTCTAAAACATAAAAGTCTTGATTACACCACTGTGCAAAAGTCTGAGGCACCTAAGCTGATTGTTTAAAAGCCTTAAAAGCCAGTAAGAACCCCAGATCTGATTAGAACAAATGTAAATAATCATGCATACAATACAAAATAATATAAATATCTTATTGTGAGAGAAGTAGATCATATCTTGAGCTCCAGTTTGAAGAACAAAGTGTAGTTCCAGATTTCTTCTGGATGCCCCAGACATTGTATGAATGTATTCAGTTTCTTCAGCAGCAATCTTGATTTAGCTTAATGAAGTACTGAGCAGTCAAAGCAGGTATTAGATGAGAACTGTAAACAAATACTGGGTTCCACAAGGAGAAGCTTGGAAAGGGTTAAATAAACACACTGATGTATGTAAAAGCACTACTTACTGTATTAGTACTGTTTATATATTTAATAAATAAAGTGTTTTGTTGAGCAAATAAATGTTTCCTGTCTGAGAAAACAGCTTTTTAAATATATTCATGTTCCTAAGTGCCTCAAACCTTTGCACACTACTGTATATATAAAAAAATATTAAATTGTAATATCAGTCCCACCACCTCACCTGTCACTGAGAGAAAACAATCAGTTTGCACAGGGACCTGCCCTGCATGCATGTCTCTTTCTGAAATATGTGGTAAATGCATCACATGTTTCTAATTCATGATGAGGAAAATATGAGGAAAATTAATATTACAATGGACCGAAAAAGTAAAAAAATAATAAATGCAGTACACTCTAATTCTAATGTTTTTAAAAACTGTAATCTAATTAACACCTGTTTCCCTGTGTTATATGTGTTATTGGGACACTGTTGGCTCTCTGTGAGTAAAATATTTTGATGATAAGCTGCTAGTGAGCAATGGGGGTGAAAGTGGACGGGAGGTCGACTAGACATATCTGCTAATATCTAAGCTGCCACATTTAAATACAAAAAAGCAGTTTTGTAAAAACGTGGCTTGCTCACCTATGAAGATGTTTTGTGGAAATTCAAATATATATTCAAAGAGAACTTAGTCAAAACTTGTAAAGGATGTGTCTTTTGAGGCCATAAGTAAATTATCTACTTCTGTTGTCATATCTTCATAGGTAGAATGTTAACAACTAATAACTTGATGTATTTTTTGTATTACCCATATTGCTCTACTGCTTAAACAGTTCCTCTAGTTGCATCTATGTGTAAATACATAATTCCTTATTGGAATTGACTCAAATCCCATGCCCTGTGATGGACTGGTGACCTGTCCAGGGTGACCGGTCCAGGAGGAATGAGCCAGGAGGATAAGCGGTTTAGATAATGAATGAATGAATCAATGAATCAATCTATCAATTTATGGTGACAAATTCTCAACACACAGAAATATCAAGACGTTTACATGCCAAATATGAGAATATGAGTAGTTCTGAAAGTGTTTCATTGAATTAAAAGGAGTCTCATACAGGCCCTGGGAGTTTAAGCACCTCAACACTGAACCATTTAATTCTGTTACCTTCACTAAAACTCGGCAGTCAGCTTTTAAAAAAATGGGAAAGAAAACACTGTAGTCTTAATCGGCGGCGTTATCTTTGATTTCAAGAAACCAGGAGAGCTCTTGGTATTAATGCGTGACAGATGCTGATGGATCATCGAGCGCTTTAGGGTTTCCTTCGCAGCATCGGGGAGGGCCGAGCAGGCCTGTGAACCAGCGGCCAGCCGCAAGGCGCCGTTTGACCCCGAGTGAGTGCAGGAATACAATATCAGCGAGTTAAAGGAAGCAGCCCCGCGCCCTCGGTTTTTACTGCTTGTTTTTCTTTGGGAGCTCCCCTGGAGGAGTCCGAGACCTGTGGCGGATTGACCCACAGTCCAAGTCACGAAAAAACAGCTGTACCAATAGATCTGATACAGCGGACCGCAACTCCACGGTTTGGCTCCCCTGGCTGTGACATGTGTCAGGAGGGTGTTCAGGCTTAAGACAAATTATGCTACAGGCCAAGACCAGAAGTACACACTCACTGACTAAATACAGGCTTGGCTGCAGCCATAGTTTAGTTAAACATCTAATTTTCACTGTTTTAAAAAAGGCCTTATGCCAACTGTAGCTGTTCAGCCAAGAATGACTACTTAACGGATAACATTCGTAGGAATTCACCTTCTCTCAGCTAGTTAGCATTGTGCAAACTGGATGCATACGATCTCTCACACTCGCCTTAAACTGCATTGAGTTGTTAAATAGGCCTTCTGACACTCAATGACTCAATCTGTTGTTCATAAAAATAGTACTACAGATATAATTCAGACTTGAAGATGATACTGTTTTTAGCTATGCTGCATACTTCGATCCATTATTATAGACAACAGCATGTCATATAGAGTCAGTGACTAAACAAAGCAAGTCTGTTTGAGACTATTTTACAACTTCACACAAGTAGGCAATTGGCACAATGCTAATTAGCGATCATATGCTTGCCTTAGTACATTAGCCACATAGCTTCCATGCACTAAATAACAATTTCTTGGCTAGTTTTGGAAAATTATCAGAATTTGAGGACAGAATCTGTGCTCACTGAAAATGAGCTCATCTATTTATTGTCTTCTCTTTAGCCTCCATTGTCTCATTTGTTTAAACATTTATTCGACTGTGGCGTGTTTCGGCTGTTGTACCCTTTCCTATGGGTCTCAAATACGCTTTGTTAAAAGTTAGCGCACTGATACTGACAGAAAAGCATTCTGTCAGAGGACAATAGAGCTCGCTCAGCTGTTCCAAACATGGCTTTCAATTCACTGGAAAAGACTATATTTGGAATGGCGTTGGAAGTTAATTACCTAATTGGGTCAGCATGACTTCCTTTACTAAGACAAATCAGATTATATCACAAGCTCCCGCCGACTGTGTATCAACATTGTATGAACAGTTTTGGTGGTTACTGATTTTTTTGGAAGGACTTAATTCATTGTTATGCAACGGTCGGATCCAAAACCACCGATTCCCAAACAACAGGTTACGTATAACCAGACAAAAGGAAAACCCAATTTTAGTAACTCACCCCGCATCAATGACATGTCCAATATTCAGAAAAGCTATCTTTCATTAGAAGCTGATGATCAGACATTTCCTTTAATACGAATCAAGCGGATTCAAATAATGCCGTTAAACCGCCGTCCGCCCCCAGGTTCAGTGTCATACCTGTTACAGTGACACACTGACAGGTTCGGTAATGACGTCTATATTGTTTCTTTCGTGAAATCATAAAAAGGCACAGTGATCCCGCCCTTTCAATAAAAGCTTTCAGAACCTTGTCTTTGGACGGACGTTCTTATCGAAGACGCTGAATGTAGGCCATAGACACCCAGAAACATCTGGTTTTGCTCGGACGCTCGTCCAAATCCTGTGGCCCCTCTCCAGCCTTTCCAGGCCCAAAGCAGAGTACAGGGTCTCCTTGGGTCACGTAAACCCAGCAGCCACACGCCCACTCACCCACCACGCCACCCAAATACAGAGCAGTGTAGCTCGTGGGTGGACGCTCAGCCAACCATCAGCATGAATAGCTGTGCGGGTGCCCAGCCAGCAAGAACGTCAGCAACGTAACCAGTGGGGTGGACAGTCAGCTAGTCAACTGCACCACCAACCGGTAGCCTCCCTTTGCAGTGTGTGTGGCTCCACAGACATGTTTGGCTTGTGGAGTTTATAGACGAGTGGATTGAGACTCTGTCTGTTTTACATTTATTCCCAGAGTTTTGTAACTCAACTTACAGTCAATTCTTTGTCCCTTTAAATGTAAATGTATTACCAGGTCTCTGTGCTTATTGTAATGTTTATTCATGATGCTTACTCTCTAATAAGATTTTTTTACAGGTGCAAATATTTTTTTAGAATGCTTTTACATGCAGTACATAATAATTACATATAATTGCATATTTTCCCCCGAATAAATCACATTTTGTTGATTTTCACAAAATGCAAAATCTAGTGCATAATTGAATATTTTTAACAATGAATTGGTTTTTGGCTTTTCCTATTTCAATTTAGCAAATAAACATTATTTGTAATGTTAACTTATTATTACTTCAATCAACAAGCAACAAAACATGTCACTTTTCCAAGAGCACCCAAACAACTGTACAGAAGACACTTGTCTGACTTTCTATAGTTAAATCCCAGTAATTCAGTTCATTGAATTAAATGTATTGCCTACCTCAAAATAAAATTTTCTGTTAAATTACAGTATATCTTCTGTTTTCTCCATAAACAGTTGCTATAAATTCCTTATATTTATTTATATATATATCTTTATATAGATATTTATAGACATCACCATCATATATAATATAAAATATAATAAATTACAAACTCATAAGCTAAATGTAATTTTCCTTAATTTCTTTAACAAAAATATTATTCAATAAATAATAATAATAATAATAATAATTTATAGAGCACTTTTCATACCAGTGACATGCTTTAGAGACAGTTTTCATCAGTAATAACAAACTAAACTAACCAAAGTTCAACGTTCAACTTTATATGTACTATGAAGTTAAAGTTTTAGTTAAACACTGAGTTAAAGAGAGACATATATAATTGTTTCCTAAAAGTGATCCATGATTTTGATTCAGTATCTGTTATCCTGTTAGCTAACATTAGCTGTCATATTTTATTCCATGTAAAACATCAATATTTCTGAAAGACTGAGACACAAACTGATACAGATTTACTCTGAGTTACTATCAAAACAACACGTTTAGGAGGAGCAGAGAGAGAATCTCAACACAACAGCTAGCATTATGCTAACACCGTAGCTAGTTAGGCTAAGCTTAAGCTAGTTAAGTTTGATCAGTACATGTAGAGTAACAGGGAAAGTAGGTCACTGAAGTCAGTACAGTCACAAGGATCTGGTCTTGTGACCAGAAGGTCGTTGGTTCGAGTCCCGGGATCAGAAGGACATGGCTAATGTGCCCTTGAGCATGGCGCCATGGATGGGGCTGCCCACTGCTCCGGGCACGTGTGCTCACTGCCCCCTAGTGTGGGTGTTTCAGTGCATGGATGGATTAAAAGCAGAGGTTAAAATTTTGTTGTGTGCAAACACAAGTGACAGAATAATTCGAAACTTAATGTTAAATAAATTGTACCCTGTAGAGATGTTTGCACTACAGCTTACCTTTACTCGCTGTCACAGAATGTCTGGCTACGACCAACACAAGCAGCGCTTAATCAACTAAACTGAACAGATATTTATAGATTTAAAAATCAAAGTCTTGATGATTTGAAAGAAACACTACTGAGTAGATTCGAGCAAGGCTGGCTGTTCTGTGCGATGACCAATCGCTGTTTTGATTCGCAGTGATTTGTCCTTACGTAATACAATTGTGTAACTGGGAACAGTACGAACAATCATGCCCACATAAACAAAGCCAGGCTTTCTCAAACAGGTCACAACAAATAAACCCTATAAAACCCCTTTTTTTTGTGTAAACACAACAGCTGAGTGGTTCCACAGTGTAAGGGAGCCTGGCCGTGGATGGGCAGGGCTTGGAGGGAGAAGCTGTAGAGTTCAGGCAGTTCAGGGCATGAGGAAGGTTCCTGACGGGGCACGATAAAGACACTTATGGAAGCTTTTCCTGACACGCCCTGCAGTGGCCGAACCTCAAACCCTTTGCTTTCTGCACCTCTCCCCGGACCCCAGTCTCCCCGCAGCCCATCAGGGAGGTAAATATTTCTCGTTTCCCGGGGAAGTGAATTCGGCCGCGGCTAAATCTGTTTAATCTCCGGCCCGTCCCCAGGGCAGATGTTACACAAGGCAGAGCCACGGCGGTCCGAAAAGGCCTCTCTGTGCCCGTGACCTTCCTCGGGACGGCCTATGGTGACGGCAGCACGCTGGCAGGGGGCTCCTTCATCACGCTACGGTGTGTGTGAGTGCATCTGTTTATGTGTGCTCTGGGCCTTCCCAACCTTTTCCCAGACTCCCTCCTTATCCTTCCTGTCTCAAAGTGCCCCAAAGAACCCTGGGAAGAATCTTTTCCCACCATCTGAAGAAGTCACACACCTTCGGGACCCCAAAGACTAGGCGTTGCACTGCTTTTTTATGTCTCGGCCCATCCTCCGCTCGGCCGTGGAAGACGCGCTGTACAGTTAATGAGTGTTGTAATGGACGACGAAAGACAGGCCAAATCTCAACATCTGTCTTCCCTTAGAGAGAACAAGCAAGAGATGCTTCATGGTTTGCTTTATGTTACATAATTTGGTGACTTTTAACCGGCTGATTTTAGCGCTTCAGACAGAGACCAGAGCACAGATGGTGAACGTAGAGCTGCGTCTTTACGCAGCACCTTCCAAGCCGAATTCTCAGACTATGAGCAATCTGCATTTGTAATTTTGTAATTGCAATAAATGGAAAACAAGAGTTTGTGAAAGCAAGAGTTTTGAAAGGAGGGTTCCGTTTGGGTGTGTTACTCAGATGGTTTGCAAAAACCATCTTATTGTAATTAGAGACGTCACTAATAGGTACAGTGCGCACAAGTCATCGAAATTAGGTGAATGCATTTGTTGCTAACACACTCATAAGGCTATGTGACACCTACGTAAATACTGTAAATGATGATGGTCATTAACCTTTATACACATTTATAGTGTCAATTATAAAACTTTGGGTTGAAATGATAATCAATAGGTTTATTTTCATTTACACTTAATAATCTGACCATAATCAGGTTATTGCAATAATCGGATTATTGAGACGATACTCTGATTTCCTTAATTGGCTTAAGGCTCAGGAATCCAACTAAGAAATCTGATAAAGAGAGCTGGGTTTGAGCTCAGTAATCAGGGTTTTCACTGCATGTGCACTCTTATTCTGATGGCTTTTGGATTGCTTAGACAGCACAAACAGAGTGCTGTACTGGAAACAAACACACAATGTTTAACACAGCAACCGCAAGATGGCTACGAAACACTTCCGGAGCAAAGCTGAAATCAATTACAGGCTTGACAATTTGAAGGACTTTGTTCTTCGTCTTCTAAATGATTTATGTTTCTTATTTCTGCTGAAGTTTTAATGAATAAGCCACAACATAAGTTTTATGTCATGTCTTCCTTTGTGAGTTTATTGGCTGATTGAAAAACAGAAGTTGATTACTGCCTGGTAGCTTTTCCTTCATTTGATCCCTCAAATGAGTGTAAATGCCTAATTACTGACAACATCTGTGTTTCTACTGTCACTTTACACACATCACATTACTAAATGTACATTAACAGTCTCAGTGTTGAGACTACCGTGAGACTACCACTTGCTAGTTATGAGGTTTTTAAACATTATTAGCAATTTCTCATATTAATTAGCATTACTGGGTATAGGCGTGTTACAATAATGGGACTTTAGTTGACCATTAATTGCTGTATTAATAATTTTCTTTAATAGTATTAATAATATACATCACCATTTATTCACAATGGCAAAATAACTGTAATGATCACAAACTGAGTTCTAGTAGAAAACTCTTTCTTTAAGAATCTTCAAAACCACATACTCCAACACCAACCTTACAGTAGATGTTAAACTGGCAGCAGTTCAAGTTGTTAAGTGAGACAATAAACACATTGATGGCTGCATTCAACCCACATACAAGTTGTGAATGGGTGGTTTGTTTGAAAACAACATCTGAAGGAAAAATAAAAGCTAATAAACAGAAGTCAACTCACTAAGAATTCTCGTCCTGTATTCTCTTATGGCTTTTTCTCGTTAAGTTTGCTCTACTCACTATAATTAGTGCATATGAAGTGCACATTTAAATAATGAATAATAACTAAGTTGTGATCAGATGGTTATAAATTGTCTAACTATATTAATAATTGTGACATTTTGTTAATTGTATTTAAGTAATAAATTATAAGCCTAAATTAAGTACATTAATAGATTAGCTATCTTGCGTCCTAGCTGTCCATATGTAGTAGCTCTCGACTGACAATGAAAACACCTGTTATGTACTGGTAGTAACACAACCCAACTGATAAAACATACTATTCTATAACAAAGGATTGTAAAAGCAATAATTGCAGAAAAAATAAATGCATAAAAAAATAATAGACCACTTAGATCAAATAGGTTACATATAAATAGATGTTTTATTTTGTGGCACACATTCGCAAGCTTCAGGTCTTGTCAGCATGAATCAGGTTTTTGAAAAATTGCCTTTATTGCGCCCTGTGGTGAATGAAAATGTGTGACATATTTTTTCCTCTGTACATTTTACAAGGTCATTAGAGAGAGACACTAATATAATTTTATATATATATAATTGTCATATAATTTTATATATATATAATTGTCATATATATATAATTGGACATTTCTATGTAGAAATACTACAGTACTACATATTAACAGGTAGCTCTGGACATGTAAACTCTTGCTCTACCAGCATTTAAACTACAAGGCTGAAGTTGGTTTCTTATTCACCAGCAGTGATTACATGTAGCAATAGGAATGTTTCCACTTTTTAACAACCCCGTAATTCAAAGGATCCAGAGAATTCCTCTTTTGGACGCTGACTTTCGTATATGGTAGGAATGTGCATCTCAATCTCTTATGCACTGTTGACGATCCGATACATTAAAGGTACATAAGAAGCAATAACTAACGCAATACAATTCACCTGCAGTGTTATGTGGCCATCTGCTGCTTGTGTACTATATAGCAGCAGTATGTGTTCCAAATTAATGATCTTGTGAACATGCCTCCAACCCACATGAGACCTGACCGAGAGACTTGATGAGAAACAGTTTCAAGAGGAGGAATCAATATATACACAAGACTATTGGATATTAATTATTGGTATAAACTAGCTCCCCCTGAACGGCATCCTTTTTTAATCCAGTCAGTCGCATCATGACCTTTTATGCCAGTAAGGTAAATTGGTGAATCTTACCATCCCTAAGTAGCAGAGAGGAGGACACTGCACAAACTGCTCTCCATCATGGATGATGATGGTCACCCACTGCACACCATCTCTCTCTCAGGAGGCCTCCCAGGTGCTTGTCCAGTCGCTTGTCATTTCAAGGCTGGACTACTGCAACTCACTCCTGGCTGGTCTTCCTCTGCAGGCCATCAGGCCCTTACAACTGATCCAGAATGCAGCAGCACGGCTCGTCTTCAATCTTCCCAAGTTCTCTCATGTCACTCCACTGCTGCGCTCCCTTCACTGGCTTCCGGTAGCTGCTCGCATTCAGTTAAAGTTCTGATGCCTACAAAGCCAAGAATGGACCAGCTCCTCCTGACCTTATGGCAATGGTCAAAAGTCGAACCGCACCTCGAGCCCTTCGCGCTTCAAGTACGGCTCGGCTTGACCCGCCATCACTTAAGATTCATGGAAGACATGCAACAAAACGCTTCTCTGTACTGGCACCCAGATGGTGGAACGAACTTCCACTGGCTGTCCGAACAGCAAACTCTCTCGCGGTCTTATAACTTATAACTTATTAACACTATATACTAAAGTACTGGTATAAACTGTAATTGCACTTTATCTTCTAGGAGCACTGGCTAAGTACTGCACTTGTACTGTATGTAGTCTTGTATTTGTTCTCTTCTCTGTAGGTGTTCCAGTCTGGCTAGGTATTGCGTTGTCTTGTTTCTAGGTATCAGCACTGGCCCTGTGTTTATGGCAGTGTTTGAGTATAAGAGTGGTTTGGACTTAAACCTGTTTGTACTAGATAGAGATTCATACTCTAACTGAACACTAAGCACTTCTGTAAGTCGCTCTGGATAAGAGCGTCTGCTAAATGCCGTAAATGTAAATGTAAATGCATCATCATGGAACAAAGGAGCAAGTTCAGTGGCAGGTTCCTGTCACAGAGCTGCTCTACAGACAGACTCAGGAGATCCTTTATCCCGAGAGCCATCAGACTCTTCAATTCCTCCCAGTGGAGCTGGAAGAGGAAGGAGGACAGATGAGGAACAAGTCCCTAAATTCACATTACAGTTTATTTTTATTTGTACTGTAATCACATTACTGTACATCTGCACTCCCGGACACCATCGACACTTTACTGGACATCCATCCATCCATCCATCCATCCATCCATCCATCCATCCATCCATCCATCCATCCATCCATCCATCCATCCATCCATCCATCCATCCATCCATCCATCCATCCATCCATCCATCCATCCATCCATCCATCCATCCATCCATCCATCCATCCATCTAAATGGCCAGGAAGCCCAGTACAGTGCGACGGCATGACTTCGGTGGTCTGGCTCATGTACTGTACACCCTGATATTAGGGATAACTTGTTGCCTTAAATGAATTTTTGAAACTCTAGTTCTCTAAAGTTCACCAAAATGATACATGATACGAGTTAAATCAACATTTAAGAATAAGAAAGTAAGTATAAGCACATATCACACAAGTTACACTGTTGCGGAAACTTGGGCTTTAAAGAAGTATTTACAGCAAGACTATTATTAGTCTTCAGAACGACATACTCCAAACTACATACATTACAGTAGATTCAGCAGTTAAAGTTGTTAAATAAGACACGTTCATGGTCGCATTCAACCCTCATACAACCTGTGAATGTGTTGTTTGTTTGAAAACGACATCTGAAGGAAGAATAAAAGCTAATTAACAGACCCACTCCAAGAATTCTGGGTAACTCCGGCCTGTATCTTGTTATGGCTTGTCTTGTTGAGTGAATTTTCAACCAAATGATACAAACAGCATACCTGGATTAAATAACAACAACTAATAAGGAAGGAAATAAGTAAATGTAAGTTGATTATAATAATTATTCAAGCACAAACAAATTCAGGGCTTTCAGTGGAGCTGTGATCAGCTGTGTGGTCTAACTGGCAGAAGACAGGTATAGTGGTGTGTTTATATATATGTGGTGAACATGTGAATAAATGATTGAATGCGTCTATTTGGGTTTTCCATGTACAGTTGAGTTTTACAGAGTAGCATTACTAACATAATGACTACTTAAAGGACTTTTTTTAGGAGTAAATTCATTACATTATGAGAGACGTAATTAGTAACTCACATTTCATTCATTTTTTGGGTAAAGACCCAACACTGAGTACGTAGATGTCCCAAGGCCCTATGAGATCTATCGTTTACTGAAGTGTTACCCATTTGTTTTCTATAAACTGGAGGAATAAACTCTACTAATTAGCTCTCTGAGTGTTCTGTGTTTGTGTGTTTGTGTGTGTGCGTGTGCGTGTGTGTGCATGTGCATGAAAACCACTGACGGAAATGTGCTGCAGCCTTGTTTCCATCACTCCAGCTGTTTTTCAAACTGCCCGCACACAATGCTACTATTTCTCAACTGGCCAGATGGTGTTAGTGTGTCAGCTTTAAAATCCTTTTTGATATATGGCTGTGGTTTTAGCCTAAACTGATGGGAATCGTGACTACATTGACCTGGAAAAAAGTGAGCTGGAACAGAAACTTGGTAGACGCTGCTGTACTGCTTGTGCTCTTCTTCTTCTTTTTCTTCTCAACGCTGAGGTCTGGGGATGTGAACGCTGTGCGGTGTGTTCGGTTCTACCTACAGTACAGCACTCGCACTTCTCTCTCTGGAATTCGGCGCTTTATTTTGAAGGTCAAAGGTCGTGGGCCGCCCCGCCCATGTCTGTGGTGTTTGGCGGCGGTTCCCGCTGACGGACAGGAAAGCGTGTGATTTAACATCCCGCCTTTTTCCCCTTTCTCCCAGATAGCAGCGGCAGTGCCCGGCCGAGCTGCAGCGGCAGCGCCGCAGAACAATCGCAGGAAACTGCAAATGATGAAAACGTACTCACTCCATCAGACACGCCTCAGAGAGAGAGAGAAAGAGAGAGAGACAGAGAGAAAGAGAGAGACAGAAAGAGAGAGAGAGAGAGAGGGAGAGAGAGAGAGAGAGAGACAGAAAGAGAGAGACAGTGAGAGACAGTGAAAGAGAGAGAGACCAACAGACAGAAGAAGACAGAAAGACAGAGACAGACAGACAGACAGACAGAGTGAGACAGGGAGAGAGAGAAAGAGAGAGAGAGAGAGAGACAGACAGAGAGGGAGAGATAGAAAGACAGAGAGAGACAGAGTGAGACAGAGAGAGACAGACAGAGAGACAGTGAGACAGAGAGAGAAAGATAGTGAGAGAGAGAGAGATAGAGAGAGAGAGAGAGAGAGAGAGAAATAGAGAGAGGCCGACAGACAGAATGAAACAGACAGAGTGAGAGAGAGAGAGAGAGAGGGAGAGAGAGAGACACACACAGACAGACAGAGGGAGAGACAGAGAGACAGAGACAGACAGAAAGACAGACAGAGAGAGAGAGACAGAGATAGAGAGAAACAGACAAAGAGAGATGGAAATAGGAGATAAGAAAGGGTGAAAGGGAAAGTGACAGAGAATGGAGGGAAAGTGGGCATAAAGACAGAGAGAGAGAGAAATAGGGGTAATATGAAGAGGGGCGGGTGAAGAGAAATAGTGAGAGAGGGAGGAGAGGAATAAGACTGAAAGAGGAAAAGGGGTGAGAGGGTGAAAGAGAAAGTGACCACTGTACACACACTGTATACACACTGTATACACACTGAACAAACACTGTACACACACTGTATACACACTGTACACATACTGTACACACACTGTATACATACTGTACACACACTGTATACACACTGTATACACACTGAACAAACACTGTATACACACTGTATACACACTGTACAAACACTGTACAAACACTGTACACACACTGTATACACACTGTACACATACTGTACACACACTGTATACACACTGTACACACACTGTATACACACTGTATACACACTGTACAAACACTGTACACACACTGTATACACACTGTACAAACACTGTACACACACTGTACACACACTGTAAACACACTGTACACACACTGTATACACACTGTACACACTGTACAAACACTGTACACACACTGTATACACACTGTATATACACTGTACACACACTGTATACACACTGTATACACACTGTATACACACTGAACAAACACTGTACACACGCTGTATACACACTGCACACACACTGTATATACACTGTACACACACTGTACACACACTGTATACACACTGTACACACACTGTATACACACTGTACACACTGTACACACACTGAACAAACGCTGTACACACGCTGTATACACACTGTATACACACTGTACACACACTGTATATACACTGTACACACTGTACACACACTGAACAAACGCTGTACACACACTGTATATACACTGTACACACACTGTACACACACTGTGTAGACCTTCAGACACATAATACATACACCACTAACCTCCACAGTCACTGACTGCGTTTCCCATCAACCCATAAACTCACTGAATATCAAGATGCTGCGACTTTCTTTACCTAAAAAATTGAAGATAGAAGAACATTCCTTCATATCATCAAGCAGGTATTTGGCTTTGGTGCTGCTCTGAAAGTGTTTTGTTGACTGACAGAGAAAACCGAAAGCGTTTACATGTATAGAGACTTCTTGATTACTGATTCAGCTCTCGCATCAAATTTTCGAGGCCTTAATCCAATCTAATAAGATTACTGTTAACATAAATAATAAGTAAACTGTTTCTAACATTACAGGTTTCAAATCATTAGTAGCTGTAAATAAAAGTGTCTGGAATGACAAGCACTAAGCACTATAGACAAGGATGCTGATTTGCTCTTGATATTGGAGGGGACCTATGAATACAGGTCTCTGACATAGAGAGTTTCAACCGAAGTTAGACCTGCTCCAGACGATGATAGCCTGCTGTATGCTGTGCGCCAAAGCCTAGCATCACCATTAATGTTATTATGCTGGACTCATTTCATTTGACTCACACATTTATTTGAAAAACAGCTTCTTATATCCACCTTACTGCATCTTTAGGTTATTGAGACGTTGACAGATCTAGGTTTTTTTGGTGGGGACATGTTACTTCCGCCCATGCTAATTCCACACCCTTGACTATAGAAATCTCCATAACATTGAGAATGAAGATAAAAGGAATATCCACACTGGCTCATATTTAAAAAAAAGATGATCAACTCTTCAGACATGTGGAGAACACAGGTAATTACAGGTATTGTTTATCATTGATATCAAGATATCGATACCGTTATAAACAGCCAAATTATTTACAACAGTTTGGTTGTAAATAATGTGCAACTTATAGATTTTTATACAATTATCAAAGAGTGATGTTTTCATTGGAAATGAATTGTGGAACTGTACCTACAAAAGTTTGTGCACTGCATTCACAGAAAGATAGTACACATACACCAGCAGCATCCTAACACCTAGCAACATTCTAGCAACCACCTGGGATGTTTAAACTGTGCAGACACTTTTTTACTGATAACCTACTGTTACATTCATTAAATAAAACATTTGAAAACACTTTTGACAAATACTTTGTAGCATTTAAATCCACATAATTATTATACACAGTACAAAGTGCTGGTACAACCTAAAAAAGTACTTTACCATCCGGTAAACAGCAAGTTTTACTGTAGTATAGTTTGATTGAATAATAATTTTTAAGGCTCAATAAAAATAGTTAAATCGCTTATTAACACATGGAATATTTTTTAGGCTGTGCCAACGTAGCATTTTATCGGTGTATATTAAACAAAATTACTTCTTTTTTTAACAGTTTGGGCAAATTAATTAGCTAATTATTTGGGCTCTGAGCATTTTTATTTAAAAATATTAAAAATAATATATCCTGTTATTGTGTTTGTGTATATTTGTACCTATTCTGATAAATTAATGATATATACTGAATTTATAATTAGAAACATACTCACTGCTGAGGTAAATGTTTTAAAGCAATGTTCATTTACACACTACTTCATATACACAGTACTGGGCAAGGGTTTGGCCACCACAGTCAAAAACATAATTAGTTGTTTGCGAAAATAAGTGAACACATTTCTGCACATTTCAATGCACAATTACTAACATATTGGAAAAAAATAGGGCAACAACAACAACAACAACAACAATAATAACAATAATAATAACAACAACAACTGTTAATTGTAATTAGAATAAAATATCCTATTAAAGTTTATTCCCTGCTATGAATATGACTTAGTATACCTTAGATAGACATATATCTTCAAAATAATACAATAAATAAATCACACAATAGTCATTAAATAAAATGTAAATAAAAACTAAATATGCCACATGGAACTACATGAAATAAAAAAAACTGTCACTGAAATAAATTAAAAAAAATACTCGCTGTCCAGTGAAGAACATGTATCATATGAACGTGACAGCTGGCCTTTACATTGTGTTATAATTTTCATGATGAATGGACCAATAGAAATGCTCCAGAATAACTTACATTGAAACTTTTGAGATATTTTTATTTTTGAACAGTGAGGTTATGCTTGCTTTATGGCCCATATCAACCGGCCAGTCTGCCATTCTGTAACCTGTTTAACCTTTTAACCTTTTGTTTAAGTCCTCTTTTACTGACAGTCACAAACGTAATGTCAACTAAAAGTGTCACAGAGACTTTAAGCATCATTTCTCAGCTCACGTACATGAGCGAGGAACGAGAAACAACATAATATCGCCCAATGCCGGCATTATCTGTGACTTGCAAGGGTTAATAATCAGTTCTGCTCATAGCCTATTAATACATATTACCACACAGTCCTTTAAAATCCTGTGTCTCTTCCTTTTTGGCATCGAGGTAAACGCTTCATGTCCTTCATTGGCTTGTTTGACCTTTTCTAGGACTCCAAATCAAGATTTCTGCACCTCATTGTCCATGAAACCATCTGTGAAACCATCTGTGGACATGACAAAAGAGAGGATCCACCATGGTGATGTGATAAAGGCAGCCCTCCACTTCCTGAGCAGCGAGAAACTCCATGAGACACTGGAGCAGGAATCTCTGTCAGAGACTGACCTGCCCAGCACTTCCTGACGTTCGTCCATCTTGAGTCAGCGCGGTCGCTCGGGTGTCTGCGCGGGCCCGTCCAGTAACCCGGAGACGCCCTTTTCCCTTTTGCTAGTGGAGTCCGCTCATTGTTCTCTGGAGTGAGTGGAGTGGGGGGATCCTGTACTTGGCTGTGGCGCGAGTCTCGACTTGTGTGTTTCCAGATGTCTGCTGTGTTTTGTGTGTCGTGCTCCAGTTGCAGCGCTGTTTATGCCTGAATACAGGCCCACTAACGTGGCGCCTCTGAGGGTCTCGTTTCAGACGTTCGCTTTGCAGTGGAGTGTACACACAGCAAAAAGGAGGCGTGCGGCGGGTAATGCTTAGATATCCTGCGGATCTGCATCGCGAGCGGCCTCCTCGTTTTTCAAGGGCTCCGTTGATCTGTTTATTGTGTGATTTGTCAGTGGTCCAGGGAACCCATGGCTAACTAAACGTTGCGAGAGGAAAACGCCATTTCTCTTCACTCACCAAACAATGAGCCCCGAGCACTTAGTAATCAACGTTCTTCTAAAACAGAGCCGAGTGCCAGTAAGAACGTACAATCAGAGGAAGATTTCTTTTGAAACGACTTTCGCTGCAGATTTCCTCCTCTGATAAAGCCCCCCTTTCAGACGGCACCTCTGCCCTTTCACACAATGCATCTCCTGAAACTTCAAATAAACCCTGAAATGCGGTATGACTGCATCGCCAGCCAGATGGTTTTCGAGTTTCATGCCTATTTTGAGAATGTGAAACGGCCGCGCGAGGCCTGCTCAGATACCCCTCCAGTGACTCAGATCCTTAGTTCGTGTGATTAGCTGCCCCCAGATTTCAGCCTGCAGTCTGATGCAGAACCCCATCTCGCAATCTGGACGCAACTCTCCCTACAGCAAAACATTTATGAGCATGTTCATGCAAAACGCTCTCGCCTGTATTGGTGACGTATTGCTTGCAAGCAAGGTGTGATATAGAGGGAAGGTCCTTGGGTGCCTGAGACTTGGGGTGCGTCCGAAATCGCCTACTAGTCAGTAGGTACTGGATTAGAGTCAGTACGTACTGCTTGAGCGGCAGACTAGTAGACAATTTCAGTAGGAGAGTTTTAGGAGCCACACAAGATCGAACGCACTACGTCCACCATCTTACCAGCGTCCTGTGACGCCAGACGTCAGACCATCACCGTAAAAGTCCTGCAGTTCATTTAAAAAGTTGGTTTATTGACAGATTTAGATCTTTTAGTGACTCTGATCTGTGTTTTTGTCTGATTATGTATCAGACGGTGTGGAGCTGTAGCTCAGAGAAGATGAAACGGGAGGAATGTAATCATTGTTTATCTCAGCAGTAGTGCTAACTTCTGTAGCAGCAGTTCACTAGCAGTAGCTACGTACACACAGCCGACGTTCAGCTTTACACTGTTTATTTACTCCACTTTGAATTCATCCACGACTCCAGGTGAATCATGGGATACACAGTGTGCTGCGCCTACATACAAATGGCTGCTGATTCAGTAGGTGATCCAGGTACCGTTCGCCTACTACTCTATACCTATTGAGTATTCAGACATACTAGCCGCTCTCGCCTACTGATTTACTACTGAGTATTCAGACATACTAGCCGCTCTCGCCTACTGATTTCACTACTGAGTATTCAGACATACTAGCCGCTCTCGCCTACTGATTTCACTACTGAGTATTCAGACATACTAGCCACTCTCGCCTACTGATTTCACTACTGAGTATTCAGACATACTAGCCACTCTCGCCTACTGATTTCACTACTGAGTATTCAGACATACTAGCCGCGCTCGCCTACTGATTTACTACTGAGTATTCAGACATACTAGCCGCGCTCGCCTACTGATTTACTACTGAGTATTCAGACATACTAGCCGCACTCGCCTACTGATTTACTACTGAGTATTCAGACATACTAGCCGCGCTCGCCTACTGATTTACTACTGAGTATTCAGACATACTAGCCGCGCTCGCCTACTGATTTACTACTGAGTATTCAGACATACTAGCCGCGCTCGCCTACTGATTTACTACTGAGTATTCAGACATACTAGCCGCGCTCGCCTACTGATTTACTACTGAGTATTCAGACATACTAGACGCGCTCGCCTACTGATTTACTACTGAGTATTCAGACATACTAGCCGCGCTCGCCTACTGATTTACTACTGAGTATTCAGACATACTAGCCGCGCTCGCCTACTGATTTACTACTGAGTATTCAGACATACTAGCCGCGCTCGCCTACTGATTTACTACTGAGTATTCAGACATACTAGCCGCGCTCGCCTACTGATTTACTACTGAGTATTCAGACATACTAGCCGCGCTCGCCTACTGATTTACTACTGAGTATTCAGACATACTAGCCGCGCTCGCCTACTGATTTACTACTGAGTATTCAGACATACTAGCCGCGCTCGCCTACTGATTTACTACTGAGTATTCAGACATACTAGCCGCGCTCGCCTACTGATTTACTACTGAGTATTCAGACATACTAGCCGCGCTCGCCTACTGATTTACTACTGAATAGTAGACAAGTAGGAGATTTCGGACGCACCTTTGGACTCATTCAATGTCGGAGAATCTAATTTCTTGGGGGGTGTTCGTGGGAAAAAATACTATTATGAAATTATGCTGTTCGTTAGTGATAAACAGGTACTCAAAAACAAATTCAGAGAAAAGAACATTGTTTAGCTGCATCACTCAATCAATCAGTCAATCAATCAACCTTTATTTTTAGTCGGGAGCACATTGTGGGAGACCCTTATTTACAATGTAGCCGAGCATTGCAATTTTAAACAAAAAAACGATTGAAAATAAATGACAATTAATTTTAATATGAGTATTTAAAATATAACATAAACAATATAAACAAAATGACAAAATGAACTAAAACTAAGCATAAGACAAAAGTAAAAAAATAAATCAATAAAAAATAGATATAACTATAGTAGTAAAACTCAAAATAGTAAAAGAAATAATAAAATAAATAATAATAGTAGTAATAATAATAAAAATAATAATAATAAAAGAGTAATAAAAGTCAAGATAAAAGAATGGTAAAAGGAAAAGTAAAAAAGACAACTTAATATCAATATCTAAAACTGATTACTAAACTTGAATAAAACACTGGCAGGTCGTGCGGAGGTGGTTAGATATTAAGTGTTTAGTGATTCCTGTAGTGAGTTCCAGCTCACTGGTGCACTGTAGCTAAAAGCAGATTTTCCCAGTTCAGTAAAAACTCTTGTTTTGATATACGATGGCATATGGCCAGAAAGTGCCTTAAAGATAAAAAGAAACCAGTGTGTTTCTCGACGCACACCAAGAACTGTAGCACTGGGTTGTAGGCTGTCTTGTCATATGATCTCGTTAGCTTTGTCATTTTCTCTCTATCCGGGGTCGACCAGAGGAGGGTGGGTTCCTCCCTTGAGCCTGGGTTCCTCTAAAGGTTTCTTCCTCTTACCAGGGGAGTTTTCCTTGCCACTGTCGCCTCTGGCTTGCTCCAGCGGGGCTTGGACCTGGATACCCTTTCTACTCTTCTTTCTTTCTATTTCCCTCATTTTTCATAAACTGCTTTTCTGTAAAGCTGCTTTGAGACAACACTGGTTGTAGGAAGTGCTATACAAATAAATGTTGTTTGATTGATTAATATGACTCTATGTCATAGCCTTGAAACTGTGACTATACCCAGGATTCCACAGAAGAAACTTGTCTTGTGAAGAGTTTGGTGTGAAGAGTGTTAATCCTTTCACAAACTGAAGAAAAACTAGGAGAAGTGTATTAATGTGTGGAAGAGTGCTTAACCAAACTAGGGATAAGCATTTCCTGAAGAAGAAACTACTGAAGCGAGCATCAGTACTGCTATAGCGAGTGAGGTAGCAGCCAGCCAACATGGTACCCCCCCAACACAGGGGGTATTTGGCACGCTGCTCTCAAGGTTACGAAATCAACAAATTATACCGTACACAAAGAGGTTCATAAGCACCTAAGCAGTTCCTCCATATAGTCTCCACTAGAGTACAAATACATGCACAGTATGTTAGAAATGCAGGGGACGCCTGTGTTTTTTGGCCATTGTATGTGAAATTCTGGCCCACAAATGTAACGAATTATCACTGAAGCTCAACTCTAAACAGCCAGAGAAATAAACCTCTCTCACTCCTCATCAGGCCGGCCGCTCAACTGAAACCATCAGGCCTAAAATGAGAGTTTAATATGATGTTTGTCTTATTAGGCAGCGTTCTATAGCACTCATTTATATCCATCTGCCTCAACGGTTTGACAGAATTCCCAAGTTCATATCATGGATTAAACATCTTACAACCATTCCTAAGAAGCCTAGTCTGAGCTCCTGGCAAATAAACCCTGTTAGAAAAAAAAAACTAGCATAGACCAGAATGGCTGGTCACCAGCAACACCAGAACATCCCAGATAGGCGGTCAGCACCTTTCTTACTGTCTGCCACTGCTGGTCCATCTTCAGACCAAGTCATTTTTAGTCTTTTCACACATAATTTAAATGCAGATTGACTTTTATTTTGAAAAATGAATGAAGACCAATATTCATTCAGAGTGAAAACATTAATGACTAATATTAAATGATTTGTGGCTGATGCTATGAGTTTAGATTGGTTACAGCTGTATAAGCAGTTTTATTTATGACTATATTTATTTTTATATATTACTGCTGAATATAATTACAAAGCTAATTAACACAGAATAATGAAAGAAGGATGGAGGTATACTAAATAAATTAGACTGTGAGTAGAAACTGAGTGATGAAAAGTGGGTCTAATATTGGTAATGTGAGATCTATCAAAGATAATGTTTCTGTTATGTGTCTGTGAACACCTGATCTGTAGACTAGAGAATATAAATATTACTGCTGAATATAATTACAAAGCTAATTAACACAGAATAATGAAAGAAGGATGGAGATATACTAAAATAATTAGACTGTGAGTAGAAACTGAGTGATGAAAAGTGGGTCTAATATTGGTAATATGAGATCTATCAAAGATAATGTTTCTGTTATGTGTCTGTGAACACCTGATCTGTAGACTAGAGAATATAAATATTACTGCGGAATATAATTACAAAGCTAATTAACACAGAATAATGAAAGAAGGATGGAGGTATACTAAATAAATTAGACTGTGAGTAGATGTGAGTGATGAAAAGTGGGTCTAATATTGGTAATGTGAGATCTATCAAAGATAATGTTTCTGTTATGTGTCTGTGAACACCTGATCTGAAAACTAGACCATATTCCAACAATGTAATAATATTTAAAGGCTGTTTTGTGTGTACCTGAAATTTTAAATCATACTAAACTGACACACTCGTGGGATTTTCAACATTTTTGAAAGGTTTAGCTGTGAGCACAGCCACCCAGGTCACTCGTGTCAATGACCATATGTTAGTTCCAGTGACATCACAGCTATGTGAAACGCATCCAGTCGGTACTGACTCCCGAATTCCGGCCAAAGCGCGTGCGTCATGACGCCGTTGGGTAATGTGGCGCAAAACGATGCAAGACTGTTTTCCAGCTACCATATAAAATGTTTGTGGTTGAGTTGTGGGATTTCCTGGTATGCAAGAAACAGTATTTGCAAAAAATCAAAGTGTGAGTCTGGTAATTAGGAGCAGAGCTAATCGCTCTGAATGGGGCTAATTTAATAACACTGATTCACAGACACGTAATGGGCGAAATGTAGTGGAATAATAAACCACAACAATTTTGCACAGCAATAAAACTCCCAAAGAACACAGTATGACTACTTTATACGGAAAACATTATGTGCTACTTAGATTTGTTTGCTTGTGTGTTTGTTTTAAAATTCTCCATCAAACCTTCTCCTGAACTGTTTCCCACATTTCAGAATCATAAATGTGGACACGTGTTGCAGAGAACACAACTTCTGTCTTCCTCTATTTTCAATTTTTCGCAGTAGGGACCCTTCGCCTTGACTCAGCTTTGCACACTCTTGGCTTTCACTCAGGCAGATTCACGAGGAGTCTGGGATGCTTCTTCAGCAGGCCTGAAGAAGAGACACGCATGTCCTGAGACCTTGTTGGCTGCTTTACTTTCTTATTTATTTATTTTTGTTTGTTTTCACTGTGTAAACTGTGATATTCAGTGTATGCGGTATCGGTGTTGTGGCTATTTTAAAGTGCCGTCACAACAATTTAGTCAAGTTTCACCAGAGAATTTAAGATATACAGTGACACACTTTACTTCTCCTGTCTGTTTCTGCTTTGGTTGTCACTCCTCTGTCATGTCATTTATCCATGTGCTTATTATATATATTTTTTATTATTTTTTAATTATTTTTAAGTATTTTATTTATTTATTTATTTTATTTTTCTATTATTATTATATTATTATTGTTATTATTATTTTGTATTTTTTGTACTGAGTGCCTTCCTATCCTTTTTCTGCTGTAACACTGTGAATTTCCCCACTTTGGGAATAATAAAGGATTATCTTATCTTATCTTATGGTGGTTTTGGTTGTTTGCTAGTCGTCGCCCCTCACCTGCTCCTAGTTTGTTCCAGGTGTTCCCTTTTTCTTGTGTCTTACTTACACCCTCTGTATAAGCATTGTGGTTCTTCTGTGGTTTCTCTATTACTTTGTTGATTTATTTGTTTATTATTCTGTTTTTTTTGCGTATCTGTTTTTGTTTTCTTTGTCTGCTTTTGTTCCCACTATGGATTCCATTAAAAGATGCTTGCATATGTATCCGCCTCTCTTGTCTGCCTCACTGTTACATACAGGATAGCTCTGCTTTCACAAACTCCCTCCATGCTGTTACATCCTCGTCTCACACTTTGTTTGATGGACAGCTGCTTAAAGGAGCAATACGTAAGACGGTGCAACCTTTCACATACATACTCCAAACAAATAGGGGGAAGCATATCACCAGAACATTGTGATGTCCGCCCTTATCGTAGAAAACATAGCAAAGCACAGTCTCTCCTTCCTCCTCACTCCTTACCAGTACTGAAGAAACACATCAAACTTTATCCCTTTATTCGCCGAGAGTGTCTCCAGTGGTGGAAAAAGCACCAGTGTTAACACTTGTGTTGCTTATGTTGCTTGTGTTTCACTGTTGAATGTGGTTTCTTGCAGTCGATGGAAGTCATTATAATGGTTTGCCAAGAGCTTCAGCCAACGTTTACTCTTCCTTTCATTGGCTGCCCGTCAACACTTTCAACATGATTGACAAGATGGGGCAGCAGCGTTCTCATGTTGAACTGATTTGACTACAGTGACTCACTATGGCGGCGGCACAGTGATGTAGTGGTTAGTACTGTTGCCTCACAGCAAGACCTGGATCTAGGTTAGATTCCCAGTCCGGGTGGTTCTGTGTGGAGTGTGTATGTTCTCTCTGTGCTTGCGTGGGTTTCCTCTGGGTACTCTGGTTTCCTCCCACAGTCCAAACACATGCATGTTAGGTTGATCATTTACTCTAAACTTCCCGTAGGTGTGAGTGAGTGCATGAGTGTATGTTGGCCATGCAATGGACTGGCGACCTGTCCATGGTGTACCCTACTTTTGCCTGATGATGCTGGAATTCCTCAAGAACCTGACTAACGGGATAAAGCGGAACATAATGGATGAATGGATGGATAGACGGACTGAGAAACAAAGTGGTATTATGAGACAGGATGTGCCAAGACTGGCTGGTTAGCATGCTAACCATCAGTAGACACGCTAGCCATCTTTGACACAGTTTGTTGATGATGATTTAATCCAACATATTACACATTTAAGTGTGTTGTTGGTCTACAGATGTTCACATCCCATGCTACAAAGTGCCATGCTATCCTTTTATACTAGGTCTGCATGGGTTCTCAACCTTTTAAGCACATTTTATGGGTGCCAACTTAATGTATCATGTGACCCATATAAATGAACATAAAACATTAGCATAGAGTGTGTGTTTGTGTGTGTGTGTGTGTGTGTGTGTGTGTGTGTGTGTGTGTGTGTGTGCAGTGCTGTGCAACAGTTTGAGGCACTTGGGGACATTATTATATTTAAAAAGCTATTTTTCCAGACAGGATAGCTTTTATTTACTCAGTAAAACAATTAAAAAATATATATTATTATTAATATTTATACAGCAAGTAGTGCTTTTTCAGTGCTGACATTTGTCAGTGTATTTATTTAATCTCCTCTTGTGGAAACAACCCAGTATTATTTACAGTTCTCATCTAATACCTGCTTTGGCTGCTCAGTACTTCATTAAGCTAAATCAAGATTGCTGCTGAAGGGATTGAATACATTCATACAATGTCTGGGGCGTCCAGGAGAAATCTGGAACTACACTTCTTCAAACTGGAGCTCAAGATATTATCTACTTCTCTCACAATAAGATATTCATGTTACTTTGTATTATATGTATGAGTATTTACATCTGTTCTAATCATATCTGGTGTTCTTACTGGTGCAAATACATTTGTTGATAAGATTAGGGTTTTTAAAAAATCAGCTAAGGTACCTCAGACTTTTTGGACAGAGCTGTATATCTAGCATTCATTTTATTAAGATAATATTGTAATGTACAGACATTCACTAATTATGTCTCAGGAACAAACTCCAAGCTTTTAATCATGTCTTTCGACCCAAATGATATTGGGATCATGAAACAACTAACATTCAGCCAATGTACATTTTGGCTTGGCAACGTTGCGAGACCGTGTTCCTGTATGTTATCCCCAAAGGGCTTCCAGCTTCAGCGGCCGCATCAGTGTCCTGGAAATCACGAAACCTTGCAATACAACCAAAATATTCCTATTGTCCTTTTAAACTCACCACTTCCAAGTAGCTTAGCTGTGGAATGTCCAGCGTCCAGGATGCCGATGTTACAGCTAAATGGCATCCGCAGGATGGTGAACATGAGAGGAAATAAGAGCCAGTGTATCATCTTCTGCCTTAAAAAGGTTCGCTTTACAGTAATCACATTATTGGACTCACTTACTGGAGCTTTGAAAGAGCCGAAATGACTGTAAACAGCACTAGACAGGGCAAGAGTTCAAGCGATATAATTATAGAAGTGGGAAATGGCTGCGTCTTGTGCCAGAAGGTTTGATTAAAGAAGGGAACAGGCCTGTGTTCCGTTGTGTTGACGCTAAACAGACCACAAACAACGTTCCATTTCTTGGCCTGAAGGCCTCTGTTTTGTTACTGCTGCGATGGGTGAAGCCGAGGAGGCCGTTTCAAGGCCTCACAAACATCATTTCTGCCTCGTCTTGTCTTTTTTTCCCCAGCGCGACTGGAATAATGAATCGCCTACAAGCTAAACTGAAAAAAAAGAGAAAAGGGCCCAGTTTGCGCAGTCCGAGAGAGATCTGAGGCCCACGGCGCCCCAGTTTTGTCATTTCTCGGGCCCTCCTGTGCGCAATTCATCTTCAAGCTGGTGAAAAGGGAGGGAGACTCCTTCCCTTTTGGCTTTTTCATTACCGCATATGGAACCAATGCAAAGGGATCACAACAACCAGATGCTGGGCTTGTAGCAAACTCTGAAATTGATTGTAATTTCACACAAAAATATTTGCGAAGGCATAGGGGGTGGGCGCACACATGCTCGTACTTGCACGCGGCGCACACCGGGCCGAGTTCTGGTGTCAGCGAGAGTGTGTGGCAGCACCAAGTCTGAGGCTTCTTCCTGTGCTGTTCCCACAGGCAGAAGCACATGTCAGCTGTGGGCTGTTTACTTCTGCATCTCCATTTTCCATCGTGTGTGTTCTTGTGCTTGTGTGTGTGTGTGTGTGTGTGTGTGTGTGTGTGTGTGTGTGTGCGTGTTCATGTGTATGTGTGTGAGGAAGTGACACATCCTGTTGGACTAAAGCTGCCACCGGCAGTCACATATCACTTCACAGCGTGACCTTCACAGTATCTTTAGCAACCTGGCAGCATAAACGAAGAGCCCTCAGCCACATCAGCTTTCCGAAAGGAACAATAAAACCAGCCGTGTATTCTGAAGTGCGTAGGAATGAGCAAGAGTGCTAATATTGGGATCTTGTGAGCCTGTGTGTGGGTTAAATGTGGATGAGAACAGAGACTCATTGGTGTAGACCGTGGCATTTGGAAACCTGTTCAACAGCATGTGAAGGCACAATTGTCAACTGAATGAAGCCTCCCGTTGGCTCATGGATGTAATGTAAGTTAGCATAGCTGAAAAGCCCTGCCATGTGTGTAGAGAACATGTACTTTGGTAATAAATATATCCTTGTTGTCCATAAAAAACATCAATTTTTGACATTGCTCTAAAATAGTTTGTTTGGAAACAATTCTGGTTCCATTGACTTACATTACAAGTAATAAAAGTTCTTGGTCTCTCCTGTAAAGTTGGGGATTTGAAGATACTTGTTTTTCTTGGGACAGCGATGCTATATTACCTCTTACATTTATGGCATTTGCCAGACACTTCTATCCAGAGCGGCTATTTTTGACCCTTTGTCTGCTAGGAGTCTTGCCCAAGCTGTCTCAGTGTAAGTGTAGGTATAGTGTAAGGTGGTCACCCAGGTGGAGATTCGAACCCCAGTCTACAGCATGGAGGGCAGCAGTGTAACACCATACACTGTACCAACAGTTCATTTAAAGTAGATTGTACAAAATCTTTCAAAGATATCGACTAATGGTCAACTTATAAATGCCTCTGTCTTTCACAGTTGCAACAATACAGCCTAGGTTTGTGAGAGGACGAACTCTTGAAATTGTATTGGCATTATGTGAAAACTGCACCTTTTAACTACAATAAACAACAGCAGCCCAGCAGCTGCAGTGAATCCAGCATTGATACCTTTTTATAAAATCTTATTCAGGTAAAATTGGACATGTTCTATATATCACATAACCTACTATCTCAGAAATAGTACGTTTACAGAGAAAGGACAAAACATACTTACTTCAGATGAAATGAAAGTCATTTTGGGTCGCCTATTTTGGCTCGTTCATCATAAAATGTACACGCAATGTTAAAGGCTATATGCAATTTCAAATAATGTTAGGGTTTGTTTTGACACCAGCAACACATATGCATTAAACAACTTGCCTTTAAATGTATGTAAGTAACAGTAATACAAATAGTGTGATATTCACCAGCCAGCCTTTCTCCATTTGCATCTTCAGTTCAAGAAAGTGGTCCTCACTTTGGAGACACTGGCTCCGTGTTACACCACTTCTCTTGAACCTGGTCAGAGGTCAATCAGTTTTTAGAGGAGGGATGTAGTGAAAAGTGTGCTCTCACTTGCTTAATGAATTTGTGAAAGTGTATCACACCTAGTTTTGACTTCACAGCAGTGGAGGACATAAGTTCTTGCAGAAAGCAGGAGACTAAAAAAGTGGGAGTCTCACATACTTGAAAAAAGTACATCATTGCTGTTCACTATTGATAATAGCCAATATAAAATGTATTATGAAGGTATTTATGAGCTGCCGGAACAGATTCAGTGCTCAGTAACTGTACTGGAGGGATATAGTGCAGTTTTGATGATGATGAAAACCATGTCATCAAACTACTTAAAAAAAGAACTGCATAGCTGGCTAGTTGCACAGGGACGGTGACTAAAGTGACATCAGCATTTAGGTCTATAGGAAAGGTCAGTAAGTCAGACTTAAAAGTTAAAAAATAAAATAAAAGCACACCGTCAGTGACAGCGATTCTGATGCCTTATTAGGGTAAGCATCTGTTCCAAAAGCATGCATGTCAGTTACCCCTTTGGTATAAAGAGGGATGCACATTATAGAGATTCCTAACTGAACCACTAGGTGGAAATACACACGCTTTCATTTTCCACAGACTGACTAGCGGCGTCGCAAGAAAAGCATGGCTGATAGAAAACATGTCGTCCGTCTGGCAGTGTTTTACCGTATGTGATGCAGACTCGTGTAAAATCCATGTGTCTCGTTGGGGAACCAAGACAAAGACATTTAACTCTACTAATCTAATACGACACTGTATCATTAAACAGCAGAGCTATCACGCACAGCTAGCACAAAACAAACAACCCAGAACACCATACAGACCAGATCTGACCGGTACAAACAAAACAGCAACAATTCAAGATCTACATTTAATGATTACAGATTGTCGTTTAAAATAACAGAGTCTGAGTTTAATGACTGCAGTTTTTACTGCATTTATTTAATTAACTTTTTTAGTTTTAAATTAAGGGTCTAAATGTAATGATTGCAGTATTGGGGATATTTGTTTGATTTACTTTATTTACTGTTAATTTTGTTTAAAATATTATGCTGTTTTATATGAGCTGGTTAAAAATGGTAATAAGCCAGTTTAGACCATGTTTCATGACTTACTTGCGCTAATAACTACATGTAGCCCTGCCGTGGCATATACCCCGCCCTCTATCGGTATCGTGCTGAAAGGAGATTGGCGATCGGAATCGGCCTCAAAAATGCTAATTTGTCCACCTCTTCTGATTACAGTGGCGTCTTCCAGGATCACAGTCGGCTCCACTGGGCTCGAGGGTTTGTTGAATGGGTCGGTGAGTATGAACAAGGTGTAAATCACATGCTATGGCCTTCACACTCATCAGATCTCAACCCAGTGGAACACCTACGAGAGATTTTGGACAGCACGCTCCACCACCATCACTAACGCACCAACTATGGGAGTATCTGTTGGAAGTATAGGGTTCCTTCCTCCAGTGGCTTGTCGAATCCATGCCAAGGTGCAGTGAAGCTGTTCTGGCGGCTCGGGGAGGCCCAACACGTTACTCAGAATTTCTTTTGTTCTTTGTGTTTTTTTCCTTTCATTTGTCACTCATCTGCACCACTTTTATGTAATGCCATCTGTTAGTGATTTTACAGCCATAATGTTTACTTCAAATCAAATTAGGGTCAAATAGCAAAGCCTCGTTCGACCACCGGTCCCTCCCAGACCGGCTCTGCTAACATTTCCAGAAAGATGCAAATTGTGAACATCGCAGTAAAAAGCAAAGGCAGCACATATTTCCTTGATTTACTTCAAATATTTGATTGAAGTTGACCTTTTTTCTCGAAAGCTGGAGGCTCTGCCGCGGATCGACTAGCTCTGGGAGGTATCAAATGTAGCCAACCAGGTGGATTTCCACCAAACACATGATATGTGAGCTGTTTTTGTTCCCGTCACTGAAATGGATCGATTGGCAGATTCTCTAAACATATTTTGGCGTGTCTTGTTTTGCAAGCGCTTTCAAACGAGTTCATTCAAAAACACTCAGGAAGACTGCAACTTGTTCAAGACCTACGATATATTTGGTAGAATAACTTAAAAGGTACAAAAGGAACTGCGACACTGACACAATGTATTCAACATGCAACATGAGCGAGGAGACAACTGGAATGTACTATCCCACCCCAACGTTCTGACATCAGTAAGGCTTAAACCAGCCGATCCAAGTGTATTAAGATTCTTGTTCCATTAATAATGCCTACATATAAAATAAGTTTGACGAATATAGACCGTGAGCAATATTAGGCCTTTATAAATATACAAACACCGCACTCACACAGACACCCGACATCCGTTTCACACCTAGAAGAGAAATATATTTACATAGTCCAAGTGTGAGGGGTTCCCTTTCCAGCATATAAACGATAGACTGAAATGCCCTAAGAGAAACGTGAGAAACCATTAAAAGCGCCTGTATGTTCCAGACATAAGGACACACTGAATGAGATCTCCATATAGAACCTGTTTTCTATAGACCTTATGAAAGTGTAAACTCGTGTATGCTGACTGTAAAACCAGTGAATCGAGGGAGACTAGCTAACCTAACCTGATATGCATCTGTATTAAAGAAAAGACTATGTTAAATGGCCAACTGTAGTGGAGATATCTGGTTGGTTTGAGCTATGAATGTTCAAAGAAGTTCAGGAAATGATGCATATTTCGTTTCTATATTGTCAGTATTACCCACTTTCAAGACTCTCGGTAAGTAGTCAATGCTAAAGTCTCTCGACTCCATGTGGAGCGCATGGAATTCTTTTGAATTGGAGCCGCGGACGTTCCCTCTCGTTGCAGCACTTACAGAGTTTAAGACAAAACAGCTTTGCATCGGGACATTCCATAAAGAGTTTTCCTTGCTGTGGTTTGTCTGGGTCTCGACTTAAACCATAAAGTCCACTGCATTTCAAACCAACACGTGCGGAAACAACAAAGAACAGATGGAGTTTCACAATCAACACACCCTCAATATAGAAACCAGATTTTTTTTTTCGGGAATCTCATAGAAAGGTCTTTTCCTAATGCCAGAGCGATCCACATTAATCCATGTTCATTCCCATACAGACTCTTGTTGGTTGCTAATCCCATGTGCCGTCCTGTTTAAGGGTTGGAGGACGCAACCGATGGATGGTGCTTTAGCCGGTTGAAGGACGCTGTAATGTATGTGCAAGCTTTCCTCTGTATTCCTTGTGATTTTCTAGTCCACAACAAGAATCCCATCCTCCTTCAGAGACTAAGGAGGGTACTGTTCGTTGGAAGGCCTGTTTAGGAGCCTTTTCTTTGGTGCCGAAAGGACTTCAAGATACAGTCAAGATAGATCCCAGTGGGGAAGTTTGAACCTTAGGTCCTCTGAGTGGAGCGCTCAAATCAGTGGCCTCTTCACATGTACAGGTTATCTGATCGCAGGATGGTGGCCTCCATGTTGTGGAAGCTCTTGCCGTTCAGGGTCTCCATATGCCCGTCGATGCTGTAGCAGCGGTGGACCTCCGTCATGGAGGACGTGGTGTAGTATGCCGAGCGCAGGGCTTCCTGGTTGGAGAAGGTGCCGCCGAACTGCATGCGGTACTGGTTCCAATGCCGCCGTAACACGCTTTGGACCTAGAGGCCAGAGAAAGATACAGGGTTTGGTCCAGTCAGCTGAAGAAGCCCATGTGATGATGAATAATGCATGTTTTAAAGTAAGAAAACAGCTCTCCAGCAGAAAAACAATGATGATATGTTTCAGCTTTGCTGACCCATGTTAGCACAATGACTCACCTCGCCATTGAAGAAGCAGAAGATTGTGGCCACCAGGAGACCCTAAAGCGAGGGAGAAAACAGCACAGAGAGAAGGCAATGAAGATCATCTTGAGATCAAAGTATTGAGTAGCCTCAATTGCAACTTGTTTGAAAAGGATAACCTAATAAATTTAAACACTGGGATCAGATAACAAGTAGTTCAGATCAGACAATCATGTTGCTATGAATCTTTGCCGGGCTTGGTCGCCAGACTTGCAACACTACATGGGTTTGAGTTCTTGCACAAGTTCACAGTTTGTCAAAGAGGAGGGTCAAGAAACTGTCAATCATGTCTACAGAAGCACTGCAAGTGATGCTGACAGTTTTGGGTTCTGAAAAGAAAAATGAAAGACAAAAAAACAAGCTAACAAGAGAACAGTATGAGTTGCCCATCCTTCAAAGAGAACTTGAGGTAACTAATGTGTTAGGAATAGGAAAGTATTACTTTCACAGACACAGGGTTTTTTAACAGACTGTTTCAGAGACTGGTATTTAGTGTTGTAGCTGTTAAACTCTAAGTGGATGTTATCATGATATATGTAACCTGTATCTCTGTTTTCTATCTGACAGCTATAACAGCAGCATCACCTCCTTCTCTTCTCCATGTTTATGTATATGCACACCAAAGAGCCCTCTGCCCTCCTAGAAAATGTAAGCATGCTATACCATTTTGTTGTGATGTCGCTGTTCTTTAGTCCTTCATATATATAACAGCAAAGATGCTGCAGATTACTTTACCAACATGCAGCTTCCAATCCAGTTTGCCCAAACCCAAACATAAACATCAATAAATTATAAATGAGGTATGTTATACAGAATCTAAGTCTTTATTTTCTTGCTTACACAGAATAGCTTATAACCCCCAGCCTCATCAGGCACACTATTCCATTCACACACTCCTGAATATCCCAAAACATATGTCTTAAAAATCACTGTATTCAATCTAACTGAAGTAAGACCTGCAGTTCTGCGTCTTGTAACTTATCATAACATCATATTTAGTTTAAGCTACGCTGCTCCAAGTTCCACAGAAAGTGGTCTCAGGGATGTAACCCCAGAACCAATGTAATCAATTCATTTTGTAACATTTGTATTTTTTTTTACCCAAGCCTTTTACAAACCAACCATCTGGAAGTTACTGGCACAATCAGCAGGCTTGATGACATTAATCAGAAGTGAATTACAACACTTAAACTATTACGCAAACTATTATCCAGAGCACATACAGGATAACTAACAGAGGATCCTGGTGTAAAGGTTATAATGGTTGTGCCTTAATTCAGTTTAGTTCAGTTTATAACAGTATGTACAGAGCAGGCCATTACTTATAGCTCAAGCCCTTTCACCATCTTTTATACATTTACAGCTTTAGTTCTCTGGTCCCAACATATCTTCGCTGTCCAAATAGAGCGTTTACAGTAGAGGGCAAAAACATACTTCACTTATAATGTAAGTTGCTGGAACCAGAATTTTTTCCAAATTTTTGGAGCATTTCTATTGGTGCATGAAACTTTCACGGGATGGACTATTCTCCAGTCCAGTGGTGACACTGAGGTGTTTAAACACTCTAGCAGCGCTGATATGTCTGATCCATTCACACTAGCACAACACACACTAACACACCACCACCATGTCAGTGTCACTGCAGTGCTGAGAATGATCCACCTCTGTGGGGGTCCTGACTATTAAAGAACAGGGTGAAAGGGGATAAACAATGTATGCGGAGAATCAGATGGACTACAGACTGTAAGTGTAGAACTACAAAGAACTACAAATGGGGCTGATATTGTGTGTAGATACATAGAGGTGGGTTTCTTTAGACAACAGCAATATGTTGATCAGGTCGGACTGAAAATGAACACTTTAGTATTTATAAGAGGTATTAAAGCAGACTTCCTCAGAAGCTTATAGAGGGATGGATCATAGGGGCATTCGTAAAGGTTCTACAGGACTTTCTGCTTGTGAGCAAACAATGAGAGCCTTGTAGAACAAAGCTGTCTGGCACCCACACCAAAGCAGGCCTATTTCAAGTTGTATTCATTCAGAAACTAAGTGCACTGAGTTGGGATGTAATTGTACACATTCATGAAGATTTGATTCCACTTTGGATATAGTAAAATGTCTAGACCACAAAAATCAAAACCTCTGGAATTTAGTACTGGCTTACGTTGATCATCCATAACATTAAACCCACCTCCTTGTATCTACACACACTGTTCATGTTATCAGCTCTACCTACCATATAGTAGCACTTTGTAGTTCATCTGATTCGCTGCATACATTGTTTAAAGCCCCTTTCACACTGTTCTTTAATGGTCACCACAGAACAGGTACTATTAGGGAGGCAGATCATTCTCAGCACTGCAGGGACACCAGCAACATCCAGCAACCAGGCTCCTGTGGGCGGTGTCCTGTGACCACTGGTGAAGGACTAGAGGAACACAAACTGTGCAGCAGCAGATGAGCTACTGTCTCTGACTTTACATCTACAAGGTGGAGCAGCAAGTAGTAGGAGTGTCTAATAGAGTGGACAGTGAGTGGACACAGTGTTTAAGAACTTCAGCAACACTGCTGTGACCCACTCATACCAGCACAACACACACTAACACACCACCACCACCGTCAGTGTCAATGCAGTGCTAAAAAATACCCACCACCCAATTCATACCTGCTCTGTGGTGGTCCTGAGGTGGGTCATAACCATTAAAGAACAGGGTAACAATACATAGAAACAGATGGGCTATAGTCTACAAAGTGCACCTGTACTGTAAGCAGAGCTGATAACATGCACAGTGAGTGTAGATACATGGAGGTGGTATTAATCTCTGATTGGTGTATAGAGGCCTAGTTTTGATCATCAACAGTGGTTTGATGGTTCTCACCTGGTAATGCATCAGGATGTGCATCACATACTCATAGATTTCGGAGGAGAGCTGTCCTTCCGGTTTGTAGGACAACAGGACGAACTGGATGCCCAGAAGAGGCACCAGGATCAGGGTGGCTCTCACAGCCTTCATGTAGAGGCTGGACTCCGCCTGGTGGGTCACCTTCAACTTGGTGATCAAAACTCTGACGATGTTGAGAAGGAAGAACAGATTCACCTGAGAAAGCCAGAGATAAAGAAAGAGAGATAGTTAGAAGAGTGCGTGGAGGACTGCTTCCCGACTCATGTACGCAGTTGAACTTACACCTCAGTCGTGTCATCAGCTGGTTGGGCTGTTTTAGTGCTGTGGGAAATGCTGGCCTAGGCACGTACAGTAAGTGGATACAATTAATAATCAATACTAACAGTGTTAGGCTGTAGATCAGGGACGTCAAGCTGATCTTAGGTAAACAGTCGCATTACACTACCCAGTCCAATAAGTGGGCCAAACCAAAGAAAAGTCAGTGCAGTGGGCCAATAATAAATCAGCAAGTCCTCATAGATATGTTTATTTTATCTTCATTTTTCTGAAAGACATGTTCTGAATGGACTGACTTAACAAATCTCACCTACACAAGTCTTATATTTACAGCACTAGCAGAAGCTCCTATCCAGAGAGACTTACAGTTTACCTGTACACAGGCAGGTGAAGGTAGTGTTACAGTTTACCTGTACACAGGTAGGTGAAGGCAGTGTTACAGTTTACCTGTACACAGGTAAGTAAAGGTAGTGTTACAGTGTACCTGTATACAGGTGGGTCAAGTTAGTGTTACAGTTTACCTGTACACAGGTAGGTGAAGGTAGTGAAGGACGGCTTGTATACTAGTGCAATAATATTAATCTCCAAAGTGAATATTTGAATCACAAATGTAAGTGCTTTAAGTCTTAAACGTCAGTAAGTTATTTATTGTTAGACATTATACTTAAATGTTTTCAAAGTTTCATAGAATCTAAAACATCTTCAGTTTCAGTAAAAAAAATGCCATGAACCAGATGATTATTGTGTGTCTGAATTACATGTTTCTCACGTTTCTACATTTGTGACTAACTTACTGCCAGAAACATTCACTATAAATTTGTTCTGACGAGTATTTCATTCTTTCTTTGGAAGAAGTAGTGCTTAAAAAGTGCTTTTTAAGCTGTGATTAGTCGAACGCCGTGTCAATCATAATCCAGCAAATGGCCCACAAATTGATTTTAAATAAGAACCTGGATTCTGCATTCATCTAGCGCAGTGCTTTCCAACCCTGGTCTTTGGGGACCCCGTGCTCTGCGCATTTTAGGGTTTGCCCTGTTCTCCACACACATGAATCTAACGAATCCACTAACGCTTCCTGAGTTGAAGTGGGTTTATTTTGACAAGAAAACAAAAAATGTGCTGGGCTGGGAATCCTAGTGGACTAGGGCTGGAAACCACTGATCTAGAGGGCTGGATAAAAGCCATAATCGAGTCTGTCATGTTTGACACCACTATATAGAACCATGTCCACCAAATTTTAATCAATCTAAAGAATTATTCCATGATGCAAGGAACTCTTTAAGCATGCTAATGCTTTACTAAGTGTTCATGGGTTTATATATAACTACTATTTTTTACACAGCATACAGAAACAACTGGAGCTATTGCGAATACAGAATAACACACTGTATCCCCGGATAGCAGGTGGATGTGGGTCACTTCTGGCAAAGACATGGCTTTGCTGGCTCATGGTTGGCACTGGCAGACTGCATGTGAGCCAAAAGTGACCCGTATTAAAACAGCTCGTTCAGCCCACACATGCCAAAACAGATCAGATCAGATGTTTCTGTTGAGCAGAGAATAATGTTGGGATGAAATATTATTATTATAAGTCCAACACCATCTGCCTCCGTACTAGGAACACTACTACATATCCTAGTTCGCAGTCTCATTGGTGGCTGCTTAAAATTTGGTGTTCATTGAACATATAGTGGACAGAACAATAAAACCTGTTCAATGAATCTTTTAGTCAGAATTTTGGAAATGTGCAACAGGCTAAACATTTACCCCATCATCATCATCATCATCAGGAGATCACGATTTCAAATCCCATCTGCAGCCAGTAGTGAAAGAGGGGGAAGCACTTGCCTCTACTCCCTGAGCCTTGTGGCACTGCACACCATTAAAAGTCCCTGGCCAGCAACAATTTTTAGTGGTTTGTGGTTTGGAGTGGTGGGTCAGTTCTGACAGCAGTGATTTAACGGTGGCTGAGATGCAGCTCTCTCATGACCCTAGAGCCAGCTAGAGCATTAGACTGGGACCCTATAACTCCTAGCTTTCACTTAAAATACGGTAATTTAGCAATACTGAAGATTTTAATTAACTTAGAATGGAAACATCAAGACAAGGGAGTAGAGTTAGCATGGACGGAAGTGACGTGTTGCCGCTAATATCCACCGATTATTGAATTGTCCCCACCAATAATTTGATCCCCTCCAAAAAAACATGATCTGTCAACATCTATAGAGGTTCATATTGGTAAATCACATTCTCTACTGGAGTCCTACCTCCCTGTAACACTTATGGCCAATGTGACTGACTGTGGCCTTCCCTGCTGTCACGTGAGACTCTGTAGCTGTGCTTGGTTGTTAGCAGCACAAAAACTGGCATGTATGAGACTCACTGTGCACGACTCGGGTGCAAAGTGGGAGACACATTGGTGTGAAAAGCGAGTGAGGATGGCAGCAAAAAAGAAGAAGGTGGACATTGAGAGCTATTTTTCAAATAAACGTGTAAGTCCATAATGCATGCTAACATCATCTGTAGCTATGAATAACATGGCTTGGAAATGGCAGCCTTACTCGCTTTAGACACCCATGTGTCTCCCACGCTGCACCCGAGTCCTGCACAGTGAGTCTCGTATGACTGGAAAGTTTTTTCTTCCAGTTTTGGTGCTGCTAACAACCAAACGTAGCTATAGAGTCTCACGTGACAGCAGGGAAAGCAAACACACAGCCAATCACACTGGCCGTATGTGTTACAGGGAGATAAGACTTCAGTAGAGAACATGATTTAACTCTTTCGGCACCTCTAGGTTAATGAGACGTTGGCAGATCAGAGTTTTTTTGAAGGGGACCAAATTACTGGTGGGGACAATTCAATAATCTCTGCATATTTGTGGGGAGACTTCCATCCATGCCAATTCTACGGCCTTGGGTGTCACATTTTTTCTTAGAAATCCAACAAAGCATATAGTTTGACTGGGGGGTGTTCAAACTTTACCTACAAATGAGGATAGATTTATGGATAGAAGATACATAGGTCCCCACCAATGTCAGAAGCAAATCTATGCCCTTGCCTCAAGACACATATTCAGCCACTCCTTATTGTTTTACTCCCTGAGCCTGGTGGCACTACCCAACATTGAAAGTCCCCAGAGAGATATATTTTCTATAACGGCCTGGTTTTTGTACTAGTGGTGGGTCAGTTCTGACAGCGGTGGTTTAAAGGCGGCAGAGATGCAGCCCTCTAATGAACCCTGGGCCAGCTAGAGCATTGGACTGTGACACTATAAAGCACAGCAACGCTTTAATTAACCTAGAATGGAAACATCAAAACACATTTTCAGCCACTCCTTATTTGTTCTGCATTGAAAAATGAATTCTGAAAAAAATAAACGATGAATTTTGGGAACTGTTATATTTCTAGCAGCTCTATATTGCAACAACAAACGAAAAGAAGTTTCGTTTACTAAAGGGGGCACGGTTTGAAAGCTGCTTGAGCACAACAACACATGCTGCAGCGCTGGGATCAGAAAAAGCCAATTAAGATCACAGACCTTAGGAAAGAGATGCAATCAATGAACTTGCTGCTGGAAAAGTTCTATCAAATCAACTGTTCTCTGCTAATTCTGTAGAGAACGGACAACTAATTGATTCAAATTAGATGTCCACTCTGAATGCAGGACATATGCTGGTGAAAGGAGCGAGAAAGAGAGAGAGAGAGAGAGAGAGAGAGAGAGAGAGAGAGAGCACTCACCAGTAAAGCAGCACAAATGGGCCCATGGATAATATAAAGCAGAGATGTGTCTGAACTGATCCAACAACTGGAGAAAACAAGATGCAGATTTTCACATTGTTACACTCGTCTCTCGGTGAAGAAACACAGGATGACTGTGTATTAATGACATCAACAGCTTCTTTTGTGGTTTTGGTGCGTTTCAATAGCACATAAACTTACTTGTCGTTGTAGTAATAACTTCTGGCTACGGCGTGTATCGAAGCCGGAATGAGAGGAAATCCTGGAAAATGTTGGACAGAAACAAACCCTCAGTCATTAATCTGCGTCTGAAACTAGCCATCATAGACAAGCAGAGCCAAGAAACAAGCAGCGACGGCGGGACATGATGAACGCACCCCAGCCCAGCAGGTAGTACCACATCAGGTGCTGCTTCTCAGCGAACACGGCCACCACAATGAGCGTGTGTAAGTAGATCCCTTCACACAGCATCCAGAAGTACATGGAGCTCAGAATGTAGAGATGGATGAAGGCGAACAACTTACAGCTCACCTGGAAATGGAAAACAGGCACACGCTGATGTGAGAAAAAATAATGACACAATTTAATGCACAGCTACTGTTTATTTTCTGAGCTTAACATATTGGGAAAAAATTAAAACATAAAATGAGGCCTATTTTTGTCTGATAAATTTATATTCAGTGAATACTTTTGCAAAATATGCTGAAAAATGCTTTATAATGCTGTTGTGTGTTCTCTGGAGCGCACATGTTCACTTCTTCAGACATTTAAAGCATGTAATATGACTGCAGGTGTTCAAACTTTTGCAATTGACTGCATGTACATACAATACATACATGTACTGTATACCAGCAGTGGCTGAGAATCCCCATACCCTGTAGGTTTATGTACGAGCAAACTATAGGTAAGGTTCAAACTACAAAATTTAAACTATAAAAGGAGTTTAGAGCTTGGTCTTGAAATTTTGAAGACAGATGTTAAAGGAATAGGTTCCAGTTTGCCAACATAGCTAAAAATGAATGGAAGCTTGAAATAAGACTTTGCAATATGGTAAAAATGTCACTTAAAGCTACACCATGTACGTTTTGGGGAATTGGAGACCCCTCTGGTGGAAACGTGTAATTGCATGCAATGTGTGGAAACATCAGTAGAGTATCTGAGTATTCAAAGAGAACTCGGTCAAAACTGAACTGATGAAGGACATGTTAGGCCTTAAACAGGCCTAAATATGATTTTTTATGATTAAACATGCACTTGTTCACTGTCATATCATATCAGAATCATATCCACTACATGTTTAAAAAAACGTACCGTTTATCACATTAACAAAATCCTTAACAATAACAAAAAGTATCCTCATATTACTCACTTTTAGCTAGCAGCCATCATTTAACCTCACCGGCATAGAGCTAACTGATGGCTGCTTCAAAGTCTTTGATCAAACTACTCTTCCAAGCAACTACCATTTATTTTTACTGTATTTATTATGAATCCATCATTAATATATATAAAAAATGACCTTAGTGATGATCAATGTTCATTTTAGGTGTTTTCCACCAAGCACTGTACATTACAGCATGCATTTTGTTTAACATTTAAAGTATAGATTAACTGGTGAATTTCAACGTTGATTCAATAAGATTGTCAATGAAAAACCAAGTGACCTCGAGAAAATCTCTAGAGAACCCTACCTAAATTCACTAGTCCATTACGTGCTGGGAAATAGACAGAGGTAGTAGACTCGGGTGCAGATCCTACATTCTAGGTTCTAGGTTCAGGTTCAGTATCTTAACACCACCCCTCTTTTGTAAAAGCATCTTTAAGAGCACAATACAAACTGTGAACTACTCACTGGGTTTGCTTGTATCAACTCTTGGTTGTTGACAATCGCGGTGAAATAAATGATGGTTACAACTGAGTGCAAGACGAAGGAGGAGAAAAGGTTCTTGTGGAGTGTAATCCTCTGGCAACTTAAGCTCCTGGAGGTAGAGAGAACAAAGCACATGGAGTGACCTCACCAGTAAACGCAGCGCAGAATTCAAACGCACTGGCATCACAGTTCACTTACTTGAAATGGAAAAATATGGCCAGAGAAGCGGACAACGATATCAGTGACAGTCCGTGACCAATCAGACTCAGGTAGTAGAGGTTCAGCGCCCTCTAAATAAAAAAACAAAGCAAAAACAGTGCCTTAGAGATGTCTCTAAATAAAGAGGCTGTGTACATAAAGTTCAGTACGAGTATCTTTTAATGATGACCTCACAGCAATCTTAGAACATCTCAGATCCCAGCTCACCTGTTTGTGTTCGTGGTTGTTCTGACTGCAACTTGTGTAATTGGTCCACGTCCTGTTACTCTCCGGGTGGACAAACCAGTGACCAGATTCGGTGCAGATCTTTGTGGCCACCTCTGAAAGAAGAGTATATGAATATAAAATATTATGGAGTAATCAAGGTGCACTACAGTAGGTGTACATAGCTATAATGTCTCTAGTAGGCATGCATAGCTAGAATATTTAGAATTTATATTATATTAAAGTCTGTGTATCTGCATTTAAATTAAATTTAAGCCCCAATTAAATGTTGCTGTTGTTCTTATGCTAACCATACACTAGAAGACTTTTAAAAGACTCTCGCTAGCATGGACCACGCTCAGAAATGAGCCAGGGTGGGGGGCGAACTCAGAAGGCTTGGGCTGGAGTTCTGGGTGGCTTTGGTGCTTGTGCATGAATAGGGACTTTTTAGTCAATTGCTGTGACTTTGCAAAGACTTTGTTGATCTTTCAGAGTCACTATTTACAAGACTGCAACTAGATTCCTTTTTTAAATTATTTCCCATCATGCTCCTGGTGGAATTTTACAGGAAGAGAAACTGTTGAACAATGGAGCAGAAACAGAAGCACCTTGAGGCCACCTTTATTCCTTTTCCACTCTGTCATGGTATAAATGTGAAGACACGTCAAAGAGACACTCTTGGTCACTCCACAGCTCCACCAGTTTCTTTTCCTTCTGTGAAGTCCAGGAGAGCCGCAGTTTACAAACCCTCGCTGGACTCTGGACAGTCCTGTACTTGCCTTGCGGCTTCCCATTTGGTGGTGAACAGAGCTCTCCTATTGGTTGGTGACAATGTTCCCATCACTATTCGCGTGAGCCAAGACTTAAGACTTATGATAATATTAAACACGGTTGATTGGGAACGCTAGGACGACTTTTTACACCAAACGATCGAGATGACGCGAATGCGACTCAACTCTAGCAAGACTCTCATGATTTTACTCCAACATTGGAAATTGTTGTTTGGTGTAAAGTCAGCCAGTGAAAATGAGAGAAACCATTTCTGTACATTTTAATGCACAGCTTTCTGTTTATTTACTGAATTTAAAATATTTTCAATGTTTTTAAATTAAGCACTCACAGAATTGACAATCATAACACTACCTAAACTTTTAGAAATATTTCAGTAGTGATAATTTTAGCTCGTTTTAAACAAAACTCAAAAACACTGACATTACCAGCAAACACAGTTGTACACATATGTACAATCATAGTATTTTTCATAGTATTTTTCATTAAAAACAAAAAAACGTTTATTTATTTGTTAAAAAATACATGTTTCGGAGCACATTTATTTTAAAACAATAAGATCTAACTGCTCACCATGTGGCCATAAGGGACAGTGATGCAGCCTCACTTCCTCCTCTAAAATACAGGGGCTTGGCAACAATAAGGCTTCACCTATAGGCTGAAATTCCTTGTTTTGGTAGCGACAGTTTTTTTTTAATTAAAATAATTATCTCTTGATAAATCTAAACCTACACCTGATAGAAAGTACACTAGAAATCCTTACTTTGAATATGACTTATTACTATCTCTGTTAATACCTTGGAATTTAATAGATCATAACATAATCTTTGTAAATATTTAAGGTTTGTAAGATTTGTTGATTTGGTACAATGACCCATGTATGTAAGACAAAGGGTGAAAATGTACTTGAAATGTCAAAGTCAAGGTAGTAATCCGGGCAGTGTTGAGTTGCGGTGACTCCAGTCTCTACGTAATCCCAGCACAGCCACCCATCCCACGTGCGGTTACACGACAGCTCCTCTGCATCTACACAAAACACAGAAATAACCAGATTACATTCACTGACCTAGAAATCATACACACCCTTTACTGTAATAGTCCCTTAAAGATGATCTACAGGCATTCAGATGATTAACACAGTGCCTGAGGATGATGTTCAGGTACCTGAATGGGGTTAGGTTTAAGATTTGGTTAAGGTTAGTGTCTGGCTTATGACTATATTTAGTAGAATCAATTACAGTCAAAAGTATAGTTGCATTCAATAGATCTTCAGCTTAATGATATTTAAAGACAAGGTGAGTAAAGACTAGAGTGGAGTTTTAAAATAAAGAGCTACTGAATACATTACAGATTAACAAGTGACTAATCCATGGTTGGCAATTTAAAGAGGAACTCCACCAAATTTTGTTTCAGAAATTCTACATAATTATAGAGTTAACATGTAAAGAAGTTATTCGGAGGGGTTTAGTGTGAAATGGGCCATTCTAGAAAAACTTTTCACTCAATGTCAACAGAAGCTGTCCTGTTTAAATGACATACAAAAAAGAAAATTTTTATAGTCTTTAATTTATTTAAGACATTTATGACATTGGTTTATTTTTATTTTTAAAGCACTTTCTGGCCATATGCCACTGTACATCACACAAATGCTTATTAAAAATAACACAACCTACCAGACTCATTTCAGTGATTGGATCACCCTTCAGGCACCGAGAGTTTTAAGTGAACTGGGAAAATCTGCTTTTAGCTACAGTGCACCAGCGAGCTGGACCTCACTACAGAACTCACTAAAGCTCAGCTCGCTGGTGTCACTCTATCATTTTCAACATTTTTAAATGTTTTTGTTTTATTTAACATTTTTAGTTAACTTTAATTTCCTTTTTAATCTTTAAAAAAATCTTTTTTTTTTAGCTGTTTTCTTTTTATCTTTCTTTTATCATTTCCTTATTTTCTTCTTTTGTTCTTAGTTATAGTTTACTTACATTTTACCCTTTTATGCATTTAGTTTTCTTTATTTATCTGTAGTCTTTATTATTTTTATTACCTTAGATTTTCTTACCTATGATTTTATTGATTCATACTTTTAACATTTATTTCTTTTTGTTTTATATCTTATTTTATTTTATAATATTTTGTAAACTACATCTTATTAAACTGAGTCTTTTTGTTTAATTTTGTCAATCCCCCTACGATGCATAATGCTTGGCTACATTGTAAATGAGGGCCACCCTCAATGTACTCAGAGATTAAATAAAGGTTGATTGATTTAGCAGACACTCTTACCCAGAGCGACTTACAAAAGTGCTTAGTGTTCGGTCAGAGTATGTATCTTTATCTAGTACAAACAGCTTTAAGTCCAAACTACTCTTATACTCAAACACTGCTATAAACAAGTGCCAGAAGACAACAAAATATAAGATTAGACACAGAGCAACACCAGGCAAGACTGGAACACCTACAGAGAAGAGAATAGATACAGACTACATACAGTACTTATACAGTGTTTCTAGAAGTGCAATTATGGTTCATTCCAATGCTTCAGTAGATTAGCGCTTATAAGTGCTTCACAAAGAGACAGTGGTCTTCAGTCTGTATTTGAAGGCTGTGAGAGAGTTCGCTGTTCAGACAGCCAGTGGAAGTTCATTCCACGATCTAGGTGCCAGGACAGAGAAGCGTCTTGTCACATGTCTTACATGATATAATTCCATAATATAATTCTTTATACAGCCATAATGTACAGTTTTTGAAGTTGTTACAATGATATGATATTTATTTATTATTTATTTGGGAAGTGCGGACCACTAAGGAGTGGTGAACTCTGGGGCTGGAGTTCTGGGTGGCTTCTGCTGCTAGAAGCCAGACCCCCACTTTTTGCCAAGGGATGAGTGAGTACGATTTTGGAAGAGATGGAAGAGCTAAGGAGGTGGTGGGGTGCGAATTTCGTCACAAATAGGTGAGGGCAGAGGAGTGATTTTTTAGAACATGTAATGATTTATACCATAACTTAATTTATGCTATTTAGCTCATACTAGAACTTTAGTACATAGAAAGGCAAGATTTTAAAACTCTAAAGTGTGTTAATTAACTGGAACCCAAAAAAGGCCCCTCAGTAACTTGTTTAGGTCCTGTTTAAATTCTGAGTGACGCCCACTGAGAATAATGTTCTGAGAACTGCTGCAACTTTGTCAGTCATTAATCCAACAGGACTGTACAACAAATTCAGCTGCACAAAAGCTGGAATACATGTACAAACATATCATTCAAAAGTGAAGGGCATTCTTTTATTCCTTGAGAGTTTAAGTCAGTACTTGAGCTCATGCAAGAGCCAAATTCGAATGCTGAATGTCTTAAAATCAAAATACAGGGGGGGTCCGTGAAAATATTATCATGATGTTATGCTGTTTGTTGGGAAAAAAAGTGGTTTCAATTCCAAATTCATAGAAAAGGTTCTTCATAGCAACTGTAATCACACCCAGAGCAGCTCTGAAAAACTTTACCATGTGCTGTAGTACATTTATAAATTTGAAAACTGGGCCAATTTCCCTAAATGGAAAGACAAAATTATTATTTCTCAATGTCTAAAACATCATATGGCGACACTCCTGCGATCCTGAGTGTTTATTTGTCACGTTTATGTCACTACAGTCAAAAGTAATGTGTTCATTCAACTCTGTTACTCCAAATTCAGCCCTGTTATCACATCATTTTTATTCAAATAATCTTCAATTATTTCCTCAACTCCCAAGGGTTTAAGCTCTTGTTCTTTTAATAGTTGAAATGATTATATATACAATGTATTTGAGCAAATTTTTGTAAATAAATACGAAAAGTATTCAAAAGAAAGGAGTGAATAGATTTTTTGTAGTTGCTTAATTAATACATGTCAGGTATTATTTGAAATTAAATGAGTATTTGATGGGAATGTGACTTACGTTACTTAATAATAAATAATTTATTAAAAAACATTTGTTTAGATTCAGTTTTAGTTGCATAAAAACACTCAAAACAAGGCACACAATATATAAAACATCAAATAAAAGTGGATCTTAGATGCCTGAGCTAGACAAAACCAGATTCTTTGCTGGTTCAATGCCTGTTTTTCTTAGAAATACAGAAAATGGTACAGATAAAATCAGTTTTTAGGCATAAAGTGTAAATTCCTGAATCGTCTGTATGACGTCAACTTTTTTGTAATGCCAGCTTTCTCTGGGTGGGTAGCTTGGCTACTTTCAGTCTGTAAGCTTGAAAGCATTATGTGTTAGGGGGGCTAGCAAGCAAAAAGTAAAGAAGCCAAGAAGACGCAACTCTGATGCTTCCATTTTAGCAAATTTTGCAAAGCAAAAGTTCTACAAGTTTGAACATTATGTAAGACTTGTAAGTAATTGCATTGTTAGCTTTCCCTTCACTGTCGTGGATTTTAAAATGCTAGCTACATGCTAATGTTGCTATGGAAAGACCAAAGGAAACTGGGTTAAAAATCATTTTAATAGAGTAAAAAACCTAGAACTGTGTGTTCAACCCAAGAGCAATTCAGAAGCATCCTGGTTGAAATAGCATCCTGACTATGTCTTCGTGAAGTGCTGCTTTAGGGAGGAGCTCAAATGTAGTTACTGACACATAAACCTGATTTATGCCCGCTGGTGACAGAAAGCCGCAAAGCTCAATCTAGACAAGCGCTGACAATCTCCAGAATTTATGTCAAACAAATCTCTGCCTGGAAACGGTTGGAGTCAAGCCATGGGTCAGGAATATATAGTTGAGTGTTTGCAGATGAACAATACATGCTTATGGACACACCCAGTGCAACATACAATGACATTCCAGTGAGCCCATTGTTGCGTCCATGTAGAAGCGAAGAATCATCTCACAAAAGTTCCCATCCATAAACTAACCATGTACTGAATGATGACATTATGTCTAGTGCCAATCCAAAAACTCCCAAATAACCCTCAATGGTTATTTACTATGAAGAACATACATACAGTGAAATTCTGTACAATGTACAGTAATTATACTGTAATTCCATAACATTAAAATCACTGTAACTCTTGTGAACTATTGAGAACTGGTAAAAAACTAAAATGGTACATCCAGTTCCATTACAGTGGCCCCAAAAAATATTTGGACACAAATAAATAGTTTATAGTGGACCTGCTTTATGCTTTTATGTTTTTCCCCTTTCCTTTATTTTGTTGTGTAGTGTTCTGTGTATGTAAACAGTCGGAAAGGTTTTAAAGCCCAAGATACTCTCCCACAGAAACCACTTTTCCCAATGTCTCATTGGATTTCCAGCAATTTTCTCTGTTACAAGGTGACATCATCTCTTTACACAACCTTCATTGCCTGCCTGAACCAGCTAAAATGTCCTGCTCCAGTCTAGCCTGTGAAGGCGGGTCTACCAAATTGCTCTACCTGACTTTCAGGATGAGACCTGACTCAGAAATGATGCCATTGTAAGAACAGCCACAGTGACAGGGGTGGAACTTGTAGCAGGATGCTGCTCATTTGGTCAATCAGAACAGAGTGGGCAAGTTGACCAATCAGAGCACATTGGGTTCATTGGGAGGTGGGGTTTAAAGACACAGGGGCTCTAACAGAACACTTCACAGGTTGAAAACAGATGTACAGTATGAGACAAATAATGTGTTTTTGAACACTGGAGCATGTACACTACAGGTCAAAAGTTTTAGAGCACTAGCAGTCAAAAGTTTAGTACACTACCAACCAAACTTTTTACTGGTAGTGTACTAAAACCTTTGACTGGTAGTGTTCTAAAACTTTTCATGGATAGTGTACTAAAACCTTTGACTGGTAGTGGTCTAAACCTTTTCATGGATAGTGTACTAAAACCTTTGACTGGTAGTGTTCTAAAACTTTTCATGGGTAGTGTACTAAAGCCTTTGACTGGTAGTGATCTAAACCTTTTCATGGGTAGTGTACTAAAACCTTTGACTGGTAGTGATCTAAACCTTTTCATGGGTAGTGTACTAAAACCTTTGACTGGTAGTGTTCTAAAACTTTTCATGGGTAGTGTACTAAAGCCTTTGACTGGTAGTGATCTAAACCTTTTCATGGGTAGTGTACTAAAACCTTTGACCGGTAGTGTTCTAAAACTTTTCATGGATAGTGTACTAAAACCTTTGACTGGTAGTGGTCTAAACCTTTTCATGGATAGTGTACTAAAACCTTTGACTGGTAGTGTTCTAAAACTTTTCATGGGTAGTGTACTAAAACCTTTGACTGGTAGTGATCTAAACCTTTTCATGGGTAGTGTACTAAAACCTTTGACCGGTAGTGTTCTAAAACTTTTGACAGGTAGTGTACATCTTTTCTAGTAGAGCCCAAAAATATATAAACACCTAAAGCGAGCATAATAGACCCCCTTTAACAAAATGATATATTATAGAAAAAACAATATCTGATGATAGACTGTCAAACTAAGCTGAATGAAGGTTCCTGGAGTTCTCACCTGTTTGACCGTGATCTAAATGATCTTTTGTAATCTTCTGATAGCATTCAAACTGAGCCATTACAATCCTGCTGCGGGTGGGGTCTATTCCATGGCCAACAGCCTTAGATTTGTCTGTGGTGTCATTCTCTGCTGAAAGGCCCACTTTGAAGAGCTGTAGAAATGACATAAACAGTCTGTTTGTAGATGACAGTCAACTTTTAATAAACTGAAATTAATTAACTGTAATTTTCATCCATTAATGGTGTCCATATTTATTTGAGGTGGTTTAGGAAGAGTGTTAATAAAATTGTTGTTTTTATTTTTCATATTGGAGTCAATGAAAAATAAAATGTTTATAAATCACATTTGTGTTTTTATATGTGCATACACATTCATATATATATATATATATATATATATATATATATATATATATATATATATATGCAATCTATATCTTAAATATATTCTTTGTTATTACTAGCTTTTACTGGTTGCACCACTTGACTTACTGGTTGTGCCAGCTGACTTTTCAGAATAATTTCAAATTAAAGAGGCACCCACTTAGACAACTCGTAGAAACTTTAGTTCTTGGACTTGATTTTTACTTACATGTTTAAAAATAAATAAACATTATTATAATAATAAAACATTTTGATGGTTTCCATGGTTTCCAAATTTGTAAAAGAGATACTGACCTTGGCATTGTGGTCTTCTTAATGAGCCCGTTTTTTTATAAAAGCATGTCAAAATAAAAGTTCTTTGTTTTTAGCCACGCCACCTCATAAGCAAGGAAGTAAGAACTTGTGGATTTTCAGTCAAGTACTTTTATAAAATCTGTGCAACTTTTTTTATTTAGAATTCTTTTAAACAAAATGACCTTTTTTGATAGTTTACTCAATCAACATGCATGCTTTAATGGTTGTGCCACCTGATTTTTTTTTTTTACTTTTGGAGGTAAAAAGAAAAATACATTTTATATAGATGCACTGTGAATGTTTTGAGTACAAATATCAATGACGCTTCATACATTATGTTACAGTAATGATTATAACAAGGTATACTGTACCTTACAGGTTGTGGACAGCAAGAGAAATGAAGTCATCCAATATCCAGACATGGTTTATGTGTTCTTCTACTGAACAACAGTGTTTATATATGTCCTGAAAACAGAGAAGAAAATTCAGTCAAATCACTGGATCAGTGCGCTTTGATGCACACTTACCTTGCAATGAGGAGGCACCACCGGTCACAAATGAAAAGAATCAGTTCTCCGAGTTGAGCTACTTTCTCCCAATAATGTTGACATATCTTCAATATGTTTTAATGGAAATGTGAATATTTTTTATTTTAATTAGTCAGCAGGCAACTCAACATTTGTAACTGCAGTATATAGTATTTAACACTACTGTATTTTATTTTTATTATGGTGGTTTTACATGATTTCTGAAATGAAGAAAGCTGCAGTGGTGCTCCCTGTCTTATCTCAGCATAGCTCCTTACAAAGAGATGGTAATTGTTTTCTTTGAGTTCTCCACCACTCCTCCATTCACCACCTCATTGCTCACTAGAAGCCCAACATAGAGTCAAATACAGTGGGGGCAATAGTGCCATGGTTCATTCCATAACAGCTACAATGAAAATATATAAATAATATATTCATCCCCACAATGAACTTAAAACTATCCACTTCCTTTGATAATGAACACTTCCTTTAACGAGGGCAGAAGCACAGCCTTGAATAGAATGGGATGAACTCAGTGTGTGTATCATTTAGTTGCAATGTCTAAAAGAAAAATGATGAATTAATTACCACTGGTTCTTAAGGAATTCATTTCTTCTGCCTCTTTCATCTCCTGCACTTGAAGATTTGGTGTGAAGGTCCTTCCACGTTAAAAATTTGCATTTGTTTTTTCATTTCTATTTGGTGTGAAAAAGTCTGAACTCTCTGATAGTCCTAAAATCTGATTGGTTGAGCTGTGTCCAGTGGCGTTGCACAATACATAATATATGCAAACCTATGACAGTCTCACAACAACAAAATTCTGTAGTGCAGGGAGCAGGGAGCCTTTGAGATTGAGCCCTGGCCCCATTATGATGTTATTTTATTCATTTCCTAATGTTTGTTTTTTAATCGTTTATTGTTTGATGGTGCATTTTATCCGCTATATATCCTTTATATCCATATCAATTTTATCCATTGTATCCGATATCACAATGACTTCTGTCATTTTGCCCACCTTGAAAAAAAATAAAAGTGATTTGATTTCAAAATGCACTGCTCTTCAAAACGAATGGACAGACTGATAGGAACAGCATGTTTCTGATGGTTTGTTATAGTAAGTAATAGTAAACTCCACATTTCCCTGAGCAAATAGCTGGGGGTCTATCAACGGATTCCCTGAGCCAGGATTGTGGCAATGGAGCCGACAGAAGCCAAGTGGAAAGGATCCAGGCCTGTTTGACATAACAGTTCGGTCTGTCAGGGGACCTCCAGCTATAACACGGGGGAAGCAAGAATATCCTGAGACACGCACTACAAAACTCGCTGTGCCTGTACTGGCTGTGGAGGGCCACAGCAGGGCCAAGTTTTTACAAAAGAGAAAACACATTGTGTTTGTGTTATGATGACTTTTACTTAGAACGACCCCCAGTTTAGCCTGAAGGTGAAAGGCTGCAGTGTCTGGAGGAAACGTCGGTACTCGAATGAATAGTCTTTGTTATAGGTTTTGAGGAATTACTGAGATATTACAACAATCTGATACAACTTAATCTAAAAAGAGCTGTAAAACACACAGTATTTCATAATCACTTTACAACAATTCCATAGCATTACAATCTTGGTAACACACAGCATGTTCCTATATATCTAACAGTAAGACTGGACGTAGCTTACAGCTACAGAGCACAGCAGGTATGAAGCTATAGCCAGAAATACAACCAAGTGTAGTTACGATGGTCAGTTCAGTTGCTGGTCCATTACTGGACACAACTACATTGGATGTTTACTCACTGATACAAATGACCACAGTACAACAGCAACAGTAACAGTACACACCTAAATAAAGTTGGGCTATATAATTATTTCATGATATTATTATTATGTTATTATAATAAAATATTTAAAAATAACAATACTAGTTAACATAATAATTATTTGTTAGCTAGCTAACTAAATAACATGGCTGGGAACGTATCTCTCTAAACCTAATCAAGGGTGACCAGATGTCCTTGTCTTCTAGGAACAGTTCCTGTTTTTGGTGGCCTGTCTTTGACTGGAACTGTTCCCAGGCATGTCCCTGCTTTTAACTGTGATTTAAAAACACATCCGAAAGTCCTAAAAAAAGACCTACATCAGGTTGGGATTATGGGATTTGACTTGTACTACCAGGTGATCTGATTTGTATAGACATGCAATTTACAGAATGTGCCTCCAAGCCATTTACAAATACTGCACCAAATTTAAACTGCGTCACTTTTCAGCCATCCATATATGACATACGGCATATACTGAAAGCAGCCATCTCTGTCTTTCTAGAACTAGAGCTAGCCTAGGAGTGTCTCTCAAAACCTAGTGAGCTCCTACATAGGCAGCATTTTACGTCATGGTATGCTCTCCCGACATGTAGTCTGTCCCAATTCTTACATACCTTAAACATGCTGTCTACTGAGAAACCTTATTTAGACCTGATTTTAAGGAAGCATCAAACACTTCCTCAGCCGCTAAGACAATCCCATGATGCAACACAGGCTAATCTACGAGCAGTGAAGTGGTTTTAAAATATGAGTTATTTTGATTCTCTCTGGAGTTTAAATGTGTTTCTGGTCATATAATCACACAGAACAGTACTTTATTATCAACTCTGTAACGAGTCCTTCACCATTTAGCAGTTTTATACTCGAGCCATTAGCATTTATGCTAGCGGATTTTTAAGCCTCAGGCCATTGTTTTGGATGCCGACCGGTAGCTTGGGAACCAGCTAAATCACCGGTCGTGTGCAGTGGGTGTGAACAAGCCGTGACGCAGTCTCTCTCTAACTAGAGCGTCTCAGTAATCTGTTTTATGAGGAGAGATGAGGAGAGAACACTGCTACTTACACAGCTGCTACCTAGACAGCCTACTTACACACTCACTAGGTTTTCAGACATACCCTAGGAGTGTGTTTAGGGTCGGGCTACTGGGCTTTAGCTATGGGTCTTTTTTCTGTAGCAATGGATCTGATTTTACTACCTAAATATTTAAAATTAATTTAAATCTTTAGCTCATAAAAGCACTGAATCTTTTGAGTCTTTATCCCGGCCTCAGAGACTTTTTACTGATCGACTTTATTTTTTTAAAGGGGTAAGCAAGACATATAACTTTTACAGAGCTACTACAAATTATTCCCATGCATGCTTCTCAGGGTAACGTCAACATCAATCTCAGCCAGTGGTTCCTCTGGCAGCAGCGCCCTTCGCTCTCTCCTCACACTATGCGCAAAACCGAAATCTAAAAGAAATCCAAAATCTTTCAAAAGAACAATATACAGTAACTAACCACAAATCTAACTTCAACTGCAGTATTTGACATTAAGCTTCCTCACCAACGTTTTTAGCTTGCAAGCAAAGACTTTGCTTGGCCTGTGGACAGTCTGCAGCTGGATACTACTGTTACTTATGAATGTGTGTAACTACATAAAAAAATAAACTACTGAATGAACTACCTCTTACATATACACACAGAGATTACCGTAGAGATTTCTAACATTTCCAACATGCCTAATGTATTTAAACTTTACTGAACAGCTGGTCTGTTGATGGAATCCTGTAGGTTGTGGTCATGTTGCAGAACATAAATCAATGTACTTAGTTTTCAGGGTATCCTGGGAAACTGGGCCACTTTACTAGAATGCACTGTTAAATATACAGTGCTATAAAGACTGGACATCAGCTCCCATAATTCCCGTCAAAATACAATCGCACATGGCATAATGTTATTGTTATTGTATCCTTGTTATTATGACTATAATAAGCTCAACCCAGACTGCCCCCCCCCAACACACGATATGTTGACCACCACAACTCTCTAAAGCACCTCTGACATGTTAGTGGTTTTGTTGTTGTTTTCCTTTTTAAGACAGGACCTGTCGGTCCGGCTGTGGTCAAGGGGACGAGACGCCATGTGATTCTTTTGTTCGGCCTCCAAACATTTCCTGCGCGGATAGGGGGAACGAAACCAGATGACTGGGCTCATGTGGAAAATTATCCATCGGCCTTTTGCCTTTATGGAACAGTAAAGGACACGCTTCCGAGAAGTCCAGACAGACATGCTGAATTAATAAAAGCTTTTCTTTTCTTTTTTTAACTCAACGCTTGAATGGAAAACACGTTTTAGCAGGAAATGCCGTCCGCCGTGGAGACTTTGATCTCGGCAAGATGACAAGATCACCTTGCGAAAAAGAACTACTATGTGGAGATATCTGGATCTAATTGAACTCCAAGTGGCTTTATCGCTCGTTTGCCGTTGATTCCACCGCATAAACCAGCACGTCTGGTTGCGGGGTTAATAATAAATGGTGCTGAAAACCATATGCAGTGTTCTTCCTTTTAAACCTTCCTTCCTGCCTTCCTTCCCTCATTCCTTTCTCAGCATCTCTCGCTGACAGCGCAGAGCAGGAGAGGTGCATCCGTACTTACAAAAGGGCATATGATCTAACCAGAGGGGCTTTATTGGCCTGCAGTGGGCCTTTTGTCATAATACACTATTGTTAAATGTCACAGATGGAAACATTTTAGACTGAAGGCTCTTCAGCCCACAAATTAAACATTGCAGATCTAGTAATGACAGGATTGGAGCCCTGTATAAAGAAATTTTGAGTTTATCTTATCATTTAGATTCAAGTACATTAATATCAATTACATTAACTTCATATCAAAACAAACAGAGGCATACGATTCCTCACCTCCGACAAGAAATAGAGCATACAGCCATTCCCGGCTTGGAGGTCTTTCTAGGAAAAGTTTTCCTCTGTCATAAACAGCTTCACCACAAGTGTAGTTCTTCAAAATGTCTCTGAAAGGTTCCTCAGAGCCCCATATTGGTTCTTGTACAGCAGTGTTTCCCAACTCCGGTCCTGGAGGACCACCTCCCAGAACATTTTAGTGCTTTTCTTGTCTTATCACAGGCACTTCAGCTCCACAATGGGCTGTTAATGAGCTGATGAGTTGGATCAGGTGGGCTGGAAGCATGGAAAGCAAATAAAACGTGAAGAGCAGTGGGCCTCAAGGAAAGACAGTTTTATGGCATCGCTATGGGCCGCTTTCCAAAACCCAGATTAGGTCTAAGCCCAGACTAAGAAGAATTTCCAACGGTGATTTACCATGGGTACTCTAGTTAGTCCAAGATTAAGCTTAATCCATGTCTGGGAAACTGGCCAGTAGAGTGTAACTGCCATCTTTGAGAAATCTCACAGAACCTGGAGCCACTGCTTCCAGTAGCCAATAAGAGCAGTTATGCAATTGGATTCTACTTTGCACTGCATGAGAACATAATTACAGTGTATGACAATTTCATTTTTCTTTTTTACAATTTAATATGTCAACAAAACGTATGTAACTGATGGCAGGAAACTCCAATTATGGGCATTTTCTTTTAATAGATCTAGGTTTGGTTTAGGCCTACAGACTACAGATTGGCCTAGTATACTGTCATTGCCCTACAATCCTCATGTAACTTCACAGTTCTCTTTAGAGTCTTCAGTGACTAGACCAGATGTCATCATAAGGCCTCAGGTACCTGCTTTCCTTCACCCTGAGAACTTCCAAGAACATCCTCAGTGCTGCAACCACCGTCCTTCTGAACTTATTTATGCTCAATGTAACATTATTTATGCAGTCCACAATGAAGGCAATGCTATAGAACAGGGGTCACTAATAGGCGGATCACGGCCCAGGTCCGAACCCAGACGTTGTCCAATGCGGATCCAAACCGTTAAACTATTGAGAATGATTTAATTTAGATTGTGTTTATTTTAAGCGGCGGAGCTTTTCTTGTCTTTACGGTATACAGGCTTTGAGTAAGATGCTGATACTAGGCTACTGCAGTTTACAGGATATGGCACTGAATCATAACACAAGTTAGAAATGATGATGGTCTGGACCTTGGCCTGAGGAAATCTCCTCTAACTGGACCGTACTGGGGTGCGTTTCCTAAAACATTCGTAATGCTAAGTACTTCGTAACTTCATACTTAAGAACATTCTTAAAATTACGAATGTTTCCCGAAAGCCTTCGTAACTAAGTCGTTCGTAAATGTAAGAGTAATCCGACCCACTCGGTATGTTCTTCTTAACTTGAAGTTCACGTGCAATTCTGTCTCAAAAACAATAAATGTAACTGCTTAGTACAATACATTATTTGTTAATGTACATTTATTAATTTACATACTTGTAATTAATTTTCTTCCAGTGCTACAGTCATAGTGGTAAATTAATACATATATTATTTATATTACACATTGGCTTACTAAGCTTGTTATCCCTTAACCAATCAAACTGACTGATCAATTATGTACATATAAATTACCAATTGGAAGGCTGACAAAGGTGAGTATGTGATAAACAGGCACTTATGTTCCTAGCAACCTCCTCCCATTTCTGCTATTTCTCTTTATCTATAGAACTTCCCGAGCTTTGGAAAATCGTGTGCCTATTTATAGGCTCGGCGTGCTATAGACAACAATTGCAAGCGAAATGTTTTCATTTATTTTTTTCCATAAAAATAATGCAAATCCTTATTTGTTGTCCTTTTTTATTATTTACATAATGATACATTTGTCGCATAATAACGAGGAAACTTATGTAAATCGGTGGTTCAGTTCTCGACTGGCAGTGCAAATTCAGCGCTGACGCGGAGGGCGGAGTCAACAAAGAGCTACTTGAAACTAGTTCGTAAGTTTGGAGACACTAGCAAAATTAGGGTTCTTAAAGTTAAGTCGTTCTTAAAATTGTTCGTAAATCACTAAGATCAATCGTTAACGGGAATCGCACCCCTGAACTTTAATTAAATACACCTGCTATAGAAGAATACCATATAGGCCACAACAGCTGTACACTCTTTTTCTGAGGTTTCCAGGTTGAACAACATCTTTTGTCACAACGGTGTCAAAACAACTTGCATCGCTGCAGCTTCAACTGAAAACGTTTGTCTAGGTATTTTTTCGTTTTCAAATCTGGGGCCTGTGTGGACCAGTAGCTTTAATCGACCTCAGTTTTGGTGAGTTCAAACTCAAAGCAACCTGTTAGAACTACACTGAATAGGCATTCTTAATTTAGCTTCATTAGAAATAAATGGAGTTATCCTTTTAGATGTTGTTTATGTTTTTTTCTTGTGGTTTACTATATAGTTTCTGTCCATATAAACACAAATACCCCCAGACTTTACAGGAGAAGGCAACATCATACTTTACTTTTAATGTAAGTCAAAGGAACTAGAATTTTGGAGCCTGGTTTGGAGAATGTTTTTCTTTGAACAGCTATAATATAGTGTACTATAATATCCACGGCTTATTCCTTAAGGAAACTATATATGGTAGTACTCAAAAGGCATAAACCACTTTCTAGATGCTCATCACCATCCAAATATGATTTCTAATGATCTAGAACATGGGTTCCATTTCTGTTCCTGGGAGAGTCCAGCACAGCTTGGCAATTTAAATCATGTAAACAAGGCGGCCACCCACAGAAGGTGCAGCGTTAAACAAATGAGGGAAGGGATTCAGGTAATTATTCCGTTCTGTGATTGTATTGTTATTGTTTTTATGTAGCATTCGGCACACTGCGATATGGAAGACTTTCCATATCTATATTGGGATTTCCTTGGGTGTGCTCGGGGTCACACCAGGAAGCTCAAAAGGCGGTGACTTATTTGTTTTTCTTTCAGCGCTCCAGCTTCTCCTAAAAAAACAGTGAGATCTACTCCACTCACTCATGGCCTGGTGAGGAATACCCTTGGAACTTGACAGGAAGTAGGCAGTGTGTCACTGCATCAAAGCAGCAGTGCCCGTGAAAATGATCCATTACTGACGGAGAAAGCAACTCAAACTGTCTGCCACTGCGTCTCCCAGATTTTAATAAAGATAAGCAGAAAAAAAAAGATTTCCATGGACTGAAACGGGCTGGAGAGACTGCAGCACTTGGTAGAAAAACAAAAGGCTGAAACATGATAACTTCTTGACCTTCCTGAAGAGCCTAAGGAGGGGTTTATGGGACGTTACATTCCTAATACCTCTCTCTCCCTTATGCTCTCTCTCTTTTTCTCTCTCTCTCTCTATCTGTCTATCTCTGGGCCCTGGCCCCTGGCTGGTCACTGTCCAGCCCTTAAATCAGGAAGCTCCTGTCAGCTGCGCTGACAGATTGTTTAACTTATATCCGTTTGGGAAACACCCATGGATATCAAACCAACATTTTCCACTTTGCACCCACACAGATACAGACTGCAGGCAGATATACTGTTACTATTAATACCTAAATATTACTTGACCCATGAAAATGCCCGGCCCATACACAGAAAATAAACACCATACAGTATTTATAACATTTGGCAGACACTCTTATTCAGAGTGATCTATAGTTTACCTGTACACAGGTAGGCGAAGGTAGTGTTAGGAGTCTTACTCAGGGCCTCTCATTGGTATAGTGTGCGGTGGTTATACAGGTGAGGAATTGAACCCCAGTCTACAGCATGGAGGTCAGCAGTGTAACCCACTACACTCTACCAACCACATTTCATCATATACGTGCAGCCCTATGCAAAAGCCTTCATTCATTTCCTTTAAAACAGTGTGTATTTTTCATATCTGTATGCTCTGTTTGTGTTTATTACAGTCTTCATTCTTTTCAGCAGATTTGCTTTTTTTTTTAAAGAAATCCACGTTTGGCTACATTCTCCGCCTCTCACGATCACTAAGTAATCCCAAACGCATTCAGTGATGTTAAGGTCTGGACTCTAGGGTGGTCAGTCCATTGTTCAGAGAACATCAACAGCTTCTTGACTTGATTTGCAGATGCTCTTCTTTTTTTGTCGATTTTCTCAGCCAGGGTTACTCGATAGCCACACATACATAGAGAAAGGATGGACAGAGTGGAGCTCGATGTTCTCATCTCTCTCAAAGACAAAGAGCTGTTTATCTGATGGGGCAGTTTTGATGGCCTGGCAGTGGTCTTGCGTTGTTTTTGGTTGTTTTTAAACTTTGATGTGAAATAATTAGGGAACTTGTTTTCGAATTTTTGACCTTCCTAATGTAAGTGGATTAAATATTATTATTATTATCATTTATTAAATGTTATTATTTTTTTTTCTCAGAAATATCTCCTGAACAATTCATTTAAAAAAAGAAAATAAGAATTAACAGACACTCGGACTGGAAAATAAATCAATGATGGTGGGTCTCTGACTTCTGCACAGCACTGTCAATCAGTTATTCTACAACTGTTCTATCACTCTATCCTGAATTTAAGTTAACATTCTGGAAACAATGAAAGAGCGCTACTGGTCAGAGTTCCAATGCTATAATCCAGCTAAACATTCTAACAGTATTAATAAAGTAAGTAGAGCTTTTACATACGTCAGTGTGTTTATTTAACCCTTTCTAAGCTGTGGAACCCAGTATTATATACAGTTTTCATCTAATACCTGCTTTGACTGCTCAGTACTTCATTAAACTAAATCAAGATTGCTGCTGAAGGAACTGAACACATTCATACAATGTCTGGGGCGTCCAGGAGAAATCTGGAACCTAACTTTGTTCTTCAAACTGGAGCTCAAGATCTGATCTACTTCTCTCACAATAAGACATTCATGTTACTTTGTATTGTATGTATGATTATTTACATCTGTTCCAATCATATCTGGTGTTCTTACTGGTGAACATACAGATAAAGGATTTCAAACAATCAGCTTAGGGGCCTCAGACTTTTACCCAGTAGTGTGTATATCTAGAACAATGAAAACCATGAATGAGGGTGAAGGGTGCAGGGTGAAACAGCATCAACAAAAGCTTCACATCATAACAACAGCAGATCTCCATGTAGAGCCATTTACTGTATAGGCTGAACATGTTCTCCATCCATCTGGGAACTACTGCACCAACCATACACAAAACTTATATATAGAGCTCTAGAACCATTACCTCCACTAAAGAACCATTGAAGAACCATCTTTTAGAGGTGTGCGCATGACAGTCAAACAGTTTTGGCATGAGCAAAGTGTGTCTGTACTACAGCTACACATCCCAGTGCAGTGAAACAGCCTCAGTAACCCACAAGTCTCAACACACAACACACAATGAACGTCAAATTGTTGTGCAAGTGTCCAAAGCATGGAGTTCAGGATCTGAAGCCAACACTCCTGTTGTGTGGTGACAGCGTTTGCCTCTATTTCGTAACTTCACTCTTCCTAACTTCCTAAAACTGGGGGAGCTTTAATTTACAGTCAACAAGTGAAGAAGAAGAAGACAATCATGGAGCCACCACTGAGTACATCTCTTATAAGATCATTAGATATTTTTTCCTAGATTCACTCTCTGTGATCTGTTCATTTCATATGTATATATAAGCCCTGAGGGGCTGATCAACATCATCAGCGCTCATAACTTCTCAATCTGCGCTCCGAGCCCCTCCATACAGCCCCCCTGGATGACAGCAAGACGACAGAAGGAAGAAAGTCGAGTAAAGTGAACTTACGTTTCTCCTAACTGGTACAGATCTGCGCTCGGAGCGAACTGTCCTCTTCACAGGCGCGAGCGTTTGAAGAAGAGTCGTGCGTCTGAATCACTCCGACTCAGTGAAAGTGTCTCGCGGCGCGGCGGGCAGCTCGTAAAACACGGCGCACGCGCTAATATGGGTACAAACCTGCAGCTCTCACGCGGGAGTTTGTTCGCCACCCGTATTCCGACGAAGCCCCGCCCCCTCCGCTGCGATTGGCCGATAGACAGAGGTGGGTGGGAACTTGGGTTTCCCCATATACGCCTTTTGATGGATTTGTGCGGTTCCAAGAATTTCCAAACTTTTTGTTTTACTTCTACTTTAAAGGAACAGTGTGTAAAATTCGGTGGGGTGAGGTGGTGGGAATTGGGTGGGTACTAGAAGAAACAAAATATTGTCGCTGTCCAAAGATAAACGAGTATCTCCAAAATTGCAACTTTACAGAAGAAACCAAAAATATACTTTACTTTCAATGTAAGTTAATGGAACCAGAATTCTTTTTTTTGGAGCACTTCCATTGGTCCATTCATCACGAAATTTTCACACAATGTAAATGACCATTGGTGTGTTCAAATGATGTAGAAAACTTAAAATGTTTTTCATTGGACAGTGATGATATATACTCTATGTACACCCACTCTACGACACAGCCATCAAACTTTATAACTCCTCCCTCAATGTGTGACAGTACCCAATACCAAATCGTACTGTTCATATGTGTAATAATAATAATAATGTAATTATTAGGATTTATTTTTAATTATGTGTGCAATAACTCAAAAATAAAAATAATAATTTGAACTGCTTTAGGTGGTATGTTTCATATTTATTATTACAGCTGCTGCCACTTTCTGTATTCATAAGAACATGTGCATATTGCAAAATTCTAATTCTGTTTTAAATTATTAGAGTGTTTATTTTTTTATATAAATGGTTGCAACTGTAATAACTGCAATTTCCCTCTGGTATCAATAAAGTATTCTAATTCTGATAAAGTATAAAAAATACTTGCTTTTTTATTTTTTTCACTATTTCACCATTGACATTCTGGTTCACCAGCTTCTTGTTTAAATTTTCCCATTCCACCTTAAATGGCGCTGCTGAACAGAACAATCAGAATATATTGCTAATAATAAACAAATAATAAGGATGTTTTGATAAATCACATTATCAAGAGGGAAGTAGTAATATTAGCTGTGCTGTGTTCTCTAAGAAAAAAGAAAAGGAGGTGAATCCTCACTGTCATAGAACAGAAAACATGAAGAAGGAAAACAAAATCAGGACAGGCACTGAAGCGCCACAGGTTCAGTAGGTTGCAATACACCACCTCACTGTTAGAGGTTACACACTGCTCCTTTAAGTGGGTGATTCCATGATTAGCTTTGGAAGCCCTTCTACCTCCTGAAATCTATTATCATTCAATAACACTGAATCAAAGAAAACATTCCTGTACCCATTCAAGACGTGTGTTAAGCCACCTTAGGAACATTATCTTCTATATATTTACTGGTTGTTTTAATGAGTAGCAGCCTTTTTAGCCTGAAATACACCAAATTTGGTTCATTAGAATTGATGTGAAGGCCATGAAGGCATTACCCTACAAACCCGGTTACGCTCTGATGACTGTTGATAATGTACTGTTTCAGTGCCCACAGTGTTGTCACAGCATTGAAATGTAATTCCTCAGCAAGTTGTGGCAACATGACAACATGGTGACAAAGTAGTGGTAACGCTGTCAGTACGTTGTCATAATCTTCTCATTATATTTGCTTGCAACTCTGTGGGAATTTGCTGTGTTGCTAACAGATAGAAATAATACCCTAATTATTTACCACAGTTATTTAATAGTGACATTGTGAAAGCTTTGTTCAGACAACGTAAACAGCACCACCTTCTGACAGCATCGCAGTAACATTGTAAGAAAGTAGACAATTTGTGACAAAGTTATGTGTTTACTGGGTAAAGGGGAATTTTAATTTCTCTAAACTTCTGGATAATTCATCAGTTTACAAATAAACATAGTCATTCAGAGCAGATTGATGTGAAATAGTTTATTAATAAATTTACACACTCTTGATTTCTTTACAGTGGTGGTGATGGTAACCAGGAAACCCAACAACTATATACAATTTATATATTATATATTATTATATATCATAAAACCACCAGTGAACCTACAGGTATCAACACTAACTGTAATGTTAATGAGGGTAAATTTTAGTTATATAGTCCTCCAGCACTCTGCACGTATCCCTCCACTGCGCATGGATTACAATCAGCAGACTAAAATACGCTGTAGACCAAAACAAGTTATCACAGCATTGCTGTAAAGTAAAGTCTCTGAGATCAGGCAGCATATTCATAATCACCTCACGCAAGAACTTCCTGTGAGGTTTCATGTTGAATCACATCTTAACCATTTTAATATGCAGAGATTAATCATTTGAAACTGATAACATTCTACTGATTTACTTGAGCTCTGTTTTGTTTTACATCTATACATTTGGATAAGAGGTGTGTATCTGCTGCTGTATACAGGTTTTAGTGGTGACTGTTTGTAAATATCCTATTAGCGGGACACATGAAACTCAGATTTTGCCACACAAGTATATTTACACAGCGCTCCAGTGGATACATTTTATTTCTAATTTGATGCCACAGATGAGTAGTGACCACAAATTAATATATTGAGGCACCAAATTAACATATTGAGGTCACATGTTGAGATTCTTGTTGTGTTTCTTGTGGCCAAAAATAAACATATTGAGGTCACATGTTAATTTATTGAGGTCCTGAGTTAAACTAAAACTAATACATTAATATATTAAGGTCACAAATTAATACATTAAGGCCACAACTCAAGTTTCTCATGGCCACAGATTAAGGTATTGATGAATATTTATATACTGAGGAACCTAAAGGAATATATTCCACAAATTAATATAATGAGGCTACAAATTAATATATTGAGTAATGTATATTAATATATTGAGTAATGTTAATGAATATATTGAGTAATGTATATTAATATATTGAGGAATATATATTAATATATTGAGTAATGTATATTAATATATTGAGGAATATATATTAATATATTGAGTAATGTATATTAATATATTGAGGAATGTATATTAATATATTGAGTAATGTAAATGAATAAAATTGAGTAATGTAAATTAATGTATTGAGGAATGTATATTAATATATTGAGGAATGTATATTAATATATTGAGGAATGTAAATGAATAAAATTGAGTAATGTAAATTAATGTATTGAGGAATGTATATTAATATATTGAGGAATGTATATTAATATATTGAGTAATGTAAATTAATATATTAAGGAATGTATATTAACATATTGAGTAATGTATATTACTATATATTGAGGAATAAATCAATATATTGAGTAATGTATATTAATATATTGAGGAATGTAAATGAATATATTGAGGAATGTATATTAATATATTTAGGAATGTAAATGAGTATATTGAGGAATGTATATTAATATATTGAGGAATGTAAATAAATATATTGAGGAATGTAAATGAATATATTGAGGAATGTATATTAATATATTGAGGAATGTAAATGAATATATTGAGGAATGTATATTAATATATTTAGGAATGTAAATTAGTATATTGAGGAATGTAAATGAATATATTGAGGAATGTAAATGAGTATATTGAGGAATGTAAATGAGTATATTGAGGAATGTAAATGAATATATTGAGGAATGTAAATGAGTATATTGAGGAATGTAAATGAGTATATTGAGGAATGTAAATGAATATATTGAGGAATGTAAATTAATGTTTAAAGGGCCACAAATTAATATATATTGAGGCCATATTGCCATTAGCAACTGAATATATTAATTAAAAATATCACAGATTAACTGTGAGGCTCTGTATATCTGTAAACAAAAAAAGCAATCTGCTTATAACTCAATTGTGTTATAGTCCTTTACATTTAGTTCAAACTTCTGCCAAAACGTTTCCCTGCAGATCTCTGTAGTTTTTGGAGCTGATCATTTTGTATTGATACTGGTTGTCTCTTCTTCTCCTTCAGTTATTATTTTAGTGTTTTTTGTAGAAATAGAAATGTTGTAAGATACCTGTCTGCTAGTGGTACAGCTCCCATTTTGACTAAAACAAAGTGATTTTATTGCCAGAAGAATAAAAAAAATGTGATTTTAATTTGGAATAAATACAATACATATAAGCAGCATGGAATCCTCATACATCTCCTCTGAGCAGGTCCTCTGAGCAGGTTTGTGAGGCTTTAAAAAAAGTATTTAATGCCAGTATCGCCCTCTAGTGTTTACTTACTATAATGGTCACATAATGGTACAGTGGATTCAGATGATGTATGCTTTGTTTTATGTTTTTTTTTCAGGCTGGTATATGCTTTTGTATTACATTACAGTCTTAAACCATGTTTTAATATCTCATATTATAAAGCCCTTGGTGGCAAGTAAGACAGTGTGATTCAGAGTTATTTCATTTATTTGAGAACATAAGAAACAATCTCATTAAGCTGAACTAACACAATTTTTTCCCCAAAGAAAATAATCATAATCAAACATCAAGCCAGTTACTCCCAACAGATGCTTTGTTTGCTGTTTCTAATTTCTTGCAAATTCTCAGAGAGCAGGCTTTGAAGTAGCGCTGGGTTCATTAAAAGTTTTCAATATTTCAAATTACCAACAAAGTCTAGGTCACTTGAAAAATAATTGAGGTCTGAAACAAAACCTAAACGTACAATCTGGTCTGCGAGAGCGTATTTCATGGTCTGTCAGCGCTATTTGAGAAAGCAATTTTCTCAAACGAGCTGAAGCTTTAATGCCGTTTACCTCACAGGGAAAAGCCTAATTTGTTGCATCGTAAACTCATATGACTATAAAGCAGAATAAGTTTCAGCTTCAAGGCTGTCGACATTTCATCCTGTTATAAAAAAATTATATAACGTGTGTTATTATGTGGTATTAATATGATACAGCGTTATCACAAGGAACTGTCCTATATGCACACAACACATGGGATGAAATATGCTCCTCTGCTCTAGCACTGTTGTTGAATGTTGAGTGTAAGGTTTCAGAACACTCAGAAGCAGAGGTGAGATCCATAAGCTGGCTTGTTTATTAAATAACTACAGGGAACACAAAATAGCGAAGTACTGGACAGGGAGAAGGGCGTGATAACCAGGAAACCAGAGAACCAGGGAAGCCTAGCAGGATGTCAGATGGAGCAGGCCATGCAGATTAGATAGTTAGCAGCAGTAGATGGAATCCCCGACCAAAACTGGCTTATCCAGGCTTTGTTTTCCCCTCTGAGCAGTGAATAGAGCAGACCCCTCAGTAGTAGTTTTCTCCAGGAGCAAAGTCCTGTCTGAGCAGTGAACAGAGCAACTCCCATCAGTAGTAGTGTTCTCCAGAAGTGAAGTCTTGTCTGAGCAGTGAATAGAGCAGACCCTCTCAGTAGCAGTGTTCTTCAGGAGCAAAGTCCTGTCTGAGCAGTGAATAGAGCAACTCCCATCAGTAGTAGCGTTCTCCAGGAGCAAAGTCCTGTCTAAGCAGTGAATAGAGCAGACCCTCTCAGTAGTAGTGTTCTTCAGGAGCAAAGTCCTGTCTGAGTAGTGAATAGAGCAGACCCCCTCAGTAGTAGTGTTCTCCAGGAGCAAAGTCCTGTCTGAGTAGTGAATAGAGCAGACCCTCTCAGTAGTAGTGTTCTCCAGGAGCAAAGTCCTGTCTGAGTAGTGAATAGAGCAGACCCTCTCAGTAGTAGTGTTCTCCAGGAGCAAAGTCCTGTCTAAGCAGTGAATAGAGCAGACCCTCTCAGTAGTAGTGTTCTTCAGGAGCAAAGTCCTGTCTGAGTAGTGAATAGAGCAGACCCCCTCAGTAGTAGCGTTCTCCAGGAGCGAAGTCCTGTCTGAGCAGTGAATAGAGCAACTCCCATGAGCAGACCCTCTCAGTAGTAGTGTTCTTCAGGAGCAAAGTCCTGTCTGAGTAGTGAATAGAGCAGACCCCCTCAGTAGTAGCGTTCTCCAGGAGCGAAGTCCTGTCTGAGCAGTGAATAGAGCAACTCCCATCAGTAGTAGCGTTCTCCAGGAGCAAAGTCCTGTCTGAGCAGTGAATAGAGCAACTCCCATCAGTAGTAGCGTTCTCCAGGAGCGAAGTCCTGTCTGAGCAGTGAATAGAGCAACTCCCATCAGTAGTAGCGTTCTCCAGGAGCGAAGTCCTGTCTGAGCAAGTACAGAAGTAGAGAAAAACAAAAGGGTAAAGTTAGTGCACAGATCAAAAGACAGTCAATACAGGTCTTACAGAAGCCCTGCAAGCAGCACAGAGAGCGAGGAAGCTGAGTAAACCTCAACTTGGCGTATATGTGGAGCTACCTCTTCACAGGGATGATGATAGATATGTAGAGCAGAAGCAGAGTGGTGTAGACCGACCTTGTGTTTGACGGGAGAGTTTGACGTAGTTCAGCTGATCTTGACTGAGCAAAGAAAGACGTTGCGTTGACTGGAAACAGCATATCCTAGCTGTTCAAAGAAACTATGTACAATACCACACAGTGAGAGGAGAGTAAGAGGGGGTTTTAAAGCGTGGCTATAATAAGCTACAGGTGTGTGTGTGTGTGTTCTAGGCTACCTCAGTACATATACATATATATATATATATATATATATATATATATATATATATATATATATATATATATACACCCATGGACTTCCTCAGAATAAGATGAATAGTCCACAAGAGGGAGCTATTAGAGCTCAAATTTGTAGTCAGTGGTTTTGATCAGGTCTCCACTGCCAAAGTCATTAACTGGGCCTTCGAGTTGCTCATCTCCTCTCCGGCACCCTGATTGCCCTCCAGTATCTTCCTCTTTCTGTTTCTTTTCCTCCAGTAGTATCTGAGAACAGGATGATCATTTGAGTATTTAACGTTCTGGTCATTGTACCCACCACTGGACCTTCCAGTGGACCCACCAGTAGAGTGACCAGATCAGGGCTGTCCAGATACAGGACAACAAAGCATCCACACTAACACTTGCTGTGGGAAACTTTGTCACATGCTGGATTTAGTAATAATGTTACGCAAGTGTTTTCTGCGTAACAGTTTTCTTTTATGGTTTGTATTGTTTTCCAGATCCAGCGACCTTCACTTTTCTTTTCCACTCCGTCACAGACAAAGACTACGTCTTTTAAAAACAATCACATTTCCTCAGTGACAGCGTTTCATTGTACGGTATATGGGAAAGTGGACTGACCTGCCTCAGTGTTGAGAACCTTGCCTGTTCCCTTTACAGCAGACAGTCTAGATTAACTCTCCGTTCGGTTTCTCTTCACCTGTTTACCAGGACTCTTGGTATAGTGTAGGGTGGGTTACCCAGGTGAGGAATCAAACCCCAGTCTAAATAGTTCCCATCTTTAAGACCATCTCATAAAAGCAGTTATTAAGTCCTACAAGAAAGAACAAATCTAGTTGTACACTGTTGTGTGTGCGGGGTTTTAAGTCTTTTCTGAATTTCTGATGCATAATCAATCAATCAATTAATCAATCAACCTTTATTTAATCTCAGAAATACATTGAGGGGTGACCCTCATTTTCAATGCAGCCGAGCATATACAATTAAAGGGATTGAAAGCAAAATGAGCAAAAATAATAATAAATAAAATACACATTTTAAATAAACATTTAATATAGGTGCATAAAATACAATGTAAAAAATGTAAGAACATTTTTATAAAAGAATATAAAAGAATATAAAATAAACATAAAATACATACAACAAGATAATAAAAGTTGAAATGCTAATAAAAAATACTCATTAAAACAATCACAATAAAAAATAGATAATAATAATAAAATAATAAAAATAATAGATAATAAAAATAATGATAATAATAAAAATAACAATAAAATAAAATAAAACAAACATAAAATACATAAAAATAAATAAGATTAAAATCAAATTCTAATAGAGAGATATATTCATTTAAAACAGTCACAGGCTTTCTGATGGTGATTAGAAACTAAAAGTTTAAAATGGTTCAGTGATCTCAGCGAGCTGAGTTTCATAGTTTCCTGTAGAGAATTCCAGCTCGCTGGTGCACTGTAGCTAAAAGCAGATTTTCCCAGTTCACTAAAAACTCTCGGTACCTGACAGGTGATCCAGCCACTAGAGTGAGTCTGATAATTATTATTATTTATTGAAATCAAGGAAGAGATGTAAGCTGGCAAGTGGCCAGAGAGTGATTTCTAGATAAAAATAAGCCAATGAGATTCTATTCGTGAAAAAAAGGTCAGTTGTTTCGTGATTGAGTTTGTATTACTCATTCTCTCACGCCAATTACACTAATTAAAAGGTGAGACGTGGAGTGCAGCGTCCTTGGAGGTGTGGAGGACAAGAACAGCACAGAATCTGTTCATTCTCCCTCGTTCTCTCCTGGGAAAGTGGGATTATTCAAAACACGGCTCATTAGAAAAGCTTATCCAGCACCTATCAATCATTCCTGCTGCTGGAACCCCGACACCTGAGTGCCTTCCTCAGCTGAGGAGAGAATATGCCAAACACGTCCATCCCTATTGTTATTATTAGCAACCACTGGGTGAGTGGCAGAGCATAATCAGAGCATTGGGCTGAAGGTTATTGAGTGGATGCCCACTAGTGTTGTAAGAAGAGATTACTGAGTGTATGGCAAGAGGGCGATCATCTGTGTTTTATGATTGTGAGTGATCTCCAGCTGCAGGGCTAATCCCTGTGTGGTGTAATTAGTCACTAGATGGAGACAAACATGCACCGCTTCCAAAGCTGGAGAGCAGACCAGCCACATGGCCACAGCATTCATGTCTCCAAGTATCTTTGTTGAGCTCTCTCTAATAAACTGGACAGTGTTTCTCAGTCCTGTTTCTGGACGACCTACACTTTTAGCTGTCTTTCCGGCTCCCAACATACCAGATCCAACTTATCAGCTCATTAACAGCTCATTATTGGAGCAAAAGTAGCAAGAAAAGCACTAAACTGTGCCGGACAGTGGGCCCCCAGGAACAGGGTTGAGAAATACTGATCCAGATGGTACATAAGGTCTGGGTACCCCAAGCCAAATGATATATTATGTAAGAATTTGAAGGGAAAGAAGTACTTAAAAATAAATTAAGTCAATTTTCCTTCCACTCCAGTTATGAGAAGAGACTTTAGATGACTGTTGTGATTGGTGGCTGCATTAAAACAAGCAGGACGGAGAGATCTCCTCCTTACAGACAGCAGCTCAGATACACCGAGCAGGACAAGGCCTGAAATCTCTGCACAACCCCAAGTTGGCCTCTTATTTGAAATTCCACCTTAAATGGTGCCAGAATGGTGCAACAAGATATTAAAAAAAAGGCAACTTTAACCTCATTCCACCTTCATCTGGGAGCGTAAAGCCTCTAGACCAGGGGTGTTTAGTAAGGTCCAATTAGAGGAGATTTCCTCAGGCCAAAGTCTGGACCATCATAATTTCTAACTTGTGTTATGATTCAGACTTTTCTTTTTTAGAAAACATCATCTGACTCGCTTTATTCTCCAACTGCTGCACAGATCTGATTGGCTGAGGAGCACTTTTGGTGATCTTACAATGCACATGATTGGTCTGTGAGGTTAAGATAAGAAAAGATAAGAAAAGTTCCGCTGCTTAAAATAAACACTGTCAATATTAAATCTTTCTCAATAGTTTGGACATTGGACAACGTCCGGGCCGCGGTCCGCCTATTATAACCTTTGCTCTAGACAGTTCTGCAAGTGCATTTTTTTAAAAAAAGCTTTGGTTTAGACCATCAGACTGTAGAGAACAACCTTCAGAAGGCTGCACGCAATGATCTGTCTGCGGGGTCAGTCGTTTCCAGTCACCGGCCATCCGCGTCCCACTGAAGGCAATCTATACTAATTGATGTAAGAGTAAAAATAGTTCAAGGTTAAGAATAAGAGCAATAACAACAGGTGGAACTGAATCATGTGGATTTACAGCTTGAAATGTCATCATTTATTTGATAAAACCTCCTCCATCAGACATTTTTACCCTTTTTGGGATATTTGGGTGTTGGGGTGGAATTTCAGGCTTTTCCGTTCAGGATCTTTATTGTGCATTTTCGAAATTTGCAAAGAGTCGGCCACTATAATCTTGGCTAGTTTTTTTTTGAGCTAGTTTTAAAATTGCATTAAAAAATAACCAAGTCTGAAGGCTTAAAACTTAAAGCTGCATTATGCCACGGCTGAGAAGCGGAGAGACAAGGTTGGACACACTCGCGAGCTTTAAAAATAAACAATACTTTTAATTCAACGTAAACACTAACGATAAGGCAAACAGACGCAATACAAATACATAAAGACAACTATTCAGACACATCTAAAGACACCTATCCAGACAATGACGAACAAAGACAGAGGGCAAACACTGGGTATATATACACGGGCTAACAAGAGGGAACAGGTGACGAGACTAAACATCGATGGGGAACAGGTGTGTAAGGCGGGGCAAGGGCGGAGACAAGGAGCACGTGACAAAACAGAAACACATGGACGGGACATAAACAAAGGCACATGGACGGGCAGGCGTGACACATTATGTGAAAATTGGTATTTTTACACTTGAAGGAAATGCCATGCTTACACAGCTGTGACTGCAGATCCCCCTCATAAACAGCTGCACAGGTGTATCTGTTAACAAGCTAAAAGATACAGAGTCTGACTCTCCTTTGTGGGCACATCTGTCACGCAAGCTATAGATCATACTTGCAGTTTCAGTTGTGTATATCAGGAGCATAGAGTTAGCATGGACGAATGTGACGTGTCCCCACCAATATCCAGTGATTACTGAATTGTCCCCACCAATAATTTGATCCCGATCTGTCCACGTCTCATTAACCTAGAGGTGCAGAAAGGGTTAAATCACAGTTTCTACTGGAGTCCTACCTCCCTGTATCACATATGGCCAGTGTGATTGGCTGTGCTGCTGTCACGTGAGACTCTGTAGCTATGTTTGGTTGTTAGCAGCGCCAAAACTGGAAAGAGAAGTTTCCAGTCATGTGCGAGACTTACTGTGCAAGACTCAGGTGCAGCGTGGTGTGTTTTCACACATGGGTGTGAAATGCGAGCGAGGATGGGAGAAAAAAAGAAGAGGGTGGAGCTGTTTTATATAGAATCGTGTAAGTCACTTAAAGTAGTTACTAATGAAATTAGTACATTATAATAACGGCAATAGCAATGCCAGGCTTTGGCGCACGGGGGTGTTGGGGGTCCCCACCAATGTCACGAGCAAATCTACGCCCCTTGGTGTAAATGTGTAAATAGACAAAATCACAAATGTGCACGCTACAGGGAGTCGGCTACAAAACCCTGCGAGACAAGGACGACATAGATAGGGTTGCAGTCTTGTAATATTAGATAACTGTGGAAGGCGAGGCAATATCTTGAAGAACAAGTAAGCTCTCATGTAGAGGTGTTCTCATACTGGCCAGAAATGCAAAGCAAAACACCCACATGACAGCACGTGACATGCAGGAAGGTTTAGCTGCCACAGAATTGGTGGTGAACCCTTGCACACACATGATCACACAGTCTCAGCTTTAGTTTATTAAACTGTAACTACTGTGTGACCAGAGGAGGATGGGTCTCCCTTTGTGGGTCTGGTTCCTCCCATGGTTTCTTCCTCCAGTTGAGGGAGATGTTCTTGCCACTGTCGCCTCTGGCTTGCTCACAGTGGATAAAGGGATAAATTGTTGTGATTTCATGTTTTTCATGCTTTTAAACTTCTGTAAAGCTGCTTTGTGACAACACTGTTGTAAAAAGCGCTATACAAATAAACTTGACTTGATCTACATCTGAGTCATCAGAAGGAAATTTGTGAGGTGTATCCTCTAAATGTCAACATCTATGCAAGTACTATGAATTGAGAAACAGTGGAATTCACCAAATCTAAGCTGAGGTGGCTTTCGACCCAAAGTCCCTTTTAGAAACATAACATTTATAATCACTAGTCGTTCTTTTCTAAGACAAAATAAAGTCTGATTACCTTCAGATGTCTCCATCTTTTAAATACTCCAGCGTGCAATTGTGAAGCATGCAATCAGAGAAAAATGAGGTTCAGAGCCAATGCAATGCAGGCCATTACTCTTTCTCCCTCAGTTCAATGAAATATTAAATTTAATTCTCTCCACACACATTGTTGTCTGATCGGCTGTAGTCCAGGTCTGCTGGAGGTCAGCTATTAGAGAAACTCAAGTGCTCCTCTAGAGGGTCCTGGTGACCTCTATAATGAAATTGTTCATCACTTCAAAATCTCATTTTCAGTCCCCTCATTTTCTTCCTATTAATTGTAGTCTTTCTTTTTCAATTCTGCTTTATTATACAGAGTTCAGATATAGCTTTGCATAGACACTGAAAATGCTAATGAGATTAGAGAAGTGTAACAGATTTATCTCACAGACTACAGTCCAGCTGCAGCAAGGAGAGCTAAATGGTCTCCAACACATCTGGTAAGTGGTGGTCCTTTTCCTTTGATAAGACACACACACAGCAATCTGATATGTCTTAGTCACTTAAGTTAATTCTTTAAACCCTTTATCTGATCAATAAGGGTATGTTCACCAGTACGAACACCAAATATCATTAGAACAGATGTAAATAATCATACATACAATACAAAGTAACATGAATATGTTATTGTGAGAGAAGTAGATCATATCTTGAGCTCCAGTTTGAAGAACAAAGTTAGGTTCCAGATTTCTCCTGGAAGCCCCAGACATTGTATGAATGTATTCAGTTCCTTCAGCAGCATTTCTTGATGCAACAGCAGACTGTGTTAGGTGACATCAGCTTTCTGAACTACTTTATATAACATAGTAGTATGGCGCTCTCCTGCAATGTGGTCTAGAATAATCATTCAACATCTGTACCTTGAACTATTAACACTATAGTGGCTAAATATAATCAAATCCTCACAGCAGTGTCACAACATTTAGCACAAAGTGTAGTAATTTCCTATAATTTGAGTAGAAATGTCAAATGAGTCAAACGACTTTCGGATATACACTAGCGGTCAAAAGTTTTTGAACACTAAAACGTACTTAAACGTTTACAGGTAGTGTACTAAAACTATTGATTGGTAGTGTACTAAAACTATTACAGGTAGTGTACTAAAACTATTGATTGGTAGTGTACTAAAACTATTACAGGTAGTGTACTAAAACTATTGATTGGTAGTGTACTAAAACGTTTATAGGTAGTGTACTAAAACTATTGATTGGTAGTGTACTAAAACTATTACAGGTAGTGTACTAAAACTATTGATTGGTAGTGTACTAAAACGTTTACAGGTAGTGTACTAAAACTATTGACTGGTAGTGTACTAAAACGTTTACAGGTAGTGTACTAAAACTATTGATTGGTAGTGTACTAAAACGTTTACAGGTAGTGTACTAAAACTATTGACTGGTAGTGTAACTAAAACGTTTACAGGTAGTGTACTAAAACCTTTACAGGTAGTGTACTAAAACTATTGATTGGTAGTGTATCTAAAACGTTTGGCTGGTAGTGTACTAAAACGTTTGACTGGTAGTGTACTAAAACTATTGATTGGTAGTGTATCTAAAACGTTTGGCTGGTAGTGTACTAAAACATTTACAGGTAGTGTACTAAAACTATTGACTGGTAGTGTACTAAAACGTTTACAGGTAGTGTACTAAAACGTGTGGTGGGTTATTCTCAGCACTGCAGTGACACTGATGTGGTGACTAGGTGTGTTAGGAACATGTGACATCATTGCTGTTTAGCACTGTCCTGTCCATTTCGCTGTGAGGCGACAGCGCTATTCACTGTGCCACCATGCCGCTCCCAATGCCAATGTTTTAATTGTGTTTTAGATTTTTTCTAAATATTCCAGTGAGTTTAGTGATGTGTGTTTAGTGTAATGTATGACACGTCTGTCTTATTTGTAGTCTATCACACTAACCAGGTTTAGTTCATAACCAACTTTACTTCATGAAATGCTAATTCATCAACTAATTCAATTCATCAAGCCTTCAGGATCATCTGACTGGGAGGATCTAACTATGACTACAATAAAACTCTGCAGGAACTTTCTTTAATAAACGTCTTACAGTGTATTTATTCTCTTTTTTTCTTAAAAATATAAAAACATGTTTGTTTCTTGTAAACGTGTATCCTGTAGTAAAGATTCCATAAAAAACTCTTACTGTGTTTCAAACTGCACTTTTACAACTCAATCATTTTAATACAGCTTCATGTATAACACACTAATCCTTGCTGTGAATTAAAGCTTTAATATATTACTTTCATAATTCGATTTTTATTCATGAATGACCTGAAAGGAATTCTCTGAATTCAAATAAGCTTGAGTGTGACCGGCCTCTGCTCGCACGCTCTTACTGCGTTCCTCTAATTCATAGTAAGCCCATCTTAAAAGCTTTATAAAGAACACGTCCCCCTTCTCCTCTTTTGTGCACGCTGAATTTCAGCAGGCTTAGTGCTTTCAGTACCAGGACTGCAGTGAGACCTCTATAAAAGAGTTCACCCGCTTCTCTCAGAACACTTCATTCCTTCCTAATGGAGAGTGCTAATTTCTTCCTCTCTCATATCCGGGTGGCACCGTGTCGCACCGTCGCTCTTATTGCTCTTTTAAAGTGGTTCAACTATAGAAAGTGAGTTATTAGCCTTTCCTATAGTGCAAGAATGTATTAGGAATTTCACGCATGAAACCAGATCAGGAACTGTTTGGCTTGACCTCATTCCTGCTTCACGTGGGTCCTGATACGGTCTGGAAATCTGTCCCAGGCCAGAGCTGGAGAGAGTAATGCGTTACAGCCACCATAGAAACTTGTGAATTTACAGATTTACCTCACAGATGTTCCCTCTGAATTACTAACAAGGTCAGAAAAAAGTTTACCGGAATGTGACAGTCAAACGTTCTCGGATACCATGTGACTATAACAGCAGCAGACGAACATTGCACTAATAGTAAATATCAGAGGTATCAAGCAACAAAGTACAAATACTTAATTTCCTTACTTCAGTAGAAATGTTGGTTATTTATACTTTACTGGAGTAATTATTTTTCAGATAACTCTTTACTTCTACTCCTTACATTTACACTCCATTATCAGTACTTTCTACTCCTTACATTTACACTCCATTATCTGTACTTTCTACTCCTTACATTTACACTCCATTATCTGTACTTTCTACTCCTTACATTTACACTCCATTATCAGTACTTTCTACTCCTTACATTTACAATCCATTATCTGTACTTTCTACTCCTTACATTTACACTCCATTATCTGTACTTTCTACTCCTTACATTTACACTCCATTATCAGTACTTTCTACTCCTTACATTTACACTCCATTATCTGTACTTTCTACTCCTTACATTTACACTCCATTATCAGTACTTTCTACTCCTTACATTTACACTCCATTATCAGTACTTTCTACTCCTTACATTTACCCTCCATTATCAGTACTTTCTACTCCTTACATTTACACTCCATTATCTGTACTTTCTACTCCTTACATTTACACTCCATTATCTGTACTTTCTACTCCTTACATTTACACTCCATTATCAGTACTTTCTACTCCTTACATTTACACTCCATTATCAGTACTTTCTATTCCTTACATTTACACTCCATTATCAGTACTTTCTACTCCTTACATTTACACTCCATTATCTGTACTTTCTACTCCTTACATTTACACTCCATTATCAGTACTTTCTACTCCTTACATTTACACTCCATTATCTGTACTTTCTACTCCTTACATTTACACTCCATTATCAGTACTTTCTACTGCTTACATTTACACTCAATTATCTGTACTTACTACTCCTTACATTTACACTCCATCATCAGTACTTTCTACTCCTTACATTTACACTCCGTTATCAGTACTTTCTACTCCTTACATTTACACACCATTATCAGTACTTTCTACTCATTACATTTACACACCATTATCAGTACTTTCTACTCCTTACATTTTAAACATAGTCTCGTTACTCCTATTTAATTACAGCTTGTTTTCATTCATGTACATTTACATTCCAGTAAAGATTATTGATAACATGTCTTTGAAGTTTGACTTTGTGCACCATTACAATACTTATAGACAACTACTTATCATATCTTCTGCTCCATGAAACACATGTTAATGTTCAGTAGTACACAGATATGCTTCTTTAATATATTTACATTCTACTAAACTACATTCATGTTCAGTGGGCGTATATGCGGCTGAAACAGGAAGCCTAGCGCATCCCAAATTTATCAACATTAATATTTTAATATAACATTATAGTCATTATGGCTTTTAGAAGAATGGGGTTTTTGGGAAGGTGGGCTAGTGCACTATAGACCACTGTGGTATTTGTGTGGTGGGTCATTCTCAGCACTGCAGTGACATTGACATTACAGCCTATACTATAAATATAACTTAGCAGTACATTGCAGATCATATTTTCTCTAAATATTCCTCCACATCACAAACACCATCAGCTTTCTTTAAACAAGGAATGAAACTGCCAACATCATAAGCGTTGCTCAGCAATGTTAGGTCTACCTTGTAATCACACTATATTCAGGTTGTTGGAACGTTGCACTCCCATCAAAGAAGCTGACTGGGATGTTATAAAACTGTTGCTGAGTAAAGTCATTAGTTTATGATTACAAGTTATATATGATGCTATTGTGCAACACTACTGTAATGTAATCTCTCTTAGATTTTAAACTACTTGCCACTTGTGTTTTGTACACAGATGAATTTGAGCTCCACATTTAACCCATCCAAGCAGTGAAACACACACATACATACATACACTAGGGGGCAGTGAGCACACTTGCCTAAAGTGGTAGACAGCCCCTATCCATAGCACCCGGAGAGAAGTTGGAGGGTCAGGTGCCTTGCACAAGGTCACTTCAGTCATGTCCTGTCGGTTCAAGGCTAGTTGCCGTCTCTACCTTAGACTCCAAATTACACCTTTATGCAGATGATTCAATCTTATACTGCTCAGCAGATTCAGCTCACGCTGCACTAGATAAACTCCAACATTCTTTTAACTCTTTACAGACTGCTCTATATAAACTTAAGTTGATTTTAAATGCTAATAAAACCAAATTCATGTTGTTTTCCAGATTTTCAGATAGTGTTTTAGATTCCATAAATATTAGTACCCTGACAGGATCTAGCATCGAGCGAGTCAGCGAATATAAATACCTCGGCATCTGGCTGGATGAAAAACTCTCCTTTAAATCCCATATAAGCAAACTCGCCATTAAGTGCAGACAGAAGCTCGGATTCCTTTATCGGAATTAATCCTGTCTACCCACGTACGCTAGGAAAAGAATAGTGGAGGCAACCATACTTGCAGTCCTGGACTATGGTGATGTAATCTATAATAAAGCGTACGCCAGTGCCCTCAAACCGCTAGATTCAATCTACCACTCTGCTCTGAGATTTATAACTGGAGACCCTTACAGTACTCACCACTGCAGACTCTATGATAGAGGTGGTTGGTCTTCACTAGCTGCACGAAGAGAATCTCATTGGCTTATTTTTATCTATAAATCACTCTCTGGCCATTTGCCAGCTTACATCTCTTCTCTGATTTCAATAAATAACAATAATTATCAGACTCGCTCTAGTGGCTGGATCACCTGTCAGGTACCGAGAGTTTTTAGTGAACTGGGAAAATCTGCTTTTAGCTACAGTGCACCAGCAAGCTGGAACTCTCTCCAGGAAACTCTGAAGCTCAGCTCGCTGGGATCACTGAACCATTTTAAACTTTTAGTTTCTAATCACCATCAGAAAGCCTGTGATTGTTTTAAATGAATAAATCTACTAGGATTTTATTTTTATCTTATTATTATTATTATTTTTATCATTATTTATTTATTTATTTTTATTTTTATTTTTATTTTTTTTAAGTTTGCTTTATTTTACTTTTATTTTAGTTATTTTTTATTATTATTATCTTTTTAATTTGTATTATTTATTATTTGTATTATTTTATTATTATAATTATCCATTTTTTATCGTGATTGTTTTATTGATTATTTTTTATTAGCATTTCAACTTTTTATTATCTTGGTGTATGTGATATGTTTATTTAATATTCTTTTATATTCTTTTATAATCATTTTCTAACATTTTTTACATTGTATTTTTAATGCATCTATATTAAATGTTTATTTAAAATCGGTATTTTATTTATTATTTTTGCTCATTTTGTTTTCAATCCCTTTAACTGTATATGCTCGGCTGCATTGAAAATGAGGGTCATCCCTCAATGTATTTCCGAGAATAAATAAAGGTTGATTGATTGTTCCCCAACCTTCATCCTATGCCTGGCCCACCCAGCCCATGACCACCCCATACATAACACTGTCACAGCAATGCTGTGCCCATGTATTTGTGCTTTCTGGGCTGAAATCTTGAGAATCTTTTTTCTTGTAAGGTGAGCAGCTCAAAGCAATCACTTGAGTGCTTTTTAAGAAACAGCTCAGTCTGACTTACTAGACTTTATTGGTAGTTTTACTTAAGTAGAAAAAATGAAGTACCACTGAAGTACAGTAGCAGCAGTGCTTTAACTCAGTGAGGCCTAGTGATTTTTAGGACCCCTGTTGCAGAGAACAAAGGCACATGGAGTCAGTGGAAGAGGGAACTAAACACCGCTGCTATTGATTTTCTCTCCTTCCCCCAGTGCTGGTGCAGCGAGCTGGTTTCCTGTTCACAGGGAGAATCAAGGCGAACCCTCGCAGAGAAAGTACGCACCTCTTCCACTGCGCTGAAAGGCAGACAGGAAATCAGACCCCTCTAAATATTTCTCTTCCTCTCCTCCGAGCTGCCAGTCAGAATTCCCCAGCAAAGTCAGAAACACATCTCGATGCTCGTGCTCGTCTTTCTGAAGTTTATTCTTAGCTTTCCATTGGAGGAGGGATTTCAGGTCAGGGGTTTGTGATGACTCATCCTCAACTCTAGGCTGAACTGAAGCAAGGGTGTGTTTCTCACGCTGGCTGATGAGCTTACTGAACAGCTGATACACTCAGGTGAACCTCAGGTGAACCTCAGAAGACTTCTCGCTTTTGAACTGGCAGTTTATCACAAGGTGACAAGATTTCTGGAATGAAAACACGAGACATTTCCAGTTTGGTGGTCTTTTAAATATCAAATTTTGTTGCCTATGTAATAAAAATGGGGTGGGGGTGGGGTTCAAGTTTAATGACAATGGTAACTTTTGTACTGTAATTTATTGTAATGAAGACCACCTAACAGAGATACATGTACCACAAAAGATTTAGAAGGTTGTAAGAGATCATTTATTTTAAACATTCAGGGTCTAATATTCAGAAATTAGACTTATAGCCCAGTAGCCAGACCCTCAACAGACCCCTAGGCTAGATCCAGCTCTGGAGAGACAGAGACAGCTACTATCAGGATATGCTATATGTCAAATACAGGGTCTGTCTCAAAACCTAGTGAGGGTCTACATAGGCAGCATTTTACGTCATAGTATGCGCTCCCGACATGTAGACTGTCCCAATTCTTACATACCTTAAACATGCTGTCTACTGAGGTGCCTTATTTTGGCCTGATTGTAAGGAAGCATCGAACGCTTTCTCAGCCACTAAGACAAGTCATTTTAAAAAATGTGAGTTATTTTGATTCTCTCTGGTGTTTTAATGTGTTTCTGGTCATATAATCACACAAAACAGTATTTTATTATCAACTCTGTAACGAGTCCTTCACCATTTAGCAGTTTTATAATCGAGCCATTAGCATCTATGCTAGCGGATTTTTAAGTATGGGGCTATTGTTTTGGATAGACGGCTGGTAGCTTAGCAACTAGCTTAAACAACCATCATGTGCTGCAGTGGGCGGGAACAAGCCGTGACGCAGTCTCTCTCTAACTAGAGCGTCTCAGTAATCTGTTTTATGAGGAGAGATGAGGAGAGAACGCTGCTACTTACACAGCTGCTACCTAGACAGCCTACTTACACACTCACTAGGGTTTGAGACAGACCCCATTGATGACTGAAAAAGTGACAGTTAAAAAGATGATGGTTTATTTGTAGATAACTTGGCTGCTATGTTCAAGCATTCAAGTAGATTGTATGGCTATACATTCTGCATAGCCCACCTATCACCTTTTAATCACTGGGTTATATTGTGTCCTCAAAAAACATTTGTGGTTATGTTGTGGACTAACTTTAAAGTTGGGTTTAAATGAGGACAGACAGTTAGACTGTTGAATATGAGAAGAGTTCCAGAGGTGCAGAGCAAGTCTGGAAAATGCCCAGTCACCAGAGCTATGAAGATTAGAAGAGAGAATGATAAGTATTCATTTGCCAAACCAGGTGTTGGATGACAGCTATAAATAACGTGCTGAACTTTTATGAGGAGCGGTTTTAAACAGATACACTGACATATGAGAAATGCCTATTTATTTATTAATGTTAATTAATAATGTTTCATAAGTAGATAAATGCTTATAGCCTAATAATAGATAGATATTTCATTCATATTCTCTCAAATGGCTTAAACTTTCACTGTGCTGTGCGTATGCACCCATCAGCCATAAACCCACCTCCTTATATCTACATACACTGTCCAGTTTATCAGCTCCACTGACCGTATAGGAGCACTTTGTTGTTCAACAGTTACAGACTGTAGTTCATCTGATCCTTTGTATACATTGTTTGTTCCCTTCTACCCGCTTCTTTAATAGTCAGGACCCCCACAGGACCACCACAGAGCAGGTACTATTAAGGAGGTGGGTCATTCTCAGCACTGCAGTGTCACTGCTGGACTGGGAACAGTCCACCAACCAGCAACATCCAGCCAACAGTGTCCTGTGGGCAGCGTCTTGTGACCACCATCATATCTGACTTTACATCTAGAATGTGGACCAACAAGGTAGGTGTGTCTAATAGATTGGGCAGTGAGTGTCTAATAGATTGGACAGTGAGTGTCTAATAGATTGGACAGTGAGTGTCTAATAGATTGGACAGTGTTTAAAAATTGCAGCAGCAATTTTTTGCGTCTGATCCACTCGTACCTGCACAACACACACTAACACACCACCACCACCACCACGTCAAATAAACTTTATGGATACTTTATGGGTGTTGACCAGTCATGCTCTGACCAGTCTGAGCAGCACTTCTGTTCAATAAAAGAGCAGTCCATCACAATTGTGGCCCTTTAGCCCCTCAAAACACTCTTCGCTTGGCAAGGGGGGCCTGGCTTCAAATCCCAGCAGCCAAAGCCATCCAGAACTCGATCCCCAAGTTTCTCAGAGTTCCCCCTCCTTAGCCTGTCTAAGTGGTCCGTACTTCGCAAAAGCTTCTTTAAGCTTCTTTGTTGGATTTCTGGCACTTTTACTGCATCAGTGTACTTAAACTCAGATTCACATTGGAGGAGCGCGTTACACAAACCATCAATCAGTCACATGTACAGTGCTCAGAATGATCCGCCTCATTTCTCCGCGTGTCATCCTTCGTCCCCTTTCTCCTTCCTTTACCTCCTCTCGTTTAAAGTAATCATTTGTCATGCTGTGATGTCATTTGCATCAACTTCACCAGTAAACTCAAAGACACATCGCTTGCGCTGCACGTGGTGGAGGGAAACTCCTAAAGCAAGCCAGAGACTAATCCCTCTCGCCGGCTCCCTCTCAGAGTGCTCTTTAACTGGAAGGAATGGTGCTGAAGCAGAGAAGTGTTTGATCTGAGCACATGTTTAGTGCATCTTCTTTTGGCCAAGTGTGTGTGGCTGTGTGTGCGTGTGGGGAGTTGTGTGTGTGTGTGCGTCTGAGGATGTATGTGTGTGCATGTGGGGAGGTGTGGGGAGTTGTGCGTGTGTGCGAGTGGGTAGATGTGTGTGTGTTTGTGTGGGGAGATGTGTGTGTGGGGAGATGTGTGTGTGTTTGTGTGGGGAGTTGTGCGTGTGGGGAGATGTGTGTGTGTTTGTGTGGGGAGATGTGTGTGTGTTTGTGTGGGGAATTGCGTGTGTGCGTGTGGGGAGTTGTGTGTGTCAGGTGGGGATTTGTGGGTGTGTGTTTGTGTGGGGAGTTGTGTGTGTGATTGTGGGGAGTTTAGTGTGTGTAAGCATGGGGAGATGTGTGTGTGTTTGTGTGGGGAGTTGTGCGTGTGGGGAGATGTGTGTGTGTTTGTGTGGGGAGTTGTGCGTGTGGGGAGATGTGTGTGTGTTTGTGTGGGGAGATGTGTTTGTGGGGAAATGTGTGTGTGGGGAGTTGTGCGTGTGTGCATGTGGGGAGTTGTGTGTGTGTCAAGTGGGGATTTGTGGGTGTGTGTTTGTGTGGGGAGTTGTGTGTGTGGGAATTGTGTTTGTGTGTTTGTGTGGGGAGTTGTGCGTATGGGGAGATGTGTGTGTTTTTGTGGGAAGATGTGTTTGTGTGGGGAGATGTGTGTGTGGGGAGTTGTGTGTGTGTTTGTTTGGGGAGATGTGTGTGTGGGGAGATGTGTGTGTGTTTGTGTGGGGAGATGTGTGTGTGTTTGTGTGGGGAATTGCGTGTGTGCGTGTGGGGAGTTGTGTGTGTCAGGTGGGGATTTGTGGGTGTGTGTTTGTGTGGGGAGTTGTGTGTGTGGGAATTGTGTGTGTGTGTGTGTGTGTGGAGAGTTGTGTGTGTGATTGTGGGGAGTTTAGTGTGTGTAAGCATGGGGAGATGTGTGTGTGTTTGTGTGGGGAGTTGTGCATGTGGGGAGATGTGTGTGTGTTTGTGGGGGGAGATGTGTGTGTGTTTGTGTGGGGAGATGTTTGTGTGGGGAGATGTGTGTGTGTTTGTGTGGGGAGTTGTGCGTGTGGGGAGTTGTGTGTGTGTTTGTGTGGGGAGATGTGTGTGTGTTTGTGTGGGGAGATGTGTGTGTGTTTGTGTGGGGAATTGCGTGTGTGCGTGTGGGGAGTTGTGTGTGTCAGGTGGGGATTTGTGGGTGTGTGTTTGTGTGGGGAGTTGTGTGTGTGGGAATTGTGTGTGTGTGTGTGTGGAGAGTTGTGTGTGTGATTGTGGGGAGTTTAGTGTGTGTAAGCATAGGGAGATGTGTGTGTGTTTGTGTGGGGAGTTGTGCATGTGGGGAGATGTGTGTGTGTTTGTGGGGGGAGATGTGTGTGTGTTTGTGTGGGGAGATGTTTGTGTGGGGAGATGTGTGTGTGTTTGTGTGGGGAGTTGTGCGTGTGGGGAGTTGTGTGTGTGTTTATGTGGGGAGATGTGTTTGTGTGGGGTGATGTGTGTGTGTTTGTGTGGGGAGATGTGTGTGTCGGGAGATGTGTGTGTGTTTGTGTGGGGAATTGCGTGTGTGCGTGTCGGGAGTTGTGTGTGTGTCGGGTGGGGATTGGTGGGTGTGTGTTTGTGTGGGGAGTTGTGTGTGTGTTTGTGGGAATTGTGTGTGTGTGTGATTGTGGGGAGTTTAGTGTGTGTAAGCGTGGGGAGGTGTGTGTGTGTGTTTGTTTGGTGAGTTGTGCGTGTGTGCATGTGGGGAGATGTGTGTGTGTTTGTGTGGGGAGTTGTGCGTGTATGCATGTGGGGAGATGTGTGTGTGTTTGTGTGGGGAATTGCATGTGTGCGTGTGGGGATTTTTGTGTGTGTGTTTGTGTGGGGAGTTGTGTGTGTGTGTTTGTGTGGGGAGATGTGTGTGTGTGGGGGTGGGAATTTGTGTGTGTGTTTTTGTGGGGAGTTGTGTGTGTGTTTGTGTGGGGAGTTGTGTGTGTGTGTTTGTGTGGGGAGTTGTTTGTGTGTTTGTGTGGGGAGATGTGTGTGTGTGGGGGGGTGGGGATTTGTGTGTGTGTTTGTGTGGGGAGTTGTGTGTGTGGGGGGTGGGAATTTGTGTGTGTGTGTGTGTTTGTGTGGGGAGATATGTGTGTGGGGGGTGGGAGGTGGGGATGTTTCTGTTTATTTTTTTTTAATTAACTGGCTAATCCTCACTGTCGGTTGTCACTTGTCTTTTTTAATATGGGTGTCTGAGTTTGTGTAATTTGTGTGTGTGTGTGTGTAATTTCTGTGTGTGTGTGTGTGTGTGTAATTTCTGTGTGTGTGTGTGTGTGTGTGTGTGTGTGTGTGATTTCTGTGTGTGTATAATTTGTGTGTGTGTAATTTCTGTGTGTGTGTGTGTGTGTGTGTGTTTCGGTGTGTAATTTCTGTGTGTAATTTCTGTTTGTGTGTGTAATTTCTGTGTGTGTATAATTTGTGCGTGTAATTTCTGTGTGTGTATAATTTAAGTGTGTGTGTAATTTCTGTGTGTGTGTGTGTGATTTCTGTGTGTGTATAATTTAAGTGTGTGTGTAATTTCTGTGTGTGTGTGATTTCTGTGTGTATAATTTAAGTGTGTGTGTGATTTCTGTGTGATTTCTGTGTGTGTATAATTTATGTGTGTTTGTGTGTAATTTCTGTGTGTGTATAATTTGTGTGTGTGTAATTTCTGTGTGTGTATAATTTGTGTGTGTAATTTCTGTGTGAGTGTCATTTTGTGTGTCTGTGTTTGTAATGTTTTTAATTTAATGTTTGTAATGTATTTGTGTCAGTTCTGTGTGTGTGTGTGTGTGTGTGTGTGTGTGTAATTTTTGCTTTAATGTGTGTGTTATTTCTGTGAGTGTGTGGGTATCAGTTCTTTGTGTGTGTAATGTTTTCTTTAATATGTGTCTGTGGCGTTTGTGTTTGCATGTGTTTGCTTATGTGTATGTGTTTGTGCAATTTATGTGTGTGTGTCATTTTTTATGTAATGTTTATGTGTTATTATTAAAAGTGTGGCAAGACAAACCTGTGTGTGGTCTGTATGTGTGTGTGTTTGCATGTGTGGTCTGTATGTGTGTGTGTTTGTAGTGTGTTTGCGTGTGTGGTCTGTGTGTGTGTTTGTGTGTGTGTGTGTGTGTGTGTGTGTTTGGGTGTGTAATTTCTGTGTGTAATTTCTGTTTGTGTGTGTAATATCTGTGTGTATATAATTTGTGTGTGTGTAATTTCTGTGTGTGTATAATTTAAGTGTGTGTGTAATTTCTGTGTGTGTGTGTGATTTCTGTGTGTATAATTTAAGTGTGTGTGTAATTTCTGTGTCATTTCTGTGTGTGTATAATTTGTGTGTGTAATTTCTGTGTGTGTATAATTTAAGTGTTTGTGTAATTTCTGTGTGTGTGTGTGTGATTTCTGTGTGTGTATAATTTAAGTGTGTGTGTAATTTCTGTGTGTGTGTGTGATTTCTGTGTGTATAATTTAAGTGTGTGTGTGATTTCTGTGTGATTTCTGTGTGTGTATAATTTATGTGTGTTTGTGTGTAATTTCTGTGTGTGTATAATTTGTGTGTGTGTAATTTCTGTGTGAGTGTCATTTTGTGTGTCTGTGTTTGTAATGTTTTTGTGTCAGTTCTGTGTGTGTGTGTGTGTGTGTGTGTGTGTGTAATATTTGCTTTAATGTGTGTGTTATTTCTGTGAGTGTGTGGGTATCAATTCTTTGTGTGTGTAATGTTTTTTTTAATATGTGTCTGTGGCGTTTGTGTTTGCATGTGTTTGCTTATGTGTGTGTGTAATTTATGTGTGTTTGTCATTTTTTATGTAATGTGTTATTATTAAAAGTGTGGCAAGACAAACCTGTGCGTGGTCTGTATTTGTGTGTGTTTGTAGTGTGTTTGCGTGTGTGGTCTGTGTGTGTGTGTGTGTGGTGTGTGTGTGCTGGCTCCTCTTCGCTACAGGACACACACACAGCAGTTGGCGTCGGTCTCAAACACGACGAATCAATAAAGCATATCAAATCCCAACGAGCGGCAAGTCAACATCAGCAATCCATCAAACAGCAGCACGTCATTCAAATCCCCGTCAGAGGAGCCTTTAAAGAGGAGCCAGTGAAGGAGAGCGATCATAGAGAGAGCAAAGAGAGGGATGATTGTGAAGTTACAGAGCACCACAGATGAGCCTGACGGATGAAGAGTGTATGACGCTCAGGTGAATTAGAGCTTTCGCGCGTGGACACAGGATGGAAAGGCTTTCTTGCAAAACATCATTTGCCTCACAAATATGGGCTATTAGTCCGTATCTTAGTGCTCCATGACAGACGCTGATGCTCAGTGAAAGGATCTTTTTCATGAAAAGCAGCGCGGCAGTAGTCTTTAGAATAGAAGCCCAGGAGATGTGGAGAGTCTCAGGCTTGATAAGGCACTTTATCTCTACACAGCCATCATGGCTGCATGCATAATGCAATGCTCTGTGCACTCGGAGGAATCACAGTGCACTTCAGCGAGAGAAACAGTACTACCTGATCTTAATGTATCTAATGTGTTTTTCATTAGCTCAAAGACATTTCCATGCCTATGTGTATGCTTAAAGCAGAATTTAAACACTCTTTAAAAAGAATTCTGCATAATTACAGAGTTCAAATGTAAGCAAAGTTATTCAGAGACGTCTGATCTGAAATGTTCTGTTCTAGAAACTCACCAGGTCAGAATTGTTTTCAGTGGTAATGATAGGAAGCAGGACAGGAACCAAGATAGGAACGAGATTAACAGCTCTAAAAAGTTCCCTTACGGAACGCTATTACATGAAATATTACATTTTTATTTGTTTAAACACATAATTCCATACGTGCCATTAAAATTTTTTTATGTCTTTTTGAGAGTTCAGGCCCCAAGAACATATACAGTGAAGCATGAAGGTGGTAGTATCGTGATGGGGGGGCTGCATCACACAGCACTGAAGGAAACGTGAATGGAGTTGTCAAGATGTTGGAAAGCGCTGCTGCACCAGGTGGCGCTGAAGACGTGGGCGCTGTTGCACTAGGTGCTGCTTCCCCCCTGAGCGCCGATGCTCCAGGTGGCGCTGGAGATGCGAGTGCTGCTCTCCCTAAAGACGCTGAAGAAGCGGGCACCACTTCCCCAGAGCTGGCTGCTTCCCCTCACAGCGCCGCAACACCAGGTGGCACCAAAGCCGGGAGCGCCACTCAAACAGCATGCGCCAAAGAAACGGGCGCTTTTCCCTCTGTGCACGTCACTTCCCCCCATGGCTGTCGCTCATTAGGGGGAAGAAACTGAAGGTTTCAACAAGAAAACAACCCCGAACTTACAAACAGGATGTAACGCAAGACCAGTTTCTAAAAAAGTAGCTGAAGTTGCTTACAGGGCCTTGACCAGTGTTTTGACCCACTGTCCTGTACATTACATTGCCATGTTAACTCAATAATGGGCTGATAACCTGGACCAGGTGTGTTGGGGTCAGGGGAGCATTAAAAAAAGTGTAAGGCAGTGGGCCTACAGATCCAGGCTTAAGGAACACAGGGTTGGCCAACCTTCTGACATTAATCCCATTCAAAGTTTATGGAGGTTTTTGAAATTCTAGAAGTGACCCTCATAGCTTTGTTGAACTGCAGACTTGTTGTCCAAAGAAACTGGGCCACAATGCTGCAAAACGCTAATTAGGCCTTACTGCCGGCGTCCCCATTCTGTAATAGGTTGTTTTCACTTACATCATTCAGATAGCGTTCAGACGGAGAGCAGTGAATAACAGAGAGGAGGAGATGGTGGTGAGATGTCTGTGCTGCGCTATTTAAACCATATAACAAGAGAAAGACATAAAATCAGAGCATAATTACAGTATATGTTAGACGGGATCCTGATGTTCTGAAGAGTGATTTTAACTGAACTGAAAGATGAGCTGCTATCGAGGCAGCAGATATGAGAACTACCATCCCCCCACACGTCCTTCTGCTCAGGAAAAAGAAAAAAAAAACCACAAAGAAGTATTGATCTACAGCTTGTTTGTTAGTGGTTGGGTTGACTTCACTCCCAATGAGCTCCACAATGTCTGTGGTTTGGTTTTCTTTTACTGTCCTGTGAATTAACCAGCAACAAACATTCAACTCCACGACGCCTCTTATCATTAATGTCACAGCTGTTTACTTACCGTAACGCTAGGTTATAAATCTATCACCAGTATTCACCCACGGATCACCTGTATACACTACAATACTCACTCCTACTGACAGCACCATCAGGTCAGCTTTTCATTCACCAGTTCTCCTGTTTCCATCCCAAATGGGGCAGCAGCCAACACTGAGGCACTATTTAAGGTGGAACCGGAAATCCAGCGAGTAAGCTGACTTCACCCTGGTTGGTAGGAATAAGTATTGTATAGTGAACAGTTGTTCTGTAAGTGATGTGACTGTTAACTAGTGACAGATTTGAAACAACAGCCACAAGAAACTGGAACAGGAACTTCAGCCTCTCATCCTGACTGCAGACGAAGCCTCACAGGCATGTTTTGTTGCTGTTTTTCAGTCAATTTCTTGTAAATTTCTTCCTCATGAACAACAACTTTTGGTACTCAGTTGAGTTCCTCATGGTTTCTTAGTTAAACTGCATCTGAGTGCCTGTAAATAATGCAAACCACAGACATTTCGAGAGCCTGTGATAGCCCCCCCATGTGGAAAATCACTTCCTGCCATCCAACTGCAAATAAACCAGGTACGTTTGGTATATATATATATATATATATATATATATATATATATATATATATATATATATATATATATGAATTTCAGTATCTACTAGTTTTATTTTTAAACATTATCTTCATGACTACATACTTCATATGCGTAGACATCCATCCATTATCTCCCGCTAGTCGGGGTCACGGGGGGCCAGAGCCAATCCCAGAGTAATCGGGCAAAGGCGGGGTACACCATGGACAGTTCGCCAGTCCATTGCATGGCCAACACTCACTCACGCACTCACACCTACGGGCAGTTTAGAGTGAGTGATCAACCTAACATGCATGTGTTTGTAATGTGTAAACCGGAGTACCTGGAGGAACCCACTCAAGCACGGGGAGAACATACACACTCCACACAGAACCACTCGGACCGGGAATCCAACCCAGATCATCTTACTGTGAGGAGACAGTGCTGACCACTACACCATTGTGCCACCATGCATAGACATCTCTACAGAAAAGACACTTGTGCACATTTTAATGCACCATTACTGTTTATTTGCTGGAAAAAAAATATATGTATATGTATATATATATATATATATATATATATATATATATATATATATATATATATATATATATATATATTGTGTGTGTATGCATTGAGTGTGAAGCACACCCTGAGTCTAGTGACTGAGGTAGAGAGAGAGTGGAACTGGCACAGTAGTTGCATGCAGACACCCTCAGAGGATTATCAATAACAGGATGACATGCAGCATCCATAATCAATCGATCAGTTGCTATTTGCCAGACCTTTTGTTTGTGCCCCGTTAGGATAATGTATAATTCATGATGTTTCATGTTATTATCCAATACTTAATTGGTTTCCTCATAATGCTTTACATAACACAGAGAGGTCCGGATCATTTCTGCAGAGAACATAATCAGCAGTCAGTGTTGCAGACAAGAACAAGCAGTCGTAGAAACTCCTCTATTTCAGGCTCCGGGCTTTCAGATATGTTATAATTCAGACTTCATAGTTTGTCTGTATATTCATTTAATAATGGTACATATTATTCATTTGTATTTAAATATATATTTACACTACTGTGCAGAAGTCAGAGGCACTTAAGCTGAATGTTTAAAAGCCTTTATCTTATCTGTGTGTATTATCACCAGTATAAGCACCACATCGTGGTCTATATGTGAGTATATATGTCTGTATATGTCAAACAAGAGAGAAGGATTTCATGGCGTGTCACATGACTCTCGTTTTTCTTAATTCCCAGAAATCATTCAACCTTTTCTGAAGACCCAGCTGCCTGTACTTAATTGGGTGTTGCGAACGAGTAAAACATGCATGTTTCTATTTTGTTTTTGCTGTAAACAGACAAACAAACCAACAAACATAATGTCAAGAAGCAGAAACAGAGCAACTGCTGCATTTTGGGTGGGACTTGGAGTGCAGGGTGGGGAATTTCGTGCCTACTCTAGTGTAGATAATGAAAGAGTGAATATTCATGCTGTGGAGATAATGAGCCAAAATGGGAATTGCATCTGCAAGCGCACCTCAAACTTGTCGTCAGACAGATCCTGAAACTCCAAACGCTCACAAACTTCCTGCATCCTCACAGACCTACTGGGGCGAGAGTCCTGCGCTGACCCCCAAAGCCCTTTGATGACTCACAGATTGTGCTTGCCAGACACTCTGACCAGCAGGGGGTGAAAACGAGTTAGCGGAGGTGGATCCCCAGGTACTAAGTGCCTTTGAACAACCTGCTACCTGCTGCTCTGTGTGCATAAATAGCACTCGGCTTGTTAGTTCTGAACACACGCAGAAGCGTAGTGAGGGATACCAGCAGGTTTGAAGGGAACAGTAAAAAACCTAATTTAACCAGTTTTATTTATTCTGAATGTAATCAAACAGTCAAGACATGTTTTTTTTTATCAAAAGCTCTTCATAGTTTTTTTTTTTTTTTGCTGGAGCTATAAAACTAATGTAGCTAACAAGTACACATTAGCAGTGTGCAAACTGGATGCCTAATTTATCCACCACTTGCCTCAAACCACAGTGAGGTTAAATGATGTCAAATACACTTGCTAATGTGGTTTCTAACACTGTCATAATACATTTTTAAAGACTACAGTCTAGCCAGGCCTGCACCGGCTGGGAGGCTCCCGCAAGCCTGATTGCCCACTCTCTCACAAGCCTATTCAAATACATTAAGCTTATTGCTGGATCCAAGTATCTGAACATACAGTGAGCAGGTTGCTGATTGGACGGTGGCAGGTGATTTGTATAGCTGATTGGTTGTCTAGAGTGAGAGGATCCACCAACTGTACATCACTGAAACAAAGGTTGCCCTTGTTTCAACTGCTGCCCGTGTAAGTGACACTAGTCACGTTGTTGCTGGGAGTTTCTTGGCTGCCTAAAAGTGACCAGCTACCTAGTTAAGCAACTTAACATGTATTAAAATCCATACTCGTAACTCACGTCTCCCTGAAGTTGCAACTCCAGTTTGGAAACTCAAGCACTTGCCACGCTGCACTCATGAAACGGAGCTAAATGCTAGCTTTTCTTCTAAAACATGTTTGTAAATGTGTTCCTGGTTTCCATCTGCAATGTAAATTATGCTGAATAGGTTTACATAAGTCTGGATATATCTGGCCCCACTCTATCTCACTCTAAATCTCCCTCCCTAATACATTTCCTTGAAGTTTGAAGTCCTGCATACAAAAGCAAAATTCACACACAAGCTAACATAAATCGATTAAACCAAATTTGGATTATGAGACAATAGTGTACATTGGGAAGTTAGATTTTCTAAACATAAATAAAGAAAATAAAGAAAAGTTCGCCACCAGTAGGCTGTAACATGGCTAACAATCTAGCTAACATCTAATATAGCTAATGTTAGCCCCCATGGCAAACGTCAAGCAGGCTCTTATAGAATATGGGGTTTTATATGGTGTTTCAGCCTGTCAGGCTGGCAGGTCAAACAAGGGCTAACAAAGATGGCTAGCTAAGACTATCCAGCTAAAGCTAGAGACAGAATACACTTTAACAAACTAAACTTGCAGGTGTGGGTTTATGGCAAAAAACACATTAATCTCATAGTCATAAGGGGCCAGTTTGCTAGGTTGCTAACATTAGCTTGGTTAGCTAGTAAGTAAGACACCACTAGAGCCAAACTTTGTTTTTCTTCTTGTAACTTGTAACCATTTCCTCTTCTCTTTCTTATTACTTCAAAAAACTTCATCCCTTTACTCACAAAGAGCATCTCCAGTGGTGGAAAGTACTTTGGTTTGGTTTTTATCTATATCCCTTTGTTTGGTTTTGTTCGCCAGACTCAGATTTTGCCCAGAGAGGCTGCAGTGATTGTTTAGGCCTCCGCCGTTGTTGCTTTTGGCTTTACATTCAGTTGCTACCTGTCCTTGAATGAGGACCTTCAACATGATTGACAAGCGGTTAGAATACACTGCCAGAACAGCAGTGCTGCTTCTTCATCCTCTCATGTTGGACTGATTCTACTCAATGCTACAGTGACTCACTATCACTTCTTTAGGTGCAAAGTGGTATTACGAGACAGGAGGGGATTAGCCTATCTGGTTAGCATGCTTCTGTAGATATCTTTACAACACGATACTACACTGCTGTCTTTCACACATGGTGAAAACTGTTATTTCGTCCCATTCTGTTAATAATTGTTGTTCATTTTGGAACTTTTAAACTAGAAGAGTTACATATTTCATCTTGAACTGAATTGAACCGAATTGCACTGAATTCTTGCTTGCTCTTCCAGCCAGTCTTGCCTCTTCTCCAGTTCTCAATTTGCATTCGTATCCCTTATTCTGGTGATTGAGGTGTTCTCTGACTCTTTTCTTCTGCATTACAGTTAGCTGCACTCCTAGCTCAATGCTAACTGATTACAGACCTGCGGTACACATCTGCGAGCCATCCGAGAGCCTTTTCCAATCATTTTTGAGAGCAGGTTCACGTGTGCAGCCTGCCTCAATGCCCTTGCCAATAGCAGCTCATCAAGGAGCTTGATGAAAGGCCTGTAATGAAACCTGCACTCATAAATTCAGCCCAGGCATGAAGAGGCCAGTCAGAGGCTCCGTCGTTTCAGACGCCATCATCCCAACAGCACGGGGCTCTAAAGACTGCAATTAACTGGCAATTATTCAAAGGGAACTAATGCGCAATTGTGGTTGCAGGGTGGATGGTAATGGATGCCGTAAGGTTAACACGGACGATGGAAACAGCTCAGGAGTGGAGAACGAATGAAAACACTCGAATAATGGAACAGCTGATTGTTCAGCCAGACTTTCCCCTAAACGAGATGAAACTTATGCGTGTATAAATGGACTTTCAGTGAGAACAATTAAGCCCTTTTTTTAAACGAGGTACTGTGGAAGAAGGTGCTTGTTGCAGGCAATGGCATATTCAAAGCCATAACTTTGTACTTCCTCTAATAGAGTTTGATGGGTTGCGTTCCCGGGCTGACACCATGTCTGACTCACCTAATGGAGATTTATCACAAATATCCGGCTTTAATTATGATTTAATTATGGACACCTTTTGTCGGAATAGACAGATCGTTAATGGTTTGACTGCTTAACAAGCGTTCCGGATCCATCCGTGTGCAGCAATTTATCCAGATTCTAAATCTGCCCATGAGCTGAGTTCTGATGAACTCCTCCTGGGCTACAAGAGGCCTTCGCTAATGAGCAGCTAAAGCCACAAACCAAGAAGAGTCATTACAGAGTGAGTAAAAAAAAAAAAAAACGAGCAAAATGCCGAGGCCTTCTAATGGCATATGTGCACTGAGGTTAATATCATGGGGCGACAAAATGGACTAGGTCTATTTGAAAGAGGTGGAAAAATAATATCATTAGACATTAAAGCAAAGCACTGAGAATAAAATGTGCACTTTTTTAAAGATGACCTACTGGACTTCACTGGAGAGAGTGCCAAATAAGTCATACTATTCCATGTGGTGCGGGGGGGTGTAAGGGGAAAAGAGCAAAATAACCCAGTTTATGTGCTTGATTATATAACCATTTTCACTTTCGCCTCTGCTATTGAGATATTAGAGGACCTTCAAAGTGTTATTAGCATGAGTGCCCATTTGGTTCAATGGGATTCGGTCAGTAGGACATGTCCTGTACCATTTGCTACACATATATATACACTGTATGCCAGAAGTATTCGCTCATCTACCTTCACACGCATATGAACCTCCGTTCCATTCTTAATCCACAGGGTTTAATATGATGTTGGCCCAACCTTTGCAGCTATAACAGCTTCAACTCTTCTTGGAAGTCTCTCTACATCGTGTAGGAGAGTGTTTATGGGAATGTTTGACCGTTCGTCCAGAAGCGCATTGGTGAGGTCAGACACTGATGGTGGAAGTGAAGATCTGGCTCACAGACTCTGCTCTAATTCATCTGAAAGGTGTTCTATCAGGTTGAGGTCAGGACTCAAGTTCCTCCACACCAAATTTGCTCGTCCATGCCTTCCTGGACCTTGCTCTGTGCATTGGTGGGCAGTTATGTTGGAACAGGAAGGGCCCGTCCCCACAAAGTTGGGAGCACGAATTTGTCCAAAGTTTCTTGGTCTGCTGAAGCATTTAGAATTCCTTTCACTGGGACTAAGGGGCCGAGCCCAACCTATGAAAAACACACCCACACCATAATCCCCCCCTCCACCTAAGTTTACACTCGGCACAAAGCAGTCAGACAAGTACTGTTCCCCTGGCAACCTGCTAATCCACACTCGCCCATTGAATTGGCAGACAGAGAAGCGTGATTGGTCACTCCAGAGAACACGTCTCCACTGATCTAGAGCCCAGTGGCGGCGTGCTTTACACCACTGCATCCGATGCTTTGCATTGCGCTTGGTGATGTAAGGCCGCTTGGCCATCAACACCCATTCCATGAAGCTCTCTACGCTCTGTTCTTGAGCTGATCTGTCAGGTGCTTCGTTTTATACACCTGTGGCCATGAAAGTAATTGGAACCATTAAATTAAATGATTTGGATGGGTGAGTGGATACTAATCAGCAGCGAACGCCACAATATAATTCAATAAAAACATTTCCCTATGATTCCGATGTCAGGTAGACTACAACAATGTTGTAATGCTATGTTAAGTTGCTAGTCAGCACTGAGGACTGAAAGAGGAGGGATGATAACCCCCTGCTCTTAACACACTTCTCTCAAATGCTTTGATAAAACAAATTCATATATATATATATAACTGTAACGAACAAAACTTACCAGCAGTGTACCAGTAGCTCCAGGTTTACATACGCCTGCAACAGTGCATACTTACTGTCAGCTGTTTGATACTATACAGTACTTGTTGTTTACTGGCTAATTGGGATAAATCTTTTTCTTCAGATACATGCTCTGGTTCAGTATTCTGAAAGTATTTGGTAAGTGATGGCTGAGTGATATGACAGTTATTGGTTTCAAAGTAAACCGCAGTAAAATTCCTAACCATTTCAATTTTTAATCAATAAAACTGTGCTTGTTTACTGTGCTTTCAAAAACTCATCTTAAATACTGTCCAGCATCAATCAAACAGACATCCAGATGTATGCCACGTGGGTTTGTTTCATGTAACATGATAAAAAAACAGTGATGGCGCTCTGGAGATTCGTCTAGCTGTCTAAAATAAGCAAGCTGTAGTTTGTTTTTTTATAAGAGTGAAGAAGAAAACTTCTCAACACTGTGAAAGGGGGCAACACGTCAAACCTAATCAGTCTTCTTTGTGACCACCATCCACTGCTGTGTTTTAAATGTGTTCTATAGAACTGTGCTAGAACTGTCGAGATGTCGTACCACAGATGGCTCCATACACAAAACTTTAGGTGAGATCTTGTAATAGCTTAAATTAGCTCCTTAATGAAAGACCAGCTGCCAACTTTTCCACTCCTCACCAACAGAGGTCTCCTGCACCTGAATACTAGTAGCTCCCCACACCTGCCACTCATTAGTCAGCACCTTGTATTTTATTTAAGCCTGGTTCAGTTTGCTGTTCCTCGTAAAGTCTTCTAAGCTTTGTTGATGATGATATTTGTCTTTTCAGTTTTTGGATCTGGTTTCGTTTCTCTGACTACGTTTTTGGATTTCCCTTGGACTTTGCTACTTCTGTGTACCAGTTTGTATCTGTGTTTACATAGTTACTTGACTCCTCACCTGCTTGAAGTAACTCCTTACACCAACCTGAACATCTAGCAGCTACAAGTATGAAGTCAGCTTTTTCCAGCTTCTTGTTTGAACTTTCCCGTTGCACCTTAAGTGATGGAACAGTTCTTATAACACCTCAAAAGCCAGAATGTAACTCCTCTGCCATTTAAGGAGAAATAAGAACATGAGGACGAGCAGCTGTATGTGAAGCTTTCCACATAGCACTGGACAGCAGTAGAGGTGGGCGAATCGATCCAAATATCTGTAATATCGATACCAACGCTGGTATTGATATTGATCAATACTCGTGTAAAAAAATCGATACTCAAGCTTTTTTCTCCCGCACTCACTGACTCATCAAAGTCTACTCTCTGTCAGTGCTGCACGGAGCAGCGCACCCTTATTTTGTTTAAAGTAGTGCACTGAATGAAAGAAATTCCTTATTTTTTGTATTGTTTTATTGTATTGTTAGACAGAATACGTTTGAAACTGTTTACAGTATTTGTTGTGGTGTGTTACTTTTGTTGTATTGTGGTTTGTCATCCCTCGATTTTGTTTTAGGTTGTTTTTACCTCAGAAAAAGATTTATTTTCCTTATGTTAAGGCAAACTTTGTTTTGTTACTGTTGCATTGTTTCTAAACAAAAATGTTGATTGTTATAATAAAGTATTTTGTTGTCATATACAATGTTTTGTGAAATTCCTTCCTGGGTCTTTTGGATCCTTTGGATCTATGAGGCTTAAATATTAAAAAGTATCGGTATCGGCGATACTGGCCCTGTGTTTACTTGATATCAGATCGATACCAAAATTCCTGGTATCGCCCACCTCTAGACAGCAGAGGCTCAGTGGTGAGTAGACTGGTTCAGAATGCAGGCAAACAGTGGGCACCTGGTCAAGCCAGAGGACGAAAAAGAATCAGACTTTTCAGACAAACAGTGTTTCGATAGTGTTTATTTTAAGCAGAGGAATGTTTCTTGCCTTTACAGTATACGGGCTTTGCGGCACAGTAAACTCACAGACCAATCGCGTGCGTTGTAAGATCACCAAACGGGCTCCTCAGCCAATCAGATCTGTGCAGATTCGGGCACGTGGTGCGCACACAGGCGAGGTATGAAGCGGGAAACAGCAGTCGAAGAAAGGCTTGTTGAAACGGCGTGCTAAGAAGAGAAAACTCGGCAGCGAAAAAAGACTTTTCAACCAGGAATGGACGGAGACGTATGTTTATTCTTCCCACAGACACCTCCAAACCAACATGCCTCATATGTTCTGAGAGCGTGGAGAATTAAAAATAGTCACGTATATCTCTTATGTGTGTAAGAATGGCTCTCACACCATTTAAGCCCAGTCCTAGCTGGTCAACCAAGAACTCTCGTTGCTCACTGAACAAGTCTGAGAGAAGAAAACGAGAGAGAGATAAACTGTTAAGCTCTTAAATCGAGTTAACAAGAAGACACATTTTATTTTAGACACATTTTCTCACTTTAAAAAAAAAGCATTCTGGTTTTTTTTAATACAGCCCTTGTGTTTACTTCAAGTGACGGAAAAAAGCATTTATTTGAAGTTTTTAAATAATTATTTAATTTCCACATTTAAACAGTAAATATACTGAAATATACTAAACGGTATGTGTGATGTGTTGGTGTTTCAGTAGCTGATGGTATAAGATGCTGATACTAGACTACTTCAGTAAACAGGATACACCACTGAATCAGAACACACGTTAGAAATGATGATGGTCCAGACCTTGGCCTGAAGACATTTCCACCAACTGGACCTTACTAAATTCTAATTAAATACCCCTGCCTAAATCATGGGTCAGTAGTGATATTATGCTGAATTTGTACTAAATTTATATTGAAAACACAATAAATCATTTAAGCCTCTCATGATCACATGGTGCCACATGCTTATGCTAACAGAAAATGCAGAGTGTTCAATACAAAATTTTATGAAATGATTTAATGATACTGTATGATAATCCATGATAATCTTGGTCACTGTAATTAACAGAGGCACATTGGTGAGGTCAGACGCTGATATTGGATGAGAAGGCCTGGCTCACAGTCTCTGCTCTAATTCATCTCAAAGGTGTTCCATCAGGTTGAGGTCAGGACTCTGTGCAAGCCAGTCAAGTTCCTCCACACCAAACTTTTTATCATACACAAACTGAAATCATTTCATATTTCATATTCTTATTTCATGAATCATTTCAAGTTTTATATCGAGCAATTAGCAGCACTCTGCATTTTTTGGCATTCATTTTATTAGTGTTTCATCATAAACATGTACTACAACATAGAGATTTATCTTTCTTTTTACATCTCAGCAATCCTGCCATCCACAAACCACATCTCCACATTTTTCTTTTTTCCATAATTCAGAAACTTCAGTTAGCCTTTGCATCGTGTTCAAAACATTTCATGATGAACTCACCAATTCAAATTATCTAAATATCTTGGGTTAAGCATGTTTTTTACCTTCTCCTGTAAAGTTACCACACTGGAAAAGGCAAGGTTCCCAATTAACATCATAATAAAACATGTTTTGGTTTTAGAATCAATAAAGTTGCTATATTTGTGTATACTTGTGCAAAGGTTGTCACATAACCACCACTGTGAAGAACCCCGTGTCTGCAACCCCGTTCTCTACAATCCAACCAAACCTCATTGGAAGTCTGCAAGTTGAGTCAGGAAGCCAGTGTAGCTGATGATGGGGGTTTTCAGAACAAGAAAAATTCTGTGTTTTGATTATTTTCTAACCCCGGGGGATGAAAGATTTCACCTAGAATTCCAATAAAACATCAAAGAAAGAAGGTCACTTTCAAAGGAAGTCTATGGAGAAACATGTTTTTGGGCACCAGACAGGATCTATACTTTTGTCCACTAACATTAGCCAGATATACCTGACCAGCCGAGCCCTGTTCCTCAGTCTCTAATGCCCCACACATGTATGTCTAAGCACTTCTGTCCCGGGTGCCTGGGTCGATTTGTCTATTGACTGCACCGTACGGAGAAGGCGAGACTTGATTGGTTGATTGATCTGGGGGCAAATCTGCTGCTTCCCCGGAGACCTCTTACTGTGTGCTAAAGCAAAGATGTTCGACTGCGGCACAACACGGCTTGCCTGCAAGAAGACGTCAGCCAGGGTCAATAATAGGTTATATTGGCTCCCAAGTTTTTAACAAACAACATTACTGTACAGTTCAAAGTACACAGTCATAGAGAGACGCAGGCGCTCACAGGCATTTCTGTCTCCTCAGCAGTAGAGATGCTAACAATGGACTTGCATTAGAAGTCCACAGACTTACTTTGGTTCATCTATAATGTAATCATGCCAGCACATATTTAATCGCTTAGTAAGTTACATAAAGAATTACATTTACATTGAATATACACTGTATTGTTGTGTTTCAGTATTAAAAAACACACAGTGTGTGTGAATAATACGTAACTAAAAGAGAAATGTTTGTATCACAAATGTGAAGTTGGCTTGTCTAACAGATAACTAGGTTTATGTAGGACTGTATGGTTGAAGGTTGTGGGTTGTTTATGCGTTAACTAATAACACAAACTGAACTAATAACACAAACTGTTCTTTTCTTGTCTTTTATCGAGCACATCGAGTACCATCCCCAGTGCAGGCTGTCGATGTTTCTACAAGAGCTAATTGGCAAAAGGTGTTTTAATTAAGCAGATGAAATCAGAAGTGTTGGTTTCAAGCTAGGTGTTTCTGATAAAGTGGCCAATGAATGGACATACAAGCTAGGTGTTTCTGATAACGTGGCCAGTGAATGGACATACAAGCTAGGTGTTTCTGATAAAGTGGCCAGTGAATGGACATACAAGCTAGGTGTTTCTGATAAAGTGGCCAGTGAATGGACATACAAGCTAGGTGTTTCTGATGAAGTGGCCAGTAAATGGACATACAAGCTAGGTGTTTCTGATGAAGTGGCCAGTGAATGGACATACAAGCTAGGTGTTTCTGATAAAGTGGCCAATGAATGGACATACAAGCTAGGTGTTTCCGATAAAGTGGCCAGTGAATGGACATACAAGCTAGGTGTTTCTGATAACGTGGCAAGTGAATGGACATACAAGCTAGGTGTTTCTGATAAAGTGGCCAGTGAATGGACATACAAGCTAGGTGTTTCTGATAAAGTGGCCAGTGTATGGACATACAAGCTAGGTGTTTCTGATAAAGTGGCCAGTGAATGGACATACAAGCTAGGTGTTTCTGATGAAGTGGCCAGTGAATGGACATACAAGCTAGGTGTTTCTGATAAAGTGGCCAGTGAATGGACATACAAGCTAGGTGTTTCTGATAAAGTGGCCAGTGAATGGACATACAAGCTAGGTGTTTCTGATAAAGTGGCCAGTGAATGGACATACAAGCTAGGTGTTTCTTATAAAGTGGCCAGTGTATGGACATACAAGCTAGGTGTTTCTGATAAAGTGGCCAGTGTATGGACATACAAGCTAGGTGTTTCTGATGAAGTGGCCAGTGAATGGACATACAAGCTAGGTGTTTCTGATGAAGTGGCCAGTGAATGGACATACAAGCTAGTTGTTTCTGATAAAGTGGCCAGTGAATGGACATACAAGCTAGGTGTTTCTGATAAAGTGGCCAGTGAATGGACATACAAACTAGGTGTTTCTGAGAAAGTGGCCAGTGAATGGACATACAAGCTAGGTGTTTCTGATAAAGTGGCCAATGAATGGATATACAAGCTAGGTGTTTCTGATGAAGTGGCCAGTGAATGGACATACAAGCTAGGTGTTTCTGATAAAGTGGCCAGTGAATGGACATACAAGCTAGGTGTTTCTGAGAAAGTGGCCAGTAAATGGACATACAAGCTAGGTGTTTCTGATAAAGTGGCCAGTGAATGGACATACAAGCTAGGTGTTTCTGATGAAGTTCAATTCAATTCAAATTTATTTATTTATAGCGCTTTTTACAACGATGTTGTCACAATGCAGCTTTACAGAAGTTTGTGAGCCAAAGGCGACACTGGCAAGGAAAATCTCCCTCAGCCTGGAGGAGGAAGCCTTGGGAGGAACCAAGACTCACAGTTTATCAAGTTAAATACCAAAGAAAAGCTGAGAGACTCTCTGTTTGAATTCCGGATGGCAAAGCTTTGGAAACTGCACTGGTAGAGGCAATCTCTTACTGAGGCAGTCTCTGACTGAGTCTTTATGTAAAGTGGGCGTGAGCTGAAACAGTCACATCCTATCTCAGTGCTGGTACATCTGGATGACACAGTGATGTAGGTGAGGGTGTGCAGCTGGCACATATGGACAGGAGAGCTGGTTGGTGATGGGTGAGGAGGAGGCCCTTGATGGTCAGTCTTCCAACAGCGTTCATCAGGACGGGAGGACAGTCATTGTCTCAGGAAGAGAGAAAGTTAGTTCGGCTCAGGAGTATGACTGCAAAGGATATGAAAGAAATAAACAGATAAAAACTATTTCAGAGTGTGGCTGGCGACTATTAACTATAACAGCCTAAACTAAAAGGAGAGAATGAGAAGGTAACATGGACATGAGAGCCCCCTGAGACACTGGGATCCCCCCACTCCACCATCAGTAAACCTGTGTAATTGTGTGAAGTGGTGGGACCACAGCACCAACATCTCAAGCCTCTGTGAAAGTGGGCAGTGAATGAACATATGAGCTAGGTGTTTCTGATAAAGTGGCCAGTGATTGGACATACAAGCTAGGTGTTTCTGATAAATTGGCCAGTGATTGGACATACAAGCTAGGTGTTTCTGGTGAAGTGGCCAGTGATTGGACATACAAGCTTGTAGTTTCTGATAAAGTGGCCAATGAGTAGAAATGCAAAGTAGGTGGTTTTAATAAAGTGTCCATTACCAGTGCTGCATGTACTGACCGTGGTTCACTGGCTCTCTGAAGAAAAAGCATTCCTCTGAATTCTCGTCACTAACTTGTGACAGTTTCTACTTACATGTTTTCTCCATGTTTTGCTTTTCATTGTTGTTGTTGTTGTTATTGCTGTGGCTGCCATTCATTTTTAGGCTCTCTAAGCTTTTTATATGCGGATGTGGGATGTGAAAAAAAAACAAACCTCTTCATCATCTTTGAAGTATTTTAGTAAGTTTAGACTAAGAGCATAAAAATGAACCTTGAAATTCTTTTCTTTATTGCTGAGAGATAATATTGTTGAAGCGCCACACAGAGTCAGACCCTAATCAGCTTTAACTTCACATGCAAATACATGCAAAGGCACTTCTGAGAAACCCTGAGTGGTTTCCTGTGTCGTATAGCATTCAGCTCATTTAATTCAGTTGCATTTAACACATGAAAGCAATGGAGCTCAAAGGCTCAGCGGAGAACAAGTGTAGGCCGCCCTTCCTTTAAGAGAGTGCCCCTCAGGCCGTGCAGTGCAGTGGCAGTGTGGTCCCTGGGAGCTGAAAGAGGAACGCAGTGCAGGATAAAATTCACATCATCATTCCCCTCTCCGCTTCACTGAACCGCCATCTGGATCTGTTATAACCACGAGGAGAGAAAGTACAAGACAATGTTTTACCAATGTAGTGGAAAGATAGAGAATAGAGAAAAAAGAGAGAGAGAGAGAGAGAGAGAGAGAGAGAGAGGAGGGAGGGTGATGCATGAGCACGTTCAGTAGCAAAGTGGACTTTGCCCTAGAACTCTCTCTTATATTATAACAGACGTACACTGACAGAAGTGGATAGAAAGTTGGATTTACAATCATTAGAAACTCTGTTGTGACTCAACCTAAAAAAAGGTAAACGAGAAATAAATAAACAGTTTAGTAGATGAGTCATTTTTAAAAATAAATATTATTTTTGGAGTGATAGAGAGAGATGCAATGGGCATCTGGGTGTGTGAATACAATTTTTTTTTTTAGAAAAACATAATCTGGATATTTTTAAATAAGTAAATAAATAAATAAATAAATAACACAATTCCCTTGTGGGATAGAGAGACTCAGTGTGAGCGAAGGTGTATGAATCCATAAATAAATAAGCAAATAGCAAAAAACTTGGATGCGCTCTCTCACAACATGCAGTGAGCTGAAGAAGTAAAAGCTTACAGATACGTCCTGATCCAGTCTAGCTGGAGAGGGTGGACTGAGTCTAGCCATTGGCGTAGGAACCGGGGGTTAGGGTTAGGTTAGGTTAGGGTTAGGTTAGGGTTAGGGTTAGGGTTAGGGTTAGTTAGGTTAGGGTTATGTTAGGGTTAGGGGATGGGGGGGACGTGTCCCACCCAATATCAGAAACAGGTAGATTTGTCCCACCCAAAAATTAAACCACAGAAAAAGCGGAAACTGTTTAAAAACACTTTATTTCAAAAGCATGTTTTGGCAGCCTTTGCAATTCACCCATTGCGTTTGTTGTTAGTAACAGACTCTGGTTGTTAGGTGGTCTTTAACTTTGTTAAGGCTTGTGTTGAGATGCCTGTTCAGAAATATCCTGCTGTCGGCAGATTCACTGAACGGAGCTCTCGCCAGCTGTAAACGCGAGCTCAGTGATGAGAGCAATGAATACCAAAATATACTGCAATAAAACAGCTTTAGTATAATGTGTTGTGATGGTAACCGATGAGGAGGGTTTGGGTTTGTTAACGTTTATATTAACTTTTGTCAGAAAGCACTCTGAAACGTAAAGTTACGTTACTCACTGGCCACGTCCCAAACTGCAGACCAAGGGCGTAGCTATCCCTAGTTTAGAGACCCAGCAATCCTAAAGATTATAGAATTTTTGTTTTTCTTTTAACTTTAATTTGTCTCTGACAAGCTGGAAATGTTAAAACCAGAGAGAGTATATGGTTAAACCAATTACTTTAACAATGAAAAGGCAGCAGTGGTGTGTTTACTGTTAATAAAGGAGAGAGAAGCTGTAGCTGCTGTGCTGTTGGTTAGTCTGTGTGTTATTAAAGTTAAGGTGTTAGAGTAGTGCTGTCTGTATGTGTATTAGCTTATTAATGTTACAGAATGATGAGATATGAAGAGATGATACTATAATGTAACTGTGTGTGTGGTCAGCAGGTCAGCTATAAATATTCAGTTCTTATATTCGAGTAAGACCAACATGATCGTGATCATATGCCCACAAATGTTCTCAATAGAACCTATAAATAGAACCTAAATCTCAATATACATACGGGATTTACCTTACCTACAGTGGAATCAGGTTATAGGTAACATTTAGGGGATAGGGTGGGCTTTAATTCATTTTAGCAAATGTGTCCCCCCCAATGTCAAACCCGCTCCTATGCCCTTGAGTCTAGCAGACTTTCAGAATCAGACTCAGACTCAAGCTGATACGGCAGAACTTAAGCCACTGTTAGAACACCAACAGCATTTGGGGCTGGATTCTTTAGCAGACCCTGCTGTTGTGGTGACCTAGTCTAAACGGGGTTTGCAAGCTGACCAATCAGAGCATGCTGAGCTCATTAGGAGGCAGGTCTTGAAGACATTTTTTGGAAGGTGAATAGAGATGTACAGTATGAGAAAAATATTGTGTTTTGGAAAAACTGAAGCATGTAAGTCTATCTTAGTGCACCCAAACTATATGAAAATAAAAAATAAACATAAAAATGAGCATATTAGGTCCCCTCTGAAAGTGTAGGAATACTGTAAGGATGGACCATGGTGATACTCTGATGCTGGTCAAAATCACTAGATCAGAAGAAACAGAAGAAACAACAGTATAATCTGATATGATTCAGGAGTCCAAACTATAATGCAAATGCTTAACTGAACTTTTTTGTATGTTTAAATGTGCTGACCAATCAGACATGCTTAGACATGCTTAGAAGAAAAAGAAACAGAAGTGTTGCAAAACTGAATCATGTTGTAGGTGAAGTGCATCCAAATAAACGTGTTACTAGCGGTTTAAGAGTGAGAAAAAGATGGTATTGGACTGGTATCGATATCGGCTGATACTCAGGGCTGCCAATGAGTATTGGATATGAAAAATAGGGTAAGTTCAGACGACACGAGGTGAGTGCTCAGGCAGGTCAGCAAGTCCGCAGGCCTCGAGGGCCCCAGGGAGAGCGGCAGGACCCCGCTGTGGAGATGAGAGGTTAGGCTGGACCTATGGGGAGGCTCGTCAGACGCTGGCCTGTGACCACAGAACAGGTAAGGAGTTGTCACACACAATGCCACGCCCTGAGTGGTTATATGGGCTGCGCTAATAAGCCCCTGCTGTGAGCTGTAATGAATGACAGGTGTGTGTGATGATTGACTGTATAAGTGCGTGCAGGAGGGTGTGTGTATGTGAGTCCAGAGCTACCTAGTATTCTGGAGACTGCGACCTCTGCAGGCGCTGAGAGGAAGTGTTTACAGTACTTTATAGCACTACACTGTATTGTGTTACAAAAATATTTCTTATAAGTTTTGTGTAGTAGCAAGAAATAAGTTAGTGGTGTAATTACTGAGGAGGTCGAGGTCAGGATGTCTTTCTGGTGGCCAAATCAAATATCCTTACTGCCTAGCTTTAGTCAAACTTTGCCCACCCTGCCATACAAGAACCACTTTTGGTCAAAATCACTGGATCAGAAGAAACAGAAGAAACGACAGTATAATCTGATATGATCCATGAGTCCAAACTATTATGCAAATGCTTAACTGAACTTTTTTGTATGTTTAAATGTGCTGACCAATCAGACATGCTTAGACATGCTTAGAAGAAAAAGAAACAGAAGTGTTGCAAAACTGAATCATGTTGTAGGTGAAGTGCATCCAAATAAACGTGTTACTAGCAGTTTAAGAGAGAGAGAAAGATGGTATTGGACTGGTATCGATATCGGCTGATACTCAGGGCTGCCAATGAGTATTGGATATGAAGAATAGGTACCCCTATAGTCGTGAAATAATCAATAAAATCACAAGAAAGTGAGACATAGTGTGTGTGAGTGCAGCAGTGTACAAGTTGTGTTTTGGTTTTGTGGATTAAGACTGTTCTGCAGAGTCTCAGTAAATCAACAAAATGCTCCCTGCTTCATTCTTTAAATCACATTTATATCCTCTCCACAGCATGAAGTGTGACCTCCCCCAAAACACACACGCATGCACACACACACACCAGGAATCCACTTACAGTAAAAGCAAGTGCCTGCACCCTGCGGTGCACCTGCACTCAGAGAGAAGATTAAACCACCAGCCAGTCCAGGCAGAGACTTACAGAGACGTGCGTACAGTCATACACAAAAGTTGCAGCACTCCTGGTCAAATAAGACTACTGCTGACTTGATTTTATTAGTAAATAAAAGTGAACACGTCCTCTACACACTGAAATACAACAATTCCTTCCAGATTTAGCACACAGTGTCTATTCTCTGAGTTTAACATACTGCTGTTTTGTATATTTATACTTCACTTCTCAATTTGTACTGGTGTCTGGGGTTTGCTAAGTGCCAAAGAAGATATTTTTTAAAGAATTTTTAATCAAAATATGAGAACCAATCGATGACGTTAAACAAATGAGCCTAATTTCTGTATTTCCAGCTAGCGTTTCATCCAGGAAGAGGAGCCCTCCAACCAGCTCCCTCCAGGTCCCCGCAATACCTATCTGAACCACTAGGTGGAAATACATACCGTTTCATTTTCCACAGACTGACTAAAGCATGTGCTGATAGAAAACATTGTCCATCCGTCCGTCTGGCAGTTTGTTACCGTATGTGACGCTGACTCATCCAGGGCAGTTTGTAATCTGTAAAATTAGTAACATCAGCGTCTCTCGCGGGAACCAAGACAAAGACATTTAACATACTAATCTGATACACACTTCAGAGACACCACACAGCTGAATACAGTGAGTATCAGCAAACAGCAGAGCTAGCACGCACAGCTAACACAAAACAAACAACCCAGAACACCATGCAGACCAGATCTGACCGGTACAAACAGAACAGCAGCAGAAACAGCCAGAGAGCTAAAGAACCACAGTCAGAGTGATTGAGTTTATAGTTCTAGTTAAGCAGCTCTTCTCGGCTGTAGAAGACATTCATTCTGTAGAAGACGTAATATTCCACCTGGATTCACGCTCTGCTGTTCCTAGTAGAAATACTTTTCAGATGTGGCTCTTCTGGAGCTGTATCAAGCGGTTTACGCCCACATAGACCAACTTCTAATTTAGTTAAAATATTATGCTGTTTCACATGAACTCGTTAAAAATGGTAATAAACCAGTTTAGACCAGGTTTCATGACTTGCTTGCGCTAATAATATGTAGCCCTGCCGTGGCATACAGCCCTCGATCGCGCCGAAAGGTGATTGGAATCGGCCTCAAAAACGCTAATCGGTCCATCTCTAATGGTAGGAGTTGAATTGTACTTTCCAATTGAATTGACGTTACGATCCATATGAAAGGCTTTATTAACTCAAACGAGGATATGAAATGTGAACACAAAGCGCAGAGCTGGGCCCACGGAGGGGAGAGTGCCGGGAGACCAGGTGAGTTGGCGTCTGAGGCAGCCTGGGGAAGCGGCTACTGGAGCAGGTGAGTTGGTAGGTGTCGGGGTAGCCGCTGTTAATAGCCACAGAGCCTTAAGGAACCCAGGAGTGGTTCGCTCGTCTGAGCAGTGGAAGACAGAGTAGCTCCCTCAGTGCTGTAGAGAAAACCAGGAGCTAGGCCCTGTCTGAACAGTTCAAACAAATAGAGGTTAGTCCTTGCATTGTTCTGGAGCTCACCCAGAAAGGATCCCTGTGGGGGTTTACACCACTGCCTCTGTTCCCAGAGGGAGCGTAAGAACACAGTTTATATTTGCTAGTTTCAAAAGTCACTTAAGGACCGGCAGGAGAACGCTCGCTTGAGGGAACAAGCCCAAACACAATGTCCGGTGGCCACACCAACCTCACAGCGTGGAGAGCAGTGGGGTAGAGACTCCAGGGGTAAGTTCAGACGACACGAGGTGAGTGCTTAGGCAGGTCAGCAAGTCCGCAGGCCTCGAGGGCCCCAGGGAGAGCGGCAGGACCCCGCTGTTAGGCTGGACCTATGGGGAGGTTCATCAGACACTGGCCTGTGACCACAAAACAGGTAATGAGTTGTCACACACAATGCCACGCCCTGAGTGGTTATATGGGCTGCGCTAATGAGCCCCTGCTGTGAGCTGTAATGAATGACAGGTGTGTGTGATGATTGACTGTATAAGTGCGTGCAGGAGGGTGTGTGTATGTGTGTCCAGAGCTACCTAGTATTCTGGAGACTGCGACCTCTGCAGGCGCTGGGAGGAAGTGTTAACAGTACTTTATAGCACTACACTGTATTGTGTTACAAAAATATTTCTTATAAGTTTTGTGTAGTATCAAAAAATAAGTTAGTGGTGTAGTTACTGAGGAGGTCGAGGTTAGGATGTCTTTCAGGTGGCCAAAGCAAATATCCGTACTGCCTAGCTTTAGTCATGCCCGCCCTGCCATACAAGAACCACTTTTGGTTCTCTAAAGAACTGCGTTCGCTAAAGACATTTGTCTAAAAACATTCACATGCTGTAAATTTTCTCCCAGAATCTTTACATTATTAGACTTTTTTTTATTATGAAAAGTTTAAACAGACACTAATTTAGAAAAACGGTTCTCGAAAGAACAAAGCATTCGAACGTCTTTCAGAAGATTAGAAGTGGTTCCTCTATGTGTGTATGGGCCTTCAGATCACTACTGTTTTCTTGACCATCTGCAAACCTCAAGCCCAAATACTACTACTAATAATGCTAAGAGCAATAATAATAATAATAATAATAATAATAATCATCATTTTGTATATAGAACTATGCAAAGGTAGTTCATGTAGATAGAGGGGTTCAGATTTGAGATAAGCAATTTTCCTAATTAAGAAGAAAAAACAAATTTTGGAAATAATTAAAAGCTGCAGAGAAAATGAGACTCCTAACAGCAGTGCAAGGCCCGGTAGACCATCAGACCAAGACAGTTGGTGACATTATTATATTTCCAAAACTATTTTTTTCAGACAGGAAGCTTTTATTTGCTCAGCAAAACACTTTATTTTATAAATATTTAAACATTATTAATAGAGTAAGTAGTGCTTTTACATACGTCATTGTGTTTATTTAATCCTTTCCGAGCTTCTCCTAAACAACCCAGTATTATTATCTAATACCTGCTTTGACTGCTCAGTACTTCATTAAGCTAAACCAAGATTGCTGCTGAAGGAACTGAATACATTCATACAATGTCTGGGGCGTCCAGGAGAAATCTGGAACTACACTGTATCATGATTGTACTCACTGGTTGAATAATGGTACTTACTGGTTGTTTTAACTGGAATTTAAACAGTTGAAGGATAGTCTCTGACTTTCACACAGTATTGCAAATATATTAAACACACAAGGTCATTACTGGTTGTAAGTGATGTAAGCAGTCTAATAATGAGAAGCAGAATAGTAAGTATTAGTGGTGGAAGCAGTTATTAGGACCCCAGCATATTCGGGTTTAGACTATTTGCTAGAAAACTAAACTGAACCAAAAACCCTCATATTTTATTTGATCAGAATTAAATTTTACTCATTAAGATGAAGCCAGTTCATGTTGTTACTATGCAGTATATATAGGTTCTATATGTATTTGCTTGTCTGGAATATTCCAGTCAGCTTCCTCCTTTTCGTTCAGAAACTGAAACACAGTATGTCCTGGTCTGATCACATGCCTTCCTGCTGCAGTCTGCACTTCTTTTTTCACATGCACGTCACATGGCCTGCTTTCTAAAGCACTCTCACAGTGTGCGGATGATTCAGTATTTCATCACTGTGTCAAAAAAAGTGTTTTTCATGCTGAATGGACCAATCAACATGCACCAAAATGATTTCCAATAAACATTTTTGAACATATTTCTTCATGTTTGTTCGTTTGTTTATTAACTATTATTTTAAACAGTGATAATTAATACAGAAGAACAAAAACACAATCTGTAAGAGATTAGAGTTTGTTTCGTTTAAATAAAAATGTGTTTCAATGTTGTATTTGATATGAAACCATGTTACTGTATGCCAACAGCCTGCAACAACAGAGCTGCAATCTATGCAATGCATTCAATAAGAGCTTTTAATCAACATGGAATACTTTTATTAGAGATGTGCATGTCAAGGCATTACCAGTGATTCGATATATTAAAGGATAGACATCGTTGCTGTTCTAATAAAACATGTATCTCTAAAATGGCAACTTTACATGAGAGGACAAAAACATGCTTTGCTTTTGATGTAACCAGAATTTGTATCCAGAGGTGTCAAAAATCAAATTACAAATACTTTGTTACCTTACTTAAGTAGAATTTTTGGTTATATTTTACTGGAGTAATTATTTTTCAGATGACTTTTTACTTCTACTCCTTACATTTACACTTCATTATCAGTACTTTCTACTCCTTACATTTACACTCCATTATCAGTACTTTCTACTTCTTACATTTACACTCCATTATCAGTACTTTCTACTCCTTACATTTACACTCCATTATCTGTACTTTCTACTTCTTACATTTACACTCCATTATCAATACTTTCTACTCCTTACATTTACACTCCATTATCAGTACTTTCTACTCCTTACATTTACACTCCATTATCAGTACTTTCTACTCCTTACATTTACACTCCATTATCAGTACTTTATACTCCTTACATTTACACTCCATTATCTGTACTTTCTACTCCTTACATTTACACTCCATTATCAGTACTTTCTACTTCTTACATTTGCATTCCATTATCTGTACTTTCTACTTCTACATTTACACTCCATTATCAGTACTTTCTACTCCTTACATTTACACTCCATTATCAGTACTTTCTACTCCTTACATTTACACTCCATTATCAGTACCTTCTACTCCTTACATTTACACTCCATTATCAGTACCTTCTACTCCTTACATTTACACTCCATTATCTGTACTTTCTACTACTTACATTTACACTCCATTATCTGTACTTTCTACTACTTACATTTACACTCCATTATCAGTACTTTTTACTCCTTACATTTACACTCCATTATCAGTACTTTTTACTCCTTACATTTACACTCCATTATCAGTACTTTCTACTCCTTACATTTACACTCCATTATCTGTACTTTCTACTCCTTACATTTACACTCCATTATCTGTACTTTCTACTCCTTACATTTACACGCCATTACCTGTACTTTCTACTACTTACATTTACACTCCATTATTAGTACTTTCTACTCCTTACATTTGCACTCCATTATCTGTACTTCCTACTCCTTACATTTACACTCCATTATCTGTACTTTCTACTTCTTACATTTACACTCCATTATCAGTACTTTCTACTCCTTATATTTACACTCCATTATCTGTACTTTCTACTTCTTACATTTACACTCCATTATCAGTACTTTCTACTTCTTACATGTACACTCCATTATCAGTACTTTCTACTTCTTACATTTACACACCATTATCAGTACTTTCTACTCCTTACATTTACACTCCATTATCTGTATTTTCTACTTCTTACATTTACACTCCATTATCAGTACTTTCTACTCCTTACATTTGCACTCCATTATCTGTACTTTCTACTTCTACATTTACACTCCATTATCAGTACTTTCTACTCCTTACATTTACACTCCATTATCAGTACTTTCTACTCCTTACATTTACACTCCATTATCAGTACCTTCTACTACTTACATTTACACTCCATTATCAGTACTTTTTACTCCTTACATTTACACTCCATTATCAGTACTTTCTACTCCTTACATTTACACTCCATTATCAGTACTTTCTACTCCTTACATTTGCACTCCATTATCTGTACTTTCTACTTCTACATTTACACTCCATTATCAGTACTTTCTACTCCTTACATTTACACTCCATTATCTGTACTTTCTACTTCTTACATTTACACTCCATTATCTGTACTTTCTACTCCTTACATTTACACTCCATTATCAGTACTTCCTACTCCTTACATTTACACTCCATTATCAATACTTTCTACTCCTTACATTTACACTCCATTATCTGTACTTTCTACTCCTTACATTTACACTCCATTATCAGTACTTCCTACTCCTTACATTTACACTCCATTATCAATACTTTCTACTCCTTACATTTACACTCCATTATCAATACTTTCTACTTCTTACATTTGCACTCCATTATCTGTACTTTCTACTCCTTACATTTACACTCCATTATCAGTACTTCCTACTCCTTACATTTACACTCCATTATCAATACTTTCTACTCCTTACATTTACACTCCATTATCAGTACTTTCTACTCCTTACATTTACACTCCATTATCAGTACTTTCTACTCCTTACATTTACACTCCATTATCAGTACTTTTTACTCCTTACATTTACACTCCATTATCAGTACTTCCTACTCCTTACATTATTTTTATTAATTTCTTTTATTTTCCTAAGTGCACAGCATATCAGGAATGTGTATCGTGAACTTTTATCCAAATCCTACCATCCGCCATTATTTGCAGTGATTTTTGCGCTTGTGCTTTTTAATGCCAGCATAAAGAACTTGGCTATTTCCAGCGCCAGTGGTTTGGTTTGCTTCCATTATTTGTATTTCAGAGTGCAGCCTTATTGCAACATGCTGTCATCAAAGTATCTCCTCAAGAATATCTTTTTATTCCTTTTTTATCATTTTACTGATTCATTTCCTACACTCTTTTACAAAAGAACAGAATTATAGTGAGGGGTAGGATGTTGGATCTAAAAGTAACTGAATGAGGAGGAAAAGGAAATAGATTTCAAATGTATCTGGTTTACGTCTCCAGTTGCGTAAGATCGCCTGTATACTCTGATTTGATTGAATCGGGACTATAACAGCTACAGCGAGCATCAGTGAAAGGGTCTCTTTGTTGTTGACAACAGAACAACGTGGAGCTGCTTTGATATCAGTGCCAGCTTTAAATGCAGGTTCTGGCAAGAGCTTAGATGTATAATCCAATTTATTCACCCCTCAGCGTTCCCAAATATTACCCCTGAATAACGTTTCAACCGACAGAGATTGACAGCAATGACCGAACAAGATCAAATCCTTCGTTGGAGAGCAGCAGAGAGGATCTGTCGGCAGTTGTACTCACAGAGCTTCAGCTAATGTTCTACAGAGAAGACTTCAAATTCGATGAAGGTGATGGCCAAAGTGATGACAAAACTTTGGAGAGTTTTGCACAGCCAGCGCGGAGCGGCTGGGGTGATGGTGTAAACACCTTCTGGAGGTCAGAGACAGAACCCAAGAGATTAAAGAGAAACTCAACAAAAACCACACATTCATTTACACAGCGAGCCACATGTCCTGGCCAGACGTGTTTGATGTCCAAAGCTTTACTTTAATGACATTCAGCAGAAGCTCTTATCCAGAGTGTCCCACAATTCACCTGTGCACAGGTAGGTGAAGGTAGTGTTACAGTTTACCTGTGCACAGGTAGGTGAAGGTAGTGTTACAGTTTACATGTACACAGGTAGGTGAAGGTAGTGTTACAGTTTACCTGTACACAGGTAGGTGAAGGTAGTGCTACAGTTTACCTGTACTCAGGTAGGTGAAGGTAGTGTTACAGTTTACCTGTATACAGGTAGGTGAAGGTAGTGTTACAGTTTACCTGTACACAAGTAGGTGAAGGTAGTGTTACAGTTTACCTGTGCACAGGTAGGTGAAGGTAGTGTTACAGTTTACATGTACACAGGTAGGTGAAGGTAGTGTTACAGTTTACCTGTACACAGGTAGGTGAAGGTAGTGCTACAGTTTACCTGTACTCAGGTAGGTGAAGGTAGTGTTACAGTTTACCTGTATACAGGTAGGTGAAGGTAGTGTTACAGTTTACCTGTACACAGGTAGGTGAAGGTAGTGTTACAGTTTACCTGTACACAGGTAGGTGAAGGTAGTGTTACAGTTTACCTGTACACAGGTAGGTAAAGGTAGTGTTACAGTTTACATGTACACAGGTAGGTAAAGGTAGTTTTACAGTTTACCTGTACACAGGTAGGTGAAGGTAGTGTTACAGTTTACCTGTACACAGGTAGGTGAAGGTAGTGCTACAGTTTACCTGTACTCAGGTAGGTGAAGGTAGTGTTACAGTTTACCTGTATACAGGTAGGTGAAGGTAGTGTTACAGTTTACCTGTACACAAGTAGGTGAAGGTAGTGTTACAGTTTACCTGTACACAGGTAGGTGAAGGTAGTGTTACAATTTACCTGTACACAGGTAGGTAAAGGTAGTGTTACAGTTTACATGTACACAGGTAGGTAAAGGTAGTTTTACAGTTTACCTGTACACAGGTAGGTGAATGTAGTGTTACAGTTTACCTGTACACAGGTAGGTGAAGGTAGTGTTACAGTTTATCTGTACACAGTTAGGTGAAGGTAGTGTTACAGTTTACCTGTACACAGGTAGGTAAAGGTAGTGTTACAGTTTACCTGTACACAGGTAGGTGAAGGTACTGTTACGGATAGGTGAAGTCTGTCAGTTAAACAGAAGTTCAATAGATTGGCGTGCACTTTTGCATCCTATTTATTCTCTTTCTCGTGCATTCAATCAAATATCAGTGTACAAGTCTGAATTACACAATCAGAACATCTGGAGTTGGAACAGTGTTGATATTTCAAAAACTACTCATCTAGTTACGCGGTGAAGATATGGTAGAAAGCAAAGAAGCTTTTCTTTATAATGCGCAACCGTAATAATCAGACTTGCGCTTTAATTTAATTAGCTTAGGTTGATAAAGGCTACCAAATCAAATTTGGACGAGAAACTCCTCAGGAACTGTTCCCATTTGAGGCCTCGGTTGTCGAATGTGGCTTGGCGAGACAGATGGACTCACTCTCGCATAACATCTGGCTAAAACGTGTCTCAGGCCACCTCCAATCCATCATACAGTGTCAGAAGCCTCAATCTGTTTGAGGTTACTTAACATCTGGACACGCTTTGAATGATGATGCAGGCACAAATCTTGCATGATGCTAATTGGTGGCTATACGTTTTCATTACTTGTTAGCTACACAAACCCCACAAGGCTAAAGGAGCCAACTTCAGACTTGACTTGGCTGACTTCATTTGATGTGATGGGAAAATCTGCGAAGGGCTCGTCAGCATCTGGCGCTGGGAATAACCATCACATGTGAATTTTCAGTTTTGTTGCCTCTAAGCAGCAGTACGACCAGAAAGAAGCCTCCACGGGACGTCAGAGTGGAGCTGCTCTCTGTGGAGGGCCCGGGCAGGAGAATTGCATCACACGATCGCTCTAATGATGCCATTTAAACTCAGAGGACGATCATTAGCCGCCGCCTCCTCTTCCTCTCCACTCCTCTCTTGCTCTCTCTCGCCCTGTCTGCCGGTCTGTGGGGAGGCAGTTGTAGATTTGCGTGCGAGGCCCTGGGCCACAGCAGTGGCACGCAGCAGCAGGGGGCCTAAACATTAGCAGCAATCAGTCAGAGTTGAGAGAGAGCGGGGCAGAAAGCGGACTGAATCCTGCAGTGGAGGTCTGGGATGGAGAGAGGATTTGGCCTGCAGCAGTGCTTTACACATTAAGAGAGAGAAAAGTGCAGTGAAAAGGCAAATATGCACAGTGTTCTTACTTCAAATGTATTCATTCAGGAATTTAAAGTTTCTTTAGTTTTGCGCCAGAGCTACAAGCCCAGTGTTGCTAACCCTTCATGCAGCCCCAACCCGAGGCAGCTTTTCTTTCCCTACTGAAAAAACAGCAGTTTATTCTGCCCATATAGAAAAAAAGTATACTTAAAGTTTATTTATTAAGTAAACTTAAGTATAGTTAAAGTATACGTCCCAAGTATACTGTACATAGTAAGTATAGGTATATCAATAAACTAATAAACTTGTTTGTGTACTATTTAAATACTTTTTGGGACTAAATTGGTCACTTTTTACTATATAATGTAAGAGAAGTAAACATTGAGTACTCAACTAGTTTACATGTTTTGTACTGCAACTACAAGTAATCTTATATGTTTACTTTCAGTGTCACTTCTGTTAGTTTATTAGTTTAGTCATGTAAGCTGTTTATTACACAGACACACATACACACTTAGAAGGCTATTTATCATATCCAGTTCACCTGACTGCATGATTTTGGAGTGTTGGATGAAGCTCACACAGACACAGGGAGGCCATGCAAACTCCAAACAGTAAAGAGCCCAGACACCCAGTTGGGGAATTGAGCCCAGACCCTTCCTACTGTGAGGTGACAGCACTACCAACTGCACCAACACACGTACTGTACTAGTTATATCCATCTATCAAACTAATCCATGAAAGTACACATACTCTCAGTAAACTACTAGTTTAGTAGCTTTAAATTGTAAGTATATTTGTGCATTGCCTTTACGTGAACTTAATATACTACTTACATTTTATTACTTATAGTAAATAATTTTAATTATATTGTTTTTAACTTTAAGTTATACAACTAGGTTTATATTAACTAGGTTTTTATAAAATAAACCTTTAACTGTACCCTCATTAAATATACCAGTGGACTACACATGTACAAATAAACAAGACATAATAATAATTATCCATCCATTATCTGCTGCTTTATCCCGCTAGTCGGGGTCACATGGGGGCTGGAGCCAATCCCAGCGTCATCGAGTGAAGGCGGGGTACACCATGGGAATCCAACCCAGATCATCTTACTGTGAGGCGACAGTGCTGAGCACTGCATTACCGTGCCGCCTCAATAATAATAATAATAATAATAATAATAATAATAATAATAATAATAATAATAATTTATTTATAGAGCACTTTTCATACCAGTGGCAAAGTGCTTAACAAACAGTTTTCATCAGTAATAACCTAAACTAATTAGCAAAGACAAAGTTAAAGAGAGATGTATTTAATTGTTTAAGTGACTCTGAGCTCGACCGTCTAATGAAAACTGGAACTGAGCTCCACAGTTTAGAAGCAGAAAATCTGAAAGTGTCTCTCCAGGTTCTCTGTGTGTTACTGAAGGTGTTTTTACAGAAGGTCAGTATCTGCAGATCTAAGATCAGCAGCTGGAACATAAACAGAGAGACGTTTTGTGATGTAGCAGGTTCTAGATTATTTAGAGCTTTACAGACGAGTACAGAAGTTTAAAGTCTATTCTAAAAGATACAGGTAGTCAGTGCAGCTCTTTTAAAACAGGACTGGTCTGAGATCTGTTTAGTGTCTGTTAGGATCTGAGCTGCTGCGTTCTGTATGAGTTGAAGGGGACAGATTGTTTTCTTAGGAACTCCAGTAAGAAGAGCATTACAGTCCTTAGGATAAAGAACATAGTCATTTTTTTTTAATCTTTATAAATCATCATTTCCAAACAAATATAGTTCTGGATGCTTTCTTGTATAAGGCAGGAATACTTCATTATATGTCTCTTAAATAGATCTCAATAAAAATATTAAGTTTACTATTTTTCTATATCAATTAAATGCAGCAGCTGTCGTTTACACTGTGTGAAAGTTTCATGATGGAAAGACCAATAGAAATGCTCCAAAATAGCTTGGAAAAAATTCTGGTTCCATTGACTTCCATTGAAAGTGAAGACAGTTTTGGGCCATTTTGGCCAGTTGCCATTGTGAAAATACCTGTTTTTCATTTGACAGCAACAATATATTAACAGTAAACTGAAAGTAGACTCACTTATTTTTAGTGCACTAAAATAATTTAGTAACCTTTTATTTAATAGTGCACTTGAATAAACTTCTTTTTGTAATGGTGGTCTAGAGCTGGTTTAGCTGGTAACACAGTATGGCCGTGCTGATTGGCCATTATATCAGCATCTAAAAACAAAACAGAACCTCCAAACTAGGAAATAATGGAGCAAAGCATTTATACATCTCGTTGCTGTCCAATGAAAAACAAGTATCTCCTAAATTGTAACCAAAAACATACTTTACTTTCAATGTAAGTCAATGGAACCAGATTTTTTTCTGAGCTATTTTGGAGAACTGTTTTTGGTCCATTCATCATGAATTTTTCACACAATATACACGACCATTGGTGTGTTCAAATAATGTAGAAAACTCAAAATCGAATCGAACTCATGATCTTGGATGATTTTCTGAGTTTATTCTTCATAAGCTTTCACACATGTTTACGTTTGGGACATAATCTGAAAATGGCTGTTTACAAGCACCTTGGGGCCGGTTCTCAAAGACAGGCTGGAAGGAACCCTATCTATAAAGCCTGTTTTTCTGGAAGAGTAATAATGCTTCATGTTGTAACACAAGAGTCAATATTTATTGTAATGCCTTTTCCTGATGCACACTTATATCCCACTTTACTTTTATAATGTGAGGTGTAAACACTTCATTCCAAACTAATTATTACACAGACACATTATTACAACACACAACTTAAATTCCTCAATTTCTCAAAGTTATAAAGAAATGAAAAGATCACAGTAAACAATTATTTTGCACCTCTGTTTGTCCTGCAGTGTCCAAAACTGAACAGAATGCATAAGAAGCACCTAATTAACCTTGTAAGACAGGACACTCTGCCTGGTGATCCTGCTGTAATAAAGAATATAGTACAGAGCAAACACTAACAGACACATGAACAGTACACAATTCATTAAACAGTCAAACATAAATAACCACAAAACATCTGTCATTATACCTAAATCAAATGATCATAATGTTTTTATAAGTACTACAGATGCTTTATGATTATATACAGTAACAAGCATTATGAAGTTTAGTGACAACAGTGGTACATCATGGTTATAAATGATCTAAGAACTAATTATTGCATGACATTACTGTATTGTATGATGTGCTTGCAAAGCATTGTTACCATGTTACCAGCAGTTATAAGTGCAATATAACTATTTACAAATATGGACTTTATAGAAATTATAAATGATTTCTATTACTGGAATTAGTCAATTCCACACAATTTCAAGTTCAAAAGCAAAACATAGAAAAGGACATCTGCCAAAAATTCCAAGATTACTTTTGAAGATAACTAACTAACAGGGACTGGTTGAACTGTAGATTATTCTCTTTGTTAACTCTTTTAAATGTAAGCCAATTTATGATTCACTCGTACGCATGGTGAGAGAATAGATTAGCATATTTCATCAAACACAGCCATCAGATTTCAAACGGACTAAGCAGAGACGTGACTACTGAGCGTAAATGCATGTGGTTAAAACCAAATGAGGATTCAATCCAAATACTAGTCACATGAAGTAACCAGGCGTAAAGAGATATAAATGGGGTCTAAATGTCTAGAGACTATTGCAAACCCAACACCACGCTGAGCCATACAGTTCCCCAGCACATGCAGCACAAAGCACGGCTGTACCACATACACTGTGACAGTCTGGTTACATTGACTTCCATTAAAAATGAAACAACATTTTGTTCTGACAGCAGTGATCTGTTGTGTATTGCATGCCGGTATGCTGGTCAACCAGTATGACCATTTTTGCTGACCAGCTAAACCAGCAGTTTGTTTGAGCTGGGTTGTGACATTAGCTGAGGTAACTTTAGATTTGACTTTAGATTTGACTTTACACACCTTTTCACGCCTTTCCTGGTGAGAACTTTATCATATCACCTACCAATTTCATATGTCATCTCTCTGTGTTCTCGTTCCGAGTCTAATTTAATGTAATAATGGCAAAATATAGCGTGTGGCAAAAGAAAGAAATTGAGCCGCACCGAAGATGTGCGGTGTGTTCACCTTCATTAAAACTGATGGTTTCGAATTTCTGGACACCGTGTGATGTAGTATTTCTAGTGTGTGGCGGCGTTAATAGTAATCAGTGGCCATAAGAACATATTATTGAGAAGAAAATGAGAATGAGTCTTGCTACATTTTTTTTATGGACTTTTTTGGGGGGGGGGTGGGGGTGCTGGGGGGGGGCATTTGTGGTGACTTTTAAACACCACAAATAAGAGTCAGTAAATTAGTCATACATACATTTAAACTGCTTCCTTGTATATACACAAATTTGATCAACTCCATTAACAATACAGGTGCGCTTTGTAGTTCTACACTTACACACTGTAGTCCATCTGTTTCTCTGTATACTATGTCACACTGTTCTTCAATGATCAGGACCCCCAAAAGACCACCACGGAGAAGATATTATTTTGGTGGTGGGTCATTCTCAGCACTGGTCGTGTGTCTGTGTGTGTTGTGCTGGTGTGAGGGGATCAGACACAGCAGTGCTGCTGGAGTTTTTAAACACTCACTGCTCACTCTATTAGGATGCAAAGTCAGAGACGATAGCTCATCTGCTGCAGCACAGTTTGTGTGGGTCATCCTCTAGCCCTTCATCAGTGGTCACAGGATGCTGATGCAGGGCATTGTTGGCGGGATGTTGCTGTTTGGTGGACTATTCTCAGTCCAGCAGCGACACTGAGACTTTTTAACACTCCAGCAGCACACTAACACACCAGTGCTAAGAAGGATCCATCTCCCTAATGGTACCTGATCTGTAGTGGTCCTGACCATTAAAAACAGGGTGAAAGGGGGCAAATAATATATGCAGCGATATAGGTGGGCTACAGTCTGTATTTGTAGTAAATGGAGCTGATAAAATGAACAATGTGTAGATATAAGAAGGTGGTTTTAACATTCTGGTTCATCCGTGTTTTTCATAATTCATTCTTACGTCACCATTTAAGAATACTATTGATGCAAGCTGCTATGGAATATAGCGGCTGTGTCCAAAATTGTGCCCTATTCACTATATAGTGCACTACTATTTGCAGTTCCACCATTTGGTAGAAGTGTCTGCATGCATAGTACAGAAGGTCCAGTGTATTCAAACAATCCTACACTGCACCACAATCAGTAGTGTACAACTGTTATACGTTAGCTGATAGGGAAGACCTATAATAGTTGTATTGTTTGATTTGAAGATTCCTGTGCTATCTCTTCTCTGAGTAGGATCGCCGAGCCAAGCTACAGTGCTAATCTGCTGTTATACAGTAACGAGCAAACTTATATGACATACTTTCTGATTTTTTTTACTACTGTTTACTATTGTTTTGTTCCATACAGTCCAATTTTAGGTAATTTTCAAGTCCAAAGATTTCTTCACACCCCAAAAGCAAACAAGAATGATGAAACCTACTCAAATGTCATTCTACCGCTTTCCTTGCAATGAGAAAGAGAAGTTACAATTCCTAAACAAATGAAAATGAAAAAGTCTGGCACCAGCAGACTTTAACACTAAGCTGGCTAACCCAGCTAACGTTAGTGCCCACTGGCAAAAGCCAGACTGCCCCTTTGCATAGTCTAAGGAATTTATAAGTTGTTTCTTGCTGTGAATGCACATCTTTATGTTCTGGTTGTGAGCTGTTTTCCTGCTGACCAGCTAAAGCAAAGATCACTAGTCTTAGCTTGGTAGCTAAGGATACCTTAGTCTTAGCTTGGTAGCTAAGGATACCGTAGCTAAGGATACCATAGCTAGTTCACCAGCCCTTGTCCAGTCAACATGAATGTGACAACTGAATATAAATGTGGGTTTATAGTAAGAAAACACCCTATAAAACCTGTAGCCTATGTGCAAATGGTCAATCCGCCTTTTTCACTGCTAGCAAGAGAAAAGCAGGCCACTGCTAGCCTCCTAACAGCAAAGCTGGTGGTCTACGTGTGTCTGCTCAGGCCTGTCAGTGGTTTAGCAAATGATTAGACAAAATGCCTTGTTTCATTGCTCATTTTTCACTCACAGTCCAATTTACTGATTCTTCTTTCATTCCTTACTTTCCTCATCCTTTGTAAATTAGTAAATCATTTTTAGCGTCAGCAGCAATTTTTTTATCTAAATCATTTCACAGCAGGCCTTTAATCCTCTCCGTTGTTTATAATATTTGTCAATATATTTGTTGATCTAGGTGGTCCAAGGGTGGACCAGCAAAGGCAAACAGTCAGCGAAGTGCTGACCTTATCAAGCCAGGAGATCAATATGTGCTTGCTATCTTGGTTGCTAGTGAGAGCAGCCAGCATTAGAGCCCACTGGCACCAAACTTCATCTTCAATGTTCATCTTCATTCCTTTAAGAGTGGTAATCATCCGCTGCCATCATCTCCTCTTCTATTTCTCCTCAGATAGAAAAAAAGTTCAATGACCATTGAGTAGTTTTTTTGGATTCAGATCTGTTCAGATAAGGGACACAGCACTGCGGCAAGCTGAGAAACACTCAGGCGGTGCAGAAGAGGATCGGACCCGGCGATAATGTAAATGTAAATGCGAGCACTGAGGGACTAAACTGCCACGGGCTGAAAGGCACATATCAACGTTTTGGCTTTTCTGAGATCACAAAAGCAATGAATTTCCAAACGGGTTGTTTTTGAAACTATAACAACATTTTTATACCACAAACTCTTATATATATATATATATATATATATATATATATATATATATATATATAGAGAGAGAGAGAGAGAGAGAGAGAGAGAGAGAGAGAGAGAGAGAGAGGTGGTAAGTAACAAAGTACTTTGTTACTGTACTTAAGTACTTTTTTGGTATCTGTACTTTACTTGAGTATTTCTGTCACCTAATACTTTTTACATTTACTCACTACATTTCAAAAGAAAAATCGGTACTTTTTACTTACTACATTTTGAAAACAGACTCATTACTTTAGTTTTAACAATCTTTTATCTCCTTATTTATGTATTTTTTAATCAGGCAATTCTATTCAGGGTCCCAATAAAGCGCAAATAATAATCCTACTGGGTCATATACACTATGATTTTGACTCTTTACTGTGCCCATCAATTTACATTGATGGTTTGCTAATAAGCCAAGGTGTCTGGTTACTCGAATCACATCATATGATGTTTTTAATCAAAGAAAATAAAATATTTAAGATAGTGAGGATTGACAGTGGCATTAATATTTCTACTGTGTGTTGTGTTTCATATGTACATCTGATGTTTTGCTGTTTTTACTGTTTAGCTGTATTCAGTGACTCACATTTATAACATAGATATAAATCACAAATGCTCTCCCAACTTCTCTCTCATCCACGCTCAGCCGGTATGTCAAAATAACAGTTAATATGCGCAGCTCCAAAAAATCTATATATATACATATGTATATATATATATATATACACACACACACACACACACACACACACACACACACACATACACTCTTATGGATTATAGTTCAAAGCATTTGATGTGTTTTGTATGCACACAAGCATACATTAACTTGCTTTGTTAATATTAATAGACTGGATGAACTCGAGCGTGCTGTTGTTTTGTCTCATTCGTTTCATTGGTTTATTTAAGAGTTTGCACGCAGCATCGCTTTGATTAGTGATTCATAATGAGAATTCCCTGACCACGGACCACCCTTAGATGTGTTTAATTAAGAGCGCTTTGAAACGTAGAGCAGCACACCTGGCGAGCAGCTGGAATGTAAAAAATGGTGAAAACAGATTGGAAAAATGAGAGAAATTATGAACAAATTGTAAGACAGCATAGAGGAGAAAGTACACAGGCAGCAATAACACTCTGTATACCTCTATTTCATAACTATTCAAACATACACATCTCCTCTTTTGTCTTTTTAATGTTTTTACATAATGCCAACTAACCTCACACAGACCTATAGAAATAATTCAACCTCTCTCCAAATGAAAATGATACTTCCATTCATTTAAAGCACTACTCCAGTAAAAGTACACATCAACAGTGGTGGCTCTGTAGTCTCTAGAGTGACATTTTTAAGGTTACTATGAAAAGCTCTGTCTGATGTTTTGGTGGGAAGAACTTATTGGAAGATCAGAAGACATAAACGTCTGCTGTACTTGCGGGTGGATAATCAATGCTAACGTTTTGTTGGATGTAATGTCAAATGTACACAAGTGAACTGTAAATTCTGTTGATTCTGAACTGTACATTCTTCCCATTTTCAGCTTTCGAAAGCAGGCGGAGCCGCTATAAGTAGCATAAATCTCAGTGAGGCATTCTCCATGTTTGGGAATGCTAGTAGCTAAAGCTAATACAAAAGGAACCAGTCTTCTATTCTTCCAGGTGAAGATAAAGTCACAAAGCGCTGTTACATGTACAGTGTGTCAGAATAAAGATAGTATGTTCATATATTGATAATAATTTAAGCTAGCTATTTTAAGAAGCTAATACACTTAAGCTAGCCCCTACAGAGCTATATTTGCTCATATTTGCACACTCAACTGTTTCATATTGTTGCTTTTTGTTGGTCCATTCACCATGAATTCCTTACACAATGTAAATGTCAGTGGCAGCTTTTAAGTGATGTAAATAAACAAACAAATAAATAAATAAATCGCCAGAATCGAGATACATGTTTTTCTTTGGACAGTGACATCAGCCAATAAGTTAAGCTAACTAGCACGCAAGGTAATTAGCCAATCTAGACACTTTACAGTGCCATAAAATGACCAAAATTACATGTAAATCATTGATTGTGGTGATTTGTGGTGAGAGGGCAGCATGAATTCCACATACGGTATATTGTAGCATCAGCGAAGAAGAACCAGAAAAAAACATTGTGCAAGCAGGCAGATGCTCTTTTACTGAACAGGCAGTAAGACCAGCACTCCCATGGCAGCATAGTCAGTGACAGCCATGCACATAGAACTTTTTAAAGGTCCATGGTCCCAGTTAGCTTACAGTGTTGGCAACTGCGTGACTACTGAGAGTGAGTACTGCATCCTCCACAAAGACAGCCAGGAGCCTCGACTCTCTGACTTGGCTATGGCTGACTTAAGGTGCCCAGGCTACCATCCTATAGCCAGACTCTGCTGCTGAGCCTCACACTGATGTTTCTTCTTCTTCTTCTTTAATCTAAGGGTCACTCCTGTCCCAGTCACTGGAGGGCAGTATCCCACTTCTGATACCACTGTAGTCTCAGCAAGGAACAAACCAAGGGAAACATCATTTAATGAACAGGCACTAAGAGGAAACCACTGTCAGCGCTCCTACACAGTATGTTGGTTATGGTGGTGACTAGCTTAATGACTTCCATTGCTGCTGACCAGCATGCCAACAGTTAAAACACAACATATCATTGCTGTCCAAAGAACTAACAAACATCACAAGCAAAACAAGCATCTCTAAAAATGGTAACTTTACAGGAGAGAACAAAAACTCTCTTTACTTTAAATGAAAGTCAATGGAACCAATTTTTTTCCAAGCTATTTTGGAGCATTTCTATTGGTCCATTCATCATGAAAATGATGTCAACAGCAGTTTCTGCATTCAAATGATGTAGGAAAATAAATATTGACAAAAATGGACATACCTGTCTTTCTTTGGACAGCACCAGTTGGCTGGTTTTGCTGGTGACTGACTGAATAGGTAGAAAGTTGGTAGAACTGGAACTAGACCTGTAAGCTGGCTCATGTGTGGGTCGGTTCTTGTTTTGTAACATTCAGTGAGAGCGTTTGAACATTTCTTTTGATAAAGTAAGTAATGCCTACTGCAGGGTTATGATCATATAACAAAACACACAGTTGTGAAGTTATTGACCTGGAAAGATCAGCTTGAGAACGCTTTCTGTATGTGTTCAATATTTTAGTGGGAAGCTCTCAGGATGTTTACAAATCCTCCTGCAGCAGTGCCACGCTACCGGTGCTACTAACCCCAAAATCGGTCCTGTACTGTTATGATGTAATGCTGATTTGTCCTATAATTATATACCAACTCAGTTTATTTTAAACAATAAATTAAGCCCAAGTGAGCCTTGAATTCCAGCACCAATCTTTTTTTTCCCCCATGTTTTGAGTAGATTTCTGCAGCTCGCCAGAAAGCGTTTAAAAAGGCCCAGATTATCATTTGAGCTGATAATAAGATACGGAACGTAATCCAGCTGGCTGGTTTTTACCGAACATATTTACACCAATCCACCACAATAAACAAATCCCACTCATCTGGGAGCTGGTTATTAAAGTGCCCGCAAACAAATCATGGCTAGCAAATGGGATCCAGATTGTGGATTGTGCTGGCACGGCACAAATCATTGATTATGCGCTATATCAGAGACGGGGAGGTTGTTTATGTTCCTAATCAACATGTGCAGATGCACAGAGATTATACATTAGGCAAACACAGGTGAGCAGAGTCTTCCACTAATTGTTGTATCAGCCACTGATTAGCGAGAACAATCAGAGGCCAGAGTAAGCGGTGCCTCCGTATGTGCATATTAACCAATTACGGGCTGTTAAAAGTTGGTATTAGGATAATGCATGCTCGTCTGTGTTTATGTGATAAGGGCTAAATAAATGCATGCAATGCATATGCCTCCCTCAGAAACTAGGCTAAGCAGCTACCGCTGACCTGCAGCACTTCCATTTGTCACAGTGCATTTCTGAGGTGCTGAGCCTTTTCGTCATCCACTTCACAGGAGAAGACTATGTTGGAAAAGCCTGAGGAAGTTTCTGCATGGAGCACAACAGCACAGCCATTCTACAACCTTGAGACATTGGAGGCAAAGACCTTGTCATTTAAAGGGCAAATATTATGGAAAAAATGCTTTTTTAAAATAATAAAATGATTTGATGTTGCAGTTGGTCACTCTGCAGTCCATACAATCCATATATCATCAAATTTTTATTTCATTTTTATTTTTCTATGTAATTTGATCATGACAATTTGTGTTATGACCTGGTCTTGGTCAGACAATAACATAATTTAAAAAAAAGGTGTCTCCCGGTTCCCCCAATAGAACATAATTCAATTGCAATGATTACAGACATGTTTATTAACTTAAATTCAAATAACAAGTCAAAGTAGAAAAAAGGAAAAAGAGAAGGGGGAGAAAAGGGAATAAAAATTAAATAATAAACAAACCATGGAATAACTAAACTTGCCTAACAACAAAAAGAAAACCAAATACAATATCTAACCTAACTGCCTAAAGAAAGCAAAACCAGGAGAAAACATAGATAAATCAAAATAAGCCAAAATACTCCCCAAAATATACACACTTAACTTAAAGAACAGGCTGTTAAGATAAAAGTCACCCAGACAAACACAGCATGATGATCTTAATCAACACAATATTAACCACAAAGCTATTTCACACTATATCATCACAAACAAGTAGCTAAGCTAGCTCTTTTACCGCACGCCTCGTCAGGGAACCAGGAATGCATGGAAACCCATTAGATGAGAAGCACCGCCCTCTTTCCTCTGACACGCCTCCCTTTCATAAGTGGTGTTCCCTGGTGGTGACTCAGCACATCTGCAACAAAAGAAAACACTACACACACAAATAATTACAAACCTACCCACCTAGGACATTGTGTACAATTCTCAGGATAAATGGACCAATAGAATAAATAATTCTGGTTCTATTGATTTACATTGAAAGTAAAGTTGCCGTACGTTGGACAGTGTTAATATAAAAACTAAGCTGCCATTCTCAAGCTTTTGTGTTGTCACAACTAAACAGAGGCCCTTTACACACAAAAGTTTGGACACACCAAACTGAATATATGTTTTTTTTTTAATTATGAAGACGTTTTAATCTGAATTTGCATCTAAAATTTTGCATTTACATAAAAAAATACAATGTATATGTTATATAACACCTATAACCTCAGCATGTACACTGTCTTCTTCAGTCCTGTTAGAAAAGCAGCTCGTGTGGCTCCTCATGAAGCTGCTGGCCAGAATGTTTAAAGTATGTAAACCTGCATCCGAGCAAATGAGCTCTTTTCTAAAAGACCCTCTAAACATTCTTTAAACACAACCAGATGTTTTATTCTTGTCCAGTAATAATGCTATACCTGTTATTTTATAGTTTTGATGTCTTCACGATTATTCACTAACATTATTAGTATTCAAATATTAAAACTAAGAAAAACCTGGTGGGTGTGTCCAAACTTTCGACTGATAACATACATCCAATTTAAAGGTACGGTAACAAAAACAGCCATTGTCTTTAAAAATGGGGCTGTTTTTGGTACATAAAGCAAAACAAACACCTGGACCTCGAGAAGAAAGATGAGATACAAGACCCTTTAATACGTTTACTATGTTTACAACATAAACCATCACATAAGGCAGGTTATTTGGTTCGACCTGATGCAGTACTGCTTCATATTAATGGTGAATGAGCTGTAGATGGTTCTATGTGGAACCTTTTGGAAAGGATTCTAAATAGCACTATAAAAAGTTTTTCTATTGTCACAAGCTTGACTCGTAACTGGCGTAACTGTAATCTTGTAAGGGGTTGTTTGAGTGTTATATAGAACTATTACTAAGCACAGTAACGTTTCCAGAGTACTATTCGGCACACTCTCAGAGATAACTAGTGGATTTTTCAAGAGAGAATAAGAAATCATATAAATCGTTGCTGTCCAAAGAAAATCTCCAACATTTTCCAGACAGGATGCTTTCATCTGCTCAGCAAATCACTTTGATCTCTGAAGAACAGGGTGAAATGCCAGTCAGTAAGCATGCAGTGTAACATTTTATTTTTTAAACATTAAAATAGTATTAATACAGTAAGAAGTGGTTTACATAGATCAGAGCGTGTATTTAACCAGTGCTCAGTATCTAATATTTGCCCAGTACTTCATTAAGCTGAATCACTGAATCAAGATTTGTTTATTTGCACCTGTCTGCTGTTGTTATTGGTGAAAATACACTTATTGATAAGATATAGGCTTTTAAACTATATATATATATATATATATACTCACCTGCTACATCGTTAAGAACATCTTCTTGTATCTACACTCATTGTCCAATTAATTAGCTCCACTTAGGAGCACTTTGTAGTCACAGACTGTAGTCCATCTGTTTCTTTGTATACTTTGTAGCCCTGTTACTCAACACTCAGGACCCCCACAGAGCATTTGGGTGGTGGATCATTCTTAGCACTGCACTAGTCGTGGTGCTGGTGCTGTCAGTGTGTGTTGTGCTGGTGCGTGTGGATCAGTCACAGCAGTGCTGCTGGAGAGATTAAACACCAACAGCGTCACTGCCGGACTGCGAATAGTCCACCAACCAGAATCCTCTGTCCTGGAAAAGATCATCTTCAGCTTCACGCGCTGCTGCACAGAGACGCGCGCGCGGCCCCTTTAAATGAACAGCCGGCTGCACATTCCAGTAGAAACGCGGCGTTTTAAACGCTCGGCTGACGTCACTAAACTTTTTAAGCCGCTCGAGTTACGCGGAGTAAAGCAGTCAGGCTACACGCAGCGCGCGGCACATGCGTCCCGGCAGCCGCGGTTCGGCTCGGAGCTACGACAGAACGCAGCGCTTCTCGTGAGTTACTGCTCTTCCACTTTCTCGTGTGCGTCCGCGCGAAGCTTTAGAAGGAGCTGTGGAATCGCCGGCTCGGTGGTCAGTGTGTGTGTGTGTGTGTGTGTGTTGTGGTCGTTGTGGTGAAGTTGGCTACACAGCGCGGAGAACTTATTACTGGATCAGTTCAGCGCTTCAGCGACGCGGTCAGTGCTGACAGACACTTTCAGCTCATCCTGCGTGAGAAGGTTCTGACCGCTGTGCTGCTCAAACTCTCCGCAGCTGGACAGACTTCTTCAAAACTGCTGAAATGAGGAGCTACAGAAATGTCTGACAACGAGCCGCCAAGTCGGAGTATAGCAGAGAGAGAGAGAGAGAGAGAGAGAGAGAATGTTGGATTATGTGGATGGGCTATAGCGAAGAGAGAGAGTGACAGAGAGAGAGAGAGAGAGAGAGAGAGAGAGAGACATTATGGGAGCAAAAAAAGACAAAACGAGAGAGAGAAAAAGACAGAGAGAGAGAGAGAGAGAGAGAGAGAGATTGTTGGATTATGTGGATGGGCTATAGCGAAGAGAGAGAGAGTGACAGAGAGAGAGAGAAAGAGAGAGAGAGAGAGAAAGAGGAAGAAATAGAGAAAGAGCCTGCTAACTGTGAGGAATGTTGGATTATGTGGATGGACTATAGCAGAGCGAGAAAGAGTAGGAGAGAAAGGGAAAGAGTGGGAGAGAGAGAGCAGTAGAGAAAGAGAGAGTAGAAAAGAAAGAAAGTAAGAGAGAGAATAGAAAAGAAAGAGAGAGCGTAAGAAAGAGAGGGTAAGTGAGAGAGAAGAGAAATAGAGAGAGTAGGAGAGAGAGATAGAGCAGGTTGAAAAAGAGAGAAAGGGAGAGAGTGGGAGAGAGAGAGTAGAAGTGAAAGGGAGAGAGTAGAAGAGAAGGAGAGAGAAAGAGAGAGAGTATGAGAGAAGAGAGAGAGTAGAAAGTAGGAGAAGCAGAGAAGGAGAGAGAGAGAGAAAAGAGAAAAAGAGAGTAGGAGAGAAAGAGAGTAGAAAAGAAAGAGATAGAGTGATGGAGAGAGAGAAAGTAGAAGAGAAAGAGAGAGAGAGTGGGAGAGAGAGAGTAGGAGAGAAAGAGAATAAGCGGGGGAAAGAGAGTAAGAGAGAGAGTAGAGGGGAATAGTGTGAAGAGACGAGAAAGAGAGTGTGGGAGAGAGAGTAGAAGAAAAGAGAGAGAGAGCGGGAGAATAAGAGAGTAGGAGAGAAAGAGAGAGAGAAAAAAAAGAGTAGAAGAGAAAGAGAGAAAGAAAGAGAGTAGAAGAGAAAGAGAGAGTAAGAGAGAGAGAGCGGGAGAAAGAGAGTAGAAGAGAGAGAGAGAAAGAGAGAGAGTAGAAGAGAGAGAGAGAAGAGAGAGAGAGATAAAGAGAGATTAGAAGAGAAAGAGAGAGAGAAGAGAGAGAGAGAGTAGAAGAGAAAGAGAGAGAGAAGAGAGAGAGAGAGAGTAGAAGAGAAAGAGAGAGAGAAGAGAGAGAGAGTAGAAGAGAAAGAGAGAGAGAAGAAGAGAGAGAGAGAAAGAGAGAGAGTAGAAGAGAAAGAGAGAGAGTAGAAGAGAAAGAGAGAGAGAAGAGAGAGAGTAGAAGAGACAGAGAGAGAGAAGAGAGAGAGAGAGAAAGAGAGAGAGTAGAAGAGAAAGAGAGAGAGAGAGAGTAGAAGAGAAAGAGAGAGAGAAGAGAGAGAGTAGAAGAGACAGAGAGAGAGAAGAAGAGAGAGAGAGAGAAGAGAGAAAGAGAGAGAGTAGAAGAGAAAGAGAGAGAGTAGAAGAGAAAGAGAGAGAGAAAGAGAGAGAGTAGAAGAGAGAGAGAAGAAGAGAGAGAGAAAAAGAGAGAGTAGAAGAGAAAGAGAGAGAGTAGAAGAGAAAGAGAGAGAGAAAGAGAGAGAGTAGAAGAGAGAGAAGAAGAGAGAGAGAAAGAGAGAGAGTAGAAGAGAAAGAGAGAGAGAAAGAGAGAGAGAGAAAGAGAGAGTAGAAGAGAAGAGAGGAGTAGAAGAGAAAGAAGAGAGAGAGAGTAGAAGAGAAAGAGAGAGAGAAGAGAGAAGAGAGAGAGAAGAGAGAGAGAGAGAGAGAAGAGAGAGAGAAGAGAGAGAAAAGAGAGAGAGAGAGTGAAGAGAAAGAGAGAGAGAAGAAGAGAGAGAGAGAGAGAGAGAAAGAGAGAGAGTAGAAGAGAAGAGAGAGAGTAGAAGAGAAAGAGAGAGAGAAAGAGAGAGAGTAGAAGAGAGAGAGAAGAAGAGAGAGAGAAAGAGAGAGAGTAGAAGAGAAAGAGAGAGAGAAAGAGAGAGAGAGGGAAATGAACTGTACAGAATGTTGGATTATTTGAACAGTAGGAATTGCAGACGCTGCGATTTTGTGTTTTAATGTTTTGTTAACTGCTACTAGAACTCACACACACAGCACAGCAGTAATATTCAGTATCTCACAGGGTCTCGTTTACAGAGATTTATAGTTTAATATAAAAAGATAATGTCTTCAGCAGTAACCATGTCTGGACAAAAAGCCTCTGTTACCAGACACTAAATCAGTGTTTTGACAAATAAAAAGAAAAGAAGTCATGTGGATGATATATGCTGCTTATTGTTTTGAGAAAAAAGTTTACTTTGTCAGTGTTTTGAGAAATAAAGCCACTAGTTCAACATAGTAATCATACAGAACAGGTTTGACAGTTAATCATGATATAGTTCCTCAGTATTACGAGAAAAATGTTATTTAGATGTAGTAAGTGAGTAATTTAAGAAATGAAGTCATAATTTTAACATAGTCAGTCAATATTATATAATATATGGTATATATAATAAATATATAGTAATGTATTCTACAAATGAAGTGTGTGGTCTGCGGCCTGTCTTTGTAATCCCACGCATTGCTTATAGCTGACTGCATCAGTGGGCTTTCTCAAAGGTTCCCTTTGCCATTCAGTTCTCTCTGCTAAGCTGTGCTTCCTTCAGCAAGTTTCCTTTGTTGTGGATCCTAATGCTCTGACCCAGATTGGTGCGTCCAGCCCAGCTGTGGTCCAGACTTGGGCTCTGTTTATGCTTACATTGCTGATGACGTGTCTCTTGCTGCGAGGGTGTCCTTGACTAGGGCAATGAGAGAACGGCCGAATTAGATTTCGGACATTCTTAGACGAACGTAATGCCCTTACGCTGAAGTTGGCAGTCCTGTCTTTTTCTTCCTTCAGAGACGACGTGACTTGTTCCTGTTTTCTGCAGCCTGGTGGCTCCAGTGTAAATAAAGATCAGGCGAGTGAATGAGGAAAAGCTTTCAGCAACAGTGGGCTCTTATTATGATGTTTGAAAAAAGCTAGCTAATCAGATTCTTCGTCTTGTTAATTTAGTTGGGTATACATGCATAATTACCAACCAGTGATTTGCATTCACCCCAGGGTTCCATACACACAGACACATCTGCATAGGAAGCATTGCGATGCCAACGCGAGCGTGTTGATTATAGCAGGGTGTCTGTCCTGGCACTAACAAGGCACTCATGAAATCATGGTCACATCATGAAGTGGTCTCAAAGCCCTAAGCTGATCTTTGTAATTAAACCTTCTGCCATGCAGACTTAACACAGAGATCTGTTGCACACTAGAGATTATATGATGCTGTCTTCTCTTTTCTAATACTGGATGCTGAAACCCTGAGTATGTGCTGACTGCAGGACATTATTCTGTCTAATGCGCAGTTTTAATTTATTGTAACTTTTTGGGGAAAAAAATTATAAAACCTAAACACTGACATCATTTTTGCATTTTTTCTACATTTTATTCTTTTTTTTAAATGTTAAATGGTAATAAGTGTGCATTAAAAAGAAGACGATGTGTTAACTCAATGCCATGTTAAGTCATTTGAGCATTTGAGCAACTTTTGAATTTTATTGTATTATGTTAATCATAACTATAATAACCTATGTTACGTTAACTAATATATATATATATATATATATATATATATATATATATATATATATATATTATATATATATATATATATATTATATATATATTAGAGATGGAAAGATTGATCAATTATGTATCGGCCAATTTTTAATCAAAATATGCGATCGGTGATTGGCCGATATTTCTCTAATTTAGCTGATCCCGAGAGCTGATCTATGACGTTAAACAAATGAGCTTAATTTCCAGCTTATTTGTTTCCATTTAATGATTTCAGTTTTTGTTTAAAATTCAGTTTTAAATGCAGTTTTGACTGCATGTATTTAATTGGCTTTTTTGGTTTTAAATTAAGGGTCTAAATGTAATGATTGTAGTATTGGGGATATTTGTTTGATTTATTTTGTTTATTTCCTGTTAATTTTGTTAAAAATATTATGCTGTTTCATATGAGCTCGTTAAAAAAGGTAATAAACCAGTTTGGACCATTTTTCATGACTTGCGCTTGCGCTAATAACTACATGTACCCTGCCGTGACATATACCCCGCCCTCGATCAGTATCGGCTATCGACCGATCGCACTGAAAGGTGATCTGCGTTCGCAATCGGCCTCAAAAATACATGGTATATCATCATATTTGCCCGTACAACCGTTAAAGGGTTTTCTAACAAGTGTACTAGCCCTGTTCCCCATTCACACCTGGAACCTTGTAACTCTAACAAGTCACATGACACAACTGGGGACAGCGGGGACACAATTGGGCGCAATTTGGACATGTTGACTGCGATGTGTACTCATTTGTGTTACCAGCTATTTGGGCATTAATGGCGTGTGTTGTCTCTTGTCTCAGTTATATCCAAGTTTCATTTTAGTGTTGTCTCATGAATAGATATATATAAACTATTGTCTTATATCTTTTCATACATATATATGAAATATATATCGTCGCTGTCCAATGAAAAACAAGTATCTCCAAAATTGCAACTTTACAGGGGAGACCAAAAACTTTTACTTTCAATGCAAATCAATGGAACCGGAATTCTTTCAAAGCTATTTTGGAGCACTTCTATTGGTCCATTCATCATGAAATTTGCATACAATGTAAACGACCATTGGCGTGTTTAAATGATGTAGAAAACTCAAAATCAACTAAAAAAAAGAAGATACATGTTTTTATTGGACAGCGACGATATGATATGTGTTTGTGTGTGTGTTAAGAGAGAGAGAGAGAGAGAGAGAGAGAGAGGAGAGAGAGAGAGAGAGAGAGAGAGAGAGAGACAGCTAGGATAAAGTACAGCATCCACACAGAAGGGTTGGTTTTAAGATAGTGTTACAACTAAGACAACAAGAAAATGGTTTAAGCAGTTCATCTCCTCTCATATACATTCTTCTGTGGATGGCATGTTGACTAAATGCAAGTTTTTATAGGTTCTGACATTTACTATTCTATATTTTTTGGTGTTACATTTTATTATTTATTATTTAAAGGTGCAGTATACAATTCTGGAGAACATTTGTTGATGTATGTACTCAAAAACAAAACAAATACATGCACCTTCAAAAGCTTCAGGCCACACATTCCCAAGGCTAACACACCGGGCTGGTACACTTGTGGGTTTTTTAGATCCTGTTGGCTATAAAACCCTTCATCGGTTGTACGGGCGATGAGAACAACGATACACTGGAATGAACAAGACCAAACGAGTAATAGCTAACGTTAGTTGGGCTGTGGGTTAGCAAAACGTTGCTATGGCTTCTGTTGTGATGCTAACCTGTTACTTTCAAAAACATTAGCAGATGGGACAAATAGTGCGTACCTACGGGTTTCGTGCAACAGCAAACATAAACAATGTTATCCATACGCACAAGCCACATCCAAATGGTGCAGCAGTTCCATGCTGGTGCTTCAGTCTACCTGACCTGCGTCTTGTTTCCTAAATGATGCAGCGAATGTGAATAGGAATCCAAATTCAGCACATAGTCCCTCCCCTTCCCCCTGTCCTGTGCATAAAGTTGTTTCTCTGGTTCGAACAATGTAGAGCTGTTTTGTTTTAGTTGTGTTTACATAATCCAACATTTATAGTGTATAAAGGGTATCCTGGTCACAGTTACAGTTGCTAGCTGCTAGTATAAAGTAGGTGAACCAATATGCAGTGCCCCCCTGTGGCAGACCAGTTCTCTTTCCTTGAATTTCTATTGGAATATCATGATACATTTATTTTCAGGGACCAAGAGGGTGTCCAAGAGGTTAATTATGAGGGTCCAAGATCCTTCAGGACTCTGTATTTTGCAGCTTGCATAGTCTACATTCTGTTGTGTTACAAAAAATTCTTAGATATGTCAAGCAAGATCTGTTACATCGGTTACAGAAGTGGCTTCTCTGTTACAGTTTCACAGAGACAACTAAACATAGTGCCATAGGGACAGATCTCTGAACATACCTGGAGAACAAACTAATACATACCAACTAATTCTCTAGTCTATGCTCTCTTAAAGTCTGGGATACAATAATAACACAGGCTAAAAATGTATTAACTATTGTTGGCTAACATTTAGAAGACGCTCTGTTCCAAAGAATCAAAGAAGAGTCAAAGAATGAATCCCTAACTAGTACAAACAGGTTCAAGTCCACCCTTGAGCTCAAAGTCTGCCAGAAATAAGGGCCAGTGCTGATACGTAGAGATCTAATCCAATCTACATGCCCAATTGGAGTTTTTGGGGCTCGGCAGCTGTACAAACTTGCACTACCTCCACGCTAAGGACAGGCTTGTTATTCACTGGGTAATACTGATGAGCCCCCCTTACATTCAGCCCAGATTCTCTCACAGTTGTCCTCAGACGTTCTCGTTATGTGATCCCGCTTGGCGCTGCGAGACGAGGCAGAGAGCAGGTTTGCCCGAAGCAGCTTGGTTGTAGGAAACTTATTTGGAAATGTTTAAGAGACCCAGCCACCAACCGTGCATCTGCAACCAAATAAAAGCATCAGACTTGAGTTTAAAGGTAAATTCTTGGAACCTGTAACCCATTGGGCTTCCTGTGTGCCAGACGTAGGTGGTTTTTTTTTAAACCATGGCCTAAATAAAGGGCTTTAAAGTTTGACCCCATTGGCACATTCCATGTTTTTTTTTTCGTCTGGTGGGAACAGTCATGATCAGTCATGGTCAGCTGCAGCTTCTTTGCACTCTAGGCTGCTGATGAAAGAGGGAAGGTAGGTTCAGAGCGGTTCCTGTGACGCTGTGGATAGAATGTACTGCACTTTGTGAGTGTTTAAGCTCCTCTCTGGCTATAATGTGCTGTAATAGAGTCTGTTTCTCGTTGTTATTTAGTGTGGAGCGTGTGAGAAAAAAAAGAAAGCAAAAGTGCTTGTAATTAAAAGAGCACATAAAACAGCTGTGCCTTCCGTAAGCACTTTGCTGGGATTCTGTATGCTGTGGACACACAGCTTTAATTTCTGCCCCAACACGGATGTGAAGTAATTTTCTTCATCTGGCTAAAGCCGGTTGGCATGTTGGCACAGGTGTCAAGTAATGAAGTACAAATACTTTGTTACCTTATATAAGTAGAAATGTTGATTATTTATATTTTACTGGAGTAATTATTTTTCAGCTGACCTTTTACTTCTACTCCTCACATTTACACTCCATTATCTGTACTTTCTACTTCTTACATTTACACTCCATTATCAGTACTTTCTACTCCTTACATTTACACTCCATTATCAGTACTTTCTACGCCTTACATTTACACCCCATTATCAGTATTTTCTACTCCTTACATTTACACTCTATTATCAGTACTTTCTACTCCTTACATTTACACTCCATTATCAGTACTTTCTACTCCTCACATTTACACTCCGTTATCAGTACTTTCTACTCCTTACATTTACACTCCATTATCAGTACTTTCTACTCCTTACATTTACACTCCATTATCAGTACTTTCTACTCCTTACATTTACACTCCATTATCTGTACTTTCTACTCCTTACATTTACACTCCATTATCAGTACTTTCTACTCCTTACATTTACACTCCATTATCTGTACTTTCTACTCCTTACATTTACACTCCATTATCAGTACTTTCTACTCCTTACATTTACACTCCATTATCAGTACTTTCTACTCCTTACATTTACACTCCATTATCAGTACTTTCTACTCCTTACATTTACACTCCATTATCTGTACTTTCTACTCCTTACATTTACACTCCATTATCAGTACTTTCTACTCCTTACATTTACACTCCATTATCAGTACTTTATACTCCTTACATTTACACTCCATTATCAGTACTTTATACTCCTTATATTTACACTCCATTATCAGTACTTTCTACTCCTTACATTTACACTCCATTATCTGTACTTTCTACTCCTTACATTTACACTCCATTATCAGTACTTTATACTCCTTACATTTACACTCCATTATCAGTACTTTATACTCCTTATATTTACACTCCATTATCAGTACTTTCTACTCCTCACATCTTAAACATAGTCTCGTTACTCCTATTTAATTTCAGCTTGTTTTCATCCATGTACATTTACATTCCAGTAAAGATTATTGATAACATGCCTTTTGAAGTTTGACTTTGTGCACCATTACAATACTTCTAGACAACTAGTCATCATATCTTCTGCTCCATGAAACACATGTTAATGTTCAGTAGTAACAGATATGCTTATTTAATATATTTTCATTGTACTAAACTACATTTATGTTCAATGGGCGTATATGCGGCTGAAACAGGAAGCCTAGCGCATCCCAAATTTATCAACATCAACATTTTAATATTTTAATTTTAACATTATAGTCATTATGGCTTTTAGAAGAATGATTTTTCTGGGGAGGTGGTCTAGTACACTATGGACCCCTGTAGTGTGGCCTAAGCTTTTGTCCTTAATGGCATTTTTTTCCCCTTACATTAGTTTTACTTTTATACTTTAAGTAGTTTAGAAAGCAGTACTTTTACACTTTTACTGGAGTAAAAAGCTTGAGTTGATTCTTCAACAAATACAGAAGTATTTTAAACCCTAGTATCTTTACTTATACCTGAGTAATGAATGTGAATACTTTTATCACCTTTGCGCGTTGGCTGTCTGAATGCCTTTAATATTGAAAATGAGAACTTTGCACGGCTTTGGAAACATCTTTTATTATGGGTAACTGAGTTCATTCAAGGTTACTTCACTCCACTTTTTTTCTGCCCTCAGACTTTAGGAAGTATTTTTGTACTGTGCATTTGTAAGTAAGTTTCACTTCATCCGAGCTCGGTAATGAGTAACCTTGACTGGTAGCTTCTGACTCTCTCTCTTTCTGTGAATTGTAGCATTTCAATAGAAGCTGAAGGCTCTTGCTTGCTGCTGGTGTGCATGTTCATTTTTTTCCTCTCTTTAGCTTCTTGTTTTGCACTTTACATGCAAATGAATGTGGAACCCGTTTTCAGCCAAGCTCTCTGATAAATCCAGTCTAACATTTCTCCCTCTGAGGCTGACTGTCTCCGGGAAACGTCCAAATCCTCCTCTAAGTTTCCTTTCCAGAGGAGCAGGGTGTCTTGCAGGGTTTGTCTGTGTCAGACATCACGTAGCGCCTTATGAAAAGCTGATAGCTGTTGATTAACAGCGTCGTACAGTCTGCATCATGTCTTTTCTGAGTGTGCACCATGTGTCCAAAAGTATCCAGACAGCCCGTCTGATTAGTAAATCTCCATAGAAAAGCATTGGCGTGTTCTAAGGCAGCAGGGCATAAGCCTGGGGTCACCGTGCACCATGCCAAGAGTTGGATATAGAGTTATACAACTCCTCAGCATTGGGTGATGGAACAACATTCTTTGGAAAGATGGTGCAACTTCTAATCCAATCTGGCAAGACATGTCCAGTGTGTCTTCTGCTTCTTCAGTTTGTTGCTGGGCCAACGCTGCTAACAAATACACTAACCAATAGTCACCCAAATCTTTTTTCCATATATTAATGCAAAACTCGTCTCAACCAACTGCATCCTGGTTCTCACAGAGGTCCCACAGACTTGTCCATGAGGTTCGGACCACAGTTTGACTTATTATGAACCATAAACTGGACCAAATCTCGCTGAGTGGCCAAACACTGTGTATTGCACGAGTAGGAATGCAGATCTGGGATCAGTTATTGTCCCAATGAAATCTGAGATCAGTCCTGCTTTGCCAATACCAGCTCTGGTATCGTCCGAATGGCTGCCCATGGCCGCAATGTTTGTTTCATTTGTATTACTCCCAGTAAGTCATGTTGGGTTCTAAACTGGTAGTTCCCAGCCTTGGTTGTGATGGACCCCCGGCCCACAGCTAATCGGCTAATTAATTAGTGGATGTGTTTTGGCAGGAAACCACAAAATATGTGTAGGCATTGGGTTCCTCCAGGACCAGGATAAGAAACCACATGGACAAGCCTGGATGACCTTGAAGAAGACCTGGATGGGCTTTAAACAGACCAACAGACTTGGGTGACTGTTGACTTCAAGTGTTCAGTAGCAACATTAGCCACACAGCTCCGGGTCTAAAGAGGAAAAAGTTGGATGCCAAACATGTCTTGGCTGATTAGCTAAATCTGGGGTAGTTATGTAAATCCGTTTTTTGGCCAAACTGTTGCTTTAAATATCTAATCATCCAAAGAAAAACACATCTTTTTCCTTATTTTTGTCGATTTTTATTTTTCTACTTCATTTGAACACAACAGCTGCCGTTTAGACCATGTGAGAGTTTCATGCTTCATGCATCAATAGAAAGATTCCAAATAAGCTTCCAAATAAATCTGGTTCCATTGACTTGCATTGAAAGTAAATTTTTTGTTCTCTCCTTTCAAGTTGCCGTTTTAGACAAACTTGTTTTTCCACTTGTTCCAAATGACTGTATTAATAGCCTTGAAAGTGGTCCTACTGTTCGCTGGTGCATTTGATCCATTCCAGCTCGTGATTAATGTTGTGTGTTGTGAAAAATATTAAAGCCTTTGAACTGTTGGCAGAGACATTTGCGAGCACATTGGACAGCAAAGAAAGCTAATACATTGATCAGCTCTCACTTGAAGGCCAGATGACCAATCTCTTTTATTTTGAACATTATTATGAGAAGAAGCTGTTTCTTGGAAGGGACAGGTCTGCATGCTTAAGTTGCAGGTTAAGCAGTAAGGGGACGGCCAGCAGCAAGACACACCCTAACCCTAGTCAGAAGCATCACAAAAAAGCCTTAAATAAAGCTGAAACACCCAAACAGAGGTCAGGATGTTCTTACATGGTCACCACGAGTTGGAATCAACAGAACTTTAAGCATGCGCTTTGCACTGTAGAGGCTTACGTGACATTCTTGCTTGAGAGATTACAAGCACATCCATTCAGTGTGCAAGGACGTTGCCTGTTTTTCAGTGTCTATATTTGTGTCTTTAGCATGCACTCAACGAACTCTCGAACTCAAGAGGCACTCTGAGCGTGCAAAGCTGAAGACCGAAGAGGCAGTGACACCCTCAGAAACGGCTAATCCAGCCATACCTGGCTCTTTTCCTACAGTTCCTCTGTCCCCCATCCCTTCAAATCAGACTTTGCTGTTTGTGTGCTGTGAATAGAGATCTAGAATAGCAGCCATCTGTATCTGAGTCATACTGAGTTGTTTTTCTTTTGAAGCCAGTGAATGGAAGATCAGTGGCTCTTACTTTAATATAGTAGAATGTTTTCGCAAAAAAAGGAGTTTGGGGCTTTTTTCTTAATTTCTTTTGGGCTTATATATATATATATATATATATTTACTATAGCTCAAAAGTTTGGGATCACAGTGAAATGTTCTTGTTTTTAATGGAGTATCTTCCTTCCTTAACACAACAATGAACTGACGGGTCTCTAAAGAAAGTTGTTTCTTTCTGGTCATTGTGAGTCGGTCAGCAAGCCATCAACTGCTGATGCTTCAGATACTAAACTAACCTAGAATGTTGTTCTCCCTTTTATACTCACTTATTAGTAGAATGTTTTTCAGCTGTGCATCACAATTGAGCAAGAGTGTCCTAACAACCAATTAGTCCAATAACATCCTTAACTTGGATTGGTGGTCGTACCAGGAGATTTAGACAGAGGACTGAGAATTGCTGATAATAGGACTATATGCAAAATAAGCCTCTATACAAAAATAGGCTTTAATACAAACATTTTTATTCTTTAAAAATCATCTGATACATGACAATATTGTTTGTGAATTCCAGTATAGTATAATATATGAATTCCAGTATAGTATAGCGGTAGTGTATATATATATATATATATATATATATATATATATATATATATATATATATATATATATATATATATATATATATACCAAAAAAGTCTATGGAACCAGGTTTTTAAAAGCGATTTTGGAGCATTTCTCTGGGTTCATTCTATTGATTTCTATGCTTAAAAAAATATGAAATATGAAAGTACTTTTCATGCAGTGTGGCTGTGATGGCCAGCTACAAATGAGAGGGTAATATATCCTCAGAGGGAAAAAAAGTAACAGATTAACAGGTATCTAAATCATATTTCTTGGACATATATGTATGTTATATATATATGTTTTTCTTTCTTGTGGTCTTTTGCAGGATGTCAGTTCAGTGCCCAGCCATGTTAACTCATTCAGAGGAAGAACATTCAGAGGAAAAATATAATAAACATATTGACTTTAAATGTTTTTTAAACCACAGGACGCTATATATGTGTTTTTATATATACATGTTGTTGTTGTTGTTTTTTCTCTTTAGAAAAATGTATGTAGGTATAAATTAAGGATGGCACAATATTTACATAAAATGCAATGTTTGAAAAAGCTGTCAGATATCACAGTTAATACGAGAAACAGTTCATTAATAATAAACTCATGTCTCTGACTGAGTGTAACCCACATGCAACCTTTCCTTTAAGCAAGTAGCAAAAAACAAAAGTACAAAAGCATAATAAAATAATTCTGCGCAGTAAATAGGAATGAAATACTAACAGCTACTTGCATCACAACTGCAAACACACTTTTGTGCACTGAATGGCTGAAAAACAAGTCAACACCTTCAACAGCCTTTTCTGAAAAGAGGAGCAGAAGAATAAATCCATATTCCTGTTTTATTTTTCTTTTGTGTAGTTATTAAATATTGCAGTGTCAGACACACTGGGCTGTGTTTAGCTAAAGAATAACTTTGTTCATGCTTCTGATTGACTGTAGTTAGACAGTCTTCCTAGCTGGTCTTATTTAAAAGGACTCTGGTGGGTGGAAGGTAACCCAGTGGACCCTGAGCTGATCCATGTTTTCCTCTTTGCTGCATGCTTTGCTTTGGGTTTGCATTAAAGCTGTTCTGTCATCAGCACTCTAATGATGTATGTATGACAGAAACTTATATTATGATAACTATAAAAATATGTTCACTATGATCAATCATCCAGACGTATCAGAGATCTTGTTGTTTACGTCTGGGCTCCATAGGCCTCACGCCCATATTAGCAGCTCCAGGTCTTAAAGTGACTGAACCCTGACTGTTAAGACGTCAAGGCCCCAGTATGGGATACCTGTCCAGTACCGTTCAAACCGTTCATGTTATAGCAGAATACTTGATTTATTATTAAAAATAGACAGAATCCTTCTCTCTCTTGCTCTTTCCCTCGTCCACTGAGTGAGAAACATCGAGATAAATCTCTCATTTAACTCGAATATATCATTCAGCCCTTCCAGCTTTAGCTAGAGCGATGTTACTGTAGACAAAAGCTGTTTTGGTTGTCTTGTTTTCCAGTGGACTGACTGCACTTCACGGCAACCATATGACCTCATCATCTCATTGCGCCAATGGCAGCCCACTAACAGAGAGGCTTTGCCTATTAATTTTAATACTATAACATTTATGTGTCATATATTATAACAGTCAGTGTTCCCTTTTTCCCTTTTACGCTACCTATGTATGTAACGTACATACATTTTTACATTGAAAGTCACTGGAGGTTTTAAAGGCTTGAAATATGAACAGTTCCTAATAATGGCAAGCTAACAGTGCTGTGCTCTGAAATGAGTGTTATAAACTATTATAAAATAATAATTTTAATTCCAGCAGCTACTCCTAATGCACTAATACTATTACTGTCCCACATGATGAGGCTTGCTGGCTTGTTTGAGGTATTTCTCTATCTTATGATGTCAGTTTGGTGCACAGCCATGTTAGCTCGCATTCAGAAGAAGAACATGATGAGGAAAAATATATGCAGGGTTGAATATATTGAGTTAGAACCATTAAAAAAAAAAACAGGTCATGATGGAGGCGATTTTCTGATATCTGATTGATTTTTGGTCATAGAATTTCTAAGAACTACAGAATAACGGCATGGTAACACCTGATCACTGGCCAATACCTGGGTATCAATATTCGCCCTGGACTGTAGAAACATGCTTTGGCCCTGATCTGGCCAATTTCTCTGGTTGCAGTTGTCTCCCCTGTTTGTTTGTTTTTTCTCTGGCTTTGATCTCTGAGCAGGTCTGTTGTTCATTTTCTAGCTAGTTTCAGTTTTAATCCTTCTCTGCTGTCCCGTCCAGCTAGTCTGAGTCTCAGTGTTGCACTACAGGTACTTTAGACACATGGATTTTACAAAATACAGTAAGTATGTTTTGAGGAAAGACACTGGACCATGTCTTCAAGCTGACTATAGGAAATCCTGATGTTGGCTGTGGTACACGGGGCTCCTGCCCAGCTGCTGCCTGGCTGTGAATACAAATCCCATGATCCTCAGGGTGGCAGCCTGATTCTAAAGCTTTATTGATCCAAAAAATAAGCAAGACATAGAAATCTCCTCGTCTCTCTGTGACACACACATGTCATGTTCATATTGATTTCTCAGCATGAAGACGACTTATTCATTCTGATCATTGGAACTTGTAAAACATGGAGGAATCAGCGTTCATGTAGTATTTTGCTGCCTGTATTCACTCCTGCAAGTGTTGGCTTTGGCTGTGTGTTTTGCCGTTTACCAAATAAGATCTTCTTCAGGAAGCACTAGCACTAGTGAATTGCTGTAACCAAGGTTAGGAGCTCCAGCTAGGAGTCTACTTAAGAATTATTACACTTTTTTTCACAAATCTGAGACACTTTGCAGGCACATCATGTTTATGGTCTACCCACACTTTTGTTTTTATATATAAATATATATATATATATATATATATATATATATATATATATATATATATATATATAGTCCTATTATCAGCAATTCTCAGTCCTCTGTCTAAATCTCCTGGTACGGCCGCCAATCCAAGTTAAGGATGTTATTAGGCTAATTGGTTGTTAGGACACTCTTGCTCAATTGTGATGCACAGCTGAAAAACATTCAAACATTCTACTAATAAGTGAGCATTAAAGGGAGAACAACATTCTAGGTTAGTATCTGAAGCATCAGCAGTTGATGGCTTGCTGACCAACTCAAAATGGCCAGAAAGAAACAACTTTCTTTAGAGACCCGTCAGTCCATTGTTGTGTTAAGGAAGAAGATACTCCATTGAAAACAAGAACATACAACTGTGATCCCACTGTGATATATAAAATCAAGGGAGTGTATCAGCTCCACCTTCCTGCTTTGCCTTTATGACCAGCATATGAGCAGATCTACCTGCTAGCTTTCCAGATCTTTCAGGTGTTGTCTTGACCTGCACAGTTCTTCTTAACTTCCTTTTCTTAATGACATGTCGTGATGACCGTGAGAAGCTGCTTAGTTGTAGAAGTTCAGAACTTCAGAGAGTTTATTACTTTGGAGCTGTAATCAGCTGATTCCTAACGACAGTGCTTGATCTTAAATATCCAGTTCAGTTCTTTAAGTTCTTAGACTTTACAGTTGAGTGTGTTTATATAGTGGCTTTTGCATATGCCACTATTTTATGTTTTAAGTTGTATATAAAGTAAGATAACCGTGCATTAGTATTTGCCAAACGTCAGAGATGGCCATATTTTTATGGACAGTTGTGCAAACCTAACAAAACACTGAACCGCTTTCTCAGTTGAGCTTCTATTAGGAAATGAGCGATGCTTGTTTTTCAGTGTGCTGTAGCTTTGTCTCTCAGTTCTTTGCACCAAGTCTTATCAGATGTGTTCGTTTGTAAAGAGTTGAGCTGCTGAGAGAAAGACATGATTAATGATAAAAATTATTTAACTCTCGTATTGATTCAGAAGAGCAGAGTAATTAGGCTGTGTTCTTTTGTGATTCGTTGCATAGATTCTCCTCCCTCGGACTGAGAGAGGGAGAGAGCGCGCATGTAAGAGAGACTGAGAGTGAGTTTCTTTTTTTCTGCAGGGGAACATTTAATTAGTCATTTCAAATGCCGTTCAGATATGATCCGAACCTTTCGCCCATTAGATGAGAGAGAAAAAAAGTGATATCATTACTTGCATATGCATATTACTGTGCCGCCTAATGCTCTGATATCGCTTCCTCTATTAATTTCCAAGAATTAATCACAGATTCTCCCATTTCTGACTGACCTCAGTCTGCGCTTGTGCAATCAGTCCAGTGCTGCTTCACGTAAGGCCTCTAGTTTATGCAGAACTGGGCGTTGATTTTTATTCACAATCACTGGTTATTGCTTAAGACTAGACTGAGTCATAAGGGTTGTGGTTCAGATGGGTCTCTCTGCTGAAAGTCTGAGAAAAATACACTGAAACATCGAATTACTTACTGCTTGATTCTGAATGTTGGGCTTTAAAGTTAAGTTTATAGATATTTGTGAACATATTGTATCTTGTATACCAAAATATTTTTGAACAACATTTTCTATAATGTTCTATAATGTAAATATATTTTAAATAGTGTCGCTATCCAAAGATAAACATGCATTTCCATTTTTTCCAGGTTTACCGATGCTTACAATAGTGTTGCGGCCTTGTACTGCTTGTTTTTGTTGTAGTGGAGCTGAATATTGATATATATGGGCTAAGCGATACTGTGTTAGTGAGAATCGATACAGTATCACTAAACAATATATATATATATATATATATATATATATATATATATATATATATATATATATATATATACTACCTCTCAAAAGTTTGGGATCACAGTGATATTTTCTTGTTTTCAATGGAGTATTTTCCTTCCTTAACACAACAATGGACTGACCTAAAGAAAAACATCCCCATTTTTGAACATGGCAGTTGACATTTACGTGGTTTTTGTATGATGAATGGACCAATAGAAACACTCTAAAATAGCTTGGAAAATATTTCAGTTCCATTGAATTGCATTAAACGTGTTTCTGTCCTCTCCTGTAAAGTTGCTTTTTTTGAAGATGCTTCTTTTTCTTTGAACAATGATGATGTATAGATGCAGTGTTGTCTATCGTCGTTTATCTGAGTTTCGTCTACATGCCCACTAAATTGGAGTGGTCAAGATCCGCTTGTAATCAAATACACATGTACTACGACATGATGAGTTCTCAGGATTAAATTGGCCATAACGTTCATATCACTCCACTGACTTTCACCAGATTAGTTCTGTTATAATCTTTACATGTACATTAATTCAGGCTGCATGGAAGCTCTTGGTAGCTTTTACTTTTGTTTAATAACTGTGATTGTGATGTTTGGCTGTCCAGAGCAGCAGAAAAGGTTAAAGTTCAGTGCGAGTTCTGGCAGAAACACAATCAAACACATCAACTGATCCATAAATGTGTGAATTCCTTTAAATAATACTGCAAACAAAGTAAGAAGAACAAGGTTGTGCATTCGCCAGTTCTTGTTCAAATTTTCAAAGTTCCACCTTAAATGGTGCAGCAGTTACATTCTGGAAAACTGGAAGAAGAATCTAAATGCCAGCATTGTGTAAGAAAGTGCTAATCTAATGTGAGTATACGGATTAAGGACGCTGTGTCTACAGTACTTACTTAGCCTTAACAGTCCCTGTACAAGCAATTAGAAGAACAACCACAGCAATGAGCTCGCTGTGCTTTACCAACCACACAGTCAATTCTACACACATGAGTGTGAGTTGCTGCACTCCCACCATCAACAATCTGTGTATGTATATCTATGTTTGGCTGTATCAACCAATCCCTGGTGATGCCATAGCCATCTGTCGCTGGTAGTCCAATATCACGTAGCTGGCCTCGCTCTGTCTGACCTCTCTCTCATCTCTCAGAGCAGTTCAGTGATGTTATTTTAGCAGAAGATCAGAAAGAAAGCAAGGAGGAAGGAACGTGTACAGCCTTCACCTTCCCAGTGTTGGTGGTATCATTTGCTGGGGGGGAGGAGACTAAACTAGCAGCTGGACTAAAACTCGACTCAGCCTCGCCTGAAACCGCTTGTGAAGTTGTGGGCTGGAGGTTTGAGATCCAGTCTTGACCCAACAGGACCCAACAGAAATGCCCTTGAGCAAGGCACCTAACCCCCAGCTGCTCCCTAAGTGCTGTGGATAGGGCTACCTACCACTCCGGACAGGTGTCCTCACAACCCGCCAGTGTGTGATTGTATATGGGTGATTCACTGCAACCTAGTGTGTGTATATATATGAGTGTTTCACTGCAACCTAGTGTGTGTGTATATGGGTGTTTCACTGCAACCTAGTGTGTGTATGTATATGGGTGTTTCACTGCAACCTTGTGTGTGATTGTATATGGGTGTTTCACTGCAACCTAGTGAGTGTATAAGTGGGTGTTTCATTGCAACCTAGTGAGTGTATAAGTGGGTGTTTCACTGCAACCTAGTGTGTGTGTATATGGGTGTTTCACTGCAACTTAGTGTGTGTATGTATATGGGTGTTTCACTGCAACTTAGTGTGTGTATGTATATGGGTGTTTCACTGCAACCTAGTGAGTGTATAAGTGGGCGTTTCACTGCAACCTAGTGAGTGTATACATGGGTGTTTTACTGCAATCTAGTGAGTGTATAAGTTGGTGTTTCACTGCAACCTAGTGTGTCTATGTATATGGGTGTTTCACTGCAACCTAGTGTGTGTGTATATGGGTGTTTCACTGCAACCTAGTGTGTGTATGTATATGGGTGTTTCACTGCAACTTAGTGTGTGTATGTATATGGGCGTTTCACTGCAACCTAGTGAGTGTATACATGGGTGTTTTACTGCAATCTAGTGAGTGTATAAGTTGGTGTTTCACTGCAACCTAGTGTGTCTATGTATATGGGTGTTTCACTGCAAACTAGTGAGTGTATAAGTTGGTGTTTTACTGCAATCTAGTGAGTGTGTAAGTTGGTGTTTCACTGCAACCTAGTGTGTGTGTATATGTGTGTTTCACTGCAATCTAGTGAGTGTATAAGTTGGTGTTTCACTGCAACCTAGTGTGTGTGTATATGGGTGTTTCACTGCAAACTAGTGAGTGTATGAGTGGGTGTTTCACTGCAACCTAGTGTGTGTATGTATATGGGTGTTTCACTGCAACCTAGTGTGTGTGTGTGTGTATGGGTGTTTCACTGCAACTTAGTGTGTGTATAAGTGGCCGTTTCACTGCAACCTAGTGAGTGTATAAGTGGGTGTTTCACTGCAACCTAGTGAGTGTATAAGTTAGTGTTTCACTGCAACCTAGTGTGTGTATGTATATGGGTGTTTCACTAAAACCTAGTGTGTGTGTGTGTGTGTGTGGCAAATCTAAGGGTTCAGTTTTAAATATTTCAAGTTGGAAACTTGTAGCGGCCCGTTTATCATGAAATATTCACGCAGTGTAAAGAGAAGCAGGTTTTTAAAAAGAGCGATCAAGTAATGAACGCTGTCTTGCACATGTTGTTGAAGTGTGTCTCTGCTGCTCTGTGTGTATTGAGCGCAATGTGGCCCCTTCTTGCAAATGAGGTCATTTCTGCTTGTGCCGAATTGCTGGTGACTTCAAGCGTCCTTTGAAACTACATTAACACGGTGGGAAGGCGCGGTGCCATTCGGATGCAGAGAGAACTGCTTTTGCGTGCTTTCAAACACCAGCAGCATCTCTCCAGACCAGATAGATAGATATAGCTCATGGCTTCAGTGAAGCAGAAGATCGATGATTAGACACATTGTGAGATCCTCGAGGGGTTTGTTTTCAGAGGATGGAGAGGCGGGTACCAAAACGTGTTTGTTAAATGAGAGCCAGGGCCAGACGTGGGCTTCTAAAAGCTTCTGTGTTAATTGGCTCCTGCATGAGGGAAAGATGCTTCTGAGCCCGACTCCATAAGAAGAAAACCAACAAAGGAGACGGCGGATGTTTTTCAGTAGCTTCCCCAGTTCATGGAGACGGATAGTGCTGGTGCGCACACAGAGTCCTAAAAACCGCAGAGTGCTACTCGTGGAGCCGGAGATGAAAGGCAGGAGGTTTCATGGCCCTCAGGACCGGCACTTGACATGTGTATGCGGAGAATAAAACCGCCAGCCAAGTGATCCACCCAGGGGCTTTCAGGGAGTGCCTCTCTGGAGCCATTCCAAATCAAATAATAGCCCCCTCTCAGGAAGGGTCCTCATTCTGCACTCACTCGCGCCCAGTTCCCCTACGGCACGCATTCTTTGCGCGACTTCCTCTCCAGGGGGAAAACAGGAAGAGGGTTGTGGGGATAGAGAATGACGGAATGAAGCTAAGATTAACAGGGGTGTATGATCCTGTTCTCAGGATCAGGGGCCGCATTCAAAGAACGCCGCAGGACTCAGGTTTACTCAGAGTGTTTGGATAAGTATTAAAAGTGCTGAAACGAACCTCAAGAGCCAAAACTGCATGTAGTAGAGCTGAACAATATGCTGTGTGGTAAGCAGTATCACAGTAATGATCTGTGTGATACTGATCTAATGTGCTTATGAACTGACTGACCAATCATAGATGATCTTTAGTAAGTGTGTTGTGGGTGTGGGGACGTGTGGTGAGGCATTGAGCACATCATTTTACAATAAGTAAGAGTAATGTCAGTCAATGAAAGACCTTCAAAGGCCAAACTTTGGAGGTATCGAAAAAACCCTGCTGCAATGATGAGTAAATACTAATATAATATAAAATATACTATATATATATAAAATATACTATATATATATATATATATATATATATATATATATATATATATATATATATATATGTGTGTGTGTGTGTGTGTGTGTGTGTGTGTGTGTGTGTGTGTGTGTGTGTGTGTGTGTGTGTATTTTTTTTACTGTATTTGCTGTGTTTACTCATTATTGCAGATGGGTTTTTTCCATACCTCCAAAGTTTGGCCTTTGAAGGTCTTTCATTGTCAAGTCACATTTCTCTGTATCTTTTTTAATAATAATAGCAATTTTTGTATCTGTTTCTTATTTTCCTTATACACATATGCATATATCTTCTCTCCAGTCTTCTCATAAATGCTTTGTACTTAATAGCTGTTTTGACTGGAAGTTAAGTACATGAAGAGTAATTTTTACAGTTTGTGTTTTGATGTGGACCTGCTGGGTTAGTACCTGTTGTTGGCACGTAGGACTCTTTGTGCATGTTTTCTAAAGGCCAAAAAAAATAGACCTGGAACTTAATTTCATTATTGCTCCACTGGGGTGTTAATGTGAAGCATGGATGCAGGAGTAATCGCTGAAACAGCAGTAGCTGTGACCAGAAATGACTGTGGAGCAAATAGAATTAAGCATCTCGAGGTTAATACTGCTCACCGGGCATCGATCTGTGCCTGTGTGTGTGTGTGTGTGTGTGTGTGTGTGTTCGTACATGGATGTCTCTCTTCTAAATGTATAAACTGTTGGAAGCAGAATTTAAGTTTTTCCTTGGCAGCCATGAAAGAAAGCATGGGGCTGATATGTCAATTGCATTGAGACTGTGCTGTCCTGGTTCAGCTCCATCAGAAGGTGTTCTTGTTTTAAACCTGGCTCCTTTGTGCTCTATATTGTTTTAGCATGAGCTATTCTGCCTGTGAAGAGAAGCGAAGTCTAGACCTTAATTCTGCATGACATCTTTTTGAACATCGTTCATGTTACACACCGATCAGATGTAACATCAAACCCACCTCCTTGTTTCTACAGTGTCTGTCCATTTGATCAGCTGCACTTACAATACAGGAGCACTTTGTAGTTCTACACTTACAGGCGGTAGTGCATCTGTTTCTCTGTATACTTTATTACCCTGTTCTTCAGTGTTCAGGACCCACACAGGACCACCACAAAGCAGGTATTCTATAGTGGTGGATCATTCTCAGCACTGCAGTGACACTGACATGGTGGTGGTGTGTTATTGTGTGTTGTGCTGGTTTGAGCGGATCAGACATGAGACTTCTCACACCTTCCCTCTCACAAATCAGGTTTTTGGTAGTGTGCATTTAATAATCTGAAACTATTGGTAAGCAACACTGAGACTACAGGAAGTGAAAACTTTCAAAAAAAGGCTGTATGGCTGTAAGCATTCACTGTATCAGTGTTCCACAACACAAACACTATTTATCAGCACAATAGTTCACAAATAATAATAATAATAATAATAATAATAATAATAATTACTATTATACACAAAATCTCAATTATGTTGTGTTTATCACGCATAACAGGGGCTACTGTGCTGCAGATAGTAGACTGAAGTATAAAAACACATAACATGTATTATGAGAAAGATATTACATTATTATATATTATAATCAGAAGATTTGTAAGATTCTCTACAACTTTACATTTTACATCGAATCACTCTGAATGCCTTTGTTCTGTGAAGTTGATAGTTCTCTACTGTCCTTTCAGTTCTGAAGCACTTCTCAACCCAATTCCAGCTTAATTGTCTACTTAATTGTCTACTCCAGCTCTGCTTAATTGTTTTCTTTGGTTGATGCCAATAATTTAACTTTCGAAAGCACATGAATCTTTTTCACGAGCAGACGGGACACATTTTCCCACATGGCCGTTTCAGGAATGAGAAGCTGCTCACTGCATCAGTTCTGTTGCAGCTAAAACACATAAATCACTGCAGTAATTATCCAATCAAAGGTTCTTAATATAAGCTTATTCAAATCCAAACGGTGAATTGTTGGCCAGGCAGTGTAATACAGTGTAATTAGAGTTATAAATGTTTCATTTTGGTAAACTCCTGAGGGTCTGGTTTGTTGCCCAACATATCCAGAAACTAGGAAAGAGCCATATGACCGAGATGCAAGCCCAGAAGTCTTTGTTGTAATGCAAAGTGGAAACAGAACTGGTGGAAACTTTTAAATAACTGTAAGTTGTCTGACTTTCAGTGGAAACAAGCTGATATATACTTTTACAATAATAGGTTGTTTCCTATCAGACTAATTAAAACCAGCTGTGCACAAAGATACAGTGTGCATTTCTGACAGGTCTAGACTTATATCTTAGTTTTGTTATGCTACTAATTGGAAAGAATGGGACAGTGCATTGAAAATGGTGTGCCCTTTAACCCGTTGGTGCCAAGTGAATCATATTTGATATGCAAGTTGTTGAGAGCTATAAATCATCACGGTTATCATTTTTTTCCTAATTAACCTGATGTACACCTGAACTTTGCTCAAACCCACACTTTGTTCTGAATTTTAGTGGAGAATCAAAGATTGTAGTAGATACAGAATGTGTAAAACACCTTTGTGCACACACACATATGCACCTTTCAGCTTTTTCCCTTCTACAGGGGGCGCCACAGCGAGTCAACTCGCACTCTAGATTTGGCGAAGTGTTTTACGTCGGCTGCCCGATCAACCTAACCTAACCTAAATAATTAATATAATATAATAATAATAATAATAATAATAATAATAATAATAATAATAATTATTATTATTATTACTACTACTATTATTCACAAAATCTCAATTATGTCGTGTTTATCATGCATAACAGGGGCTACTGTGCTGCAGATAGGAGACTGAAGTATACTGTTATATTGTTATTCGTTTTTTTTTTTTTTCTGCCAGATGGCTGCGTAACTGGCCCCGCAGTTTTCGAAATATCAACACCGTTACAGCTCTAAATTGTCTGGTCTGATTGTGTGATTCAGGCTTGTATACAGCTTTTTGATCGGATGCACGGATTCCAGAACACAACAGATTTTTTCGAATTTTTTTACCCATAGAGAATGAATAGGATGAAAAGTGCACACAAATCTACTGAACTTCTGCTCAACCGACAGACACTGTTTCACGTACACTGACTCAGGGCAGACCCCCGACCATGACTGCAGTTTTGGTTTGACCTGCACTCGTCTGTTAGTCGTTGTTTTTCCATCCTTCCTTTTTCTCCCATAGAGTCCCATTCATTTTCAAGCTCAGCCAAACACCATGGTTTCTTTAAACCTGCAGCCTCCAAACTGCATGTACTCACTCAAGGTAGTTTCCTAAACACACTGACCTGCTTGTCGTTTATTTATCCTTCGTTTCTTGAACTACATAAGCTGTGCAACCATCCTGCGTTTCCTTCAGGAGATACACTTTTCAATTAGTATTATTATTATTGTTATTGTTATTTATTGCAGGTCTAATAAATACAGTATTTTTCATGGTTCAGACTTTAAAGAGTTAAAACAAATGCAACCACTGCCCCATGTATATTTTCCAGAGACAAGATTGTGTTTCTTGTATGAAATCATAAACTAATTTTCAGGTATATTATCTATGGCTCTTACATCCATTCTCCTGGACACATGTCTCGCTTTATTTGTAAATAATGAATATTCAACCAGAGCATCACCATTTTTCATCAGATTAAAGGGCGATAAAGCTGCTGTCGCGAGCGGCGAAGATCTGATGGAAGAACATGGTGCAGAAGATAAAGTGGCCCACGAACGTGATGTTACAGAGGCAGATGAAGGACTAAGTGCGTAGAAGTTGCTTTGCAGCGCATTCATCATAAAACGAGCCATTATGGAAATGGATGGCTCCTGGTGCATTCCCAAGTCTGGTGACATATAGCGTGTGATGCACATTTTTCACCTTTGCATTATGCGTGATCTCCTTTAACGTGGCCCATCGTTCATTTGGAGGGGCCGATTCTATCAGCAGACAGGTTTTGGACTTGTATAAATTGGGTCGTTGTAAATGGCAAATTGCAGCACTGTAGGTAAATTTCAGCGCCCAATTAGACAGCCAGGAAAAGTATAGCACGAGGATTCAGGAGTCTCGACTCCAATGCACTAGAATTGAAGTCCGGTCCTTATTTTACTGAATCCACTATTAAACTTATTCAAATCGAATCCAAATTTTGTTTGTGTCCAATCTTTTTTGGTGTCAAAACCTTTGTTGCTCTCCACTGTTATAAAGGACCCATATCCACAGCCTCCAGCACTAAGGAAGATTTCAGAGGTCAACAAATGCTCTAAATGTTTACAATGTGGAGCCCATTTGGTTAAAACTTTGCCAGGGTTTTGACTGGCTAGTCGTCTTTTGCTGACATGGATTCAAACTAACTGCACATTAAATGTGAGCACAAATTTTTTACAGATGGGGTGGTAGACCCCTTCAAAGCTACCAGACTTGTGGTCTACACATGGTGGCCTCGCAGGCAGCACCGGAGTAGTATGTCAGATTGGAGTAGGGCTTGAATAATAGAAGATGGATTGCTTAGGTCTGCAGATATGTAGCAGGGGAGGTGCTCACAGGTTTTAGTTGTTGAGAAATAGAAAGAAGTAAACATCTTTTGTTGCATCATGTTACACAGAAACCAGCAGCAACTATTATTTCAATCAAGATATTCGGCAAGTAGAGCCTCCTGGGACTTACCTGGACAATAGAAGGTGCATTAAAAAGAGCTTGCAAGCCCAACCAAACCAGCTCAGCTTAGTCACCCTGCTATAGCAACAACTGGATCTGCCCTAGACTCAGGATCTGAATTTAGTGCTTTCTTTGAAAATAGATTTTATTTCTCTTCGGACAAAAAATTGAGTTCACTGCCTGTTCCAGAACCTTCCAAGTTTTTTAAAAGAATCAACAATTTATTCCCTGGATATGTTTGGAATAATAAAAGCCACAATTTAAGTTAATTGATACTTTTTAAACCCAAAGAATTGGGAGGGGCATCGTTACCTAATTTGCAACTTTACTATTGGTCTGCTCAACTAAAACATATGATAAGCTGGTCTATGGACAGAAGTGACTCACGGTGGATAGCTATAGAATCCTACATGTCAAGACAACTTGGCTCATTACCATTTGTCTACAACTTTCATAAGATCCAACCTACCTATAGATAATTATTTAGTTCTAAATATGCTGGAAAGACATAAAAAAATACTTAAACATCCCAGATGATGTATCCTTATGGTCCCCATTAGCCCTTAACCCTGATCTTCCTCCACTGATTAGAACCATTGGCTCTCTGGGTTGGAGATCAAGAGGAATAATACATCTCTCACAGTTAGTCACAAAAGACATATTTAGATCATTTGAAGAATAAAAAATTGTTTTGATATACCAAATGAAGAGTTTTACAAATTTTCAAGATTTGTTTTTTATAGACCTTGTCAGGTTTGGGCGCCTTGTCCTACAATGCTTTGAGAACCCTACGGGAACATGACCTTACCATATCTTTTAGTGCTGATGATAAGTGTCGGGTATGTAATTCATTCACCATTTTAATTTACCAGACTTAACTAGACTTTTTTTAACACAAATTTTTTTTTTCACTATGATTACAAAAAGGAGTGGTGGGCCGGGGGATGGGTGCAGTGGAAGGGTATTATTTTTTTAGACTTGTGCATACAAAGAGGGATGTTGTTTTGTTATGTTTGTTAAGTCTACACTATTCATAACATAAAGAAAGTATTAAAAAAAAAGGTTAGTTTTTGTTTACACATAAATAAGGCGTCTGTACTTGTGTTACATCCAGCCAGAGACACAGTATTGTAACAATAATTGATCATTTCTTATATCATCATTATAATATCTGACATCACATTATATGATCAGTATCATGCAGCCCTGCTACTTGGCAGCACTAACTTGGTAGTATTGATGTGTCCTTGCTCTGCGGAGTCAAGGACACAGCTCTCAGTCTCAGTTCTCAGTGCCCTCCCACTTTATATCACATAAAAGGTTCCCTTTGTGTTCAGACAGCGCAGGCAAGGGCAATTACACTGCACAATTATTATATCCCACGATTATTATATTCCACAATTATCTGCAAATGGACGCTGTTCTATTCTTCGTTTGGCTCGTTTTCATTACCTGGCCATTGCAGTTCAGGTGACTGAATGTGTTGTGTATTGGCTATGCTGGAGGGAGCCTTATCCTCCGTTTCCTGCCCAGTGCTACAGAAAAGAGGCCATCAACAACACTGCCAGCATCCTTAGCTGAGGAGGACCATTCACAGCCACCCATAGAGGCCTTGGTTTTTTGTTTTTTTTTCTGAGCCAGCATTGTTTCTATTGATGTACGGTAACGAATTGTGCATTGTTAGTAACGCTGCGCTGTGTGTAGTAGGGAGATGTATTGTCAGTGGCTGCTCAGCCTCGTTCTTTGCGCTTTCACTGAACAGTGGATGCATAATTCCAAATCACAGTTGGCGAATTTATTGCTCGAGTCAACACACGGCTGTGGTTCAGGGGTAGCAGTGGGCTTTCGAGATATTATAGTCCATGATTACATAAAAGGGTCATTGTGCATGTGTGGGTTCGTGTGTTTGATTATGCCCATGTGCGCTATAAAGCTCTGCAGCATGGCTTCTTTTGTTGGGTGCGATCTCCATTTGGCATGGGCTTCAAAGCCCAGCTTTGTAGTCGACCCATAAATGGAGGAACAGAAGAGAAAAGCGGCGGTTTAAGCGAACACGCGGAGAGCTAACCACCAAATAATGACGATTCACAGCGTTATTCATATCGTTGACCCTCATAAGAAAGCAAGCCAAGCTGCGTGATGTCTGAGGACCCTAACAGGAGCGGCGTTCGCGCAGAGCGGCGCTGGCCGATTTGAAAAGGCGCTCAAACTGAGATGGATGGCTGTAATTTCTATCCTATTAAAGCCCTGAGCGAACCCATTTAGCATTAAGGCATGACGGAGGAAAATGGACAGCAGGGCTGGCGAGACTGTCCATTTGGAATTTTACATCACGGCCCATAAAATATGGATGGAATTCACACGTTTGGTACAGTGCGTGGCAAAGAAAGCGTCTTCGTCGAGGATTTGAAACAAACTTTGAAGCTGCAGAGCATCCTTCTTTCTTTTTTTATGTTTAAAGCCAGAATGACACTACTTAGAAGCAGCAGATGCACTTACAGCCAAGTTTACCTCATGTTAAGGTCTTTTACATAACCAGGATTTTTTTACTTTTCCAAGAGGGAATTGGATGTTGTTGATGCTGGCTAGCTTTGTGCAAAGCATTTCTGTCAGTTGAGCTAATTTTAGCAGGCTTTTCATTATTCAGTGTGATGAATTACGAATTCCTGCCATTCGCTTTGCCGATTTCTGCCCATGCAGCGGGTAAATATGCAAAGCCTTTTGGCCCCTGTGTGCTACATTACAGAGGCACCCAGTGACTAATGCCTTAATGTCTCTAAATGGATCCCTTTCACAAGCCATTTATTCGCTTGCTCACACATCATCATCTCCGGCAGCGTAGAGGGACGTGGACGTTGTTTTCACCTAAACACACAGGTATGGAGATAAAGGAGGAGGGACGAGCTCATCTACTATTCTGACCACAAAGTATGTTTGGATCAAGAAAGCACGCTTAGCCACAGACCCCCGTTTTCAGGAGGCAGTTGGGTGATGAATCCTGGGTGACTTCACTGTACATACTTTCCGCCAGTGCTGCCTTTTTTCTGGGCTCTACTGTGTTATTAGTTGAAGGCGACGGATGTGCATGGAAATGTATCATTCCAGTGTTTTCTGATGTTCTTCTTGTTTAATTTGTGAAAAGAAACATCAAAGATGACCCAGAATATCGAGATAGAAGACGTAATTGATTCCATTTCTGCTCTGGAGGTTAGTTGAGAGATTTGTTTCTGTCTGCACTTGTGTTGCATCCAGTCAGAGACATATTATTTATAAATAAATTCATATATTTACTTATCATTTATTCATTCTTGTATCATTATTGTGATATCTGACAGCTTGAACACTGGATTTTATGTTTAGTATAGGGCTGGGTATCGCCACTGATTTCCCAGATCGATTTGATCCCGATTCACAAATTCCCAATTCAATCCGGTTTCCGATTGGATTCAATTCAATATCGATTCATTTAGGGATATTTCAGTTACAATAATATGTTTTGTTTAAACATGAAAAGAGATTTTCAGAGAACTAATGTGGTAAATGTACAAGGAACATTCAACCTACCATTACTAAAAACATTAGTGTTTATATGTTTATATACCGTCCTGGTTTCTGAATCCAAAATGTAGCCAGACATCTGCTTTCAAGTTCTGGGGTGCCTTCACTTGTGCTCCAGCCATGCTTAACTGATGTGCCCTGATGGCCCCCAGCCAGATCTCGTTGCGCTAATTTTAAAGATCGATCTCGGGTTTATACGAATCGATATCAGATTATTCAAATGAAGATCGATTTGAATCGAAAAATCACTTTTTTAAACACACCCCTAATAGTGGAGACCTACTACATTGGTAGTATTGCTCCGCTATTTCAAGGACATTCACCCAACAGTGTCTTGTGGGGCACATCCTATGACCACTAATAAGGACTAGAGGATGACCAACACAGATGAGCTGTGCAGCAACAGATGAGCTATCCTCTCTGACTAGGTAAGGTAGGTGTGTCTAATAGAGTGGACTGTGAGTGGGCACAGTGTTTAAACACTCCAGCAGCACTGCTGTGTCTGATCCACTCGCACCAGCCCAACACCGCTAACACACCACCACCATGTCCCTTGGGGGTGTTGATCATTGAAGTACAGGGTAACAAAGTATACAGAGAATCAGATGGACTACAGTCCGTGAGTGTAGCTCCCAGGGCCGGAGTGGGTCTCTTTTTCAGCCCTGGAGTTTCATGCCCAAATCCATCCCATGTTTTCGTTGGAGGAGGTATTTGAATAAATGAAACAGCAGATAGCTTTTACAATGCCTTTTATTGAATATAAGTTCAGGTATATGTTGGAAAGTTAACAGAAAGCACTTCACTTAAACATGTTTAATATATTAGTTATTATACAGAGTTTAAATAACTGTTAGACTATCGTCTACCTGTCCGTTCAGTAAACATGGCCTCCTCAGGATCATCAGTAGCGTTGGAAGGGGTTTGCTGTTCCGACGCTACACAAACATTCCATTAATGTGTTTGGCTATTAATATATTACACTATGTCTAAATTATGTCTTATTTAAAACTGGATATTTGTGATTAATGGTGTATATTGGGCTCTACACAATAAACTATGCTAAGCTGTCATTGCAAACGTTGCGCAATAGCCTTACATTGACAATATAGACTTATTTCCATATCTCTGTTTAGCAGCTGAACTGGGGGTCTGTCCTCTGGAACACAGGTCTGTTCATTTCACACATTTGGCAGCATCTTCTTCCAACATCTTTCTTTTTTTTAACCTGTCCTTTTCGGCTCCACCTGGCCTCTTTCTGCCCTCCATTACCACCGACCGACGCTTGGCGCTATTCTGTTGCTATATTCAATTTCACCGCTCCAGAAAAGACGACTCGTGGGCGCAACTTACTTAAACTTACGTTTAAATTTGGGAGGGAAGAAGTCCCTCAGATGGTAGAACCCACCTAATTTACTGCGATGTAGGGGCTGTGCTGTGAGATGAATAGAGAATTAATTCATAGTTGAATGGAGAATGAATGCAAGCAGAAGATTAGATAAGTGATAGATAAGTGTCAAAATTATTTTTTCCTACCGACTGGCCCAAACTCGAGATTGACATGAGCCGGCCCATCAGGAATCTTCCCAAATCTCCCGATTAGCCCCTCCAGGCCTGGTAGCTCCTATATGGTAAGAGGAGCTGATAAAATGGAGAGTGTGTGTAGATACAAGGAAGGGGGATTAATGTTATGGCTGGAGGGGGTTTTAATGTTATGGCTGGAGGGGGTTTTAATGTTATGGCTGGAGGGGGTTTTAATGTTAAACACATTTAGCTATAGACGCCTGTTTTCAGGGGGCAGTTAGACGATGAATCTTGGGCGACTTCCCTGTACATGCTCTCCGGCTTCTACTGTGCTATTAGTCGAAGGTGGCGGATGTGCATGGAAATGTAGCATTCCAGCGTTTTCTGCTGTTCTTCTTGTTTAGTTTGTGGTACAAAACATCAAAGATGACCCAGAATATGGAGACAGAAGACATAATTGACGCCATTTCTGCTCTCATTTAGAAACACAGCTCAGTCTCTCTCTCTTTTTTTTCTTGTTAGAAACAATATAGTAGCACTCATTTACGTACGTAGCTCATCAAACAGCTGCGTGGTTGCAGAACTCCAGCACGGCTCTGCTGTGTTGTATAGAGCTCTCAAACAGCGGCGGGATAAATGGCACTGTTCCATGTCTAAATGAATTCAACTTAGCTGGCTGTCGAGAGGAGCTCCAACCTGCTCTGCTGAGTCCCCATCTGCGGTAGAGACACTATCACACCTCACCGACTCCTTCTACTCAGGACTGCTCAGATACTGCTACTGATGCTTTGTATTAGCTTCTCCAGCAGCGTGGATCACAAAGGAACAATTGAGCTCAACGCTAAAGTCTGTTAGGTCTGTTTCTCTCCGTAGGCCTCATTAAAAAGCTGTACTCCGAAGTTGCCTCTGCTGTTTAAAGGCACGGCATCTCATTTACCTGCTAGGGGTTTTTAAGCCCACCTGCCCTTGACATAACCCGCTGAATTATGGGTAAAGCCCCCCACCCCTCCACCCGCCTCCCCGATCATTCATTCATATCTAATAGAGGTGAAAAGACAAACGGCACGCGTTTGTTTGAATTGTCCTTGAGCTGCTGGTGAGTGTTTAAAGCCTCTCGCGGACGACGCTGAGAGAAGGAACGCGCGCACTCGCAAATCAATGGCTGACAGTAAAATATGGGCACGTTTTAAGTGACTTGGGCAGCCGCAGCATTCCACAAGGGGAACATCCTTATCATGCAGAAACAGGCGCGAAGATTAGAGGGAAATTATTAAAACGGATTTAAGCTCTAAACGGGTGCTCGCCGTCACCGCTCAAGATTTATGAACCTGCTTCATTATTCGCAAGCACTTTGTCTTGTCGGAGGAAGAAAAAAAAAAGAAAAAGAAAAGGGAGCCCGCCACTGCCCACCAGAGCTACACAAAACCTGGCATGCCACTCGCAGCAGGCTGGGTGATACCCCACGCTTTCAATGGGGTTTTATACCTTAGTCTGATTCACACAGCGCTGGGTGCTCACTTCATTATGCCTCTATGACCGATTCATTAGCGTCTAGCCGCAGAACATGACTACAATTATGTGTCTGCTTGAATACAAGCCAAGTCTGCGCGCAACACAGTGATCAGTGTCGTCTCACCAGCGCACGCAGAATTCTCCTGCGTCCCCTGATTTTTTATTTATTTAATGTTATTTATTTTTTCATACTAAAGATGTCAGTCGAGACTAAAATCATGGAGACAGATCTCTGTGCCTCGAAAACAATCAACAGATCACTGAAGCATCCAAACACTTTATGCCATAAACAACACGTCCTGCCTCGGCTTCACTCTCGCACTTACTCACTCATCACTGTGTTTATAGTGAGATTGAACTGACCCTTTTTCTTTATGACACTTTCCCCTAATTTCCCCCCCAATACAGTTCCTGCTGCTAGCTGAATTCATGATACTACCACATAGATAGACAGATAGATACTTTATTGATCCCAGAGGGAAGTTCAAGGCATCCAGTAGCTCTTTCACATGTGCACAATGTAAACAAGACAAACTAGGACAGTTACAACAAAAAACTAAAAAAAAATAGTATTCTGATGACTGATATAGGGGTCTGGAGTATAACAGTGATAACTGATATAGGGGTCTGAAGTATAACAGTGTCTGATAGCTGATATAAAGGTCTGGAGTATAACAGTGTCTGATAGCTGATATAAAGGTCTGGAGTATAACAGTGTCTGATAGCTGATATAAAGGTCTGGAGTATAACAGTGTCTGATAGTTGATATAAAGGTCTGGAGTATAACAGTGTCTGATAGTTGATATAGGGGTCTAGAGTATAACTGTCTGATAGCTGATATAGAGGTCTGGAGTATAACAGTGTTTGATAGCTGATATAGAGGTCTGGAGTATAACAGTGTCTGATAGTTGATATAGGGGTCTAGAGTATAACAGTGTATGATAACTGATATAGAGGTCTGGAGTATAACAGTGTCTGATAGTTGATATAGGGGTCTAGAGTATAACAGTGTCTGATAGCTGATATAGAGGTCTGGAGTATAACAGTGTCTGATAGCTGATATAAAGGTCTGGAGTATAACAGTGTCTGATAGTTGATATAGGGGTCTGGAGTATAACAGTGTCTGATAGTTGATATAGGGGTCTGGAGTATAACAGTGTCTGATAGCTGATATAGGGGTCTAGAGTATAACAGTGTCTGATAGTTGATATAGTGGTCTGGAGTATAACAGTGTCTGATAGCTGATATAGAGGTCTGGAGTATAACAGTGTCTGATAGTTGATATAGGGGTCTGGAGTATAACAGTGTCTGATAGCTGATATAGGGGTCTAGAGTATAACAGTGTCTGATAGTTGATATAGTGGTCTGGAGTATAACAGTGTCTGATAGCTGATATAGAGGTCTGGAGTATAACAGTGTCTGATAGTTGATATAGGGGTCTGGAGTATAACAGTGTCTGATAGTTGATATAGGGGTCTGGAGTATAACAGTGTCTGATAGTTGATATAGTGGTCTGGAGTATAACAGTGTCTGATAGCTGATATAGAGGTCTGGAGTATAACAGTGTCTGATAGTTGATATAGTGGTCTGGAGTATAACAGTGTCTGATAGCTGATATAGAGGTCTGGAGTATAACAGTGTCTGTTAGCTGATAAAGGGGTCTGGAGTATAACAGTGTCTGATAGCTGATATAGGGGTCTAGAGTATAACAGTGTCTGATAGCTGATATAGGGGTCTGGAGTATAACAGTGTCTGATAGTTGATATAGTGGTCTGGAGTATAACAGTGTCTGATAGCTGATATAGAGGTCTGGAGTATAACAGTGTCTGATAGTTGATGTAGGTGTCTGGAGTATAACAGTGTCTGATAGCTGATATAGGGGTCTAGAGTATAACAGTGTCTGATAGTTGATATAGTGGTCTGGAGTATAACAGTGTCTGATAGCTGATATAGAGGTCTGGAGTATAACAGTGTCTGATAGTTGATATAGTGGTCTGGAGTATAACAGTGTCTGATAGTTGATATAGTGGTCTGGAGTATAACAGTGTGTGATAGCTGATATAGGGGTCTAGAGTATAACAGTGTCTGATAGTTGATATAGAGGTCTGGAGTATAACAGTGTCTGATAGTTGATATAGAGGTCTGGAGTATAACAGTGTCTGATAGCTGATATAGTGGTCTGGAGTATAACAGTGTCTGATAGCTGATATAGGGGTCCGGACAAAAGACTTCCTCAATCTGTTTGTGGAGCAGGACTGGGACAGCAGTCTGCTACTTAATGAGCTCCTCTGCGTGATGATGGCGCTGTTCAGAGGGTGGTCAACATTATCTATGATGGTGAGCAGTTTACTGAGGGTTCTTCTCTTTGCCACTGATGTAAGACACTCCAGCTCTGTTCCCAGCACAGAACCAGCTTTCCTCACCAGCCTGTCTAGTCGACCAGCGTCCTTCTTCTTAATGCTGCTTCCCCAACATACCACAGCAGAGAAGAGGACACTGGCTACCACAGACTGGTAGAACATTCTCAGGAGTTTTCAGCAGACCCTGAAGGATCCAAGCCTCCTCAGGAAGTAGAGCTGTGTTCCCAGAAATTTGTAGTTCCTGACCACCTCCAAATCGACCCCCTGAATAGAGACTGGCTGCGGTGACCAAGGAGGCTTGTATGTGCCCTCTATATATTATATGAAGCCGGTCAGGTATATTTTCAAACTTCAACACAGCACGTCAGCTAACAGACACCCACTTTGGCTAGAATCTCACTAATTGATGAGGGAGAGGGAGGGCTGACTCCCAGCCATGGATGGTTACAGCACTACCAGGGATCCTACTATATCATGCCCTTATTATGGGGGCTGCCCCAATAATTCCTAAAAAGTTTTCAAACTGTCACCTGATAATAACCAGGAGATGATTTTAGAACATTTGGCATTGTGGCTGCTAACAAAGCGGGTCCCTCTCTGAGTTCTATGAAGCCAGTCAGGTATATTTTTAACTGCAACACAGCAGCCAACTCTGTTACATCAGACGCCCATTTTGGCTAGAACCTCACCAAGTGATGCTCACCCAGAGAGAGAGGAAGAGAGGCCTGTAGTGTGTTCTCAGACTCCCAGCCAAATTCTGGTTCCATTGACGTACATTAAAGTCACTATTTTGGAGATGCTGGTTTTCCTTGGACAGTGATGATAGATCATATTCAGTTATTAAGTTCTTGTGGTACATTGTTTGCCAGCTTTTCATTTGAGATGGAGAATTAAAGGGTGTCCAAATGCACTGTTCATTTGTCCCCCTCCCTTTGTCCAGTCATTATTAGTTTTACCTCTGTCTTGTTATACTTCCCTTTATATGTCCTGTGGTTTACTTACTTTGTTACAATGTCTTATCTGCTTTTGTGTATTTCTTCTATTTATGTTCATACTAGTCTGTTTTCCTGCTTTGAATAGTATTGTTACTCCAGTTTTGAGGTGTTTTCTCTGTTTTAGATGTTGCTTTCTGTCTTGTTACAGTTGTTACAATAAGTTTAAAAAAAGAAATATAGTTCATTTACGTTCATATGCCTCCAGCAGTTAAATGTAATAATTTAAAGCAGTCACTTTACTAAAAACCTAACTTTTTTTTAATTGACACTGTATTACTGCCGCTACGCCTGTGCAGGACAGCAGGATATCTGAACTGCAGCCTGTGCATCTGCTGGATTAACACATCTGCATATTCAACACTCAGTTATTTTGCATGCTTGGTTGTGTCCTAATTGGTTTTCTTAACTGCCCATATAATGAGATTACATGCATCATCAAGCACATCATATCGTATGTCTATTCACTGTATCTGCAGTGCGGAAGAAGAATTTATGTGCTTTGGTACTCGGAAAGAAGCAGCGATAAAATGAAATGGTTTGCCACCAGTTTATATTCCTGTTTATAGAAAGCCAGCTGCTGCATATATGCCTTCATGTGAGTTTAGGCCTTTCACCTGTTGCAGCGATGACAAACAACGTGTTCTAATTTAATACAAATTGTACTCTACCTGCTTTTCAACACCTGTTGAGAGTGCAGATTTATAAGCTGCTGTTAATTTCATATGTCAGGAGAAATGAGAAACAAAGCTATTTGACTTATAAGACTTGATGTTGTGCTCATATATAAAAATCTCTATATATTATACTACATAATCTTAATACACTGTGCAAAATTCTGAGGCCCCTAAGCTAACTGTTAAAGGCTTTATCTTATCAATAAGTGTATTTTCACCAGTAAGAACACCAGATATGATTAGAACAGATGTAAATAATCATACATACAATATAAAGTACCATGGATATCTTATTGTGAGAGAAGTAGATCATATCTTGAGCTCCAGAACAAAGTGTAGTTCCAGATTTCTCCTGGACGCCCCAGACATTGTATGACATTGTATTGAATTCAGTTCCTTCAGCAGCAATCTAGATTCAGCTTAATGAAGTACTGAGCAGTCAAAGCAGGTATTAGATGAGAACTGTAAATAATACTGGGTTGATTCCACAAGGAGAAGCTTGGAAAGGGTTAAATAAACACACTGACAGAAGTACTCTTAAATAAGCAAATAGAAAATTCATTTTGAATAGCTTTTTAATATAGTGTCCTCAGGAGCCTAAAACTTACTGTGTGTCCTTTTCATTGGTGCCATGTTGAGACACGTTACGATGGTCAGAATTTGATAGTAGAAAAAATTTAAGCAAATTCAGAAATGCTTGCTTATGATAGATGTTTGATAGGATATAAATTGAATGTATATATACAGTCGTGTAATAAAAAAAAGTTAACACATTTAACATAATGGCATTTATATTTTTACCAATAAAGTCTTAAATCAAACTTTCTAATTGACCATATATTTATTCTCTTCTCAATGGGGATTGCACTTGCACTGGACTGTATTTAACCTCCTATATTATTATTAGATATATTACCTATAAGCTGATTGTATTACATTACCTAGAAGCTGATTTCTCTGTGTATATCGATGTATATCAACATTTGTGGAATTACAGTAAATAAATAAACAAAATACAACATTATCTGTACTTTTGTTTATTATTAGATAAATCCAATTAAAGATCACTTTACAACCTAAACAAGATACTTTACATGGTACTCTCAGAAAACATATATTCGTATATAACTTAAGTTATACGTGCAATGTCTGGATTATATACATATATCACCTAAATACATATATTGGGGGTATAATGCTGAAATAAAATGCCAATAATGTAAGTTAAGGTTTTCTGACTAGACAAGACTAACATTAACATTAGACAGTAAGGCTGTGTACCAAACAGCACCCTCTGGAACATTACATACTGCATTACTGAAAGCACTTCTAACACTGGTGTCCTTTTATTTATTTATTTACTTATTTCTTTTATTTATTATATATTATTATTTATATATTTAGTGTAGTAGCAGTCTGCAGTTTGGGGCGTGGCCAGAGAGTAATGTAATTTTATGTTTCAGAGTACTTTCTGACTAAAGTTATATAAACACTAGCTAACCCAAACCCTCCTAGTCTGTTACCATAACAACACATTATACTAAAGCTGTTTGGTTAAAGAGTTTGGGTCAGTGAAGCTGCTGACGGCAGGATATTTCTGAACAGGCCTCCACACGTCTCAATACAAGCCTTAGCAAGTGAAAGACCCAGACCACCTAACAGCCAGAGTCAGTTGCTAACAGCAAACACAGCGCATGAACTGCAAAGGCTGCCAAAACGCGTGTTTAAAATAAAAATATTTCCTGTTTCTGATATTACCTGTTCCTAATATTGGGTGGAACATGTCCCCACCCAACCCCCCCAAGGTCCCTACGCCAATGTCTCCAGGTATCAGCACTGGCCCTTGGTTCTGCCAGTGTTTGAGCTCAAGGTTAGTTTATATTTAAACCTGTTTGCTAGAGACACATACTCTAACCAAACACAAAGCACTTTTGTAAGTCGCTCTGGATAAGAATGCCCTCTAAATGTCGTGAATGTATTAACCCTGGACCTCTAAGAGGTAATGGGCAGCACGTGAGCTGGTACTCGAGCCTGAAACCCTGTGTTAGAGCACAGTATCCGCGTCAATGGGGATGATTGGGAATAAGCTCTGGTAAAGCGGCTCGTCAGTGTCAGAAGTGTGCTGCCTGAATGATTTAATGAATGAAATTAAGCTCTGTTGTTTACCGACAGCAGCGCGTGTAAGGTTGTGTACTGGTTGCGTGTGGCTGTCTGTGGGTGCCAGCGGTGGGCATAATAAGTCACGAACAACAGACCCTGCCTGCTCCACAAAGCTCTTTCACTGGCCTTTTGTTTGACTTATTTCAGCCCTGGTCCACCAGGACCCTGCAGCTGTCAGTTTTTTAATAAGCTATCCATCACGATTTCATGCATAACTCATGGCTGTTTTGTGTGGCACAGGGCCACTGCAGGAGCAGTGTTGTTGAGGGGAGCTGCACAAGCCATAGCTTGTCTTGTGCTCCAGAACACTGATGCTAAAGTAAACGGCCATGAAGGACATTCATTGGCCATTGGTGATAGAAGTGTAATGGCTTTGTTTTGCCATATTCATGACAAATATGAGCAGAAATCAGTTTTTGTTTGTCCTTTGTTTGTTTGTCATGTAGGTATATATATTCAGTTACATTAGATGGAAATATGTCATTGCATGCAACACAAGTATAAGAACATTTGGTGGGATTATCTTCCCCGAGCGGATGAATCTGAGCATTTAGAGCATGTTGCAAGAGTATTCAAAGAGAACTCAGTCAAAACTTGGTGAAGAATGTGTCTTCTAAGAGTGCCAGTGAATTATGTACCATTGATATTATATCTAACGTTACTAAATTCTACAACCACTTTGAATGCAGTGTCATCCTGAACAACATTTTACGGTGAAGTCCTGGGTTCATCAGGGATGCATCATGTCACCTTTGCTTTTTCTTATGACTATTGATTGGATAATGAGACAGACTACATCGGATAGACCTAGAGGCATTAAATGATCTGAGATTACTTACCTCGAGGTTCTCGACCTTGCCGATGACCTGGCAGTTCTATCAGCCAATTACCGTGACCTTCAGGATAAAACTAACCAGCTCAGTACATTTGCCAACCAGACAGGCTTGTATATTAGTAACACAAAACTGTTCTGCTGTCCGGTTCTGAATGCTGGTGCACAGTAAAGAAAGACATCCAGAAGGTAGCTACATTCCACAACAAATGTCACAGGAAGATATGTAAAATTTTACTGGCCAGAGAAAATCAGCAATGCTAACCATTACAAGAAGATCAATTGTCAAAGCATTCTGCTAGACCTCAAAAGAAGAAGACTCGGTCATGTGATCCGGATGACGGATAACCGCATCTCAAAAGTAGCACTGAAATGGAGACCCCAGGGAAAGAGGAGACTGGGAAGACCCAGTCCCTATCAAATTCAACCAGACTCTTGTTATTAACTTAGTGGTGTAGTGGTTAGTATGGTGGTGTAGTGGTTAGTATGGTGGTGTAGTGGTTAGTACGGTGGTGTAGTGGTTAGCACGGTGGTGTAGTGGTAAGTATGGTGGTGTAGTGGTTAGTACGGTGGTGTAGTGGTTAGTACGGTGGTGTAGTGGTTAGTATGGTGGTGTAGTGGTTAGCACGGTGGTGTAGTGGTAAGTATGGTGGTGTAGTGGTTAGTACGGTGGTGTAGTGGTTAGTACGGTGGTGTAGTGGTTAGTATGGTGGTGTAGTGGTTAGCACGGTGGTGTAGTGGTTAGTTTGGTGATGTAGTGGTTAGTATGGTGGTGTAGTGGTTTGTACGGTGGTGTAGTGGTTAGTTCGGTGATGTAGTGGTTAGTACGGTGGTGTAGCGGTTAGCACGGTGGTGTAGTGGTTAGTTTGGTGATGTAGTGGTTAGTATGGTGGTGTAGTGGTTAGTACGGTGGTGTAGTGGTTAGTACGGTGGTGTAGTGGTTAGTTCGGTGATGTAGTGGTTAGTATGGTGGTGTAGTGGTTAGTACGGTGGTGTAGTGGTTAGCACGGTGTTGTAGAGTTTGGATGGTGGTGTAGTGGTTAGTACGGTGGTGTAGTGGTTAGTATGGTAATGTAGTGGTTAGCACAGTGGTGTAGTGGTTAGTTTGGTGATGTAGTGGTTAGTATGGTGGTGTAGTGGTTAGTACGGTGGTGTAGTGGTTAGTACGGTGGTGTAGTGGTTAGTTCGGTGATGTAGCGGTTAGTACGGTGGTGTAGCGGTTAGCACGGTGGTGTAGTGGTTAGTACGGTGGTGTAGTGGTTAGTTCGGTGATGTAGTGGTTAGTACGGTGGTGTAGTGGTTAGTATGGTGGTGTAGTGGTTAGTATGGTGGTGTAGTGGTTATTACGGTGGTGTAGTGGTTAGTACGGTGGTGTAGTGGTTAGTTCGGTGATGTAGTGGTTAGTATGGTGGTGTAGTGGTTAGCACGGTGGTGTAGTGGTTAGTTTGGTGATGTAGTGGTTAGTACGGTGGTGTAGTGGTTAGTATGGTGGTGTAGTGGTTAGTACGGTGGTGTAGTGGTTAGTACGGTGGTGTAGTGGTTAGTATGGTAATGTAGTGGTTAGCACGGTGGTGTAGTGGTTAGTTTGGTGATGTAGTGGTTAGTATGGTGGTGTAGTGGTTAGTTTGGTGATGTAGTGGTTAGTATGGCGGTGTAGTGGTTAGTACGGTGGTGTAGTGGTTAGTACGGTGGTGTACTGGTTAGTTCGGTGATGTAGTGGTTAGTACGGTGGTGTAGCGGTTAGCACGGTGGTGTAGCGGTTAGTACGGTGGTGTAGTGGTTAGTATGGTGGTGTAGTGGTTAGTACGGTGGTGTAGTGGTTAGTATGGTGGTGTAGTGGTTAGTATGGTGGTGTAGTGGTTATTACGGTGGTGTAGTGGTTATTACGGTGGTGTAGTGGTTAGTACGGTGGTGTAGTGGTTAGTTCGGTGATGTAGTGGTTAGTACGGTGGTGTAGTGGTTAGTACGGTGGTGTAGTGGTTAGTATGGTGGTGTAGTGGTTAGTATGGTGGTGTAGTGGTTAGTATGGTGGTGTAGTGGTTAGTATGGCGGTGTAGTGGTTAGTACGGTGGTGTAGTGGTTAGTACGGTGGTGTAGTGGTTAGTACGGTGATGTAGTGGTTAGTACGGTGGTGTAGTGGTTAGTAAGGTGGTGTAGTGGTTAGTACGGTGGTGTAGTGGTTAGTATGGTGGTGTAGTGGTTAGTATGGTGGTGTAGTGGTTAGTATGGTGCTGTAGTGGTTAGTATGGTGGTGTAGTGGTTAGCACTGTCTCCTCACAGTAAGATGATCTGGGTTGGATTCCCGGATTCCGGGTGGTTCTGTGTGGAGTGTGTATGTTCTCTCCGTGCTTGAGTGGGTTTCCTCCGGGTACTCCGGTTTCCTCTCACAGTCCAAACACATGCATGTTAGGTCGATTGGTGGCTCTAAATTGCCTGTGAGTGTGTGTTGGCCATGCGATGGACTGGCGACCTGTGCTTGATGTACCCTGGTCCAGCCCCTCTGTGACCCTGACTAGCAGCAGATGGATGGATGATTTTGACCGGCCTGTTATTGAGAATGGTCACTAGACTTCTGGTGAAATGCATTAGATGCAAATGTGGACATTATTCCATCATCCGTGTACAAAACACAAGCAGAACCTACAGTATGAGCTGCATTACAAGGGTGGAGGAGGCAGAGACAAGTATTATCATTCTACTAAAAGGTCTAGAGATTTGAAGTGCCTCATTCATCACTGGTCAGTTCACCCTCACCTCAGGCAGGTGCTGCGTGTGCACCCACGCTTTGATCTTCATGATGCACCGCAGAAACTTCCGTTGCCATTTAAATTCCTGCCGGCGAGCACAATTTGATCTGTTTCCTGTAATGAAGGACGATTTAACCGAGATTGCTTTCTGCACTCACTGCCTCCTTCTTAGCCCCCCAACTTTCAATGACTTTGTCAAGAGCGTTCTTTGAAGCTCCTCAGGTGTCTTCTCTGGTCATAACGTAATTAAATGTCCATTACATTCCATTCCACACGTTTCGCTCGCAACTCCCCGCTTTATTTAAATATATGAAACCATGGCATGCCCGGCAGCTCTCATTGAGGACAGAATCTCGGGGCTTTGTTGAAAGGCTCCCAGTAATTCCTTCGGAGAGACACTTAAGCGAAAGTACATTTTAATGGACTGAAATGGAGCGAGGGTGCTGGAGTCTTGTCAATAACTGTTATTCTCCAGCGCTGAGGACATTGATTTCCTCTGAATAATTTAGACTTCTGATATCTCTTTTGTTGGCCTGTCGCTCCGGCTAAACACGTCACCCTCTAGTGCTTTTTAATTCCTCCTGTGCGCTCCGGCGGGGCTCTTAATGCTGACGAGGGTCGACTGCTTGTTTAGTTCGGTATGCATTACACACTGCAGAGGCTTTAGATTCTTTGTTTAGCATTTAAAGATGTTTTTAGAACATTTTAGAAACTTTGCAGGACAATTTTTTATTAGGAGATGTTTCTGAGGAGACAATCAATCAGATATAATGTTAAAACCACCTCCTTGTATCTACACACACTGTCCACTGTATCAGCTCCACTGATCATATAGGAGCTCCCCTTACAGACTGTAGTCCATCTGATTCTCTGTATACCTCGTTACTCTGTTTTTTAATGATCAGGACCCCTACAGGACCACCACAGAGCAGGTATTATTTGGGTGGTGGGTCATTCTCAGCACTGCAGTGACACCGATATGGTGTTTTAGTGTGTGTTGTACTGGTACGAGTGGGTCAGACACAGCAGTGCTGCTGGAGTGTTTAATCACTGCGTCCACTCATTGTCCACTCCATTGGACACTCCTACCTTGTTGGTCCTCCTTGTAGGTGTAAAGTCTGAGACGACAGCTCAACTGCTGCTGCACAGTTTGTGTTGGTCATTCTCTGGTCCAACACTGGTTGCTGGATGTTGCTGTTTGCTGGACTATTCTCTAGAGATGGAAGGATTGATTGACTATGTTTTGGTATTAACCGATTTTTAATTAATATATGTGATTGGTGATCCGCCGATATTTCTCCAATTAAGTCCATCCCCAGAGGCGACCGATGGCGTTAAACAAATGAGCTTAATTTCTGTATTACCAGCTAGCGTTTCATTGAAACCCCCTCCGGCCAGCTGCCTCCAATTTCTAACTGAACCACTAGGTGGAAACACATACCCTTTCATTTTCCACAGACTGACTAAAGCAGCGGCCTTGCGAGAACATTTTGTGTTTACTGCATGCGCTGATAGAAAAAATGTCGTCCCTCTGGCAGTTTTTTGCTGTATGTGACTCAGACTCATCCAGGACGTTTTGTAAAATTTGTAAAATCAACGTGTCTCATGGGGGAACCAAAGACATTTAACACTACTAATCTGATACGGCCCTTCAGAGTACACCACACGGCTGAATACAGTGAGTATCAGCAAACAGCAGAGCTAGCACGCACAGCTAGCACAAAACAAATTACCCAGAAGAACATACAAACCAGATCTGACCGGTACGAACAGATCAGCAGCAACAATTCAAGATCTACATTTAATGATTACAGTTTTTGTTTAAAATAACAGAGTCTGTGTTTAATGACTGCAGTTTTACTGCATTTATTTAATTAGCTTTTTTCATTTTAAATTAAGGGTCTAAATTTGCAGTATTGAGGATATTTATTTGATTTACTTTGTTTATTTACTGTTAATTTTGTTAAAAATATTATGTTGTTTAATATGAGCTCGTTAAAAATGGTAATAAACCAGTTTAGATCATGTTTCATGACTTTCTTGCGCTAATAACTATATGTAGCCTGCCGTGGCGTATACCCCGCCCTCAATCGGTATCGGCTATCGGCCGATCGCGCTGAAAGGTGATCGGCGATTGGAATCGGCCTCAAAATGCTGATCTCTACAATTCTCAGTCCAGCAATGACATTGCTCATCCACTCATACCAGCACGACATGCACCAACACACCAACACCATGTCAGTGTCACTGCAGTGCTGAGAATAATCCACCTCTCTAATAGTACCTGCTCTGTGGTGGTCCTGTGGGGGTCCTGACCATTTAAGAACAGAATGAAAAGGGATAAACAGTGTATGCAGTGAATCAGATGGACTACAGTCTGTAATTGTAGAACCTCAAACTGCTCCTATATGGTTAGTGGAGTTGATAAAAATAGACAGAGTATGTAGATATAAGTAGATGGTTTTAATGTTATGGCTGATCCATATACACATCTACACAAGTCTACCTGGTAGACTTTCCAAACTCTCATTATCAGATAATCAGAACGTAACGCCTTTATCTTTGAGAGAGAGGAAAGCATCAAACTCTACTCTGCTCCACTCCGTCCACCCTTCCACTGTGAGAAGATAACTCAATGTTATGGCTTTTGACTTTGAGAGGTTTGGGAGTCTGTGAGGATGAGGAGCTGTCAAGAAGCCCCTTCTCAGAAAAGGAGAATAATTGTAAATCAATCAAAGAAGCTGCTTGTGTTCTCAGCCTGGACTGACCGCCCCAGAGTCCAGACCTCAGCATCACTGAATGTGTTTGGAAATACATTTAGAACTTTCAACCAAGTCGTAAGACTAAACTTCGAAGGTGTGGAAGAACATCCCTCCAGATTTCTTTGAAAAAAATGAAAGCAGGTCTGAAAATAACAGAAGCTGCAGTGAAGGCGAAGGTGGACACACTGGATACAAAAACTTAGTAGTTATCTTTATAATTAGATGTAGTTGTTAATTAGATGTAGTTTTGTTAAATACTCGTTCTGCTTATTTTATATGAACAATGAATAACATGTAGTTTCATTTCAGACTGAAGTACATTTACATTTGATTTATGTTGCTGTGTCAACAGGTTTGTGTGTGAATTCTTGTGTAATTTTTTTTTTCATTCAGATCATATTTAAGCATTAGATCATGTAGAATCTTCACCTTCATTAGCTCCTTCATTCTCCTGCTTGTTTCAGGGAGCTACAAGTAGGGCTGAAATAATTTATTAAATTAATAGAATGCAGGCAGCACGGTGGTGTAGTGGTTAGCACTGTCACCTCACAGCAAGACAATCCCCTCCCACAGTCCAAAGACATGCATGTTAGGTTGATCGGTCACTCTAAATGGCCTGTATGTGAGTGTTTGTTGGCCATGCGATGGACTGGCGACCTGTCCATGGTGTACCCCGCCTTCGCCCAATGACTCTGGGATTGGCTCCAGTGACCCCGACTAGGAGGATAAAGTGGAAGATGAGGGATGGATGGATGGATGGATGGATGGATAAATAGTATAATGCATTTTTCAAATCGCAACAGCTGCGTTTGTAGCCTACAGTATCAAAAACATGGTCTTACATTTGGAATTTTAACGAAATAACACAGAGATGGTGAAAAACTGTTAGATTTAGTTTGACCAATTGGAGGCAACCAAACCTCCATGTGTTGTGGCATCACAACCGCAACTCATTGGCTTTCTGGTACACTATATTCAGTGGTCAGGTAGATATTGGTGTTTTTGGCAAAATAAGAGGCCTGAACTTAATTTATAATAAATAATCTCAACTTAAATCACCATCGTAGTATTAGTTATACTTTCCCCAAATCGTTCAGCTCTAGCTACAACCGAGAGGCCATTTTTAAGAAATATGAGAATGGGCTTTCAAAGGTCTGTACTCTCAGGAAAAGTTAACCTTCATGTTAAATACACACAATTATATACACAAACTAAAATAGGCTTTAGAGTCATCGATTCAATGGGCAATGGACCCCTCCATCAATCAGCATGTCTAGGCACAAACCAGAGCCAGAGAAAATTAGGGTCGATACCTGACTCACCCTCTCTGTTTAAAATAGCTCTATTGGCTGTGGTGAAAGCCACTATCAGTAGATATCTCTGTAAGAGAAAAGATAACGGAGAGGCAACCGCCAGAAACGATAACGCAAGGGACACTCAGTCTTTCACCTCTGAGATGACAGGACGAAAGGCTTGTTGCAGTACAACATACGGTGGATATAAAAATCTGCACAAACTTTACAGAAGACGTTCTTCACTTTTAATGTTGATCAATGAAACAGGACTTATTTCCAAGTAACTTGATTTTTTATTTTGTTGATGTGTCATCAAATTCACCGACAACGAAATCATGTCAACAACTGAAAAGCAGAAAGGTTTTGTTCTGTGGAATGTTGAATAAATCTTTATAAGTGAAACTTTCATCCCTCTCGTTCTTGCAGAGCTCTTTCAGACTCCCTGGTGGTCTATTGTGCACAGCCCAATTTCTCTGGGATTCATGCCTGAGCTGCAACAGGGCCATTGATATGTTGATATTCGTTTTTCACTTTCTTGTGTGATAGGATGTGGGATAGCAGGTTTTGTGCTAAGTTTAAATCTGTCTTGAATAGAGCCTTTGTCTCAACTGAAGAGAGGCAGTTCCAAACCGTGATACTGCCACCACCATGCTTCACAGTTTGTATGGCTTCCTTTAATTGTTTAGCTGTGCTGTCTGTGCACCAGACATATTGCTTTATAATCTTTGTCCCATTAGAGGGGTGGCTTGGTGGGGCAGTGGGTAGTGCTGTTGCCTCACAGCTAGAAGGACCTGGGTTTGATTCCCCAGTCAGGCAAGCTGGAGGTGCTGAATCATCAGGTTGAGAGTGTGAGTGTCAATGTATATGTCTGGCTATCTGCTCTGCAATAAACTGGCCGGTAATTGAGTGTAGGGCCTGGAGGTTAAGGAATCAGTCTTGTGAAGGAAAGGTCGCATCCTATGGGCCAACAGCATGTGACTGAAATGTCCTTGAGCGAGACACCTAACCTCTAACTGTTGCCCAGGTGCTAAATAACATGATATTAATAACTTTTTTCAATATATATTTTTATATTTTATATTATTTTAATTGGAACACAGTCAAACCCCTTCTATAATAGAACAACAACTGTGATTTCCCAGTCATTGCTTCAAATTAAATTCAGTCAGCTCTAATTCAAAGTCAAAACAACCAAAACTGTCGCTGTTCAGTCACTGAGAGCAATATTTCAGCAAAGCTTGTCTTGGTTTCTCCTCCAGTTCTATTTATACAGTACTTATATACAGTTACCTTACAGACATCTATGAGACAGGTTGTATTCTGTACATACAGAGCACATAAAACATAAATGACTATATATAAGCATATACAGCCAATATAACGTCTGCTGATCCGTATGATCGTGCAAATGCAAAAACACCAAATGACAAACAGTCTGACACTGAAAAGAGAGTGCAAAGCTGACAGTGGCAGCAGGGTGAGTAAACATACATAGTGGAGTAGCAGCTGGTTGTTTGTAAGATATTAATGAGGCCTTGGTAGCAGTCACGATGAAGACGGATGTTGATTCCGGCTTCTTAATAATAAATCGCATTTGCAGGGAGCTGAAGCATTTCTGACCGAGTAACAGGGTAACACAGGGTAACATTGTTTATAATAGCAGGGGCTTTGTTGCTGAGACAGTCTTTTGTTATGCAATTCAGTCTGAGCTTGTTAGCAACCCATAATCTTCTGTACCCACAGTTGAGCCTTTCAGGTTCAGAGATTCAGAGGTTGCGGGTAGGGCTGAGCGATAAGGGAAAAAATCTTATCACAATATTTTTTTTTATATCAGTCGATATCGATATATATCACAATATAAATCAAATCACTATTTCCTTGTTACTTTAAGCGAGAAGTGAAGATATCAAAATTTTAAATGTTTCTTAAATAGTTTTTTATCCTCTGATTTATTTTCAGACCAATAGACAGTTGTACTAAAGAACATTACACAACTGTATTAAACACACACACACACACACACACACACACATACATACACACACATATATATATATATTCCTCAGCCCTTTAGGTTCGGGCTGAGGAAAGGACTTTGTTTATGTTCACTCATAGCGGTGAGTTGACTTTCTGTCGGCTCTAATGGGGAGTTGGTTTAGCGATTCTGTTAGGAAAATAAAGTTTCCTACTCGGGTTTTTTGGTTATGAAGTCAACTTTGCCTCAGCAACTCCTACGGTATACATATTTATCTTTATCGATTACAAAATGATGTCGATTAGCATAACGTACGGCGATGCGTTGCTAAGGTGGCTGCACCTACTAAAAGCATGGATTTATCCAGCGCGCAAGCTGCAGCTACCAACAATCTAAAGTTGTGGGAGTGTTTCACACAGAAACACAACAGTGTGGTGCTCTGTCAGCTCTGCACAACACAACATTATAACTGCTATACACAAGCACTTGAAGCTTGTAGCACGTAGCCAGTAGCACTTTGTCAACACAGCAGCAGGACAGCACCTGTTTACCCGTTTATCTTATTTTAGCAGATTATTTTAAGATTATTAACACGTGTATCATGTTTATTTCAGTAGTAGTCACGTTTTCTGTCGTCATTTTCTCTTATTTTATTTTCTCTGCTCGACTGTGACGCCTGCAGTAACTAGTTTACTAGCAGGTGGGTTAAGCAGCCACTGTGCCTACACTCTGTGCTGTGTGCTTCAACCAAACATGAAATGGCTGGAACTCTAGTTCAGCCACCTGATAGGTTTGGGGCAGCGTTATTCTCATTCTCATTGGCTGTTGGTGTTGTCTCACAAAACACGGACGGAACTTAAATCTATCGACTTTCTATCGACTACGTCTTATAGTTCTATCGAGGAAACGCTATCTCGCGATAATTATCGTTATCGTTTTATCGCCCAGCCCTAGTTGCGGGCATAACATACTGTTAACATTTGTGTGTTTTCCGAGATGCCTGTTTACAGCTCATCAGATCATTCTTGAGGTCACCATGAGATGAGGCAGGTGTTTACAAGCAAAGGAGAAGGTGGGGTTCTAGTACTAGGAACACTTTTAGTCCTGCTTGGTAGAAGATCCCTGCTCCAACAGCACTTTCAGTGTGTGCATTATCTCTTGGATAATGTGAAGCAACACCAAAAACACCAGAATGAAAAGCCCATGAGTACTGGAAGAACTTTGAAACCCTACAAATCAATTAGGCTTTAACTTTTGATGCTGTGTTTTTATATATGACCGTACCTCGGCATGACTTTTGAGCCTCTAAACTTTCGAAAGGGCATCTCACTGCATGCCCTTTTGCTTTTGCGGGACCGCCACAACGAGTTAGAATGCACATGCCATAATAAGCAGCAGGTGACTTATGCTAAGTCTAGTGTAATAAATCCTAACTTGCTGACCTTATTAAGATTAAGCTGATCCGTTCCTGCATGCCGTACCTCCAGGCTTGAAATGTCCCCTATGTTCATGATACCTCTCATAAAGCCTCAGCCAAGAGGAGGAACATGAGAAATGCGAGCTGTGTGAATTAAACGTGTTAATAATAATGCGCCTATTGGTTCGCAGAATTGCAGCATTTCGTGAAAGCTGTGTACGATAATGAGGTGAACCACATAAAAACCTGCTCAATAATAAAAATAGTTCCGAAACAGGAGCTGCCACTTCACTCCTCTTCTTCTCAATCATGGCTTCTCAGCCTCCCTGCTGCCTCTCTGGCTGACAGACTGTAGTGGTGCTGTAAGATGAAATGTTTTGAGGCATGCACCAGCGGCCCGGAGAGCGCGCTTTTCTTCTCCCGGCGCTTCAGTCAGAAGACGATGGCTTTGACTTTATTGAGCTGTGACAAGAAGAAGAGCCGCCTTCTCCCCGCTGTGTCGCAGACACGTGGCCCAGCTGGCTGCGCTTTTAACAAACGCAGCTTGCTGCCTGCTGCTGTCACCCACTTTGCCACAGCCCATCCTAAAAAAAAACAAAAAAACAAAAAAATACATGGCATGCCACCGGCAGAACTCTCCAGAAGCTTAGCGTCAAATGAGCGGCGTTCATGGAAAGTGCTCCAGGCAGGCAGCATCGGAGCAGATTGTTTACTGCTTTGCCGACTTTGCAGAGCACAGTCTGACTGAACAGCTGAAAGCAGCCCTAAAAACAAAGAGGCATTGTGATAGGGGTGGCGTGGAGCCATGACTGAGCTGCATGTGAGCTGCAAGTGGCCTACTGTCTGAGATGAGGGTAGTGGATGACGAAAGAGTGCTCCGTGATGCTGCGTGGCTCTGGTTCGCTGTGACATCTCTCTGTTGGTTTTTATAAACACAGCTTTGATCTGCATCTGTTGTTGTTCACCCAACAGACTCAACACACTTAGACTCTTCTTGATGAAGGCCTGCGCCATTGGCGAGGCTGGTTCAGAGCAGGGGTGGAAACACCGGCTGTGCAGATGGGGGGATTGCACTGGGGCTTGTGGCACGTTCCCAGCTGGCACAACGTTGAACCAACCTTCAACGTTGAAATATGGTTAAAAAAAATGTCCGTTGTTGTTTCAATGTTGAAACAGCATTGAAACAACATTTAATGTTAAATGGTTGTGCAAACGTTGAAATTTGAATGTTGAATCAACGTAATGTCTTCAACATGCCACCTTATGAAGCACTTCAATATGCAGTAGTTAGTATGTTTTTTACAAAAAAAGATTCATTAAATTCGTTAAATATAATTATAAAGATAATAAAAATACTTATGGAGGAACAAATGTACTGTTAAAAAGAGTACAAACAAATATCCCAGCAGACAGTCGGATAGTCCAACAGCTTCTGACGTCCAACAGCTGTCCTACTCAGACGTTCAGATAGTGCACCCATCTTGCACGTCTTCTGACGTCCAACAGCTGTCCTACTCAGACGTTCAGATAGTGCACCCCTCCTGCACGTCTTCTGACGTCCAACAGCTGTCCTACTCTGACGTTCAGATAGTGCACGTGCCTTGCATGTCCAATGGTGTCCCATTGAGGTCCTAGTCAGACGTTCAGATAGTGCACCCCTCCTGCACGTCTTCTGACGTCCAACAGCTGTCCTACTCTGACGTTCAGATAGTGCACGTGCCTTGCATGTCCAATGGTGTCCCATTGAGGTCCTAGTCAGACGTTCAGATAGTGCACCCCTCCTGCACGTCTTCTGACGTCCAACAGCTGTCCTACTCTGATGTTCAGATGTGCACACGCCTTGCACGTCCAATGACGTCCCATTTAGGTCCTAATCAGACGTTCAGATAGTGAACCCATGCTGCACGTCTTCTGCCATCCAACAGCTGTCCTACTCTGACGTTCAGATCGCACGTCCAATCACGTCCAGTTGTGGTCCTAGTCAGATGTGCAGATATTGAACCTATTTTGTACGTCCACCAGACGTGCAAAAGTGGGTCTGGACTGACCGACGTGACACAGACAAAATTTGAACATCTCTCTGACATCGCATGTTTACTGGTTTTACATTTATACATGTACAGAGAGAATAAAAATAATAAAGTTGTTCAATTTTCATCATAGCATACTTTTTTTCCCTCTCCCATACGAATTTTGAGCATCCCAAATGTGAGCTATGGTTTGTTCAAGGTTGAAAGACCGACATTGAAACAACATTGATATATCAACGTTGATTCACTTTTCAAAATCAACACCAATCCAACGTTGATTCAACAATGAAATGCCAGCTGGGTTGTGAACGGACTCACTAGTGTCTTTATTGGAGCTCTAATTTCACTACATACACACAACTGTACACTACATACACAACTGTACACAAAGTAAACAAACAAATTACTTAGTCACACAATATCCAAGTTGTCCTGCTGAACAGCTATCCATAGTGCCGTAGTAGCAGAGACCAGACTGAAGACTGGAAGTGAATGTTCTCTGACTCACTCTCGAAATCATTTGTACTCAGTCTCGTCTCGGTGTCGTGGTACAGTGGACTGGAAGACCAGCAGGGACTCTCGTGTTACAGAATATGAATAAAATCACTTTCAAACACAGTAAAACAGTCCTTTCTCCACATGTATGAATCATATCAGTTTACTACTGGCTGGGAATTGAATGGATCTTTGCTATGATTACCTGAGAATTCTTATTTTGCTGATGTTCCTTCATTCTAAAATTCTAAGCTGTCCTAATGGCAGATCAGAATGTTTTATTATTATTATTATCATTATTCTATTTACTACCTATATTATGAATTATATAAAGTTGATGTATGTCGTAGGGTTTTTAGATGTGAGCCACAAATCATATGTTGGTATGTTGAGGCTGGAGTCTGATACGTGGTGTGTATCTCTGAATGTTCAGCTGTAATTAACAAACACTTTTATTAAAATAAACTGTTCCTTCTATGTGAATTTTTTTTTTTTTGTGACCCATGAGACCATTGTTGCAACAGAGACCTTATCTTGAGGAATGTGGTAGACCACCACATTGGTTATAACACAGCATAAGGCATTGCACTGTCCTTATTCCATACTATCACTTCATCTGTCTCTTTATTTTCATGTCTTAATGTCTTCAGATAAAACATAACAGTGATGGAGGTGAATTGTGAGGAGACAGAACTGAACGTGTAACAGTAACACAGCTAACACAGCAGCTAAAGCTTTGGTAACAGAAACTGAAACTGGGGGACGGTTATCTATCTTCGTTATTAGGATTTCTCAACTTTGGGGTTATACAGAGTAGGGGTGTGTCATATCGCATCATACACAATAATATCACCAACATTTTTGAGTATGGTGAACGATATTATACCCTGAAATATTGTGCCATATCACCCATCCATAATTATCCCATCAGGGTACTATTTTTTACTGTTTTTAGAAAAAGAAAAATTCACACTTTTCGCATTTCCCATTATATATCTAATAGAGACAGATTTTTTGTCCAGTATCATTCACTCTACTTCAGTCCTGGATATATGGAGATATTTGGAGTGCATTTAGTATCGTGACATTCTGGATCATTGACTTCAGTTACAATCTGATAAAAAATTCTTATATTTTTTAATATCTCAGTTAGGGGTGTGCCATATTATATCGTATGCAATGATAAAATTTAATTTTCATTTTGTTGCAGTAGTGTATTCTTAGAATATATATTTTTTAATTCAATGTTTTGTCATAACGCCAAGAGTATCGTTATCACAAAAATACCATGAAATATCGTGATATTATTGTAGGGCCATATCGCCCACCCCTAATACAGAGTGGGAGAACATAAACACTGACACAGATTTACAGAAGAAAAGTGTTATAAGTGTTATAAGCTGTATGCTTATAAACGCTACTGTCTCAGCCTGTATCTCATTTAATATGTACACTGATCAGCAGTAACATATAAACCACCTCCCTGTATCTACACTCATTGTTATTTATACTCATTGCTACACATTATATTTGGATGACTGGTCTTGACACTGACTTGTTGGTGGTGCGTTAGTTTGTGTTGTGCTCGTACGAGTGGATCAGACACAGACATTTTGCCCACTCACTGTCCACTATATAAGACACTTCTAGCTTGCGGGTCCACCTTGTAGATGTAAAGTCAGAGACAATAGTTCATCGATTGCTACAGACTTTGTATTATTCGAGTCCTTCAATCAGTTGTCACAAGACGCTGGGTCGTTTTGGTTTGGTGGACTATTCTCAGTCCAGCAGTGACATTTAAGTGCATTTTAAAACTCAAGCAGCAATGCTGTGTCTGATCCACTCAAACCAGCACAACACATAAACAATGCCTGCCCTGTGATGGATGTGTGGGGGTCCTAACCATAGATGAACAGGGGAACAAGTATACAGAGAAACAGATGGACTATGTAATAGTACAACTTACTATATAGAAGTGCTCCTATGTGGTCAGTGGAGCTAATTTAAAGGACAGCTATTGTAAACAATAAGGAGGTGGTTTTAATGTTATTGGTGATCTGTGTATTGATACACTGTAAAACGTATATATATATATATATATATATATATATATATATATATATATATATATATTGTCCATATAATCTTTTAACTTTAGGTAAAAGTTTAAACAAAGAGATGCACAATAACCTCGCCATCATATAATATATTAATATTAATATATATGCTTCATGTATGAATGAAAAAAATTAATATAATCAGATCATTAACAGTCCTTCCCCTCTGCCTGTTTTTCTCTATTTCTCAGGTGGACCCCCTTTTGATCAGTCCATCTTCACCATGAACAGAGCCTTCAACAGGAGGAAGGGTATGAGAACAGACAGTGCTGCTCCGTCAGCTGCCAATAGTCCACCTTTGACTGATCACTCCTATCTGTCTTTAATCCCTCGCTCTTACTGGTCCGCTGATGTCCAGGAGAGGTGCTGCTGTCCACCTCGTTGATTTTGTGTTTCCTCTGACAGCGTTGCAGAATTGCTCTTGATGTTGAGAGAAGAACCTGAGCTCTGTGAATGTCATGCTGAGTCAGTATTCTGCAGACAGAGAATTGTGTGTGGTTTTTTGTTGTTGTTGAGAAAAAAAGGTCAGGTGCATTTGTCTTAGATTGAAGATTACTCTTATACCCCAGAGACTTCCTGTGGAGGGTCAACTCTGAGAGCGATTTAGTCCCAGATTACACTTATTTTTGAAGACGTCATGGGCCTGCTAAGAAAATAAGCCATTTCCTGCTAAACAAGATGGAAAATGACACTGAAGTGAATCAGAAACCACTTTCGCTGCAGTGTGAAGGTTTACAGGCGTGTACGAGGCCTAACAGTCGTTTTCAAAACATTATCAATAATAAAAAAAATCAATTACATTTTAAAAGAAAGTGAGGTTTCCACTAAAGTTAGGGCAGCAGTTCACTTGTAATCTGTGTGCTCCACATTTTGTTGTTGTCAAGATGAATGAACCAATATTTAAACAACATTGGTTATAACACACCATAAGGCACTGCACTGTCCTCACTCCATACTATCATTCCTTTTTATCTTCGTGTCTTAATGTCTCGTCACAGTATATATATATGTATACTGCTGTACACTACCGCTCAAAAGTTTGGGATGACAGTGAAATGTTCTTGTTTTTAATGGAGCATCTTCCTTCCTTAACACAACAATGGACTGACGGTCTCTAAAGAAAGTTGTTTCTTTCTGGTCATTGTGAGTCGGTCAGCAAGCCATCAACTGCTGATCTTCAGATACTAAACTAACCTAGAATGTTGTTCTCCCTTTTATACTCACTTATTAGTAGAATGTTTTTCAGCTGTGATCACAATTGAGCAAGAGTGTCTAACAACCAATTAGCCCAATAACATCCTTAACTTGGATTGGCGGCCGTACCAGGAGATTTAGACAGAGGACTGAGAATTGCTGATAATAGGACTATATGCAAAATAAGCCTCTATACAAAAATAGGCTTTAATACAAACATTTTTATTCTTTAAAAATCATCTGATACACTTAAAGTAATTGTGAAATGGACAGTATTGTTTGTGAATTGCATGAAAATTGCACAAAATGAAATCCTAATGTGATCATAATATAGCATATATATATGCTGTTTCTAATTTATATATATATATATATATATATATATATATATATATATATATATATATATATATATATATATATATATATATATATATATATATATAAAACCATATACGCTGCAGTGTGAAGGTTTACAGGCGTGTACGAGACCTAACAGTCGTTTTCAAAACATTATCAATAATAAAAAAATCTATTACATTTTAAAAGAAAGTGAGGCAGCCATTCACTTGTGATCTGTGTGCTCCACATGTTTGACGTTGTCATGATGAATTAACCAATATTTAAAAAATCCAGAATTAGTTGGAAATTATCTTTCACTTTTATCCCACTAGTCAGGGTCACAGGGAAGCTGGAGGCAATCCCAGCATTATCGGGTGAAGGCCAGGTACACCATGGACAGGTGGCCAGTCCATCACATGGCCAACACGCACTCACACACACACTCACACCTATGGGCAGTTTAGAGTGAGGATCAACCTAACATGCATGTGTTTGGACTGTGGGAGGAAACCGGAGTACCTGGAGGAAACCCATGCAAGCACAGGCGTCTTGCTGTGTACCTGGAGTCCAAACGCATGCATGTAGGTGTGTGTGTGTGCATGATTTGGCCATGTGATGGACTGGCGACCTGTCCATGGTGTACCCAGGTGTACCCTGATTTGGGCTCCAGCCCCATCATGAGCCCAAATAGCAGGATAAAGTGGAAGATGATGGATGGATGGATTTCATTGAAAGTTTTTTTTTTATCATTCTTCTGTAAAGTCATCATTTAGGACAAGGTTTTGTTCTGAGATCAGCTGTATGCTACTCAGTTTTGCACGGAAGCACAACCTTTATCTTTAACCGCCAGGAAAGCAAACATGCTGGCGTCGGTTCGGAAGCAGCAGAGCGGCCCATAAACATTAACATTCTCTTTTCGTGATGGTGTTGTAATGAACCGACGCTCAGTTTACACTGTAAGTGATTTGCCAGTGTTTCGCTTATTAACATCACTAAAGCTCATCAGGTTACATTACTGCCAGTCACTGGAATCTTCTATTTGGTATCGGTTTCTGTTAATTTGATGTCTTTAGCAGCTACTTGAAAAAATAAGACTGAACATTAAGCAGCTCGTTCTGTAACAGCGTCTCATACATTAGTCAGATAATTGTGAACAGCTGCTTATTTAACTGAAACTACAGCTAATACAACTAATTCCAGCTTGTTAACAGTTTTAATGTGAACAAAAATACCTCCACTCATGCAGGAAACCTGTTCACACGGAGCTCAGCCAGCTCTGAAGCAGCATGGATGCTGGAGCCCGAAGAGCTGTAACATCCATCTACATATTTATCATTTATGTTTTTATCTATTGTTTGTACTTACTGTAGCTCTACAGTATGGGCAGTGCTAAATAGAGCGCTAGTGTAGCTCTTCATGAGCAGAACCTCAGTTCATATAAACATTGTCATTTAGCTTTTTACATGTACAGTCATGTAATTGGTTATTAGTTGATTAATGCACATGAATAATCATAATATTCAATGGTACATACTAGAGATGGAAGGATTGATTGGCTGTGTATCGGTATTGGCCGTTTTTTAATCAAAATATGTGATCGGCCGATATTTTTCCAATTTAACTGATCCCGAGAGCCGATCGATGGCGTTAAACAAATGAGCCTAATTTCTGTATTTCCAGCTAGCGTTTCATCCAGGAAGAGGAGAACCCCCTCCGGCCAGCTCCCTGCAATTCCTATCTGAACCACTAGGTGGAAATGCACACCCTTTCATTTTCGATAAACTGACTAAAGCAGCGGCTTTGTGAGGAAAGCATGTCCTCTATCTGACAGTGTTTACTGTACATGACAGACTCATCTAGGATGTTTGTGTAAAATCAGCGTGTCTCGTTGAGGAACCAAAACAAAAATATTTAACACTAATAATCTAATACGACACTTCACGCGACTGAATACAGTGAGTATCAGCAAACAGCAGAGCTAGCACGCACAGCTAACACAAAACTAATAACCCAGAACACCATACAGACCAGATCTGACCGGTACAAACAGAACAACATCAGCAATTCAAGATCTACATTTAATGATTACAGATTGTAGTTTAAAATAATCAGAGTCTGTGTTTAATGACTGCAGTTTTACTGCATGTATTTAATTTGCTTTTTTCGTTTTAAATTAAGGATCTAAATTGAATAATTGCAGTATTGGGGATATCTGTTTAATGGTTAATTTTGTTAAAAATGTTATGCTGTTTCATATAAGCTTGTTAAAAATGGTAATAAACCAGTTTCAACCATGTTTCATGACTTGCTTGCGCTAATAACTACATGTAGCCCTGCCATCTCATATAGCCCTGCCCTCGATCGGTATCGGCTATTGGCCGATCGCGCTGAAAGGTGATCGGCGATCAGAATCGGCCTCAAAAACGCTGATCAGTCCATCTCTAGAACATACAGTTCTTTGCACTTATTATTATATTTTTAAAAAAGCGTTTTTTGTAGAGAGGAAGCTTTTATTTGCTCTTTTAATTTAAAATATTTAAAATACACAGTCAAGTCATTATTATGACTTTCTCTTTTCAACATCAGCAGCACATAGGTGGCAGTGTTATGGTCTGGGGAATGTTTCTGTGGCATTCTCAACCGATTTTGTTATGAATCCATCCTTGTAGATCATGTACACCCATACATGCTGATTGTCTTCCCCGGGCGGTGGATGGGATCTTCCAGCAAGACAGTATGACACAGCTAGAAATGTTCCACACTGGTTGGAAGAGCTGATCAAGACTTCCAAATCCTCCCCTGAACCCTTAATTCCCCAGACTTTAATCCAATTGATCATTTGTAGGACCACCTGGATGGTGATGTTGGTTCTATGGATCATGCCCTCCAGCAGCTGTGGGATGCACTGTGGTCAGCATGGCTCTAGATACCCATGACCAGCACCTTACTCCTCTTACTAGGTCCGTCTAGCTGCTGTCTGTGCTGCACAGGGCGGTTACTCTGGATATTAGCTGGTGTTCATAAGAATGTAACTCGACTGTATAGTATTAATACAGTAAGTAGTACTTTTATATACATTAGTGTGTTTATTTAACCCTTTCCAAGCTTCTCCTTGTGGAACCCAGTATTATTTACAGTTCTCATCTCATACCTGCTTTGATTGCTCAGTACTTCATTAAGCTAAATCAAGATTGCTGCTGAAGAAACTGAACACATTCATACAATGTCTGGGGCGTCCAGGAGAAATCTGGAACTACACTTCTTCAAACTGGAGCTCAAGATATGATCTACTTCTCTCACAATAAGATATTCATGTTACTTTGTATTGTATGTATGATTATTTACATCTGTTCTAATCAGATCTGTTGTTCTTACTGGTGAACATACACACATTGCTGATATAATAAGACTTTTAAACAATCAGCTTAGGTGCCTCAGACTTTTACACAGTAGTGGTGAACAAAAGTATACAGGTAACATAGAACTCACAGACTCCCAGTACAGTAGAGGAGAATGTTTTGTAGGGGTCTGGTCAGTGATATTGTTGTGGAGCAGAATGAATAACTGGGGTGAGAGTTACGCAGTTGTCTAGTTTAATTGAAAACATTCTACACGCCCAGACCAGTGAAAAGCGATAAACGTGACAGTATTGGTGTCTGGAATCAGAGTTGCCCCAGTTCCTGTTGGTGATGAACCTGCTTCCTGCAGAAAGCCTGTCTCACAGGCTGATGTTTTATTAATGGAGGTGACAGGACGGCCTCTGGACCTGCCTCTTTGGTCACAGCCCACATTTGGTGGAGTTTATCTCCTGTCGCAGCCGCTCCTGTAGGTGGGTTTGAATATTTCATGGACCCTGTTGGGAATTGCTGGTTGGCAGAAAGCTTTTTCAAGTCCACGCTGGTGTTTGCTCTCTCTCTCTCTCTCTCTCTCTTTCCCACGTCTCATAGTAGGAAGGAGATAATGGTGCCTTAACGAGGAAGGTTGTTTACTTTATTGACCTTCACCATGAGATATTCTGTTGCTTTGGATCGATGGTAAAACTTTAGTTCCAGGATAAAACTTTACTGAGTGGTTGGAGCCGATGGAAAAAATGACTTTTAAATGAATGTGATACTCGTCAGTCAATGTTGAAATTCTTGTGAAAGAACTGAAAGGAGATGGAAGATTGGCATATCGTTTGGTACTTGGACGTACAGGCAGCATCACCCCACATGGATAATGAAAGTTTATTGAACTGAATCATGAATGCTGACATAAATCAGAGTACTAAATAAAAGTCAAAGCCCTCCCTTCATTTATTTCATTTCGTGGCAAAATGACAACTACTCATTTTTCAGCATCAGGCATTTAATGGAAAATGAGACTCTTTGTCTTTATTACAGCCACCATTCTTTTTAGTAGGCTCGCTTTCAGTTTTTCAATGATATATTGTTTCACTCCTCCAAAGTTCTTCCAATCCCAGCTTCTTATGCCAACTGCACTGAGGTTTGACATTGTGGCATCAACGTAGAACTTGACAGGAGAAACACAGTGCGCTAAGCGAATGCTCTTTTATTGAACAAGGCATGACTGGGATAGCAGGCAGGTCACTTCCAGCCGCAAGTCTTTGCTTTAATGTGGATAGACCGAGCCACAGTACTACTAAGTATCTCTTACTGCAAGTCTGGTGTGCCTCTGCTTGTCCATGGTCACGCAAGCCAGTAGCGGATGTTACGATATGCATCCAGAATGCCATTAATGACCTCAGACATTCCTCTCTTATTGGATTAGTGGAACTTATGGCATGGAACTCTGTCTGTCTATTTCTAATATGTTCAGTTGGTAATGCTGATACTAAGCTGATTGTGAACACCAGATCTGATTAGAACAGATGTAAATAAACATAAATACAATACAAAGTAACATGAATATCTTATTGTGAGAGAAGTAGATCAGATCTTGAGCTCCAGTTTGAAGAACAAAGTGTAGTTCCAGATTTCTCCTGGACGCCCCAGACATTGTATGAATGTATTCAGTTCCTTCAGCAGTAATCTTGATTTAGCTTAATGAAGTACTGAGAAGTTAAAGCAGGTATTAGATGACAACTGTAAATAATACTGGGTTGTTTCCACAAGGAGAAGCTTGGAAAGGGTTAAATAAAAACACTGATGTATGTAAAAGCACTACTTACTCTATTAATACTGTTTACTATTTAAAAGATAGGGTTTTTTCTGAGCAAATAAAAACTTTCTGTCTGAAAAAACAGCTTTTAAATATAATAATATTTATAACAGTGTCTAAAAGCTTTGCACAGCACTGTAGATCAAAGCTGCTGGATCTGGAGCTTTTGAGTTGTGACTCCTTTTATGTACTCCACAAAGTATTGTCTGGACATCATGAGTCGGTTTCAGGAGGACTGTATTATAAATATCATGCAGCACTGGTGCCAGTGTAAGAGAGATGCAGCACTTTTAGGTTGAAATAGTTTTTCAAAGTTAATGCTGATGGCCAAAGATCCATTTTTACCTTCTCGCACCTGCAGCACACCCGATGACCCGTTCTGCGGGAAGCGTTTTGCACCGTGATCAGATATGATTAGTGTTTTGTCCCCACGGCTAATGGGACTGGACATAACACCCTGACCTTTTACTCCCGGGCCCTTTAAAGAGGAGGGAGAGGCACCCAGTGGTGCAGTAACCTTTTTCACAGCACCACAAAGGCTGGTGCTAAAAATGGACGCTTCTCCTCCTGCCTTTCCTAAACGGTTGTGGAGCACAGAGACCTTTGTGCTACCTGAAGTGAACTCACTTTGTTTTTGTGCTGGTGAAGCTTGTGATGTAATATAGTGCCAATAGGTTCATAGGGACTTTCGGGTCATGCATAGTTTAACCTCTGTAGCAAGAGGGGAAAGAAATGGTTAATTCTGAAGAGAAGTATCGACAGTCATCTCTTACTTTTTCCCCAAAAAGGGAAAATCCACCAGGTTTTTAAAATTTCACAACATTTTTAAATGGAAACAGTCATTCAGAGAGGTTGCGGTGAAATGTTTTACTCTAGAGAAACTTTCTAGAGAAACTTACTCACAGTCACTGCTGCTTCTGAACCGACATCAGCATGTTTGTTTTCCCGGCAGTTGAAGATAAAGATTGTGCTTCCGAGCAAGACTGAGTAACATACAGCTGATCTCAGAACAAAACCTTGTCCTAAATGATGACTTCATAGGAGAATGAAAAACCTTTTAATGAAATAAATGTCCAAGAAAGCTTGTTTTTTCAGATTGTCACTATTTTATCATGATCAATATTGCATATAAAGCTCACAATACATGGTGGTTTTAAATAGTAAATAAAAAACTAGAAAAGTTGAATGTTTGTGCAGCGAGAGCAGTGCAAAGCACAAGGGATGAATAAACAACAAGTCGAGCAGTACAGGTCAGTGTGTTTGGGGATCTTGTTTGGGGGACTTGGAGTGAGTACATGCAGTTTTTGTGGCTGCAGGTTAAACAAAACCATGATGTTTGTCTGGGCTTGAAAATGAATGGGACCCTATGGCAGAAACGAGGGATGAATATATGACAAATAGACAAGTGCGGGTCAGTATGTCTGTGGATTAGCAGTTAGGGATCTGCCCTGAGTTAGTACATGCAGGTTGGAGGCTATACGTTAAACGATTCCATGATGTTTAGGTGTCTCTGAAAATGAATGGGATTCTATGGGAGAAAAAAGAGGGATGAAAAAAACAACAAACAAACAAACAAGTGTAGGTCGAACCAACTCTGCAGTCGAGCTCAGGTGTCTGCCCCAAGTCAGTGTATGTGAAACGGCGTCTGTCGGTCGAATAGATGTGCCTTAAATCAGTGTGTAAATTTCTATCCTATTCATTCTCTATGGGAAAAAAATTTGGGAAATTCTGCTCTTATCCAGAATCCGTGCATCCAATCAAGTGTTGGTGTTGACATGTTACGTGGTGAAAATCTGGCAGAAAAATAATATTAATAAAAAAAAGAAAAGAAAAGAATAATGTACAGTGGAGTAACAATATAGTTGCTCATAGCAAATCATAATAAGTTCAGTTTGCTTTGTATGTATCACAAGCCCTTGTTTCCATCACCAGCACCATGAGGAAATCTGAGTCTGCAAGTTTCTCTACAGTGAACTATTTCACATCAAACAACATTAAATGAGTGTGTTTACATCCACAAGCACTAAATTATGCAGAAATGTTGAAAAACAAGGTGGAGTTCTCCTTTAATCAAGCTGTTAATTACAGTTCAGTTTCACAATGTTCAGTAGCTGCAACCAGGTTTATTGCTCTATCCTTTTAACTGATTTGATGCGTTCATTTAACCGAAACAAAAGAAGCCAGAGCGTGTAGTTTAACAAATGAATGTGAATTTTAATAAACTTTCATTTTCAAAACACCTGCTAAATTAAATTGTTATGATGTAAGCAAAGCCGTTCAGCGTGGTTTGATTCTCTGCTCTAGAGAAACCAAATGTAATAGTAGTAATGTAGTAAACAAATGTTGATATCTGCTTTTGCAGACATCGCAAACTCTTTGTTTCCGAAATTCCAAATGATGGGATTCATCTTTAAAGAGTGGGTGTTCGTATCTGGTTCACTGTTTGGGTGAATAATCAGCTCACAATGTGTGTCCTGCCCCAGAGTCGCGTATCAGCAAAGATTTGTTTGCTGTAATAAGTTTGCTGCTGTACTTAGAAGATCTACAGGGCTAATGTAGATAACAGGGATTGAAAGCTAGTACCATTCCAATTAGCCTCGTGCTAACAGTACCCTTTGGATCGATACTCATTTTTCCCTTTATCTGGGTTGTTGAGTAAGTAGACCTGCTTAAGTGCACACAAGTGGCCACCAGTACTGTGTATTATACTGAATAGCAGTATTAGCCTCCATGAAGCCTAAATTTAGTCTGTACTTCTTGTTTTTATAGGCTTGTCATACAGTGTCAGAAACCACACGGTTACTTACTCATCAGACTGTGTGATGATTCAGGGGTCCAGTCTGCAGAGGTTGTCGACTTCCTCACACTGTTTACGGTTTGTAGTGCTGAGCTTTAGCTGTCAGTGGTCTTGGAAACAGCAAGTTTACACCATCCCTGGTTATGAATGCTGCCCCTTTTGTAGGTGTTGCCAGAAAGAAATATTTCACATTAAATATGTTTAGACTTCTCAGCTACATGTAAAGGCAAATGTAAACAGACAGATTTCCTTTTTTTATTAAGAGTTAGGTTTCGTGCCATGTTCCCTGCTGTTGCTTCAGCAGCAGTGTCAGTCAGTGTTGTTGTCCCGCAGTAATTGCAGCGTGCAGGGTGAGAATGGGACCTTCGCTAACACAAACTGTGCGTGACAGCTGAAGTGTCGGTGGATGAGTTTGTATTGGCTCTTTGACGGAGGCGTCAAATAAACATTGCTGTCCTCGGCCAAGCATTTAATTTTACAACGAGCTTGTTTTGGACAGTGTTGAGCGCTCTCTCTCTCTCTCTCTCTCTCTCTGTGTAAGCTGAGGCTGCTGACTAAGTAAATAGTGTCAGGCCATGCTGCTGACCATAGAGAGAGACACCCCTTTACCCATTCATCAAAGCTTGTTTTCTCTTCTCCACAGAGGCATAGAAAGTCCCATGTATCATCCTGTATGCAGTGCCAGCAGCACTCACCTTATACTAACCAGGGCTCTAAAGTTATGGTCACTAATAAAGATAAGAAACAGGTAACAGGAGTTTGAGAATTCCAGGAATCAATAATATTGACTGACATACTGACTGACATACTGCGTGCCGATGCTTCCAGACAGCTGTTCTGCACATCTGCAATTAAGCACTTAATATCCTGCCAGGCTCTGTGGTATGTATACAAACACCGGCCAGTCCCAGTCGCAGGGCTGAACGATGATTAGTTTTTATATCTGATTTGCGATATGAAAGAGACCAAATTTCAAAAAGAGCTACACCTTTTATTATCCTGCATTATTTGAACATTGTCTTATATGGGGGGCTGTGTTATCCTAAAAATTAGGGGTGTAAGAATGTTGGATATGGTGATATTATGTTTTCTGATACTGTATTGACACAGTATCGAGTTTTATAGTCAACAACTTACAATCAAAGACCTGTTTATATTGTATATACTGTACTGTTTATTTATTTATGTTTTGTACTGAGTGCCTTGCTATCCCTTTGCTGCTGTAACATGGTGAATTTCCCTCACTGTGGGACCAATAAAGGATTATCTTATCTCATATCTTAAACCGGTGACTGTTCTTCAGCCAATAGATGCCTCCAACAAAAACAAGTGTCATAAGGCTGCACCACTAATATTAGCATTAACAATACTGTTTTTGTACTGTTTTTTTATTAGGTTTTAAAAGTTGCAATATAAATAAAATTGCAATATTAAAGTTACGTATCATATCACCAGGTTCTTGCCGGTACAAAGGGCTTATATATCACAGGGCTTATAAACTGGCACTGAAAACAAAATATGAAAAATGGGCCTAGAGCTCAATTAATATATAAAAAATAACATTTAAATCACAATATTGATATTAAATAGTTCAGTTATACCCATTTGTCCTGAATAAAGACAGAAATAAAAATCTAAATAATGTTGTAAGAGTTGTAAGAGGGTTTGTTACTGGGGCAAACACTGCTGAGCTGGCTAGTGTTTCAGTAGAACTAGTGACCACATCTCCCTTTAGAAATAAAACAAGCTATTCAGCAGGTGCTAAATGTGCATTCCTCGTCATGTTAGTGTGATGTGTGAGGAGAAACAGAAGTGCAGCTGTTCCTCAGATGACTGAGAATGTCCGTGCAGGATGTGATCAGACTGTCAGTAAGATCAGTCCATCTTCAGCTACAGTTTTGAAGGTAACTGTGTATCCAAGTAAATGAATGTGGTGATGGTAAACAGTTAAGCTGTGTATTTACTGCTGTTCTTTTAAACATGTGTCTGTTGTAGCTAGCTTGAAAAAAGTTTTTGGGTTAGTTTTTATCAAAACATTGTTTTGTACATTGAAAAGTTGATCAGTTTTCTTTGGGTATTGGCTTGTATGGAAAGATTATCGATTGCTCATGCCCGTTTCAGCCTGGGGGGCACTCTCGCTGTGTCAGTGTCAATGTCAAAGTCAGTTTTATTTATAAAACACTTTATAAAACAACAACTGTTAACCAAAGTGCTCTCCAGTAATGAATAGGCAAGACATACATAAAAACAAACAAACAAACAAACAAAACCACCACATTAACTCTCAACTACATTAAAAGCCAAAGAATAAAAATGAGATTTCAGACAAAATTTAAAAACTAGCAGTCTAGGGGCTAGCCTAACATGTAGTGGCAACACATTCCATAGTTTAGGGGCTATAACTGAAAAGACACAATCTCCCCTGTGCTTCAGCCTGGATTTAGGGACCACTAAAAGAAGCTGATCAGCAGATCTAAGTCTTAAAAAGTCTTAAAAGATCTTAAAATCAATCCTAAAATGAACAGGAAGCCAATGAAGGGAAGAAAGTATGGGTGAGATGTGTTCCCATTTATTTGTTCTTGTTAAAAGACAAGCAGCAGCATTTTGGACGAACTGTAGCCGTGCGATGGAAGCCTGACCAACACCAGCATAAAGCCTGTTACAATAATCAAGCCTGGTTGAAATAAAAGCACGTATAACTCTTTCAAAATTATTGAAGGATAAAAATGGCTTGACCTTAGTTGGCCTATGTTGCTCTATTAAAGGTAATGGGTTACTGCTAGATCAACAAGGTCTGCATAAACTGCCCTGTGTAATTGTATGTATTCTATCAGTAGAATATTTGCTAATATTAATAAATCAAATTAGTCATACTATTTCATATTTTACTGACCAACACTACAGCATATTGAACAGACAGTAAACGAAAAAGCCAAAAGGAAGATGCCCTCTCAAGAGTGTCTCTTTGTGTCGCAAGGAGGCATGCTCTGTCTCCCAGCACAGTCTCAAGAGCATTGAGGACATACAAGAAGAGCTGGATGGGACTGTAGAAGGGCAGCAGTCCAGCAGCATCAGTCCAGGAGCCTGTCTCTGCTCCTTCGTGTGAGAAGGAACAGGAACACAGGAACAGGAACACTGCCAGAGTCCTACAGAATGACCCCCAGTGGGCTACTGGTGTGCATGACCAAACTGCCAAAAACAGACTCCATGAGGGTGACATGAGGGTCCAACATCCTCTAGTGGGACCTAACAGTAGTAGACTAAGCAGTATATTGAACAGACTGTGAGCGTCTTAGGCAAAAAAGAACAATATCTTTGCAAGATACTGTGTGTGTGTACAGTCTGTGTGTGTTTGATCTGGACTGCAGTTCTTTTCAGAGAGCTCAAATAAACACAAAGCCTTTTTGAAAGGCCGCTGTGCTAAACAGAGTTTTGCAACTTTACAGACAGATGATGGAAAAATAGGCAACACTTACGGGTGGAAGGAGGTCATGACCGACAATGAACACCAAGAAAATCAGTCGCACAGCAAGAGTTGAAAATGTCAGTCTAGGCCATATTTCTTGCTTATATCAGCAGATTGGAATTAAATCATGACTTTGTTTTATGTGTAAAAATTGCTGACAGCTATGCAGAGGTTTCCACTTCTTGTATTCCTAAAAGTCCAAAACATCTGTACTAACGTACTACGGGAGTTTCTAAATGGCTCATTTTCAGTGTTCAGAATTGTATTTCTGGTTCTACTAGAACAGAGTTACATGCTTTAGTATTCCCAAAACACAGCATTGTTTATCAAACTGTACAACTGTTATGTTTTAGCTCTCAATGAGACCAGCGTGCTCTCATTAGTTGACTCACAACATTAGTTGTTCTGATTGGTCAACCGCTTTAAGTTCTGCCCCCCCATTGGTATTGTTATTTCATTGTTATTGTTATTACTGTTATTACTGTTATTTCAATCCTGAGTCCGATCCTGAAAGTCAGGTAGAGAAAGTTGGTAGACCTGTGTTGGTTTTAGCTGTGCATTGTGTGAGCGTGTGCCAAGGTTCCTGGTAGGCAGTCAATAAGGATTGTGTTATGAGATGACATCACCTTGTAAAAGAGAAAAGAACTGGAATTCCAGTTTGGGCAGCTGAGAAAAGGGAAGAGAGTTTCTCCCTCTGTGGTGTACTTCTGCTTTATGACTTTGCTTGTTTAGCAAGTCTATAACACAATAAATGGAATGAAAGAACAGAGAAGCATAACAGGTCTTGTGACAGAAAAGTCTCTGGTTTGATCTCCAGGACCGGCAGGCCATGACTGAAGTGCCCTTGAGCAAGGCACCTATCCCCAACTGCTTCCGGGCGCCGTGGATAGGTCTGCCCACCGCTCCGGGCACATGTGCTCACTGCTCCCTAGTGTGTATGTTCACCAGTGTGTGTATATGTGGGTATTTTCACTGCACGGATGGATTTAATGTGGAGGTCAAATTCCGCTGTGTACAAACACATGTGGCTAATTCTAGTCCTAAATTCTAAATTCTAGGTAAGAAAACACTTAATCATTGCAGTATAAGAAAAGTCATTTAAACTCAATCTGTTAGGAAGCGATTGTGCAAATTTAGTGCAAATGAAAGTGATAACAGGTTTACTGGAGAGAAAGACAAACCCCAAAAAGGAATGGTTTTGCAGCTGGTGGCCACAAACAATTACAATCACTAATCTAGTTTTGCGATTTGATATTGTCTTCATCACTATCGGTAGCATGAGATCATACCTGCAGCCCATTCAGTTCACAAAGCTATACTAGCTCAGGAAATTGACATGTTTCACTTACTGGATATCAGACCGATAGGGCCGATCCACTTACCAATCCCGATTCCAGACCACAGCTTGGGCTGGACCATAACCCTGCTGTAATGTAACATGAGACATGTCACCGATTTCACCCATCTTACCATAAACCTACAACAATTTCAGACTGATTTGACTAAAATGTAATTTGTTTGGAGATATTTTAGTCTGGAAACGCCGGCAAGCGAGGCAGCTACTTGTGATGTGTGTAAAGTTGAAGTGTGTCGAGGGGTTGAAGTAAGATTGCGTCATACTGTAAAACCCATTAAATCAAAAGATGTTTCATGAGAAAAAGTAGCAGGAGTTCATGTAAGCCAACAGTTAGACACCACCAGGCAGCAGACTCTCGCTAATGCTTTCCAGAAACATGACAAACTTAAGCAGACAACCCAGAGCCTAAAGGGATTACAGAGAAGTTGCTCATCTTCATTATACTCGCTGACCAACTGTCTCTAGTGGAAAATGTTGGGTTTTGCAGCCTGTTGGAGCTCTTAGAGCCCAGATAGAATCTGACGTCTAGAACATAAATAGATTCACTTTAATTAATGTGTGTATATTTTTTGTTCTTGTAAAGTAAAAAAGAGCTCTTGTATCAAAATCTGTATCAGTTTTGTAAGTTGTTTGTCAGACTGAATTTAAAAAAGTAGATCTTCCCATCAATAATCCATGCATGCTGTTGCAAGGAGGCATGCTGTGTCTCACAGCACAGTCTCAAGAGCATGGAGGAGAGACAAGAAGAGCTGGACAGGGCTGTAGAAGGGTATCAATCCAGCAGCAGGACCGGTTGCTGTCCCTTTTATGTGAGGAGGAACAGGAGGAACACTGCTAGAGCCCTACAGAATGACCAAAACAGACTCCATGAGGGTCCAACATCTTCTAGTGGGACGTTTGCTCACCACAGCGGCACTATGCAGCCCAATTGGCTTTTGCCAGAGAACACTGGATTTGGCAGGTCCGCCATGGACACAATGTTCTCTTTACAGATTAGAGCAGATTCACACTGAGCACGTGGGATAGACATGAAATAGTCTGGAGACGCGGTGGTGAATTGTATTCTGCCTACTGGTATGGCTGGTTTGGCACTGACTGGCCCTATAGCGTTCCCCAGACCTCAGTGAGAAGCTCTGGGATGGTTTGTATCAGTGCGTCCGACGCCAGCAACTAGCGCCACAGACTGTCCAGGAGCTCACTGATTCCCTATTCCAGGTCTATGAGGAGATCTATCAATCTCATCAGTAGGTCAGACATTGTCGGGAGTACATACAGGCCCGAGATGTACTATACACTTGTATTAGCCTGTAATTTGATTTCCAGTGTGATTTTGAATCCAGCCTTCAGTGGGTTGATCATTTCAGTTTCCATTGACCATTTGTACATCATGTTCTCCTTAACTGTTGAATCCAAACCCATACGTCTGTAGAACAGATCTTTATTTCTTCTGCATGCAGTCATACAGACAAGCTGACTCGAAATTCCATTGACAGAATTGTGGCTATATCGGCTTCAACGCGTTAGAATTTGGTCATGTTCCAGTAACAGAAGTAACAAAGCACAGGTGTGACAGAAGATATGAACTTATAAAGAATAGAAAGACCTGGATGTTCTGGATACAGCTTCACAGCAAACACATGCAATACACACAATTTAGGATATAATAGCATATTGTTGCTGTCCAATGAAAAACAGGTATCTCTAAAATGGCAACTTTACAGGAGAGGCCAAAAACTGTGATCTCTTTCAATAGAAGTCAATGGAACCAGAATGTTTTTCAAGCTATTTTGGAGTATTTCTATTGGTCTGTTCATCAATTTTCCCACAATATAAACGACAGCTGCTGCATTTTTTTAGATTAGATTAGATTAGATTAGATTAGATTCAACTTTATTGTCTTTGTGCAGATTACAGGTACAACCAATTAAATGCAGTTAGCATCCAACCAGAAGTGCAAAATATATTATTATTTACATAAAGTGCAAAACAGAAATGACTAACAATTTGAGATTATTATACATGTGGTGGTATATAAATAAATATATAGAATGTAGGTGTACACAGAATGTGAGATAAGGGGGTGGTATATAAAATAGAATATAAATTACTATACAGATAAACAGTAAGGAGTGAAATGCAAAGATTGCACAGAGCAGCAAGTTGTAACAGTGTAAGCAATAACTACAGATATAAATAGTGCAATATGAGCAGAATTGTGAATGTAAATAGAACTGTACAGGTATGAAACTACAAAGATAGATGTGTAAAAATGAGTAGTGCAAAAGTAATAGGACAGTGCAGTGCAATGAGTGCAATAATGAGGCTAAAGTGAGGGTGTAGAGTTCAGCAGGGTCACAGCCTCAGGGAAGAAGCTCTTCCTGAGTCTGTTGGTGCGGGTGCGAAGGCTCCTGTAACGCCTGCCGGATGGAAGGAGGGTAAAAAGTTTGTGGTTAGGGTGAGAAGGGTCCTAGATGATGCTTCTCGCCCCGCTCAGGCAGTGCTTCTGATAGACAGACTCAATGGTGGGTAACTGCATGCCTGTGATGCGCTGGGCAGTTTTCACCCCCCGCTGAAGCGCTTTACGGTCCGATACGGAGACGCTGCCGCACCACACTGAGATGCAGTTTGTGAGTATGCTCTCAATAGTACAGCGGTAGAAGTCCACCAGTATCCTGGGACACAGGTGAGCTTTCTTGAGGCTCCATAAGAAGTAAAGACGCTGCTGCGTCTTTTTGACCATGGTGGAGGAGTTCAGTGATCAGGAGAGATACTCCGAAATGTGGATGCCAAGGAACTTGAATTTGGACACACATTCTACCTCAGCTTTTTACGGATGTAGAAAATTAGAAATTGTAAAAAAATTGGATACATGTTTTCATTGGACAGCGTCAATATACTACTGTATTGCATACACAACAAATGTAAATATTTCTTTAGTGAACATTTTCATCTTAAATCTTAAATTTCCATCTTATTTTGTCCCCTAATTTCTTTGAGCAGTGTATTTGTCTCAGACCAACATGAGCGTCTCTGTGGACTAGTGACTCTGAATGGCCTTCTCTTGTTTTGCAGATAAACCCAATATGCTCAACCCTGAGGCCCTGGTGAAGCATCATGTAGCGTACAGTGCTAAGGTACAGTACTGTTTTTTATGGCCCATTTTAGTCAGGTTTTCAGTTGAGACTACTCATTCACTGCACAGCTGCAGTTTCAGATTATGAAACTTTTTATGTGTCACACTTTAATACACGAACCTGAGAGATTCAATCTAGAATCTAGACTCAGTGGTGCGAGCCTGGCGTAGGTCCTATAGAAGTTGAACACCCAAATATGCACTTATTTAAGCAATCCATCACTCCGCTTTAGTGCTACATAAACACGCCAGATGCTTTCTGTGCTTTACAGCGCGCTAGCAGGAGTGTAACAATACAATACATCATACTGTATCCTTCAATACGAGCCTCTCAATTCAGAACACAGAGGTGCTGAACAGACCATTCAACAGACTGGAGCAAATAAAGTACTCAGTTTAGAAATCGCAGCAGTTCCCTGGCTCGCGGCGTCCTCAGACTCGTCTAGCGCAGTTCAAAGCTCTTTTTCATGGCCAATCAGGCTCTGCTGTGATCTACTCATTATCTCAGAATCAAAAAGAGAGAGGAGGCTTGCGGCTGTTGCATTGTATTAATGTAGCAAATTAAGACCCCGCTGCATTGTGTTTAATAAAATTCTGTATTTTGTGCACCCTTAGTCCAACATAGTGAACATCTATGCTAGCATATTATTGTATTGTTTCTAAAAAAAATCCTGGCTTTGCAGCCCAGACTCTGCGGTCTCAGTGCATACTCCCTGCTTTGCAGTCTAGTCAGACTCTGCCATCAGTGTTCAGATTCAGAGTTAAACTCCATTATCACAGTGCAAAGTCCCAGACCTGCAGCCCAGTCAGACGCTGTCGTCCCAGTACAAAGTTCCAGGCTTGAAGCCCAATTAAACTGTATTGATGCAGGGCGAAGTCTCCGGCCCAGTTAGGCTTCACTGTCCCAGTGCAAAGTCCCTGGCCCAGTCAGACAATGCTTTCCCATTGCAATGTCTCCAGGTTGCAGCCCAGTCAGACAGTGCTGTTCCAGTGCAAAGTCCATGACTCGTAGCCCAGTCAGACAATGCTGTTCCAATGCAAAGTCCATGACTCGTAGCCCAGTCAGACAATGCTGTTCCAATGCAAAGTCCATGACTCGTAGCCCAGTCAGACAATGCTGTTCCAATGCAAAGTCCATGACTCGTAGCCCAGTCAGACAATGCTGTTCCAATGCAAAGTCCATGACTCGTAGCCCAGTCAGACAATGCTGTTCCAATGCAAAGTCCATGACTCGTAGCCCAGTCAGACAGTGCTCTCCCAATGCAAAGTCTGTGCTGTGCCACTGCAAAGTCCATGACTCGTAGCCCAGTCAGCCAGTGCTGTTCCAGTGCAAAGTCCATGACTCGTAGCCCGGTCAGCCAGTGCTGTTCCAGTGCAAAGTTCATGACTCGTAGCCCTGTCAGCTAGTGCTGTTCCAGTGCAAAGTCCATGACTCGTAGCCCAGTCAGCCAGTGCTGTTCCAATGAAAAGTCCATGACTCGTAGCCCAGTCAGCCAGTGCCGTTCCAGTGAAAAGTCCATGACTCGTAGCCCGGTCAGCCAGTGCTGTTCCATTGAAAAGTCCTTGACTCGTAGCCCAGTCAGCTAATGCTGTTCCAGTGAAAAGTCCATGACTCGTAGCCCAGTCAGACAATGCTGTTCTATTGCAAAGTCCATGACTCGTAGCCCAGTCAGACAATGCTGTTCCAATGCAAAGTCCATGACTCGTAGCCCAGTCAGACAATGCTGTTCCAATGCAAAGTCCATGACTCGTAGCCCAGTCAGACAATGCTGTTCCAATGCAAAGTCCATGACTCGTAGCCCAGTCAGACAGTGCTCTCCCAATGCAAAGTCTGTGCTGTGCCACTGCAAAGTCCATGACTCGTAGCCCAGTCAGCCAGTGCTGTTCCAGTGAAAAGTCCATGACTCGTAGCCCGGTCAGCCAGTGCTGTTCCAGTGCAAAGTCCATGACTCGTAGCCCGGTCAGCCAGTGCTGTTCCAGTGAAAAGTCCATGACTCGTAGCCCGGTCAGCCAGTGCTGTTCCAGTGCAAAGTTCATGACTCGTAGCCCTGTCAGCTAGTGCTGTTCCAGTGCAAAGTCCATGACTCGTAGCCCAGTCAGCCAGTGCTGTTCCAATGAAAAGTCCATGACTCGTAGCCCAGTCAGCCAGTGCCGTTCCAGTGAAAAGTCCATGACTCGTAGCCCGGTCAGCCAGTGCTGTTCCAGTGCAAAGTCCATGACTTGTAGCCCAGTCAGACAATGCTTTCCCAATGCAAAGTCCATGACTCGTAGTCCAGTCAGCCAGTGCTGTTCCAGTGCAAAGTCCATGACTTGTAGCCCAGTCAGACAGTTCTGTTCCAGTGCAAAGTCCATGACTTGTAGTCCAGTCAGACAGTGCTGTTCCAGTGCAAAGTCCATGACTTGTAGTCCAGTCAGACAGTTCTGTTCAAGTGCAAAGTCCATGACTTGTAGCCCAGTCAGACAGTTCTGTTCCAGTGCAAAGTCCATGACTTGTAGTCCAGTCAGACAGTGCTGTTCCAGTGCAAAGTCCATGACTTGTAGTCCAGTCAGACAGTTCTGTTCAAGTGCAAAGTCCATGACTTGTAGCCCAGTCAGACAGTGCTGTTCCAGTGCAAAGTCTCCAGGTTGCCGGCCAGTCAGCCAGTGCTGTCTCAGTGCAAAGTCCATCACTTGTAGTCCAGTCAGACAGTGCTGTTCCAGTGCAAAGTCCCTGGCCCAGTCAGACTCCACTATCATTGTGCAAAGCCCAGTCACATAATATTGGTGTGGTGCAAAGTCCACAGTCCAGTTTAACCCCTTTGCCAATTTGAACATCAGTATTTAATAAAAGTTAGTTAAAAAGTAGTCTAATAGAACAAAGTTGTTTTTCAATTTAAGATTAAGCCACTGAAGTTGTAATTAAAAGAAATGTCATGAGATCAGCGATTTAAATTATGTTTTTTACAAATTCACTAAATATGAAGCAAGCGTGAAGCCTGCAGGGTTGCGCGTCGTTTTTAGGAGTCACATTTTTCAGTATCTGTTAACTCCAGTTTTGTTACTTTCCTTATGCTGGTGGATTGTTTAATATCTAATTTGAGGTTGTGTCGGTGAGCTACAAGTGACAATTAACACTGAATTACGCAAGGCTTTTGTCATCACTGATAAATGCACTCAACTTCTAATAGCTAATTAAGAAACATTTATTTAAGCATTCAGGTTTTAGATCTCAGTCCACGGCAGTCGTAGATCTAAATGTAATGTATTCTTCACACTAATAATCAAATGACATTTGGAAACATTTAGATTGTTTTTGTGTTGTTGCAGTTTTTAGGCATCACGGAAGTCGACCAACCGAAAGGAACAGATGTTGTTCGCATAGCCGTGAGGAAGCTGAAGGTGTGTATGTGTGTGTGCGTCTGGGCATTATTCACTGAATTTACAGACCATAAAAATGTGCTTACACATCTTTAATTTACTCCACACCAGTTTATGGGCTGGAAGCCATAACTTCCCTGCTAATTAAACGTCAATCTGCAAACGCTTTAACTGGAAAGTTTACTTTTCAGTTCAGTTGAACAGACTAATGTTCTGCTCCCATGTGTGCTGCTGCTGGTACGTTAAACCAGAGGTTAAGGTTTAGGATAGAGGAGCTGCGTTCATTGGACAGCAGGAAATATGTTCTATTCCAATCTCAGCTCAGTAGCTTTATTCATTCATGTAGTTTGCAGTTAAAATGAAGATGTTCCTAGATGTCATGATCCATTAGGTGCAGAGAGAGTTTCTGTAGATCTCAGCTCAGATTATAATGGAGCTTGTGTGACAGTATTGTCTTCTATCATCAGATGCTCGGAAAAGTTCTTGTATGTGTGGTTGAATAAGACTGTGTCAAAAGATCTTTTGTTGTTACCTCTGTGAACCTGGTTCAGGGTCTTCAGCTGTTAAACTGGATACTAGAAGCCGCTAGACTAACGTCTTGGCTATTTTAACTTTTGGTTATTCCTGTTCTTTCAAAGCACTAGTGGCACATTTTGCAGTAGATCCACTTTTCAGCACAGCCGTCGATGTGTTAGGCTCGTTTTTTCTAAATAGCAATGATTTTATGGTGGTTGTGGGCAGACGCTCTTCAGTCTGACTCTTTGAATTTCTATGGCCCTCTAGTGGCCTTTACTGTAGCACCAGTCTCTCCACAGGCTGTCCACTGCTGGATATTATATTGCCTACATGTTTTTTTTCTTTCCTTAGTTTCAAAGACATATCAAAAAGTCAGAAGGCCAGAAAATTCCCAAAGTTGAGCTGCAAATATCCATATATGGAGTAAAAATATTGGACCCAAAAACGAAGGTAATCAGTAAACGAGCTTGTTGTTCTCTCGTAGCAGTAATTGCGTGAGACATATTGCTGATTGAAGTAATGCTGCAATGCTGCGTGACTGTGAAACCTGGTTTTAGGTTGTGCTGTTGTTTTTCTCTTGTTTCAGGAGATACAGCATAACTGTCAGCTGCACAGGATTTCCTTCTGCGCGGATGATAAAACAGACAAAAGAATCTTCACCTACATCTGCACAGAGCCTGAGACCAAGAGGCACCTGTGCTACGTGTTTGACAGTGAGAAATGCGTGAGTCTGAGTTGTGTTATTGTGTAGTAAAGTACTCCAACACAAGCGGACAGGCTGACACACATGACATATGTATCGTATATTATTCACAGTGACTGTGCGCTCTCAGGTAGAGGTGGGGGATAAGGGTCTCTGCTGTATAAAGTGTTTTAAGAACTCTGAAAATCCACAATATGCCCAGAATTGATCATGATAACAATAATTGTTGTTGTATTGCTGAGACTCAAGCTAATTAAAATCAGTCTATGAAGTGAGGGTGTAGTTAGTTACATACGTTTTGGTTTTTCGGAATATACTAACAATGATGCCTGGTTCAATAATAATTAGAAATAAAATCTGAACAATTTCAGTGATTTTTAATAAATTGTAGCAACATTTTCCTAATTAAGTGACTAAAGATGTGGAGATAAATCTGTAAATGATGTTTTGTCATCTTTTTTCTTTTTACACTCTGTGTGTATTTGTAAGGGTAAGTATTTTTTGGGTGAAATATTGTGATATGCAGTTTTATCTCATTGCCGCAACACAGTAGAAGGTTTTTCTCCATTTTCAGGCATTTTCTTCTTTTTAGTTTACATGCCTACAGTTACAGTCCTACAAGGAGAACATTAAAGATATCAATTACGTTTAAAATGATATTCTTTAAACTCAAATAATCTAATAAAAAATAGATAAATATTGGTAATGAAAAAAACACATGGATACGTCAGGGTTTTGAGAATGAAATTTACCTGAACTTCCAAAAGATTTGAGGCAGTTATATCAGAGTAATCTCTATGCTATGAGTTGATCAGTACAATATTAAAAAGTAATACAATTTTCATCAGCAATATAACTTAATAAATATTTAGATTTTGATCAGTAATTTAATAAATATTAAAATTTTGTTCAGTTATTTAATAAATATTAAGATTTTGATCAGTAATTTTATAAATAATAAGATTTTGATCAGTAGTTTAATAAATATAAAAAATTTGATCAGTAATTTTATAAATATTAAGATTTTGATCAGTAATTTTATAAATATTAAGATTTTGATCAGTAATTTAATAAATATTAAGATTTTGATCAGTAATTAAAAAAGTATTAAGACTTTGATCAGTAATTTAATAAATATTAAGATTTTGATCAGTAATTTAAAAACTATTAAAATTTTGATCAGTAATAAAATAAATATTAAGATTTTGATCAGCAATTTAAAAACTATTAAGATTTCAATCAGTAATTTTAGTAAATAAAACAATTTTGATCAGTAATAGGAAAGTGTTTGTTATGTTATTGTAACCTGTAATTGCCATGACAGCTTATGTCAAGTGTTTATTATAAAATCATACATTACGGCATCATGAAACAGATCACTGTTATATTACTGGGCGTAATGTCTCATGACAACTGATCTATTTCTACCCTGCAGTGCATTAAAAAAGAGTTTATATTATATAAGTTTGGCCAAATATTTATATTTTATGACCAGTGTATAATTTATAACATAAACTGTTGTAAAGAAACAGCTCACGTCCTGATTTCCACCTCAAATCAAGAACAGTGATTAGCATAATAATATATATTTAGATTATTAATAAAATATATAATAAATATATAATATATATGTAATCATTTATCCTCCTGGGTCACGGCTTGTGTTGAAGCCTAACCTAGTGCTCATTGGGCAGGAGGCAGGAAACACCCTGGACAGGCCACACAGACATACACACTTGAGGCAGTTTAGTATCTTTAAATTGTCTGACCGCACGTCTTTGTACTGTGAGGGGAAACTGGAGCCCTCAGAGGAAATACATACAGACACAGGGAGAACATGTACGCTCCACACAGAGTGGACCCTGATCACCTGGCCGAACCCAGGCCACCATGTTAATATAATATATACATTATAGTGATATATTTATACAATATAGTATGTTTAAACTGTATACTAGACAACTGATCATTATATTGTGTTATTTTACTTCACTTATATTTAACAAGCACTTGCGTCAGAAATACCAGGTTTTATTTAGGTCAGTTCAGGTCAAGTGTGGTTCTGCAGTTCAGCTGCAGTTACTGAAATGTAAAGCTCTGCTGCATGAAGCTACTGTCTTATCTGTAATGCATTAAGTCTTATATTTCAATTCCATTGCTTTCTGATTGCTGTGGGTGAATGACTGGTGTTTAGGCAGAAGAGATCACCGTGGCTATCGGTCAGGCGTTTGACCTGGCCTATAAGAAGTTCCTGGAGTCCGGAGGGAAGGACGTGGAGACGAGAAAACAAATAGGCAACTTACAAAATCGGGTAAACCCAAGAATTAAACACTATCACATAGTTTTTCTACACTATCCTCCCATTTAGGACTCCTAATTAGACATTTAGCTGCTCAGGTCTTTCTTGATTAGGTGGCTGTAATTGCACCATTAGTTTATACACAAAGCACAAAACCAAATTCTACAGCTTCTGCATTTGCATTTATGATCTCTTGTTGTTTCTCACCATCGTAACCAAAGAAATGTCGGTTGAACTAGTTTATAGTCATGATGTTTATTTGTTTTTTAATGCACCGTAAATCAATCCGGCTCAGTTTCACACAATTCACTCTGAGGCAACCAGCACATACTTCTAAGTACCGCATTTTCTTTCGCATCTTATTTACTGAGACCCGCGCTCATAGAAACTGTGCCGCTTCGCCCAGAACACGCTGTTATAAGTGAGTCTGCGGAAGGAAGAAGGAAGAAACGACTCAGGATAAGCTGTGAGTGAATTTCAAATTGAATAATCAAACTCCAGCCTGCTGTGAAGAGGAAGAAACAAATTTGTCCGACCCACGTAATCAGAAACTTGTTTTGTTACTGAAAACAGGTTTTCTTGTGTTGTGAGAAACGCTTTAAAACAGTTGAAGGTTGATGATGATCGTCTATAGCACAGACTGTGCAAGCAGTGTTTTGTGCCAGTAGCAACACAAGGCAGTTCAAACAACCACCATGACGAAATACAAACTGAAGAAGCTCTGAAGCTGAGCATGTTTATATACACCCACCAGCCCTAACATTAAAACCACCTCCTTATATCTACACACTGTTCATCATATTATCATCACTTACCATATAGGAGCACTTTGTAGTTCTACAAACTTGATCTTTAATGGTCAGGACCCCCATAGGACCACCACAGAGCAGGTATTGTTTGGGTTGTGAATCATTCTCAGCACTGCAGTGGCACTGACGTGGTGGTGGTTTGTTAGTGTTTGTTGTGCTGGTGTGAGTGGATCAGACACAGCAGTGCTGCTGCTGCTGGAGTGTTTAAACACCTCAGTGTCACTGCTGGACTAGGAATCGTCCACCAACCATAACTATCCAGACAACAGTGTCCTGTAGGCGGCGTCCTGTGTCCACTGATGAAGGACTAGAGAACACAAACTGTGCAGCAGCAGATGAGCTACTGTTTCTGACTTTACATCTACAAGGTGGACCAGCAAGTAGTAGGAGTGTCTAATAGAGTGGACAGTGAGTGGACACAGTGTTTAAACACTCCAGCAGCAGCACTGCTGCGTCTGATCCACTCACACCAGTACAACACACAATAACACACCACCACAACCACATCAGTGTCACTGAGAATGAAGCACCACCCAAATAATATCTGCTCTGTGGTGGTCCTCTGGGGGTCCTGATCATTAAAGAACAGGGTGATAAAGTATAGAGAGAATCAGATGAACTACAGTCTGTAGGTGTAGCTCCTATATGGTCAGTGGAGCTGATACAGTGGACAGTGTGTGTAGATACTGGGAGGTGGTTTAAGTGTTATGACTGTTTGGTTTATATGTATTGAAGGACAGTAGGGCTCCAGTTTAGATACATTACTTCTTATTCCTAAAGTCACATGGCCTATAGCAATCAGGGAATCAGGGAAAGATTTAAATAGCTTAAAACTCTTCTGCCGTCTGGTTCCCATCACCACAGCTGTGAACAATTTTTGTCGTGAAAGTTTCTTTGGAACAGCGTCTTTTACATCAAAGCCCTCTTAATGATGTCAGCTGTTTAATTATGCAGAAACACTGAAAAATCAGTGTAATTCATCATTAAAGGAGCAGTGTGTAACCTCTAGCAGTCATTGTAACCTCCCCACAATGATTCGACAACATAGTCTAGTATATAATATTCAGTTGCTGCTCATATAATTCCTCATTAAAGGAGCAGTGTGTAAACTCTAGCAGTCATTGTAACCTCCCCACAATGATTCGACAACATAGTTTGGTATATAATATTCAGTTGCTGCTGATATAATTCCTCATTAAAGGAGCAGTGTGTAACCTCTAGCAGTCATTGTAACTCCCCACAATGATTCAACAACAAAGTTTAGTATATAATATTCAGTTGTTGCTGATAAATTCCTCATTAAAGGAGCAGTGTGTAACCTCTAGCAGTCATTGTAACCTCCCCACAATGATTCGACAACATAGTTTGGTATATAATATTCAGTTGCAGCTGATATAATTCCTCATTAAAGGAGCAGTGTGTAACCTCTAGCAGTCATTGTAACTCCCCACAATGATTCAACAACATAGTTTAGTATGTAATATTCAGTTGCTGCTGATATAATTCCTCATTAAAGGAGCAGTGTGTAACCTCTAGCAGTCATTGTAACTCCCCACAATGATTCAACAATATAGTTTAATATGTAATATTCAGTTGCTGCTGATATAATTCCTCATTAAAGGAGCAGTGTGTAACCTCTAGCAGTCATTGTAACTCCCCACAATGATTCAACAACATAGTTTAGTATATAATATTCAGTTGCTGCTGATATAATTCCTCATTAAAGGAGCAGTGTGTTACCTCTAGCAGTCATTGTAACTCCCCACAATGATTCAACAACATAGTTTAGTACATAATATTCAGTTGCTGCTGATATAATTCCTCATTAAAGGAGCAGTGTGTAACCTCTAGCAGTCATTGTAACCTCCCCACAATGATTCGACAACATAGTTTAGTATATAATATTCAGTTGCTGCTGATATAATTCCTCATTAAAGGAGCAGTGTGTAACCTCTAGCAGTCATTGTAACTCCCCACAATGATTCGACAACATAGTTTAGTATATAATATTCAGTTGCTGCTGATAAAATTCCTCATTAAAGGAGCAGTGTGTAACCTCTAGCAGTCATTGTAACCTCCCCACAATGATTCAACAACATAGTTTAGTATATAATATTCAGTTGCTGCTGATATAATTCCTCATTAAAGGAGCAGTGTGTAACCTCTAGCAGTCATTGTAACTCCCCACAATGATTCAACAACATAGTTTAGTATATAATATTCAGTTGCTGCTGATATAATTCCTCATTAAAGGAGCAGTGTGTAACCTCTAGCAGTCATTGTAACTCCCCACAATTATTCAACAACATAGTTTAGTATATAATATTCAGTTGCTGCTGATATAATTCCTTATTAAAGGAGCAGTGTGTAAACTCTAGCAGTCATTGTAACCTCCCCACAATGATTCGACAACATAGTTTAGTATATAATATTCAGTTGCTGCTAATATGATTCCTCATTAAAGGTGCAGTGTGTAACCTCTAGCAGTCATTGTAACCTCCCCACAATGATTCGACAACATAGTTTAGTATATAATATTCAGTTGCTGCTGATATAATTCCTCATTAAAGGAGCAGTGTCTAACCTCTAGCAGTCATTGTAACCTCCCCACAATGATTCGACAACATAGTTTAGTATATAATATTCAGTTGCTGCTGATATAATTCCTCATTAAAGGAGCAGTGTGTAACCTCTAGCAGTCATTGTAACCTCCCCACAATGATTCGACAACATAGTTTAGTATATAATATTCAGTTGCTGCTGATATAATTCCTCATTAAAGGAGCAGTGTGTAACCTGTAGCAGTCATTGTAACCTCCACACAATGATTCAACAACATAGTTTAGTATATAATATTCGGTTGCTGCTGATATAATTCCTCATTAAAGGAGCAGTGTGTAACCTGTAGCAGTCATTGTAACCTCCACACAATGATTCGACAACATAGTTTAGTATATAATATTCGGTTGCTGCTGATATAATTTCTCATTAAAGGAGCAGTGTGTAACCTGTAGCAGTCATTGTAACCTCCACACAATGATTCGACAACATAGTTTAGTATATAATATTCAGTTGCTGCTGATATAATTCCTCATTAAAGGAGCAGTGTGTAACCTCTAGCAGTCATTGTAACTCCCCACAATGATTCGACAACATAGTTTAGTATATAATATTCAGTTGCTGCTGATATAATTCCTCATTAAAGGAGCAGTGTGTAACCTCTAGCAGTCATTGTAACCTCCCCACAATGATTCGACAACATAGTTTAGTACATAATATTCAGTTGCTGCTGATATAATTCCTCATTAAAGGAGCAGTGTGTAACCTGTAGCAGTCATTGTAACCTCCACACAATGATTCAACAACATAGTTTAGTATATAATATTCAGTTGCTGCTGATATAATTCCTCATTAAAGGAGCAGTGTGTAACCTGTAGCAGTCATTGTAACCTCCACACAATGATTCAACAACATAGTTTAGTATATAATATTCAGTTGCTGCTGATATAATTCCTCATTAAAGGAGCAGTGTGTTACCTCTAGCAGTCATTGTAACTCCCCACAATGATTCAACAACATAGTTTAGTATATAATATTCAGTTGCTGCTGATATAATTCCTCATTAAAGGAGCAGTGTGTAACCTCTAGCAGTCATTGTAACCTCCCCACAATGATTCGACAACATAGTTTAGTATATAATATTCAGTTGCTGCTGATATAATTTCTCATTAAAGGAGCAGTGTGTAACCTGTAGCAGTCATTGTAACCTCCACACAATGATTCAACAACATAGTTTAGTATATAATATTCAGTTGCTGCTGATATAATTCCTCATTAAAGGAGCAGTGTGTAACCTCTAGCAGTCATTGTAACTCCCCACAATGATTCGACAACATAGTTTAGTACATAATATTCAGTTGCTGCTGATATAATTCCTCATTAAAGGAGCAGTGTGTAACCTCTAGCAGTCATTGTAACCTCCCCACAATGATTCGACAACATAGTTTAGTACATAATATTCAGTTGCTGCTGATATAATTCCTCATTAAAGGAGCAGTGTGTAACCTCTAGCAGTCATTGTAACCTCCCCACAATGATTCGACAACATAGTTTAGTATATAATATTCAGTTGCTGCTGATATAATTTCTCATTAAAGGAGCAGTGTGTAACCTGTAGCAGTCATTGTAACCTCCACACAATGATTCAACAACATAGTTTAGTATATAATATTCAGTTGCTGCTGATATAATTCCTCATTAAAGGAGCAGTGTGTTACCTCTAGCAGTCATTGTAACTCCCCACAATGATTCGACAACATAGTTTAGTATATAATATTCAGTTGCTGCTGATATAATTCCTCATTAAAGGAGCAGTGTGTTACCTCTAGCAGTCATTGTAACTCCCCACAATGATTCGACAACATAGTTTAGTTTATAATATTCAGTTGCTGCTGATAGGTCATCCCCCCGAAAATCGTACACACTGTAAGTAACCACAAAATCTGGACAGACAACAGAAAAACACACAAACGTATTGAACAGAACCAGAAACTGTGTCACTGATTGGCTGAATTACTTAAATTTTACTTAAACTTACTGCACTTAAATGATTAGTGTTGTTACGAGGCAGGATTTTAAATGTGGAATTAATTGTACCTGTTTTTTTGGGGGGACAAAGCTATTTGTGTTTCTGTTTCAGATCCAGGATTTGGAAATGGAGAACTCCAAGCTCAAAAAGCAGCTGCAGGACCTGGAGGACCAGCTGATCAGCACCCAGTCGTCACCAGTACGTTGCGTTATCTGGACCATTCAGTTGTTATTGGTCGACAGAATCAGGTGTAGAAGTTGATTCTGACCTACTTCTGTAAACTTCCCTCCTGTCTAACATGTCTTCTGTCGGCTTTCCTTCTCTTCCTCTCAGCTCTTGCATGCAAATTCCTCTAATGAAACCTACAGGCCCTCGGCTCTCTTCTGCTGGGCTGATGACGTCACCTCGCTCTCCTCTCTAGACATTTCCTCTGTCACACTAACGCCTGCCAGTTCACCTGATTCCAACCAATCCACAGGCCTGCTCACCCCACCTCCTGCTAAACCCACCCACTTTCAGCCAGCCAGCGGCTACAGCGTTCCTCGACCTCGAGTAAATGTGTTGTGCGGCTGTGCTCTTAGATATGTGTATCATTCGGCGGACACTGTAATGAAAAGTAAGACAGTACAAGTACTGAAGTACAAGTACTGAAGTCTAATAATCTACATTCCTGTGCAAAAGTATTTACCTCTATTTTTGTATACACTGTAAAAGATTTAACTGTAAATTAACAGTAAAATAGGGGCAGCAGAGACGGCAGTATCTTACTGTTATTTTACAGAGCATCTACTGTAATTTATTTTAACAGTATTGTACTGTAAATTGAATTACAGTATATAACAGTATAATAACTGCGTATTTATGGTAGTAACCAACTTCGCAGCCAGCTAGATAGCTAACTAGCTAACAACATTCAAGCTACAGTTTTTGGCTAAAATTAGTCTGTAAATGAAACAGGCCTAACTACCAACATCTTATATCTTAAAAGTTGAATAATTATACTGACAAAACCATATCGCTGCAAACTTTAGGAGACGTGACATTAATAGCTACCTTATTCTTGAGTTTCTCGAGGACCACCACCGCTGCAGTCCAGACGTGTCAGTTGTAAATGCACCAGCTCGCGTCTCCTCGTCTAAGAACTGATTTAGATTATCTTTCTTTATTTTATAAATGAAAACAATACAAGCTGCCCAGCACTTCCTGCACTGACTGAATGAGCTGAAAGAGTCTTAACTCAGCTGAGCCAAATAGGCTGGCCCCGCCCACTGCATATAATCTGTCACTTAGATGAGTAGAAGCAGTTTAAACAGTTTAATAAAAAAAGATTTATCATCAGTGCTTAATTTGTGAAAGATCAGGTAATGGAACACTAAAGGTGGGGTGATCCAGCAAGTGGCAGTGAGGGGAAAAGGTCCTGAAACGCATAGACACAACAGTGCTTCAAGTGTCCATCTAACATAGTAGCATTCTATACAATAAAATAATCCTAGCTTTAACGACTGCAGTAAGGAGCTGGAACAATAAAATCTGAGAGATGCCACTGGATGAATAGTTTTTGGTGTCCTACAAAAAAAAAGACGCCAAAGAGGTGGTGGATCCACATAAATAAGTTCTGGAACACAGGTACCTGAAATATGAGAGGTGCCGGACCTTGTTCCAGCAAGATCCGGCACAAATTAAGCACTGCTTATCATTAAAAATAAACATTAGTCTATAATCACCAGTACGAGTTTAATGGATAGTGACTGGACTGTAAAGGGATGATGGTGCATATTTCAAAAGGTTTACAGAAAATACTGTATTAGCTGATAAAATACAGTTATTTGCTGTTACTGGGCAACTGATTGCAATACTATTAATTTACATATGCTGTGTGATTATTAGACAGTATTTTACAATTATTATAAAAAAACAGTAAGTAATACTGTTTAGAGATGGACCGATCAGTGTTTTTGAGGCTGATTTTGATTGCCGATCACCTTTCAGCATGATCGGCCGATAGCCGATACCGATCGAGGGCGGGACTATATGCCATGGCAGGGCTACATGTAGTTATTAGTGCAAGCAAGTCATGAAACATGGTCTAAACTGGTTTATTACCATTTTTAACGAGCTCATATGAAACAGCATAATATTTTAAACAAAATTGTCAGTAAATAAACAGTAAATCAAACTAATATCTCCAATACTGCAATCATTACATTTAGACCCTTAATTTAAAACTAAAAAAGCTAATTAAATAAATGCTGTAAAAACTGCAGTCATTAAACGCAGACTCTGTTATTTTAAACGACAATCTGTAATCATTAAATGTAGATCTTAAATTGTTGCTGCTGTTCTGTTAGTACCGGTCAGATCTGGTTGCCACGGGTTTCTGGGTTATTTGTTTTGTGCTAGTCTGTGGAAAATGAAAGGGTGTGTATATCCACCTAGTGGTTCAGATAGGAATTGCAGAGAGGGGGTTCTCCTCTTCCTGGATGCAACGCTAGCTGGAAATACAGAAATTAGGCTCGTTTGTTTAATGCCATCGATCGGCTCTCGGGATCGGCTCTAAATTGGAGAAATATCGGCCGATCCCCGATCGCATATGTTGATTAAAAATCGGCCAATACCGATACATAGCCGATCGATCCTTCCATCTCTATTACTGTTGTATATCCACAGTCAATTTACAGCAGTTTATTACAGTGTACCTGTCACACTAAACTGAGCTTCACATAAAATGTAATATCCAACAAGTAGAACACGAAGTACTGCCCTCTAAACGTAACAGGCTTGTGGCGCTGCTAGCAGCAACAACTGCAGCCAAAGTCTCTTGTAACTGGAGGTCAGTCTTTCACACCACTGTTGTCTTGCTGCATAACGCAACTGCGCTCGAGTATCAGATCATAGAATGATGACAAGAGATTCTCCTGCTTTCTGGTTCACACAGGCCCTGAGCCCCCCGGCAGCCACCCCACTTCCCTAATCAAACTCGAACCACCACCATGTTGGAGCGCTGGTGTGATGTTCATACTGTGACATGCTGTGTTATCTTTACTCCACGTCTAACAGGAGCACTGGCTTTGGAAAAGTTCCACTTTTGACTTTCTGGCAGATGTGAGAAGAGCCTTTATGCTTCTCATGGTTAGCAACTGTCCCACGTATACCTTATCTGGGCAAGGCCTGCAGTTCTTTAGATGTTCTTCTGAGTTCTTTCGTGACCTCCTGGGTAAATGGGCTCTCAGAGGAGGCTTTGGCCACTTCAGGGACGATTCACAGCTGCTCCAAGTTTTTTTCTATTTGTAGATAGTGACTCTTATTGAGGTTCACTGCAGTGCCAGAGCTTTAGACACGGCTTTGCAGCCTTTTCGAGACTGATGTATATTTCACTGGCTTTCTTTCGGGTCTCATCTGGAGTTGCATTTGATTGCGACATAGTGCGCAACTTGTAGAGACCTTTCAGTCGACTCCACATTGCTGGAGAGGCTCTATATTCAACAGGGCTGGCAGTAATTAAGCCTGGGTATGAACTGAATTAGGTTAAATGGTTGATTGAGGGGTCAGTGACTTGTTCACACAGGGGCAGGCTTTGTTTGAAGATCTAAAACCATTAAGTGTGACCAATATGCAGAAATAGAAGTAATCAGGAGAGAAAACACTTCTTCATGGCACTGTATAATGTAGATATCCTCTATTTAGACCCAGAGGTTTATATTGATGGAACTGAATCTGAAATGAATACGCCTGCATAGCTCAGCCTGATCTCTGTTAGCTCCTCCATAAAAGTACAGTTAACGTTGAGAAACTCTTTCAGTTATTCTGCCTTTAAACTGTGGATCTCAATTTCAGCTTTTAAAGACATGTCTTTTTAACTGGGCATTAATTTTTAGAACTCTAACGTCCTAGTGCTTACAAATTTCAGCCTCAGTTCCAGCTATTACTGATGAAAGCCGTCTGTAAAGCAATTTAAGCTACCATAATACCATAGAGCTATTAAAAAGGCTCTATAAAAAATAAAGATTATTATTCATTCATCTATTATCCACCGCTTTTCCGGGGATCCGGGTCACAGGGGTAGCAGTCTGAGCAGAGAAACCCAGACTTCCCTCTCCCTAGTCACCTCCTCTAGCTTCTCCGGGGGGATACCGAGGCTTCCCAGGCCAGCCGAGAGATATAATCCCTCCAGCGTGTCCTAGGTCTTCCCCGGGGTCTCCTCCCGGTCGGACATGTCCGGAACACCTTCAAAGGAAGGTATCTAGGTGGCATCCTAACCAGATGCCCAAACCACCTCAATTGGTTCCTCTCAATGTGGAGGAGTAGCGGCTCGACTCTGAGCCTCCCCCGTATAATCAAGCCCCTCACCCTGTCTTTGAGGGTGGGATCCGACACCCCACGGAGAAAATCCGCAATCTCGTTCTTTCGGTCACCACCCAGAGCTTGTGACCACAGCTCAGCTCTCTCTTCACCAGGACCCGCAGCCCGCATCACTGCAGACGCTGTACCAATCTGCCCGTCAACCACCTGCTCCATCCATCCTCCCCTCACTCGTGAACAAGACCCCGAGATACTTAAACTCCTCCAGTTGAGGCAAGAGATCATTTCCAACCTGGAGAGGGCACTCCACCCTTTTCCGACTGTTAAGATTAAAATGATTGTTATTATTATTATTATTATTATTATTATTATTAAACACACACATAATAAAAAGCTTTTGCTGACTTTTTTCAGTAAATGTGTAAGTGAAGCATATATATATTGTTGATGTCCGAAGAACAAAAATCTTCATGACTTTTAATGGAAACCAGATTTTTATCCAATTTATTTTTACACAATGCAAAGAGCAGCTGTCATGTTCAAATGATGTAGAAAAATGAAAATTGACATATATATATATATATATATATATATATATATATATATATATATATATATACATTATTAGTAAATCCATGTAATTTCTTCTGTTGGGGATGGGATTGTTTAGCAGAGGGAAGGATTTGTGGTAATAGAAACCAGCAAAACATAACCAAAGAGAAAGAGACCCAACCTGCTTTTCACTGTGTTGCTTCAGTGTTAAAGAGCTGCATAAAGCCTTCATTAGTTCTGATTAGAGATTCTCTCTTGTCTGTCTTTTCCTCAGACCTGTAGAACAGCTGGAATTCCAGAAGTATGTGTGGGATGTTCAGTACAGTTGCGTGATAAATCTTATTTTTTACCGTTTACACATCGTTAAGAGCTGCCAATGCAGAACAGATCAAATCTCCACACGCATGCAGCGCCAGAGTAACATAATTAGATTGGCAGGGACGGCGCATTGGAAGCCCAACAAGTGGCGCCTTCTGCTGGGCTCCAAAGCTGCTTTCCCTCAGGGAGAACAAGTAGTGTAACCACTCAGATAAACAGCCAATTACAGAACACACATGTCCTGCTCAGAACCTGCTCCGTCCTGAACTACTGGCCTGGAACATGCTCAAAATAATGTGGGCGCTTAATGTGCTTTACAGACAGACATTTAAACCTAACAGCAACAGAAGAAATGATGAGTGGTGAATAACAGTCATGTAGGGTAATAATGTAAACCAGATTTGGGGGGTAAATGCCAAAAGGAGACATTACACACTAAATTAAAGAGCTATGCTGTACCAAGCTTGACTAATAACAAAGTTGGGACTGAGTTCTGCAGTTTGAAGCAGTCACAACAAATGTTTCTTTGTTTTGTTCTTTAAATAGACAATAACAATATACACAGACCAGAAAAAAGTAATGGAAGCGTCTCCTGGAAATCTCCACAAGGGGGCAGTGTTAGCAGTTAAATATCTTTTAGTGCTTTATAAGAGCAGTGCTTCAAATCAGTGACACTGTGTGTCTTTATTCAGCCTTTCAGTGCTCAGTGTGCTTGCAGTTGTGAAGTAGGTAGCTGAATTTGTATTTTACAATATAGTAAACAGTGCTTTTGTTATTATAATATGTTTTGCTATTAAAGTAAATGTTAGATTACTGCTTACTAACTTACAGTATTAATACTATTTAAATAAGTGTTTTGCCTAACCCTAACCCTAACCTAACTTAATAGCTTTTTAAATATAAAAATGTAAGTGTATAAAACCTTTGCACAGTACTGTATCTGTTTAAGTTTAGGCTTAAGTTGAGTTATATACTAAAGCACAATAATTTACAGTGTCTGAGAATGACTGTGATATTATTCTTTAAAGAAACTTGTTTCTTTTCTTAATTACAGACTTGCTGTTCATTCTGTTCAGTCTAACATGAGAGTTGTGTTGTTTTTAGGCTGGAAGCATCCCAGCGAGAGCGTCCTCTACAGACATATTTGACATGGTGCCATTCACACCCGCATCTTCAATGTCAAGAATACCAAACGGTAACGGGACCCCATCTCTCCCCCCACTGCCTCCCAAAGACAGAGGTGAGTACTTAATTCACACACCCCACCACTTTGATTGATAATTCTTTATTTTTTTTTATTTTTGTAATTTCATTGACATTTGGGTTAACTGAGGCCTCTCTCGTTTTGCTCTATTCTGCGTATCGAGCATGTGGGATGTTATGTTGTCTAATGGTACTCTCTCTCTCGAAGCTTAGAATGAACAGAGGTTCTCTAATGTTCCTTATCTGAACTATGAAATGGTTCTTGTAGCTGAAATTACTGGATTCAAACCTAATTTTTTTTCAAAATTTTCAAAATTCCACAGGGAGACTTGTGGTTATATCGGCTACGACACATAAGAGTTTGGTCAGTTGTCAACAACAAAAGCAATAAAGCACAGGTGGAACAGAAGTGACCATAAGACAGAAAGACAGAAATAGAAACACCAAGCAATTTTTCATATAAACATTTTTCAACCTTCAGTCTTCACTGTTAATCTACAGTGGAAAACAGTAAAATATTACTTTCTACTGTAGTAAAGTGTTTTTCGCCTGATTTTCACAGCTCGGTTTTATTTTAAACTTTGAAAGACTGTAATTTTAGTGTGCATTAATACACAACATGGTTAAATGTGACCTGTATTTATTTCCTATGCTATTATATGTATTGCTGAGCATCTCTTTGGTAAATCTACTTGGTAAATTAGTTAATTTCATTATTTAATGTTATTTAATTAGAACTCTTGTTAAATTATTATTTTAATTCTTATTTATTTACTTCATGAACAAAAACAGTTTTAGTAAATATGTTCCTGACTGCTCACATATTCACAAGTTCACATATGTCAATACTTCCTACCAAATTCCATAGTGAACACGTAAGGGTTAATACTGACTCATGTTGTACATTAATAGTAAAATAGTAAAAAAGTTAAAAAAAATTACAATTAAAATTGGAATTGGTGATGATCAAAAACAAGTAAATTGAGGAATTCATGGAAGCTTGAATGATGAAATTAATTTATTGCAAAGACATAGAAAGTAAAATCTCAGTTGGGTCAGGTTTGGCCCTGGTTGTGCATCAAAGGGATAAGGACACCAGAAATGGTTGCTGGCAGCATTAGGCAAAGATGAACTTCTACCAAAGAGATTGAAAAGTCAAAGTACGGAGAAAGAAAGGATTCAAAACCTGAGCTCGCATGTCAGCTTCTGGAACATGATCGCTAATCTTTATTGATGATGTAGGTCATTAAGGCAGCAGCAGAATGAATGCAGACGTCTACAGAAACATGCTGTCTGCTAACTTACAGAGAAATCTATCCAGTCTAATCAGGAGGAACTTGCAGCAAGACAATGACCCCAAACACACTGTCAACAAAGACCTTCCACCCATCAGTCACCAGACTTTTACCCACTTTTACCTCCTGATCAGAAAACTTTTATTTCATCTTTCTATGATCACCTTTTATACCCTTTTTGGGGGCGCTCCAAAGCCCCCCTCCCCTTTCAAACCCCCTTGCCCATGGAAAGTTCTATTAGATCCAAACCAGGAGTTATTTATGTCTTATATAATTAACTTCATGACATCATACTTTAGCAACGGACACCATTATCTCCAACCTAAAGAAGCCATCTTTTTTAAAAACACCTTATAAGGATTTCCGCCTATCTGCTGGGTTCAATGTAAATTCAAGGACAAGTTAGCATCTTTTGTCAGACTTCCCTTGCAAGTTTAACCTAAGTTAGCTTGCACTCACTGACCGGGAGTCATTGGCATATTCTTGATACAAATCGAATTATATTTAGCTTAAATGTCATAAATGTAATTAATAAGCTTCCTCCCTGCATTTCCATAGCTTTAAAAATACCATAAATAAACTTCCTTCCCAGATTCTATAGACTTTCCTCACTCTGTAACATCTTAAATGCTATAACTTTATTATAACTATATAACTTATAACTATTATAACTATAACTATAATTATAAACTAAATATTATTATAACTATAATTTTAAATTGAAAAAAAGCATCCAATATAATCAGGAGGAACTTGCAGCAGGAAAATGACCCTAAACACACTGTCAACACAACAAAGGACTTCCACAAATAAATCACCAGACTTATACCCAGCTTTACCTCCAGATCAGGAAACTGAAAGGTGAAAGAAACTGCAGTAAAAGTCTTAAAAGGAGTTACAAGGACAAAAGACATGTTAGAATGTCCATCAATCATGTAACCCTCTGGTTCTCAGACTTGCTTTGTCAAGAGTTCCTATCAAATTCCATAAAGAATACCTAAGAGTTCGTTTTGACCATGTTGTGCGTTAGAGGGGCAGTGATACGATATTTTTTTATTTTTTCAAAAATGTGAAAAATTAAATGAAATTAAGATTTGTGATGATCAAAAACAAGCAATTCATGGAATGTATTAAATACAATCTCAGTCGGGTCACTTTTGACCCAGGTTGTGAATCAAAGGTAATTTACAGAAATTCAGAGAGCATCCAATCTAATCAGGAGGAACTTGCAGCAGGACAATGACCCTAAACACACTGTCAACACAACAAAGATCTTCCACAAATCCATTACCAGACTTATACCCAGCTTTACCTCCTGATCAGGAAACTAAAAGGTGAAAGAAGCTGCAGTAAAAGTCTTGAAAGGAGTTACAAGGACAAAAGACATGTTAGAATGTTATGTGTTAGAAGGGTAGTAACACAAAATGTTGCATTAAAAAAGTAAAATAATTAAATGAATCGATCATCAGACTTTTAGCTAGTTGTACCTCCTGACGAGGAGACTAAAGGCTGAAATCCCTCAGTACAAAGAAGCTGCAGTAAAAGTCTGGACATGAGTTACAGGAACAAATGTCATGTTAGAATGTCCATAAACCCTGTAACCCTGCAGTTCTCAGACTCGCTTTGTCTGTTTTGCAGCTATAGATCTGTTCGGAGCTGTGCCCTTCGACCCCTTCATCTGTGGCCTTGCTGATTACACTCCAGATATCCAGTCCAAGCTGGACGAGATGCAGGTGGGCTCCTCAGGTTCCACTAAGTTGGGGTTGAATGCACTAAGTGAACTATTCAGACGTGGATATTAAGCACAAAACGGCAGAACACAGTGGAGCCGTCTGTCAGCATTCACTGTCTGATCAGCTGTGGAGAAGTATTAGTGATGGTAGAGCACAAAAGCACTAAATCTTAATTTTCACACCATTACAAGCAAAGACTTTCAGCTAGCGCCTCGCCTCTTCCCCCTTTCTTTCAGCTGAGTCGGCGGTTTCGGTCAAATCTGTGCAGCGAAGTGTGTATTTAGTGGGAGATTTTTAAAATATGCAGCCCCTCACACTTTGAAGTGGGATTATGACAGAATTCCAAATTTAGGCAAGAGAGAATTAATGCCAATTGCCTTAATCACGAACAGACTTCAAATATTTGTCAACAGAGGAGGAGATTGACAGCTAGTATTAATAGATCAAAGAGACCGCACAGGCAGCATTGGCTTGGCTGGATTTGCCCTGATGTATCCTACTCCAGTTTTATTTCACGTCTTAATCTCCCCAAATACAGAATTCTTAATGAATTTTAGTAAAGTTATGCTCTTCGGACCAATAAAGCCAGGCTTAAACCTGTTATCTCAAAAGAAAGTGCCTTTATATGCAGTTTTAGGAAATTCAAAATGAAATAATTATATTACCTTCCTCTCTTTCTCTCTCTCTCTTTCTCTTTTCCTGCTCCTCTACAGCGGCAGAGATGGTTTGTACTCTTTGTAAACTTTGTTTTCCTTCATTACAGTCTTCTCTCAGTCCCAGTGTGAGATGTTTTTATATTTTAAAGGAGCAATTTGTAAGATGACTGATACTTATACTCCAACCAGTCGCAGCGCTAGTGTTAATTAGTTATTTATATCATTTATTATTTTTTTGTTTGCTGCTGAATGTGGTTTCTTGCTGATCACAGGTGGCAGCAGTCATTATAATGGTCCAGGAAATTCCAGGCCAATAGTTTTCTTCGTCATTGTGTTTACTGTTCGTTTGATTGGCTACCTGTCCCTAAATGGTCTAACCAGGAGCCGCACCTTCAACATGATTGACAAAAGTGTAGAACAGGCTTTCGGAGCAGTGCTGCTACTTCATGCAGTGGTATTACAAGACAGGGCGGGCTGAAGCTAGCTGGTTATTAGGTAGCAGTATCTTTAGTAGATATCTTTGCAACACTATACACTATAAATACCTCCCACATACCATCAAAATCTTGTTTTTTCACATTCGATTGATCATTTTTGATAATTTTGGAATGTTTTACAGTAAAAATCTTACATATTGCTCCTTTAATGTTTGGACATTTTTTAAATTTCTACATTTAATTTCCACCACGTGATTCTTTGCATGGAGTCATGAACTGTGGGTCTGGGTGTCTGAATGAATGACGTACCAAAGCATTTAACACAATCGACAATGCTTTGCTGGGACAGCAAGTGAGAGTAAGGTTCAGTTTTAGGTCCTTTCAGTGTTTTTCCAATATAAGGAGGATTTAAAATGTAGTTAGTTAAGAATTAAGAGGCTTCACAACTGCAGATGTAACGTATGCATGACAGCAGTGAGGAACTTACTCTCTAAAGTAAGTCCGCTGATATTGAGTAAAACATATTCTTTAAAAACATGGCTGGTAATGTGTCGAAGCTGCAGTTGGATGATTTCTTCATAAATAGAATTAAACTTGAGGTGCATCCGAAATTGCCTACTTGTCTACAACTTAGTAGTGAAATCAGTAGGCGAGCGCGGCTAGTATATCTGAATACTCAGTAGTGAAATCAGTAGGCGAGCGTGGCTAGTATGTCTGAATACTCAGTAGTAAATCAGTAGGCGAGCGCGGCTAGTATGTCTGAATACTCATTAATGAAATCAGTAGGCGAGCGCGGCTAGTACGTCTGAATACTCAGTAGTAAATCAGTAGGCAAGCGTGGCTAGTATGTCTGAATACTCAGTAGTAAATCAGTAGGCGAGCGCGGCTAGTATGTCTGAATACTCAGTAGTAAATCAGTAGGCGAGCGCGGCTAGTATGTCTGAATACTCAGTAGTGAAATCAGTAGGCGAGCGCGGCTAGTATGTCTGAATACTCAGTAGTAAATCAGTAGGCGAGCGTGGCTAGTATGTCTGAATACTCAGTAGTGAAATCAGTAGGCGAGCGCGGCTAGTATGTCTGAATACTTAGTAGTAAATCAGTAGGCGAGCGCGGCTAGTATGTCTGAATACTCAGTAGTGAAATCAGTAGGCGAGCGCGGCTAGTATGTCTGAATACTCAGTAGTAAATCAGTAGGCGAGCGCGGCTAGTATGTCTGAATACTCAGTAGTGAAATCAGTAGGCGAGCGCGGCTAGTATGTCTGAATACTCAGTAGTAAATCAGTAGGCGAGCGTGGCTAGTATGTCTGAATACTCAGTAGTAAATCAATAGGTGAGCGTGGCTAGTATGTCTGAATACTCAGTAGTAAATCAGTAGGCAAGCGTGGCTAGTATGTCTGAATACTCAGTAGTAAATCAGTAGGCGAGCGCGGCTAGTATGTCTGAATACTCAGTAGTAAATCAGTAGGTGAGCGTGGCTAGTATGTCTGAATACTCAGTAGTAAATTAGTAGGTGAGAGCGGCTAGTATGTCTGAATACTCAGTAGTGAAATCAGTAGGTGAGCGCGGCTAGTATGTCTGAATACTCAGTAGTAAATCAGTAGGCGAGAGCGGCTAGTATGTCTGAATACTCAGTAGTGAAATCAGTAGACGAGCGCGGCTAGTATGTCTGAATACTCAGTAGTAAATCAGTAGGCGAGCGCGGCTAGTATGTCTGAATACTCAGTAGTAAATCAGTAGGCGAGCGCGGCTAGTATGTCTGAATACTCAGTAGTAAATCAGTAGGTGAGCGCGGCTAGTATGTCTGAATACTCAGTAGTAAATCAGTAGGCGAGCGTGGCTAGTATGTCTGAATACTCAGTAGTGAAATCAGTAGGCGAGCGCGGCTAGTATGTCTGAATACTCAGTAGTAAATCAGTAGGCGAGAGCGGCTAGTATGTCTGAATACTCAGTAGTAAATCAGTAGGCGAGCACGGCTAGTATGTCTGAATACTCAGTAGTGAAATCAGTAGGCGAGCGCGGCTAGTATGTCTGAATACTCAGTAGTAAATCAGTAGGTGAGCGCGGCTAGTATGTCTGAATACTCAGTAGTAAATCAGTAGACTGCGCACCAGGAGAGATAGCATACACAGAAACGCAGTTGTACACAATTTGCATTTGAATTTTTGAATTTGCATATGGATTTTAATATTTCACCCAAAGAAAAACACATTTTCAATTTTGTTGATTTTCCATTTTCTACATTATTTGAATGCAGCAGCTGCCGTTTACATTGTGTGGAAATTTCATAGTTAATGGACCAACAGAAATACTCCCAAGTGGGTTGGTGAAAATTTTGGTTCTAGTAAAGTAGGTTTTTGCCCCCTTCTGTAAAGTTGCATGTATTTGAATTTAAATCCCAAATATGCTGCTATAAGCCTTTATTTAAACAGTAGCCCGTGATCTCCTTCTGAATGTGAGGATTTCAGACCACAACCAAGAAACAAACCTAAATTGGATGTAGAAATCCTGTTTTTATACACTTAAAGAATTAAAGGTGCAGTACACGATTTGCAGTACACATTTGTTCTCAATCTTTGTTATCTGGATCTTCTCCTATTGACAATTTCTTTACAATGCATAGAGTTCAGCACATAGCCTCTCTCCACAGCTAGCAGATTGTGAAGAGATATTCTCTGGATTAAAATTACTTACTGCACCTTTAATTTGCACCTATTGTGTTATTCTGTATGCTTGTTGAGAATCTTGTATTGTGATGCTGGTTTTAAACAGACTTGTCAATCTTTTGTGTTCCATCAGGAGGGGTTCAAAATGGGTCTGACTTTGGAGGGCACTGTTTTTTCCCTGGATCAAGTGGACAGTCGATGCTGATGTCAAAGACCGTATCTGTGGGCATCTAAACTCGGAGTGGAGTTGTAGGACAGCGTTTCTATTCACATTTTGCATTGAGTCAGACGTGAAAGCCAAAGCGATGGCGCGGCTGTACAGGTTCTTTCTATTTTTATATTGTACAAAATCAGTCTAGAGAGATTTGACATATAATTTTACTGAAGATCATTGATTGATTATCTGTATGTTTGTGTTTTTAGAATTTGTATCGTTGGAAATACTGTTAACATACACTGCCTGGCCAAAATCAGTCAAACAGCACTGATTGGATTTAAATAAGCAGATAAGAGCCTCTGATTAATATGTTTTAGCTGGTAACTGTTCTTTAAACCCTAACTGAGCAGCACTGAGAAGCTTATTTAAACATCTATGAGGGAAGACGTCTCCCCCGGTGTTATTAGATGGGTTAGACTGGGTCAAATTGTTTGCCTGCATTAACCAAAGAAAACCATTATTAAAGCCTGGAGGGACAGTGGTGAACAGTCACATTGGTAATGTGGTCAGTAGAGCTCACAGCTATGTTTAATAGTGAAAGTAAGAGCATTTCTACACACACTGTGTGATGAAAACTCACAGGATTGAGAATAAACAGCTGTGTAGCCAGAAGAAATGCACTCACGAGTGAGACTAATCAAACAAAAGCCTTCAATTTATTAGGGAGCATAAAAGAAATTGGACAGAATGATGCACTCATCATGCATAGTGCCCACTGTAAAGGCCTCTGGTGTTTTGTGTTATTGTCTGGGGTTGCTTCAGTCAGTCAGGTCGAGTTTCAGCAAAGTTAGCTGATCACAGGGCCGGCGCTAGTGGGGGGCTGATTAGATTTTGTCTTTAAAGCCGTGGCTATTTTCTCTGAACCAATCACAAAAAGGCATTTTGCTGGGCAGTGTGAAGATATGTCCTTGCTCATTTCTGATTGGCTTGTGTTGTGATTTCCTAGTCATATTAGTATTCTCACTTATTTCTATCTCAACTTTTTAGCATTATAGTCTCAGCCTGTGTCTAAGTACTTTTGTCATCTTTGATTTAAAGTGGTACTAAAGCTTTTCACCAAACAGAGTTGTTTCTATCAGTGTAACGCTAAACTAATTATTAATTAAATTAAATTAAATTAATCACAATTACATCATCTTTTTTAATTTACATAAGCAGTCATTGGGTTTTAAGTTTGAAGACACATGCAACATTTTTATTTCTGTACCTCATATATTAATTAAAGCCAGTATCATTAGACCTGCTGTCATCACTCATGCACAAATTAAGCCCTGAATATATTTCTGGCTTTAAAAGTATGACTAACAACATGCCCACGCATTACGTTTTAAGCAAACGCAGTCCCAAGCAAACGCAGTCCAGAACCGGCGCTGGTTGATCACCTGAATGTACTGAATGACTAGGTTGTCCTATCAGTGGGTTTGTTTCTTCCCTGATGGCACGAGCATATACCAAGACCACAGTGCCGGCTGTACATCAGCGGGCTCAAGTTGTGAAAGAGAGGTTAGGAAGCATGATTAATCAGTCTCACATATGAATTGGTCACTACAGAGTCCTGACCTTTACCTATTGAAAGTCTATGGAAGGTTCTGGAGAAGACTTTACAGAGACTCTTCATGACTCGTCATCAGTACTGGAGCTCAGACAAAAAAGAAACTCTGGATGGAAATAAACTTTGTGAGCTTCTGTAAATGTGCGCTGTGATTAAAGTTACATGCAGTCCAATGAAATATTGAAGTACAAAACTTTCAACTTTTTCTTTTGGCCAGGCAGTGAAGATCCACCGTGTTAATACATGTTCATCAGTAGTGTTTATCAGAGACTGATAAATAGTGGAAGTTTGCTTTAGATGGATAGATGGGTTTCCCCTCTTGTTTGCATTTTCTACAGTTGACTCGTCGATACACAAACTAATCGACCGTCATCATCATTTGTGTGAATACTGTATATGCAAAATAGCTGATATTTACTTTACGATGTGCTCAGTATTACATTTGCTAAATAAAAGAAAACTCAATGAACGTTTTGTCTCTACATGGTTCTCATTCACTTTGCAACTTCACACACACACATCCTTCAACAGGGGTTGCCACAGCAACCAACTCACATGCTAGATTTGGCAAAGTGTTTTATGTCGGATGCCCTTCCTGACACAACCCTCGCCACGTACCTGAGCTTGGGACAACATACACACACACACACACACACACACACACACACACACACACACCCTCACACCTACGGGCGATTTAATGTTTCTGATCTAACCTAACATGCATGTGTTTGAACTGTGGGAGGAAACCGGAGTACCCGGAGGAACCCACTCAAACACAGAGAGAACATACACACTCCACACAGAACCACCCAGACCGGGAATCCAACCCAGATCATCTTACTGTGAGGAGACAGTGCTGACCACTACACCACCATACTGACCACTACACCACCATACTAACCACTACACCACCATACTGACCACTACACCACCATACTAACCACTACACCACCATACTAACCACTACACCACCGTACTAACCACTACACCACTATACTAACCACTACACCACCGTACTAACCACTACACCACCATACTAACCACTACACCACCGTACTAACCACTACACCACCTTACTAACCACTACACCACCATACTAACCACTACACCACCGTACTAACCACTACACCACCGTACTAACCACTACACCACCATACTAACCACTACACCACCGTACTAACCACTACACCACCGTACTAACCACTACACCACCGTACTAACCACTACACCACCTTACTAACCACTACACCACCATACTAACCACTACACCACCGTACTAACCACTACACCACCGTACTAACCACTACACCACCATACTAACCACTACACCACCTTACTAACCACTACACCACCGTACTAACCACTACACCACTATACTAACCACTACACCACCATACTAACCACTACACCACCATACTAACCACTACACCACCATACTAACCACTACACCACCGTACTAACCACTACACCACCATACTAACCACTACACCACCATACTAACCACTACACCACCGTACTAACCACTACACCACTATACTAACCACTACACCACCATACTAACCACTACACCACCATACTAACCACTACACCACCATACTAACCACTACACCACCGTACTAACCACTACACCACGGTGCCACCTCTCATTCACTTTGCACCCAAATAGTTTTAAATCATAACTTGGTGTTTGATCTGGCCTGCAAAGTTAATTAAACTTCTCCTTAATTATTATTTCATTTTCGTTAAAACAGTGCTCTGCACCTTGTTGTCATGACGACACTCTGGAAAATAAAAACTCAAGACATCATGATAAGCATGCCTATATAAAAGATTATAATCAAAATTTAATACAATCAGTCTTTAATGAGACACTGTATGGACATAAGTGATAGTAAAAAAAACTAGTCATGTTCATTTGTAACAGTTGTTAATTACAGATCAGTCAAATGGTCCTTTATCGACACGCCATCTCTCAGAGGTAGCACATATAAAGCGTACGTAATTTGCAGTTCCTCCGTTTTCCAAATCAAACAAAAGAAAAAGGAGTGATACGTGGAAGTGGGTTAAGTGGGGGTGGGGTCCTTTGGGAGTCTTCTGCATAGGAAAATAAAAAAACTGCAAAAAACTTGCATTCGCTTGTATCCATAAATTAATCTATGTAGCACCTTTATGTAGCACCTCAACATGATAAAAACAACGATCTGAACTCGAACAGAAGTGAACTGCAACCCTGACGTGAAAACAATCCCATCTGAACGGCTTCAGTTTCAAAATTAGACTGATTTTATTGCTATTACACAACGGTGCGAGGGGCATATGGCTTATGATCAAGACATAAATTAAAAAGTCCACACAGTCTCTCATATTCACATACCCCAAGCTAGTGGAATTCCTTAATAGAGACGAAAAGTGAGGGGGGGGACGGAAATACTGTTGTGGCTCATCATGCTGGTCAAGGCACTTCTGAACTGTCTTGAACAATAAATACTGTGTTATAGAGCTGAAGTCCTGTCGCTGGTTCTTCTCAGCGTGCTGTACAGACTCCGCAGGACGGCGGCAGGTTCACAGGGCCGTTTCTTTACAGGCTTCAGGAGAAACACACTGGGCCGATGTCGATGCCAAACTCCTGATTTGCGCCGCCCACGTCAACTGGAGCCATGTCCACTATGGGGAGTCTGGATGGCTTCTGAGTGCGGTACTCAAACACAGTCTTGCCCCACTCACCATTGGATTTCTGAGGGACACAAACACAGAGAAAAATATGTGAGGCCAAGCTGCAAACCGTACCTGTCATCATGTTCATATATATATAAATATGTATTATATATCGGAATATTATGTTTCGTGATACTGTATCGATTCTCAAAAACACAGTATAAATACACAGATTCCTGGCAAACAGTGAATCATTGTGTGGTGTGTTTAAACCTCTGGCCACTTGATGGCAGTGTTGTAATCCATTTTCAGCTCCACTCCAACATTAACAAGTAGCACAAGGGCGCAATGTTATTGTACCTGATTGGTAAACCTGCTCATATAGTGGTGTGTTTTAATAGTAGGATTCGAAAAATTGCAATATATCGCTTTGTTTGCAGTATCGGAATATATCACAATATACTGAATTGTGGCCGACATTTCACGATACATATTGTATCGTATCACCAGGTTCTTGCCAATACATATATATACAATATATATATATATACATACAGGCTTATTTTTTATTTTTGGATGATATGATGATCCCTGGTGTGGCACACACCTCCAAAAGCATGGGCAAAACGTATTGTTTACCTGAAAATAAATAAATAAATAAATAAATAATAAAGCTGGCTGAGTAAAGAAATCATGCTTGCACTATATTGGGAAAAACAGAATAATATTGTTGTGTTCTGCGAAATACATTGCAATTTAAAGAAAAACAGTAATTTTCACCAAACGACTTGAAGAGCTCTATTTGAAAAACAGTAATCATTCTACAATGCTTGGGGTGATTTTGTAGGGGAGTGCATCTCCACAGGAAAATAGAATTTTTACTGCTTAGACTTTTTTTAGATTTAGATTTGTTGACTCTCCCTGACTTCCTAACACTCAGTGCTGAAGTCAATGAAATTAATAATGCATGTTACTCTTCCCAGGCCCAGATTAGCCCGTTGGTTTTATGGTCGTGTGCCCAGGGGCCTGAGCCACTAGGGGGCCACCACAAGCAATTATGACAAAATCTAAACAGCTGTTTAGACTCGCGGTGAAACCTTTTATAACCGCACAGCGGAAAAACTAATATTGTATCCGAACAGCAAGCGAGGCGAGAACTATGAAATCAAAACACTTCCACTACAGACAATGATTCTTATACGAGCGTGATGCAACACACTGTTTTTGATGGTTGCCTCATTTCTTTCGCATCGCTCTGCTATTCTGCCTTAAAATGGAGGAAGAAAACATCTTCCTTGAAGTGGAGAAGAGACGCATATTTATGATCTTTCCAGTAAACAGTTTGGGGAGGAACTGCCAGAGTTAGAGACAAGCACTGTTTGTTGACTTGTTTTGTAAGTAGACACAACTTAACCAGAGCAGTACACTGCTATGTATACTATGTTATTTTAATCACTGATGTTAAACATAACCGGTTACAGCCTCTATTAAGTACGTACCTCAAACCACAACTGGACAGCTCCATCAGTAAAGCAGCTGTTTTCTGATTGCTCTGTCTTTAGTTTATATTTTGACTTCACTTGACCATTTGGGTGCAGACACTATGTGATACTACATATGAACCCACACTTGCTGTTAGGACACGTCAGGGCTATCGCTAATCAGAATCTACATCTTTCCTAAACGTTCTGCTTAGTAACAGTTATCCGGTATCCACCACTATCTCTGTCTTTCAGATTTTTGGCTGTGAAAAACTGAGACTTCAAAACTTCCATTATTACTAAAGCAAAACATACAACATCTTTGTCTTGTTCTGTATCATCATCAGAGACAAAAACAAACAAACAAATAAATAAATAAATAAATAAATAAAAGCCCACTACTTCCCTTTAGTTGAGGTTACTTGACAGTTTGGATGTTTATCTTTTGTTTCTTTTTCTGTCTATATAGATACCAGTTTTAATTTACATTGTCTCCACTGAAGCAGATGTGTCTCTAGCTGCTTTATGAGGAAGTGTTGCATCGATTGTTGGGTTTATTCTAACCTGTGTTCTTGTTGTTGTTTTTGTTTTAATTGGGAATAAAGTGTGTATAGTGGAGGTCTGTCCAACACTGCAGTTAGACCTGTTCATATAAACTGCTGTGTTACTAAAACTTCAGCACCACTTTAAAAAGATATCCAAGGAGGGCTCCACCAAATGCTTGTGCCAAGGGGCCTATATGACGATGATCCGGGCCCTAGCTTAAAATAAGGGGCTCATCACCATGTCCATTTCAGTTAGGACTGAATTAAGATTACAGACCAACAGGTCTTCATCATATCCATTCACAGGTAAAGAAGTGATTGCAGAAATATCCTAATCTGACTAAACTTCCTAAATAATGTTCTACCTGTAGTCTAAACCCCCAACAGCGCCCTACCGGGGAAAGAGTTCACTATAACTAGGCATAATGTTACATTGTATTACATTTTGCACACATATTTGTTTCTTATTCTGCTTTTTTGAAAATCTCAGGCACTGCAGACATGATCTCCAGATAATGAGGAGACGGAGCTGAATGTGCAGCTGATTATTAGGAGGAATGGAGTGTTTGCTGTTATAGGCATCTTCTAATTATTACCCTTGTGTTTTGACCTTACAGTGGTAACAACAGCTGTCTGACTAACTAACTTACATTCAGCACTGCATGTATGGTTGTTTACGTGGTAACAGACAGGACAGGCATGCTGTCTTTGACTAATTAGTTCAAGATTTCCTGCCTTTGGATGAATAAACTGTTATTAGACTGATTATCTTGTTACTCAGCAGTATAGAAATCCATAGCGCGACGTGTTTGATTTAATTTTCCTTACTTGTCATTACATCCTGCATTGCCAGAGGAAATGCATTTAGGCCAGTGACTGCAACTACCTATAAAGTAATGCGACTCCAACTAATCTGTTGATAAGTTTTTAACTATGCACTTTACTGGTCTAAGCCTCAGATGGTAAACCTTACTGGTTAAAATCTCATCAAGCTGTTTTTCTGTTTTTCATACCCAGTTCATTTTCTATTATTTTATCTATATGACTGTATACAGCTCACTGTGTTGTGCATGGATGATTATTACATGGCGTGGAAAAGATGTGATCTGAGGTTGCGGATTGAAAAATGGGAAAAAAGAGATGATATTGTAAAAATACACTTGCACAATAGCATGATGTCATTGCTGCAACATCTAAGCAAAAAGCAACACATCCAGTGTTAACATGTCCACAGAGTAGACGACAGCACTAACATAAGCATTTAATGTAAATCAGTATGACTGCTGGTTGAAATGAAGGCTAGAAAAGGATAAACAGTAATAATGTCTATATCTAATAGTTTAAAAAGGATATAATTCAGTATAGGTGGTAGTTATTATATCCCTGAATTGGCTACACTTTGCAAAATTATGTTATTATTAAAGTGACAGTCACACACACACACACACACACACAATACTATGCACCCCTTACACACACACAGCCACACACACACTCACTCCCCCTATAGAGATGCATGAAATACCCCTGAAAGCAACATATTAGGTGGTGTATGTAGCAGTTGGAGCCTAAAAGGCACTAGATGAGTTTAGCATTGACAGATATTATGTTATGCAATTAAAGCAATAAAATTGTTGACTTTTCTAACAAAAAATAAGAGCCAATCAGCTGCAGCCCTAGGTCAGTCTTCTGCTTTTTGCCATTTATGGCATTGAATCAAACGGTATAGAAGTCAAAAGTAGTGACTTCGACTGATTAATAAAAGTGCTAATTGAACGTTAATGGTAATTCGTTATGTAACTATGTTATTAATGATATCTATATAATACTGTACTATTTGGATAAATAACATATCATACACGATATCTCAACCTAAGGGTTACCTGTGGTGCACCAAAACTTTTACTATTTACTGTTCAGGTTTTTAAAGCAGAAGTCAGCTGTATGTGTGTACGTGTGTAGCCAACAGGCTTTAGCAATACTGTGTGATTCCCTTACCGAGCAGGTGTCATGGCTGACGGTGTACTTAAGATGGTTGTTGCCGTGCGCTTTGATTTCCAGCCCGTCTGCGGACTTAAGCACAGCAGCTTTCTTCACGTTGCCGCTCTTCTCGTCTTTGTAGGCCACGCTGTTTTTGCAGTGGTAGGTGAGGGTCTGGACTGCTTCCTTAGAGTGGAGACGCAGGAACCTCAGCTGTACGGCCACCGTGTTGGGTAAAGCTTCTTTGCTGCCATAGGTGAACTGAGGAAGACAGTGTATCGTGTATTACAAGATCTCAGCAGAACTGTGAAGAAGTTGAATGAGTACTGTACAGTATCTCGACTGAGACAGGACGCTTAAAAATATCAGATTTTTATAATATGTTTATAATATCACTGATAGTTTATCAGCACTTTAAGTGTATGTGCACTGACCTTCATCCCTCTGTTCATAGTGGCTCCATACCATACAGGTTTAGGCATGCTAGAGCGTGAACTCCACCAGTGCTTGCGGGGGATGCTGGAGGGGCTGGCGGAGATGCATGTCTCACCAGTCTTCATGTTGCAGTAGACCTGGATGGCATCCTTTACACTGCCCTCGTTAGGGTCCACCCAGTACTCACCTGTAACGCAAGCAGGAGAAGGGTGAGGGAGTGTTTATGCTTATGATGTAGATTCAAACAGTTGAATGTTTCCGCTTATGCTTAATACTGTTTCGCTTTAAGTGTTTAACTCCTTACACTGTAAAGATGCATCTTAGTAGTTTACAAAATTATTTATATTTAGAGATGCACCAAAACTTTGCCAAATAAATTCAGTCAAAAAACTGTTAAGACACTACCTCCAAAAACATAAAGAATAGGAGAATATTTGTAAAATGCTATCTAAACTGGAGGAACTGTTAATGACATTCACAGAGGAAGAGATAAAAAAGGTATATCAAAATTGTACAAAGCACTACAATGTGAATCTAAGGACGATAATAGGGACATCAAAGAAAAATGGGAGTTGGAAGCAAACATTGGAATATCAGATGAAAAATGGGAAGAAACATTTAAAACAGGGCATAAATTAATAGTCCAACATGGAGGGAATTATGTTGGGGGGGTTGTGGAATGGTGGGGGACTTTACACATGTATTTTGGGATTGTGTTTTGGAAGAGTGTTCACGGAGAGATTAAACAGGTTTTAAGGATTAATCTCACATTAGAAACAGTACTTCTTATACTGGGTATTCTCCCTGACAATGTGGATGAGGGAGATCTGACTTACTGGGAATTTTGCTCTTTAAAAAAAATTACAGTATCCTGGTTGAAGCCACAGCCCCCCAACATGCAATGGACAGAGAGGGTAAAAAATATCTTTATTATGGAGCAGATCACGGCAAGATACAGCTACGAAGAGATAGGTTTGTTAAAAGATGGTCATCATTATTACAGGCAATGCCAGAACTCTTGTCACCACCCTTTTTTATTCATTTATTCTTTCCCCTTCAAAATATGTAATAATTCTAAACAATATATGCACTAGTGAGTAGGCATCTCATTCATGTTGTATGTTTTATGTACTATGTTTGTTGAATAAAAAATCAGTTAAAAAAAAAAATCTGTCAAAAAATGGTCAAACTGTTGCGCTCCCGGGTTCAGTCTCAGTCCCAGTTGAATCCCAGAACTTCCCATGATACCCCTCACACACAAGCCGTCATTACATGTCCACCTACAACCAATCACTGAAGCTCCTCACCAGAATACTAACTCTACACACCTGTCATTCATTAGTACTGTTTGTATTTCATACACGTTGTGAAGTACTGTCTTTCATATTCCTGTTTACTGTCTACTGGGTCTCTCGCTTTTGTACTGCCCCTTTTTACATTTGGCTGCCCTTCTATGCTTGGCCCTTCCATGTTTTAACCTATACCTGTTGTTGAACACGATCTAGCCTCGTCCATGCCTGTCTTCTTGTGCCTACCAGTTTTGACTCAGACTGTTTTTGTAACCTTGGATATTAAAGTTACCTGTCCTTTAATATCTGTGAATATTTGCTTTGTTCCAGCCACCTTATACAAATATAGTATTTTTTTCCACAGAACACAAAACTTTGGATGAAAAAAATATGAGCAGGTGTCCAAACCTAGCACTTTAAATAAATAATTTGAATAATTCGAATGCCGACAAAGACAGAGAACACGGTTTTTGACATGACGGAACAAATCCCAATGTATAAACTAAAAACGTTTTGTTCTGAATGACCAACCCAATCTTTCAACAACGTGTTGTGACGGTCACTTTAAGTGCCTTAGACTAAGCGCATGCGCACTACAGTCTAATGCTCAGACTCGAGAGAGAGTAGAGATGCCGACAGGTATGCATGTATGGTGGTTAACTCTGGGTTGCAGCCTGTACGCTCTGCCTACTGATGTTATTCTGGATTGTGATGACGTGGAGTGTGGACGCTCCCCAGCCCAATAAATGATCTCCATTGTACCGCACCTGCTGTCTCCTGTGTGTTCCCTCTGGAGGACAGGGCAAATACCTAACCACCCAATAGCATCTCTACCCCCAGGAGCGTTCACCCCCACTAAGCATCCATCACAGTGTATAGGCATAATCTCTATGTATTGTAAGAATTATAATATTTAATATATAACATTTTATTTTTGTTAATTGGTTGTCATTCAAAAGCATACATAAAAAGGATATATTTCAGTTTCTCCCCAGAATTTTTGGTTCATTACTATTTACAGTATTTACTGAATAAAAGCCACAATATGCATAAAGTTTATGGTCATTAATAAGTATGTGGTGGTTAAGAGTGAGATTCTAGTGGTCGACACTTATGGAAACCTTGATAATTAACTGAGGAGTTGATTAACAGGTATATTAAAGATGAAGGGGTGCTAAAGTCTGCACCTCCAACAGATTTGCAAGAAGTCTTTTGTCTAAAATGTACCCAGAGGCTTACAATGAGTTCATTTGTAATGTGCCAAGTTGGACAGTCAGCAATTAGAACCAGTTACCAAAAGAAACACAAAAGAGAATTACTTAATTGCTCAAACCTCCAGGCTGATGAACTCATCAGCTCATTACAATACAAGCACTTCTACAGTATTAGCCTTAACAAGTAAACATCTGTCATTTTCTGTCTAACACTCAGGACTGAGTTGACTGTGAATAAGCCTCACAAGTCCAGACTTCAGTTCATTTCTCACGTCCTATAACTGCATACCACACAGTAATTAGTGATAATGGGGCTCAAGAATAATAACTCTATAGCACGACTCAGCCTGCTCCTCACCGCTTTTCTTCAGTGGGTAACACAGCTTCAGGTCCTGGCAGGTGCGGGCGGGGTGCTGGCGGCTGCCGTCGGGGCTGCGCATGCTGTCCAAATGGCTGCCCAGAGTCTTCAGCGAGGCATGGAGCCCGCTGTCCATCCTAACCAAGGCTGAACTGTTATTAGGTCTTGCCTCGTCCTCGTTAAACTCCGGGGGAGGAGGCGGGGCCTCAGGTTCAGAATCGAGATCGTAATCGAGTGCCGTACCGAAAAGGTCGTCCACGGCAGCCGTGGGAGGGCCAGGGGGACCGGGAGGGCCAGGGGGGCCAGGTTCTCCTTGAGGACCCTAAACAGAAAAGAAAACAATTTCCACAATCTTACACAATTTTCTCTTCCTCCGAATGTAGTCCATCAGCCAAAACATCTTCATTGTCCTAATTTGGCTTCTTTAGTTTACACTGGAGTTACAAGACTAAAGTAGATGCAACAAGCAATGGCTTCTACCAGCTAGCATCTTGCAACTCAAAAGACTTGCTTATGTGGTTTCCAGTGCTGTTTGCCATACTGTTATTTATATAATTGGACAAAAGTATTATCTGGATGATGCCAGCTGTTGGTTTAAAAAATTCTAATACTTAGCTTCATTAGCTCTGTAATTTCAGTCCAAATCTAGAAAAAAATATTCTAAGTATTAACTGATGACTATATTTTTTATTGTTTTCATAATTTTTATTATTTTATTATTTATATTGTGTATGTACTGTACTGTTTATTTATTTTTGTACTGATTGCCATGCTATCACTTTGCTGCTGTAAATAATAAAGAGTATCCACTAATAAAGGATTATCTTATCTTATCTTATCTTATCTTATCTTATCTTATGAACATTGTGGATAAAGTAGATTATTCTAAGAGTGATCACTTTAGAGCTAATATGAGACGGTTGCTCACATATCCTCAACAAGACACGAGAATCAACTACGTTGACTTCATTTTCATGTTTGCAGATTGAAATTTTACTTCAATTAGCACTGAGAACATTCTGGATTTAAAAGGTCTACTGAATTTGGGTTTTTCAAGTAGAATGTATCACCCTAGATCCTCACCTCTGGTCCAATGTCTCCAGAAACGCCCCGGGATCCAGGTGACCCTGTTGCTCCAGGAAGACCTACGTTACCTTCTTTACCAGGAGGTCCAACAGGCCCTGGAATTCCCTAATGTATGAATTAAAACCATCAGAATTCTTATAGAATCTACAGTTCAAATAAACATTTTAAGAATTATTCCACACTTCTGAGGTGTACATGTGTGCAGTATTGTATTACTGCAGTTACACCACAGTGATGAGACTTTGAAAAGGTAATACAAAAACTAGTGTATGTGCAATTGCTGCAGCATATAAAGACTGGACTGTATTGATATATTGATACACTGATATATTGATACAATACTATATTTTTTATGATGTTGTATTAATTCTCTAAATCACAGTATAGATTTTTATATACCCTAGGGGGGCAAAGAATGCCATTTCGAAAATGCATGTCCGTTGCTAATGTTGAAAGCACCTTCATGGCTTAATCCAATGTGAAATCTGAATCTCCAAGCCAGCTGCTTTGCTTGCATTACACACAGCGCAGGCCCGCTAGCCTCTTATAGCAGCGGGATACGGGGTATTAGCACACTACATGCACGGGTTAGCCTGCGTTTCACAGAGGTGGTTTACCTCGAGGTACAACATTGTGGCCATGTTGTAAGTCATTTAAAATGACTAAATGTGTTTTAGGTTCATTTGTACAAAGCCTTTTATGCTGAAGAGCCTAGATACGGGTGGAGTGGTGGGTTTTTCAAAGTACACAGTTTTCAGCTGTGTTATGGACCATAACTTTCAGTCATCTAAGTATCTCCCAAGTAGCCTCATGATCAGGTGATGTATCCATTACAGCTACTTACTCTTTGTCCACTTGGTCCGGTGATTCCTCTCACACCAGCATCTCCTGCAGCACCCTTTGTTCAGAGGAGGAGGTTGACAGTCAGCTTCATCTCTACAGATCTTCATGACTGAGTTTACAGTATAAGAGATGCAGTGCTGTATCATTATCTTATACTCACTGTTGTTCCTGGTAGGCCTTGAAGTCCTGTAAAGCCACGGTGACCTTTCTGACCTCTCTCACCAGTGTCTCCTCTGTCACCTTTGTCTCCCAAAGGTCCTTGAGGTCCCTAACATCAATCAGAGAGTGTTTTAAAACAGAGCGCTATGTAAATTTACATGCAACGTATAATCAGATGAAGTATTGATGGCATGTATATGGCTATAACCTTTCTGCCTCTGATGCCTGGCTGGCCACCTGGACCGGGTGGGCCCCTTGAACCCTGTAACCAAGATGATCGTTAAATCATAATAATTATAATTATCATCAAAAGAATGTACAATAATATATAAGATGCATATACAGTGTATTGTGTTCTACTGTTTGCTAAAAAAATCCAAAATGCAAGAACAGATGCTGCACTCGTCAAGTATACCTGTAGTCCTCTCAATCCTGGACCTCCAGATGTTCCTACTGGTCCTGGTGTTCCTGGGGAACCCTGTGGTCCTGGCAGACCCTCAGGTCCTGCATCTCCCCTGTCCCCCTGGGAACAGTGAACACACATTCAACAAATTAAGCATGATTCACCAGCACAGAGAGAAGAGCCACTTTAAAAGCAGCTATGGATCCATATTTTATTATAAATATCCTTTTCACAGGGTTAGGATTGTGTTGCTTACTCTGACTCCAATGATACCATCAGCACCAGAAGGTCCATCTTGTCCTGAAAGACCCTTTCAGGGCAAAACAATTTAAATACTAAGTTATAATATTATTCAAAGAATATTATTGAATGAACAATCTGAGATATAAGTGTCAAACCTCTGGACCAGCATCTCCTCGAGGTCCGGTTGTTCCAGGTGGTCCAACAGGGCCTATAGCACCTTTAGCTCCCTGAAGGCCTGTGGTACCTGGCTTCCCAGGTGCACCCTGAAGCAAAAGACACAGGTGTGTGCTGTGTGCTCAAGCATATGGAACTTTCTACCAAACTGGCTTAAAGTCAGAGTTAAAAACACATACTGATACATAAGAAACTTGGAATACTGTTGCTTTTAGTGATTCTGTACATTAAATTTGCAATCTATCTCTGCTTAAACAATCACAACACTACCAAAACCCCATGCTTTATATTTCAGAGGTGTGCCTAAAATAAGGCTCTGCCTTTGAACTTAAACTATTTGTTTAGGTAGTGACATGAAATCATGGCACAGCATTTTTTTTAAATAACCTCATAATAAACATATATTTTTTATAAATAAAACCTTAAAATAAATCCAAAAGGTCTCTTAACAGGTAATGCAAAAAAAATATTATTTTCATACACTATAAATTATGATTTTGTATATTTATAGCTTATTACTTAGCTTATTTATTCTCTCAATTAACGACTTGTGTCTAAATAGATCATAATATAATCTTTGTAAATATCTAAGGTCTTAATATTTGTTTGTGGTTCACTAGTTTTAATTATGGGGCAGTCGTGGGCTGAAGGTTAGGGACCCAGTCTTGTGACCCCTGGACCAACAGGACATGACTGAAGTGCCCTTGAGCAAGGCAACTAACCACTGACTGCTCCCTGGGCACTGTGGGTGGGGCTGCCCACCGCTCCGGGCGCAGTTAAACACAACTGCCACTAGTGTGTGTATATGTGGGTGTTTCACTGCACAGATGGGTTAAATGCAGAGATCAAAATAAATTATTATTATTATTATTATTATTATTATTATTATTATTATTATTATTCAGCAGAATAATCTATATGCACTGAAGGCACTATATAGCAATGAAGGCAACCGTTTGGTCTAAAATAAGCAAATCAACCCTCCTTTCATTTATTACTTTTTCTTATAGAATATAAAGGGAGACGACTACCTCACAGAAATCAGAACAAATGACTTTGTTTGCATGTCAACAACAGAAATGAAAAAAATCATATTTAAAGATCTGTACATGAATTTGGCTGTCAAATCGGTTCCTTTTGCACAAATTATATCCAAACGCTTATAATCATCAGCAGAACATCTGTCTAATCCGCATTGCAGTGGTTCAAAAGGGAAGAATAACTTATGGATAGTCAAGCACATACTGATAATACCTCATGTTATTTATACATAACATGATGCTTTATTTGAGTGACAGTTGTTACTGTTTACACTTACAGCAGGTCCAGGGAGGCCCATCATCCCACGCTCTCCTCTCAAGCCAGGCAGACCCACCAGCCCTCTTTGCCCTGAGGTTCCTGCAGGTCCGGGAGGCCCATCAGGACCCTGAGAGAAACAAAGGGAACAGGGTTAATACAGTTAATGAAAACTAAAACGAAAAGTAGAAGTGAACAAATGACGTCTCCTGAATTTACCGATGGTCCGTCTTCACCAGAATCCCCTTTATCTCCAGGGCCTCCAACAGGTCCGGGGTTTCCACGCTCTCCTTGACGTCCAGGGGCCCCTGGATCTCCCCTTAGTCCAGGTGGACCCTCCTTTCCTGGGGTACCTTGTGGACCAGGCTCTCCAGTAGGACCCTGGAAGGAGAAGTAACATTCAGTGGTCCTCTTTCATTTTAGTAACACATTCATTAAAAAATGAATCCAACTCTGTTATTTTTGAGAGAACTTGGCCTGAAAGCTTAATTGGGGGAGTACTCACAGCAGAGCCTACTGGGCCTACTCTTCCTGGAGATCCTGGGAAACCACTGGGGCCCTGATGACACAGGCAGAAACAGTACAGACTGAGTATGGGGGATTACCATTTATAAGCTTATGCTCCAGAGCAACTGTGGCAAGACTTACGGCGGCCCCCTGAGTTCCTCTGCCTCCTTTCGGTCCACCTACACCAACGGCACCCTACAGAAAAACAACGGCATAAACATAAACACATTTTTAATACAAGTTTAAGCATGTTTATCACAGTGTGAGAACTTTTCCCCACTACACTCTTTCCTCCAAATCTCCTGACCTACCTGAGACCCAGGTTTGCCAGCCATTCCCTGAGGACCTGGAGACCCCGCATCACCCTTTGCACCCGGCTCTCCTGTCTCACCTTTCACGCCTGGCTGACCATCAGGACCCTGCCAAACGAACAATCAATACAATGAAAGTTTTTTTTATAAATCATGAAAACGAACTGTCGAATGGAAAGATGGGTGGATATACTCACAGGAGGTCCAGCAAAACCAGCAGCACCGGTAGGACCAGGCTCACCAGGAGATCCCTGAAATACACATCAGTGGAACATGAGAAGATCACAATGGCAATATCTAACTTTCTATAAGCCATGTGTAATGCCTTACAAAGCATACTCACAGCTGTTGCTCTGGCACCTTGTGGTCCAGCCGGACCTCTGGGGCCCGACTCTCCCTGAAATTAAACACAGAAGAGTTCAAATCGGTAATGCAAAGACATGAACATCGAGCAATTTATTGGGTTTTAATTAAATAAAGATGAGTATAATGGGTTAAATATAGTCTGCCTGCCTTTTCTCCAGCTGGTCCAGCTGGCCCAGTGGGTCCAAGAGGTCCAGGAAGACCCTACAGCAAAAACAGAACAATGTTTAAGCAGTTTTTTGTATAATCAATATTGCATTGATATTGTCTATGGATGAAATGATATTACTCACTCGAGCACCGTCATTGCCAGCAGTTCCCTCTGCTCCCTGTTCACCTAATGAACCCTAAAACAACCAGGTATAGGACTTAAAGATGAGAATTCCATGCTTATATATATATATATACATGGCTATTATTTATACTCTATAAACACGGACGCTCATTTGCTTCTGGCCTTGTATTTGTCAATTATTACATAAAGCTGTAATCCAATGATCTTTCACTTCAACTACATACACGTTCTCCTTTAGGTCCAGCCGGTCCTGGGATCCCTCGCTCTCCAGGCATTCCCTGTAGCCCAGGAGGGCCTGGTTCTCCTAGTGTCCCTGCTGGTCCTGGGCTACCCTGTAGGACACAGATCAACACACAATCACAGGACAGACCACAAGCATTCCTGGACCATCATTCTTGTTTGGGCTCTTCAAAAAGGATGGTGAGAAAGAAGGCAGTTTACTGTTCATCAGTTATAACAGTTGTTATCATAAGTATACAGTTGAGCTCTAATATGTCTGGTGATCTTTGTTAATCCAATAAGTAAAATCATAAATAACTGTAACAGTACACACAGGAATCCTCGAACGCAAATACTAAATAATTTAGTTTAAATATTGCTAACATGTAATTGTAAACATCCAGACATGGATCTTAGTCAGAGTCCAAAAATACCTCCTGGCAGTCAGGGGACCCATGTTGGCTGGAAATGCTCTTTTCTAGTTTGATAACATTCTGTTCCACACATTGAGCTCTTAAACATCTCTTTTAACTTCGGATTGAGAAATGAGTAACAGTTAACTATTTCCACAAATTTCTTGGGGGCATGAGACCTGGCAAGTTTTCAGAGATATCCCAGTCATAGCTACAGTCGCTAGACAATCAAGAACCAACTGGTTGAACTAATATGTTACAACACCACCTTGAGGAAGAGCAGTGCTATATCTCTAGTTTGTGTAAAAAAACAAAGACAGAAACTTCACTATTGTGGTTAAAGTTTTTCCCAAAACCTCAACAATATAATAGTTTTATTTTCAGGGGCCCTCCAGAATTTAGGCTATGAGACATTCAGGGGGTCCAGGAGGTTTGGTCCCCGTTACTTCACACCTTGATCTTAGTTATCAGTTGATTATTTACTATTCAGTTGAAGAGTCAGTAGAATTAGGCATGTGATTATTAGAGAAACTCAGATTAAATGACACTCTTCATTCCTAAAGGCATTTGGTTTGGTGATTTGTTTCGGTACTAAAAAGTTACATTGAGAAGAAATGTTACATGTGTTCAGAATGATGAACCGAGCTGTGGATGATTTCACAATGAATAAGAAAGCTGTAATACAAGTTTTAATAAAATGTATACCAAGAATGCCTCATATTGGAAATGTAATGATCATATCTCAGGCAGAGAACTTTTTTTTAGCAAGAAATTGCTAAAAATAAAAAAATATAACTGTCTGGTAATCCCAGAATGCCTTCTAGAATCTATCTTAGAGTATTCCATTCAATTAAATAACAGCAATTATTACAAGTGACTGCATACTTTTGAATGTGAGTGTATATGATAGTAAATGTGAGTGTATATGATAGTCAAAGGTCATTTGCAAATTATATGTAAATAATGGTTTGGTGTGCAAGAGCTTATTTAGCAGAGGGAGCTGATTTATTAGCTGCGCTCCTGAATTTCTGAATCAGACGTGGAGTATTTTGTATGTTATTCCGCATCTACAGCTTTAAAAAGACACCACTGTGGTCCAGCCAGTCAGAACAATGCACGCAATACAAAGCCTACAAATGAAAATGTAAAAAACCTACAGAGAAAATCATCACAGTGGATATCAGAGAGACTGACCTTGGGTCCATCAGGGCCAGGTGTTCCTGGACTTCCCTTTGGTCCGTTTAAGCCATTTGGCCCTGGATCTCCTCTCTCTCCTGGGGTCCCTCGCTCACCCTATAGGGGCAGTAATAAAGTATCAGTCATACGATACCACATGCAGTGGACGGTGTTCTGCTTGATCAACGTTGTATAGAAAGTTTAGTGTGAACTTACTCTCGGACCAGTCTGACCAGCAGGACCTGCTTCGCCATGGACTCCCTGAAAGGAGAACAAAGCCAAGGCGCTGTGCTTAACATGGACAGTACCCAGCAAAACAATACCATGTACCAAAAACGGTCCTCACCTCGTCACCAGGTTTTCCTGATTCTCCTGGTGGGCCTGCGGATCCCGGTAAACCCTGAAAAGCAGTTCAGCTACTATCACAACTATTGCAGTACAAAGTAAAGTGTTATAGTAATGTGATTACATTTTTTTACCCAGTAACACAACAGTTATTAACAGTTAGAACATTATAGTTTACATATTTATGGCTCAAAGTAAAATATTAAACATGTTTGTACGATACTAAACTCAAGTGATGTATTAAATATTAAAAATCAACACATCTTGAGTATAAAAATAAGCTACAAATATAATAAAACTGTTTAAAATCCACTGGTCAGGTCTATCTAGGAACTGTGTGGGCGTGGCCACTGAGCAGTACGATTGACAGCTTTCTAACCAACACTCCGCTCCATCCATCATACATAACTACAATCATTACCAAGCTTTTATATCTGTGCCCAAACGGTAAATGAGCAGACAGATGATGGAACCAACAAGCAGACAAAGATAGCAATGTGTGAAAGAATGAGCAGATGAATGAACCATGTTTGTGTGTGGATAAACGACTGGACTACCAGCAGCTGCAAACAGGAGGTCTAGCTTGTTAGCTTTTGGTTATGCTGGTTAGCTTTAGGTTGCAAAGTTTCTCTGACTCTGTAATTGATTTGTGTGAGCGAGACAAGAGACGCCAGCCTTGTGATTGGTCAGAGGAATGCTAAGAGAAGCACTACCCAAGATTAGGACCACCCAGTTTACATAAAAACACAGTAAACTATATATAGTTCACCTACAGTAATCTATTACCATATTAAATATAGGAAAATATAGAAGACATTTATTAGTCTTTTATAAGACAAACGTCTAGATCAATGGTCACTAACAGGCGGACCGTGTTCCGGGTCTGGACCAACACGTTGTCCAATGCGGACCCAAAGCGATAAACTGTTGAGAAAGGTTTAATGTTGACAGTATTTATTTTAAGCGGTGGAACTTGTTTTGTTTTTACGGTATACAGGCTTTACGGCGCAGTAAACTCACAGACCAATCATGTGTGTTGTAAGATCACCGAAGGCGCTCCTCGGCCAATCAGATGTGTGCAGATTCGGTAGTGCGGCACGGACACAAGCAAGGTACGAAGCGAGAAGCAGCAGCCGGTGAATAAAGCGAGTTGGAGAATAAAGCGAGTCAGAGAATAAAGCGAGTCAGAGAATACAGCGAGTCAGAGAATAAAGTGAGTTGAAGAATAAAGCGAGTCAGAGAATAAAGCGAGTCAGAGAATAAAGCGAGTTGGAGAATAAAGCGAGTTGGAGAATAAAGCGAGTCAGAGAATAAAGCGAGTTGGAGAATAAAGCGAGTCAGAGAATAAAGCGAGTCAGAGAATACAGCGAGTCAGAGAATAAAGCGAGTTGGAGAATAAAGCGAGTCAGAGAATACATCGAGTCAGAGAATAAAGTGAGTTGAAGAATAAAGCGAGTCAGAGAATAAAGCGAGTCAGAGAATACAGCGAGTCAGAGAATAAAGTGAGTTGAAGAATAAAGCGAGTCAGAGAATAAAGCGAGTCAGAGAATAAAGCGAGTTGGAGAATAAAGCGAGTCAGAGAATACAGCGAGTCAGAGAATAAAGCGAGTTGGAGAATAAAGCGAGTCAGAGAATAAAGCGAGTTGGAGAATAAAGCGAGTCAGAGAATAAAGCGAGTCAGAGAATACAGCGAGTCAGAGAATAAAGTGAGTTGAAGAATAAAGCGAGTCAGAGAATAAAGCGAGTCAGAGAATAAAGCGAGTCAGAGAATAAAGCGAGTTGGAGAATAAAGCGAGTTGGAGAATAAAGCGAGTCAGAGAATAAAGCGAGTTGGAGAATAAAGCGAGTCAGAGAATAAAGCGAGTCAGAGAATACAGCGAGTCAGAGAATAAAGCGAGTTGGAGAATAAAGCGAGTCAGAGAATACATCGAGTCAGAGAATAAAGTGAGTTGAAGAATAAAGCGAGTCAGAGAATACATCGAGTCAGAGAATAAAGTGAGTTGAAGAATAAAGCGAGTCAGAGAATAAAGCGAGTCAGAGAATACAGCGAGTCAGAGAATAAAGTGAGTTGAAGAATAAAGCGAGTCAGAGAATAAAGCGAGTCAGAGAATAAAGCGAGTTGGAGAATAAAGCGAGTCAGAGAATACAGCGAGTCAGAGAATAAAGCGAGTTGGAGAATAAAGCGAGTCAGAGAATAAAGCGAGTTGGAGAATAAAGCGAGTCAGAGAATAAAGCGAGTCAGAGAATACAGCGAGTCAGAGAATAAAGTGAGTTGAAGAATAAAGCGAGTCAGAGAATAAAGCGAGTCAGAGAATAAAGCGAGTCAGAGAATAAAGCGAGTTGGAGAATAAAGCGAGTTGGAGAATAAAGCGAGTCAGAGAATAAAGCGAGTTGGAGAATAAAGCGAGTCAGAGAATAAAGCGAGTCAGAGAATACAGCGAGTCAGAGAATAAAGCGAGTTGGAGAATAAAGCGAGTCAGAGAATACAGCGAGTCAGAGAATAAAGTGAGTTGAAGAATAAAGCGAGTCAGAGAATAAAGTGAGTCAGAGAATAAAGCGAGTCAGAGAATAAAGCGAGTCGGAGAATAAAGCGAGTTGGAGAATAAAGCGAGTTGGAGAATAAAGCGAGTCAGAGAATAAAGCGAGTTGGTGAATAAAGCGAGTTGGAGAATAAAGCGAGTTGGAGAATAAAGCGAGTCAGAGAATAAAGCGAGTTGGAGAATAAAGCGAGTCAGAGAATAAAGCGAGTCAGAGAATAAAGCGAGTCAGAGAATAAAGCGAGTTGGAGAATAAAGCGAGTCAGAGAATAAAGCGAGTTGGAGAATAAAGCGAGTCAGAGAATAAAGCGAGTTGGAGAATAAAGCGAGTGAGAGAATAAAGCGAGTGGGAGAATAAAGTGAGTTGGAGAATAAGGCGAGTCGGAGAATAAAGCGAGTCAAAGAATACAGCGAGTCAGAGAATAAAGCGAGTGGGAGAATAAAGTGAGTTGGAGAATAAAAAGAGTCAGAGAATAAAGTGAGTCAAAGAATAAAGGGAGTCAGAGAATAAAGCGAGTGGGAGAATAAAGTGAGTTGGAGAATAAAGCGAGTCAAAGAATAAAGGGACTTGGAGAATAAAGCGAGTCAGAAAATACAGCGATTTAAAGAAAAAGCGAGTCAGAGAAAAAGGCGAGTCAGAGAGTAAAGCGAGTCACAGAATAAAGCAAGTCACAGAATAAAGCGAATCAGAGAATAAAGCGAATCAGAGAATAAAGCGAGTCAGAGAATAAAGTGAGTCAGAGAATAAAGTGAGTCAGAGAATAAAGCGAGTCAGAGAATAAAGTGAGTTGGAGAATAAAGTGATTCAGAGAATAAAGTGATTCAGAGAATGAAGCGAATCAGAGAATAAAGCGAGTTGGAGAATAAAGCGAGTCAGAGAATAAAGCGAGTTGGAGAATAAAGCGAGTCAGAGAATAAAGCGAGTTGGAGAATAAAGCGAGTCAGAGAATAAAGCGAGTTGGAGAATAAAGCGAGTCAGAGAATAAAGCGAGTCCGAGAATACAGCGAGTCAGAGAATAAAGTGAGTTGAAGAATAAAGCGAGTCAGAGAATAAAGCGAGTCAGAGAATAAAGCGAGTCAGAGAATAAAGCGAGTTGGAGAATAAAGCAAGTCAGAGAATAAAGCGAGTTGGAGAATAAAGTGAGTTGGAGAATAAAGTGAGTCAGAGAATAAAGCGAGTCAGAGAATACAGCGAGTCAGAGAATAAAGTGAGTTGAAGAATAAAGCGAGTCAGAGAATAAAGCGAGTCAGAGAATAAAGTGAGTTGAAGAATAAAGCGAGTCAGAGAATAAAGCGAGTTGGAGAATAAAGCGAGTCAGAGAATAAAGCGAGTTGGAGAATAAAGCGAGTCAGAGAATAAAGCGAGTTGGAGAATAAAGCGAGTCAGAGAATAAAGCGAGTTGGAGAATAAAGCGAGTGAGAGAATAAAGCGAGTGGGAGAATAAAGTGAGTTGGAGAATAAGGCGAGTCGGAGAATAAAGCGAGTCAAAGAATAAAGGGAGTCAGAGAATAAAGCGAGTGGGAGAATAAAGTGAGTTGGAGAATAAAAAGAGTCAGAGAATAAAGCGAGTCAAAGAATAAAGGGAGTCAGAGAATAAAGCGAGTGGGAGAATAAAGTGAGTTGGAGAATAAAGCGAGTCAAAGAATAAAGGGACTTGGAGAATAAAGCGAGTCAGAAAATACAGCGATTTAAAGAAAAAGCGAGTCAGAGAAAAAGGCGAGTCAGAGAGTAAAGCGTGTCACAGAATAAAGCAAGTCACAGAATAAAGCGAATCAGAGAATAAAGCGAATCAGAGAATAAAGCGAGTCAGAGAATAAAGCGAGTCAGAGAATAAAGCGAGTCAGAGAATAAAGTGAGTCAGAGAATAAAGCGAGTCAGAGAATAAAGTGAGTTGGAGAATAAAGTGATTCAGAGAATAAAGCGAATCAGAGAATAAAGTGATTCAGAGAATAAAGTGATTCAGAGAATAAAGCGAATCAGAGAATAAAGCGAGTCAGAGAATAAAGCGAGTCAGAGAATAAAGCGAGTCAGAGAATAAAGTGAGTCAGAGAATAAAGTGAGTTGGAGAATAAAGTGATTCAGAGAATAAAGTGATTCAGAGAATAAAGCGAGTCAGAGAATAAAGTGAGTTGGAGAATAAAGTGATTCAGAGAATAAGGCAAGTTAGAGATTAAAGAGAGTTGGAGAATAAGGCGAGTCGGAGAGTAAAGCAAGTCAGAGATTAAAGCAAGACTAAAAACAGATTTTTAACTAGGAATGGACAGAGACGTTTACTCTTCCCACAGCCAAATCCAAACCAACAGGTCAAGATGTGAAATTAAGTTAACAAGAAGACGCACGCTTTATTTACTTTCTCTATAAATAAACACTATTTTTTGGTATCCCTTGTTTTTACTTGAAGTGAGCGAAAAACATTTATTTGTATAAACAATTCATTATTATAAATATACTGAAATATACTGTGATGTGTTGGTGTTTCAGTAGCTGATGGTATAAGATGCTGACACTAGGCTGCTTCAGTAAACAGGATACACCACTGAATCAGAACAATAAGTTAGGAATGATAATGGTCCAGACCTTGGTCTGAGGAAATTCCCTCTGATTGGACCTTACTGACCTCTAATTAAATACTCCTGGTGTACATTAACACACTTTAGGTACCCTGGGGCTTTAATGGTACCCTGGTGCGTAAAAGAACATGTTGTCTCTAAAAGAACTATATTAGATACATTAACTGCCTTTAATTTATTTTACACACCTGAAAGCCTGTCAGACCTGGAGGACCCTGCTCTCCTCTCTTCCCTGGTGTACCCTGGAAATGAATAGACAACCATTATTACAGAAGCAGATCAACTAGACAATAGCTTAGATATGTCCACTGGAATATCAGACACTCCATGACACATTATAAAGCACTCACAGGTGGTCCAGCAGCCCCTGCAGGCCCCTCCTCTCCATCTTTCCCGTTGGGCCCCTGAGAGAATACAAAATAGTTCATTTCTATTCTATTCCATTGTCCTCCTAAAGATAAATTCACTAATGCTATGAATAATGATAGCTCACTCTCTGTCCAGGAACTCCTGCAGATCCAGCCTCTCCCGCTTTTCCCGGATCGCCCTGCATATTAAAACCAAACGTTCGTAGATACTCACGCTGAAGTAGTATAAATCATATTATTTAAATATTTTCATATTATTTCATATTATCTACAGTATCAAACAGCTTTTGTAAAGGTGGTGGTGGATTACACTGAAGCCTTTTGGACCAGGCAGACCCATAGGCCCCGCTAGACCTCGGACTCCATTGGGCCCGGCAGATCCAGGATGACCATCATCTCCAGGGCTTCCCTGCACGGAACAGTTAACAACGCACACAGTCAGTAGCACTGTCTAAGTAAAAGTAGACTATCAGAGTCATGGTGGAGCACAGTAATGATGTTTATTAATGAGACTAAATTACTTTCACAATAACTTTATTAACACGGTAATCATTCAGACTACAATGCACTCATTTTATAATGTAACTCTGCTGTATATTTATATTACCACGTCATAAGTTCTATTGTAGCTGTAAAACATTTCCTGTTTCAAATTACCATTCCATTCATTATTTAGCTTATGACTGAACTAATTCATCATGAGTTCATTTGTGAGTGAGTTTACTCAACCTGGTGTAAAGACGTACCTGAGGTCCGATTTTTCCTTCCGGCCCTTGGAGTCCAAGAATACCAGTCAAACCCTTTAAAAGCAGCAAAAAAACATGAAGTTTAAAAAAACAGATATATTACTATCTGCGGCAAGCCTCCAGGTTTCTGTGTGTTTCTAAGTACAGTTCTAATTACTGTCTAACAATTCTCCTAATTAACTATTAAGCTCAGGCTTTCATTTTACAGTGACCTATGTGTTTCTGAGGTGATTTTCTTTAGGGTGGGAGGGGTTAGACGTAGGAGTTAATAAGAAAAAACTATAAAAGAAAATTCTGGACGTCATTAAATCATTAATAGTTTGGAAAACATAACACTACATAACACAGTAGATTAACTTCACTTGAATTAATATAACAAGAGCTCAATAGGCTGCACTAGCAGCAGGCATTGGTATTGTGGTTCTTCTGGAACCATGACTCGAGAACGTGGATGCCTGTATTGCAGTTTCAGTCTCAGCAGATATTATTTGGGTGGTGGGTAATTATCAGCACTGCAGTGACACTGACGTGGTGGTGATGTGTTAGTGTGTGTTGCACTGGTACGAGGGGATCAGACCCAGCAGTCCATAAAATGAATAATGTGTGCGTGTATAAGGAGGTGTTTTTTATGTTATGGCTGATCAGTGTATGGTGATATATTTAATCACAGCCCCTGTATCATGATGTGTATCGTATTGCCAAGTTCTTGCCAATGCACAGCTCTAGCTGTCAATCAGACACAAGTAAAGTATATTTGGTTTGTGTGTGTGAGGCTGTGGTAAGAAGCAGCTGAAGAAAAAGGGGTCACTTGATGGGTAATATCTTCTTACCCAACACAAACCTAACAACAAAAATCTCTCAATTGAAATAACTAACACTGCTCTGTACTTGGCTCTTCAATGCAGGACGCAAACCTTAAAGCAAAAACGGATTAACGATGTAAGCTGAAAGTCCCTTTAATGGTGACACACTTCAAAAGAAAAGGCATCGTCAGCATTTTCCTACCCTTGCACCTGGAATGCCTGCTTCCCCAGGACGACCTGGATCCCCAGCCGCACCTTTAGGCCCTGATGAGCCTGCAAGGCCACGTTCACCTTGTGCACCCTGGTGATAACACAGGAACAGGTTATTGAGGAGCAACCCAGAATCAGGCATCAACTGCAATGGAGTGAAGATGAAGGTGATCAGTGGAGTGAGACATTGAAAATACTTGGAACCTTGCTTACCTTAGGTCCAGGTAGGCCGTCAGCACCTGGGAAGCCACGATTTCCTGGAGCGCCCTGAGCAGATGAGCCAAAATATGTAAATTTAACATTATAAAGTATTTACATTTATTCAACATCAAGCTTTTCACAATGCTACTAACTCATTAAGAGAGCAAAACAAAATAAACAGTGGGCTACTATCAACTGTAATTTGTTATGATTTATGATAATAATACTACTAATAATGGTAACAATACTATATTTGTTCATGGTAAGTCAGCTGGTTATTGACTTACTCTTTCTCCAGCAGGGCCAGGTGGACCCAGAGCTCCAGAATCTCCTCTCGGACCCCGTTTCCCTTCCTCTCCCATTGGACCTATCTCTCCTGGAGCACCAATTGCTCCCTGCGACACAGACAAGCTTGTTCAAACCATCAAACCAGCAATTAAGCAAGACTCAGTTAATGAAGTTGTTCTGCTCTTGATCTAGTATAGCATTCCTTTGCATTTACTGTCACTGGTATCCTGCAGATTGGGGGATAAATACTTGTGAAATGCCCCAAATTCCCCAGATTACATTAAAAAATTATGTTTTCAAACCTTCAACAAAAGTTTAGGAAGGAAATAGTTTTGAAACTCACAGATTCTCCTTTAAGTCCAGCCTCTCCTTTGAATCCAGGGGAGCCCACTTCACCCTATAAGCACACAAATGTAAATAACTGCATTATCTTATGTTGGACATGCGGCCTGCAAGTCAGAAAAACGAAAGACAAAGATTATAAACACATGACCAAAACAAAAGTAGTGACATAAACCAACTGTGTCATTACCACTTGACCTTTGACCCCAGCAGGTCCAGTAGTTCCCTGCTGTCCAGGTGGGCCAGGCTGACCGATCAATCCGACTGGACCTTGCACGCCAGGCGTCCCCTACAAAATATCATAGAAATCAGTCACTTATGAAACACTTGCTGGTGGCAATAGGCAAATCACAACTACACCACACACAGACTTTAAGTAAAGGACTTTGCTGGATGAGAGAGGAGAACTTACTGATGGTCCTTTGGATCCAACAGTACCGTCTGTACCTGGTGGTCCCTGGAAATGACAACATTTCACGTTCATCAATACATCACAACATCCTGATGAATACGCTTGCGAGAACAGATAAGTCAAGGTCAAGTCAAACCTGATTGCCTCGAGTTCCAGGTAAGCCTGCACGTCCTGCTTCTCCTCTGGGGCCCTGTGGCCCACTGGTCCCGCGGGGTCCTGTGGCTCCTGCCTGACCCTGTATAATAACATTAAAAAGATCACACCAGAACATACACATCTGTTTGAAATCACTCTTTAAAAGTTTGAACACACTGTTTTCACTAATTTAAACTTATTCTAATATCATGCTAATATTCTTTTTTAAAGTTTGTGGAAATCTGGAATCATCTGGAGATATTCTATGATTATTCCATAACAGCTGAGAAAGTATATAGCATCAAGAACAAACTTTTAATAAAAGTCATAGTTAGTGTAAAAAATGACTATAATATAGAGAGTTATTGATTATTATTTATTAATATTTCCACCAGACGTTACGCTATCATTCCTCATTGTTTCCAAAATATTTTAATTTGTGAATAAAGCATCAGTTCACATTTTGGTGTCTAGGTTTTAACATTTCAAGTTAATTATTAATATGACAAGTTATTTCACTCTTTTACATATAATACTAGAACTATAATACAATACTACAATAATATAATACTGTAATACTAACGACACTTTATATGCAGGTTATTAATCCTGACTGGAATTTTCAGAATTGTAATTGGTAAGCAAAATTACCAATAACTAAAATTTTTAAAACAGAATGTAGTCATGCTGACCTTCGCGCCTGGGCTACCTGGAAAGCCTGGAGCTCCAGTGATTCCCATGGGACCCTGTGAGGAGTACAAAACCACTAGTTGAGAATCAAAACGTAACCGTTTTTGTGTCTTTAACATGTGATTCTTGTGTAAGAAGTAGAACAGATAACTGAATTTACGTACCAGTGGACCTGGTTTTCCAACACTTCCTGCGACACCACGTTTTCCCTAGAATCAAAACGTCGAAAATCTATAATTACTGACCCTCCAAACACAGTGCGATAACGTACTATACATAAAAGGCTATATTATCTTACCACATGTCCGGTGGAGCCAATCCGACCCCTTTCTCCAGGCATCCCAGGTGGTCCCTGTAAAAGTGTAATTTAATTACTAAACATAAAGAGTCATGCTGATTCAATCATACAGCAATAGAATTTATTTTGTGTTTAAATCAAAATTATTAAATTATGTTACGTACTCGTTCGCCAACAAGCCCCATTGACCCAGAGACACCGGATCCACCCTAAAACAAAACAGGCATTTCAACACTCCTGCCACTGTTTCTATTTAAAATTAAATCACAGCTTATAAAAGGAGCAGATAAACATACATAATTCTGTGCATTAAAATAGCTATTAATAATGTTCACTTTATATCTGACCTTTGACCCAACGGCTCCTAGCTCTCCTTTTGGGCCTGGCTGGCCTGGATGTCCCTAATATAATGAAAAAAGAGCATCCTTTTAAAACATTTTTTAAAACTTCTGCACGAGGATCACTGATCGGATCAAGGAAAGCATTCAAAACAAGCACTTAGATCAATATGTGGGGTACAATCATAGTCATCCGTGAAACAGAGACAGAAATATCACAAGTGTGTGTTTATGGATTATAAGAGGGGATATTTTATTTGGATTTTTTTATTTGTTGAAACTGTATTTTTGTGTGTACAAGTTTGTTTTGTGGTAAGAAAACATGCTTTTAATGTTTTTTTTACTTCTTAACAAATTAAGACTTGAACCTGTTGATACCAAAATGTCACTTAGTTTGTAACTTAATTTTTGTAAATAAAAATGACATACATAATAACACATAAATAGTATATCAAAGCAAAAGTAAAAACTCTTTTTAACTTATAATGCAGTTTAACTTCAATTCAGATTGTATTCTCTGAAGTCAGGCTCACCCTGCTGCCTTTCAATCCTGGTTGACCTGGTAATCCTGGAAATCCTCTGGGCCCCTTAAAGCCAAAAAACATACTGTTAGGACCAGTTCTGGGCTTTTGCACACAAAGGCTCGAGCTCTGCTTTGTGAATATATACAGGAATAATAGGATAAACTTACTGCAGAGCCTGGAAACCCAATCTCTCCAGTCTTTCCTGGAGGTCCAGGTTCACCCTGACATAAAAAGAAGAGACTCATATCAGTGTTATTGAGATATACAGATATATGTGGACCTCACTTCTCTTAACTAAGTGGATGGCATCAATGAATGTGGACTGGTTAGTAAGAGTTCTTGTTTGTGATACATTATTGGGCTTTGCATGTTTTCTGTTGCACTGCTTCTTGCATATTCATTTTTAAAAGAACATCATAAACATGATTCCTGTGTTTATAATCTCTCTGTTTAGCAGTGTGGTGTAGTGGTGCTGGGAAAGTTGTTTGTTCAACATACATCAGGACCAGACCTTCCAGGTGCACCGTCAGGGCCCCTTGGACCATGAGAACCCTGTTAAGAGAAATAAGTGTGTTAATATATTCATAACTTCATAACTTTACCCAACACATCTATACCTGACAGGAGATTTCATACACTAATATCCAGCTGAACTGCTGAGAAATACCCACATCCAAACTGGTTCGATCCCAGTTATTTCATCTTTTGATACCAATTCCAATACGTGAGCTCTGAGTGTCGGCTGATACCGAGTACCAATCTAATATCAGTGCTTATTCGTTTTATTTCAGTTCTGTATACCCCTGTACCTCACTGTATCTAACACAAGGTTAAACTAAAGAGTAATAAAAATGAAGCCCAAAAAACATGATTAATATTACAAAAAAATTATTATAAATATGCTTCTGATATGATAATGCAGGAGCAAATCGTAACTCCAATGTTTTTGTGGGACAATAATATTTTAAAATCTAAATGCAGGAGGGTGCCAGGTGGTGCCTGCTCCTGTAGCATCCTGGCCATTGGGGCGGAGCAGGGTAAATGGGTACTTTTGGGCTTTGTAGAGAATTGGATGGAGTGCGGCCTGTGGTTGCGGGGCTGGCGCGGTGGATGGTGGGTATGGGTGTGGTTGGTGGTTCTAATGTTGTGGCTGCTTGGTATATACACACACTAAATATAGATAAATACTTACAAAGACGTACACATACATTCAAATATAGATGTATTTATAGATGTATACCAATAAATATATAAAAATAACAATGCCTGAAAAAAGTTATCTTTCACATTTCTTAGTGTCATCACATATTTTCCCAGCAGTACATTATGTTACTCCAAATATTATTATAACTACTGTTTTTTTCTTTCCTCCCCTGTCCTGTGCATTTTGTGCATATGGTTGTTGTTTGTTGTCTTTGTCCGGATTAGTCATTCATTTCAAAATGAAGTAAGTAAATAAATAAATAAATAAATAAATCTAAAAATGAAAAGAAAACATGAATTACAGTACAATTTGATAAACCGGTTTATAAAAAGAAATATAAACAAATTCAATTTTATAGCTTTTTTAGCTTACACTCAGCCAAACTGACTAAAGCTGCAGGCCTCGTGAGAACAGTTTATGGCGTTCACTGCATGTGACTCATCCAGGACGTTTTGTAAAATTTGTAAAATCAAGGTGTCTTGTGGGGAAACCAAGACAAAGACATTTAACACTAATAATCTGATACACCACGCGACTGAATACAGTGAGTATCAGCAAACAGCAGAGCTAGCACGGGCAGCTAGCACAAAACAAATAACCCAGAAAACTGTGCAGACCAGATCTGACCAGTACAAACAGTACAGCAGCAGCAACAGAGCTAAAGGAATCACAGATTGAGTTTATAGCACTAAATAACCATGTTTCATGACTTGCTAGCGCTAATAATTGCATGTAGCCTTGCCATGGCTCATAGGCCCCGCAGCCTATTGGCCAATCACGTTGAAAGGTGACTGGCAATGGGAATCGGCCTCAAAAACACTGATTGGACCCTCTCTACAGATTTCACGCTTGCTAGTTTTCCTAAACATAGATGTTTGCCTGTATAGTTGATATTTATATATTATTTGGAAATGACACGCTTACGTAATATAGATGAAGCGAAGCTGCTGCTAAAAGACAGTATCTAATGTGTATCGGACGCGTCTGGCCGATACCCGATTAGTTTATTAGGGTGTATCAGTGCATCACTAGTCAATAAGATACCAGCTTATCTTAATATCTTACCATCAGTCCAGGATCACCTGCATCTCCTGGGGCTCCTTGTGCTCCAGTAGGACCCTAAGAGACACACAGAGCACAGAGAACTTTGGTGCAATGAAATTGTCTATGTAAAACATAAACTCCCTCCGAGTTCTGCAGATGTAGGTTACTGATACATAATAGACTTACTGGTGGACCTGATGGTCCTGGATGTCCTCTTGGACCTGGTTCACCCTAATAATGATCAGAAGAACCCATAAACATGGATTATAATTCTTGCCTTTTGAGGCCTGAGTAACAATTAATCACCAAAACAAAGCCTAATCAATCTGATATGAAGTCTAATTACAAGCATCTTGCGATCATTATACAATGTATAATTACAATTGTCTTCACTGATTGCATCACTTTTATTCACTGCTTATATTCACACTGGCTTTACCGGAGCTCCTGAGACTAATCCTGCCGGCCCCAACTTCCCGTCATGGAATCCTGAGGCCATCTGAGAGGTAAACTGACTCTGCAAAACAACACACGTTGCAAAACAGACACTTTTATATGAGCACTACTTGCTACATGCTGACAAAACTAACTATATGTACTGTATACTAATCAAATGCATTGATATTCAAGCTGTGTGGCAGTTTTTCCCATTACCCTGCCAGATGGTAGCAACTCCAACTCCAAAACCAAGACTTCTGTGCTGCCTATTTAAAACAAACCATCACAAACTACTGCCCGCAGTCATTTACCAAGCGGTTTAGACACATTTAATAAGGTGTGAAAGAGATGCTCTTGGCACATTTCAGAATAACTCTGTTTCATAGCCTCTTTGGTGTTTTTGCTAAACAAAATATGAAACTGACAGTGCCTGTAGGCAATACAAGAATATGCCTGAAACCTATTTATAATCCCACGTCCTACAAATTGTTTGGATTTATCTTTCATTTGTAACAATTTCTGCCAAGGGAAGGCTGAGCACAATCAGCTGTCACTTCTCTGTGAGTGTGTTTCTTGTTTCACTACCAACCAAAGTTTGGAACCACTGTTCAAACGTCCAATTAATTATCATTCTAATACGTGCATCTCATGCAGTTTAACATGTTTCAAATAATTATAGCTACACTATTAGGGCAAAAGTACTGGAACACACTGAATCCAGGTGTTTCATTTAATTCCATTACCACGTGTGTATAAAATCAAGCACCTAGCCATGCAATCTGCCTTTACAAACATTTGTGAATATATGTTGTAAAGAACATGACACTGTAATAAGATTTCACCATTGCAACAGGTCAGTTCAAGAGTTTTCCTGCTTTTTATATATTTCATAATCAACTGTGAGTGGTGTTATTGAAAAATGGAGGTGTTAAGAAATGACAGCCAGTTTAAACGTCAGATCAGGTCAAGGTACATAGGAGGCAGTGGTGAGAAGCACACTGTATAAAAGTCTCCAACACTCTGTTCCAAACCTTTTCTGCCGTTAACATCAGCCCAGAAACTGCCCTGGGAACCTCATAGCATGGGTTACTATGGCCACACAGCTACATGTAAGCCTTATATCACCAAGGACAATGGCAGCTGTCGGATGGATGGAGTGGTGTAAGGCGCTGCCACTAGACTCTGGACCAGAGGAAACGTGTTCTGTGGAGTGATGAATCGAGCTTCTCTATCTGGCAGTCTGTTGGACGAGTTTGGTGAATGCCAGGAGAACGTTACCTGCATGACTGCACTGTGCCGACTGTAAAGTTTGGAAGAGGAGGGATAATGCTATAAGATTGTTTCACAACTGTTAATTGCAGTGAAGGAAAATCTTAATGTTTCAGCAGACCAAGACAACTGTATGCTTCCAAGTTCATGGGAACTGTGTGGGTGTAAGGAGCGAGGAGACTGGAGAGGTGGATATAGGTGAAAATGAGGTTTAATGACCTTCATAGTGAATAAAAAAGGACTAATAAAACCATACAACAAGAAAAGATATAAACAAAATAACAAAGCTAGGGATTCTGGGAATATAATAAACAATTAAACCCACAAGATTAGACACTGGGTAGACAGTAAAATGTCAGATGACAACGAGCAGAAAACAGGTGGTATATAACAAGACAGGAAACATGGAACACCTGGAACAGGAGGAGCCACAGATCATGTCTGACCTTACAAATGTTTTTCTGAATGAATAAGCAAAAATCCCAGACACACTCTAAGAAGAGTGAAAGCTTTTATATAGCTGGGTGGGGGTGGGACTTCATATGGATTTAGAATGGGATGACATAAAAGCTCCTGAATGTGTAATGTGTCAGTGTCCTTATACTTTTGTCAATATAGTGTATTGTGCTTTAGATGTATTCAGAATAATGAACTTTGGTAATAAGTTGTAGATGATTCTATAAGAACCCAGAAAGCTGCAAATCATCAAGTTACACACACACACACACACATACATATATATAATGTGTGTGTAATATGTAATAGAATTACACATTACAAGAAGGTAAAACACTCACCCCTGGCAATGAAGGCTGTCCTGCAGGACCAGCTTCACCTGGCGCTCCTGGCACACCTGGTTCCCCATCAAAACCAGGAGGACCTGGTACACCCTTAATAGGACAGAAGAGTGTCAGTGTAACAGTGTAAACATAGTTTCTGCTTCCAGTTTCCAATTTTCATTACCAACATGATGAAACCCCTTTACCCCCTTTGACATCCCCTTTGTTTCGTTAGCCTGGTTTTTGGACTGTCATATATATATATTACTGATCTTATACTGATCTTTATGCTGTGTTTATGGACTCTGATTCTTGGATTTGACCCTGGTTTTGCTAACTCTGTGGACGTTATTCCTGGTTTCTGACATTAGTTTGGCACTGGACTGTTCTCCAGTGACTGCATGTTTCAAACATGATTCACAATTAGGCTCTCACTCTTGTTCATACAGATCTTGGATTCTTGTATCAGTAGAGGCCTAAAGGGACCTTCTATAAGCTTCTACTTTGCTATTGGGGATCAGGGATTCTATCACAGAGACATATAGAGAACAAGCAGCTGGGCTTCAGCCTACACTACCATGGCAAACTAGGAAAATGCTGTTAATATTGAAGCGTGTTATCATGTTAAGGTCTTAGAAGTTCACATACATGAATCTGTGATGAAACAGCAGGGCATAAAAGATAATATTATGATCTAAGAACATACTTTTCTTCCTTTACTGCCAGCATACCCTTGACGTCCTTCTGCACCTGGGGGGCCCTAACATCAAAAAAAAACTTTCATTTAATAGAGCGAAACATTTAATAGGAATTGTTCGTTCATATTACTACAGAAAAAGCTTATGTTAAATAAACGTTAACAATGAGTGAAGGGTCTGCAATGGCCTCACCATTGGTCCAGGTCGACCAGGTAGTCCCACAATCTAAAAAATAACATTGACACAGTTAAGATGTGCAGCACAGGGAGAACTACAGCCATGTCACCATGTACTTGTCTTTAAATTTAATCATAATCCACATACTTACATAAGGAATATCACCTGGCTCTCCTTTTTGACCCTTAAAATATCAAAACAGTCCTTTTTAGTCAAAAGCATTAACAACCATTAACAAAGGCATGTATAAAAAAATGATTATCGCATTTACATACCCTGATGGTTATCATCTCTGGAAAAAAACAAATTAGGTAGAGTTTAGAAACGTTAAGAAACATATACTCCATCAATGAGTGAAATAAAACTGTGTTATGATATACGTTCCTCAAGAAATCAGATGTTAAAGTTGGAGATTATGTAAAGCAAGATTATTCTGAGAGTTCAGCTCCAACACATCTGGCTCTACCATTAAGCTCTTATTGAACACAACATGCAAAAAGCAAACACAGAAAACACAAATGTACAACAATATACTTCCAAAGCACAGCGCAGACTAACTCTACTGGTACAGAAGCTCTGTACCTTACCTAGCATTAAAGGAGCAATGTGTAAGATTTAGAGAGGGCCTATTAGCAGAAATGAAATACAGCACCCCAAACTATGTTTTCTTTAGTGTGTAATTATCTGTACATACAAATTACTGTGTCTGCGTTAGCTTAGAATGAGCCCTTCATGTCTTCCTAGTAGTGAGCCAACAGAGGCTGCACAGTAGCGCAGAACGGACAAAGCACACACTCGCTGTAGAGAGTGACTTTTATGCTTTTAAGTGGACGCCACTGCTTAAATTTGGAGGCGCTATAGCAGCAGCTGGAAGATGTAGTATCTCCAGTAGTGCATATTCAGAAAAGAACTGCTGCTTACCAAAAATACTACCAGCATTAAAGCCGTAAGGCTTCAGTCAGCTTCTTATTTTCCAGCTTCTTGTTCAGATTTCAGGTTCCACATTAAACAGTGCAGTATTTACATCCTGGTGCCGGTTCAGGTTTTAAATGGTGAAGCATTTATATTCTGGCACCTAAATTCAGTTGTTCAGTTGTTAAAATAATCCAGTTCAATATTAAATGGTGCAGAAGTTATTATAACATTTCAGAAGAGAGACAGTAACTGCGTCACTATTAAAGGTGGAACACGAAAATGCAAATGTTAACAGCATATGATGAATGTTTTGTTAGCCCAAATCAACCTATCATGGGAGGAGTAGTGACAAACTGAGTCTTAACTGAGGTTTGCAACACTGAGTTACTATGCTGCGATAATGATAGGACCATGCACGGTAGGACCGTTCATTGGGCAGGATGAATCAATAAAACTCTGGTGCTGGCGAAGGGTAAATCCTCTCCAGAAGAGACAAAGAAGAGGCTAAACGAAATCAAGACAAGCACTGAGGCAACAGAAGAAAACCTGGAGGTCACCTGAGTTAGTCTGGAAAGAGGGGTTCAGTAGATTGCTAATGGTTAAACTCCTTTAATAGTAAAGATTGTTTTGACTTCTGTAGAGTTACCATTTTAAAGAAACTTGTTTTTGGACAGAGATGTTTTATAAATGACAAGATCCACAAGTTTTACACATTATAACAATATTAATGTCACAGCAAGAAAAGAGGTTATTTATATTTTTATTGGGAAGAATATGTAGAGCCTGGATGGTGCAGGGAGTAAAGCTTTTGCTAGAGTGAGCCCTTCTGTACCGAAATGTCCAGTTTCTGCATCTGCAGGGTTAAAAATATGTTGTTTTTAAGCTCAGTGTTCAGGTTCCTACACATTTCTGATAACAGGTGCTGTAGGTCCATTACAATTGCACATGGGTCTCTGGGTCAGGACAGAAGAAGCCTTAGCCACAGAGTGAATAAAATACTATTTCAGGCTGGACTTGTTACAGTACTGGCTGAAATTCATTCTTTTTTGTTTACACCTAATATCACATCCAGGAGTTTGTGCTGATTTGTGCCATCTGTAGTAACTCGTATAGAACTAATGTGTAATTTATGAACTTCTGAGCGCGAGAGGAAATAAGTGTGAAAATAAATATGAATACTGTTACAGATTAAGGTTCACTGGATTCACTGGGTTGGATCATGGCTGGGACTGAACTGACTGTTAGGATTTCAATCTAAACTCAATGCTGCCCTCTAAAGGGGAGCTTGAGCGCCGCTCACCGATCCGTCCCTGAGCGCTGGCGAACTTCTCACACACGGGGCAGCACTCTCCCTCTGGGATGCTGAGCTGCTCGCAGCCCTTCAGGTCCTCACAGCGGATCTCTTCACAGATGACTCGACCCTTATCGCACACGCACAGCCTGCATGGCTCCGGCTTCCAGATGTCGTTGTCCAAATACGTCACACCTTCCTCCTTGCAGCTGGTTTTGTCATCTGGGAGGATGAAGCGAGAGAGAAGTACGATTAGATACAGGCCAGAAATGCAGTTCAGAAGTGTTTAATTAAGATTTTGTAAACACTTGCCTATAAACCTAAACAGTGGCATGCATGCAGAGCGTATATATTACATACTGTATATGTAATTAAAGTGTAATTAAGCTAAATTCTAAACAAGTCTGCAAAATGAAATCATTGAGATGTACACAGAACTGGTTCACAGTGGTGGTGATAGGAACCAGACATACAAAGTGTTTAATAACACTAAAACCTCACAGAAGAATTTTACATTAATATTTTTTCTACTGCCTAAACACTGTTTTCAATACTATTTAAATAAGCTTTAGCATAAAAGTGTTCATTACAAGGCAAAATAGTACACTTTTTATGATCTATAATATTATATATATATATATAATATGTGTGTAATATTAAATATTTAATATTATGCATTGAAAAAGGAAAAATATTTAATATTATGCATTAAAAAAGAGAGGTGCAGGTTCACTAGTTACTGTGAATAGTGATAAAGTGGCTATATCTGTGTTATGAACAACATGATCACGATTCCAGTCACCGCCACTATACAGCATTTTTTACTGAATCACTCTCAATGTGTTGGTTTACATTTTAACCACTAAAGTATACCATTTTTTTTAAATGAAAGTTTAGATTACAAACCACTCTGACAAATTAGCAATATAAGAATTACACAAACATCTCACATCTGAAGCATTTCATTCTTTTAACAGTTTTGTATAGTTTCCAATATTAGTCAAAAACCATAACCTTTGTATAAATAATGATAAACTACAACAGACATGTTCATTTTAAATCTGGCACAGCTATTACTGGGATCCACCTCCCAGGTCCAACACCACCCGGTAACCACAAGAGGGCAGTCAGGAATCCTGGACACTTACTCATCTAATGCCTCTGCAGCTTCATCTATACTTAGTGGTTGCAGCGAGGATTAAGGTACAAAAAGGTGGTCTGTAATCAGGGATTATGTTAAATACCCTCTTTCAGAGGAACGGCTAAGCTTATTTCTTACACATGTTCCAGCTCAAAGGAAAACTATTCCACTGAACACTGAATCTGAGCTGTGTGAATGGAGTTGATGAGCTAGCAATAGTGCTTACCAGTGATGAAGCAGGACAACAGACAATTGCCATGTTTAAAATGAGCAAACAGAGCACAACTTACAAGGTTTAAGCATAATAAAGCTACTTAACTACTATAACTTTTAGTTTAGACACTCAACTGGGTTTTACATTGTAGTTAAATGATAATGTGGAACACGTAGGCCCTAAATGACAAAAGCATTATATACATTTTCATTCATTGCTTTAGAGAGCATCATTTACTGTTAATAACCAGGAGCTTTTTAAGGTGTCCCAAATTACCAGAATCTACCCTACTGCAGTATATTATTAGAACTGGTAACTGTCCCATCCCTTTAGCCTGCTTATGACTACCTGACAGCATGCTAGACTCAGAAAAGTAATCCAAGGTTGTTTGCTCTTTATATCCCTCATCCTGCCATCTTTAAATCAGCATCTAAATCACCTGCCACACCCTGTAATTAACGTCTGCAGCTGGCGAGCCAGCCGTACTGCTACTCCGAGCACCGTAATTCAGGACAGCGCGCTCCCTATAGAGCACCACATCAAGGCTTCAACCCAATCAGACACCAGGCTCTCTATAGAGAACCACATCAAAGCTTCGGCCCAGTCAGAACAGCACTTGAAAGAGGTTAAAAGGGGATTTGGCCAAGAGGGGGCAGTCAAGAGCCCAAGTATATGTCTAACCAATGAGGGCCGTGCTTTACCTTTACTGTACTGAGTCAGCCCTTTGTGGCTACTGACTATCATTGCAATAAATTCATTTCATCATTCAAGCTTCATCATTCCTGAACTTCCTATTTATGTTAATTTTGTTAATAAAAATATTTTTTGTATCACTGCCCTTCTAACACACAGCATGGGTCAAAATTAACCCTTATGTGTTCGCTATGGAATTTGATAGAAACTTATGATATTTGTAATTTGCAATCAGGAACATATGTACAAACACTATTTTTGTTCATGAAGTAAATAAATAAGAATTAAAATATTGATTTAAGAAAACAAGATATTTTAATGAACACTCAGAATCTTAAATAATGAAATAAACTGATTTAAATAGATTTACCAAAGAAATACTCAGCAATACATAAAATAACATAGAAAATTAATACGGGTCACGGTTTGACCATGTTGTGCATTAGAAGGCATTTGCTTTGCTTGTGCATCAAAGGGTTAATAATGTGTGCAATAAGAAATTGCAGCTCTTGCTATTTAAAAAATGCACTAATTCACATTTCAATACATACAAACAACTTACCTTAATCTTTTTTTCATGACTTCTATTTCTATTAGTTGAGCTCTCTTGTATTTAAACTTTCTAATTTATTCCTTCAAATATTTTTTTGATTTAAATTTTTCTACAGCATTTGAACACGACAGCAGCTCTTTATATCCTGTTTCATAAGGAATATATATATATATATATATATATATATATATAGACCTTAACAGTGATAGTAAAAAGCTAAATATCAAATGTAAACACAAAAACAATCATTTACAGGACACCTTTATTGAGAGGTGTCGGTCACAAACACTAACCCCTAAGTTTTCAGTTGTAAATAAATCCTACTTACATTTTTTTAATGTTTTGAAATATATTTTTGGTTTAAAGTGAAGTTTCAAGGTTTCAGTGTTAAATTTTCACATGAAAAAAAACATGCCATCCCACACTTTCATGTCACTCCAGAGACTAGAGATAGAGCTTTAGTGCCTAAGCAGAGACTCACTCCAAAGTCCAAATGAGTTAAATGTGCTCATTTCTGACAGACTAATCCAAATATAAGTATGTTTTAGTGCGGAGGTGTTTTTACTTTCACTCCTTTCAGGCTCAGTACTATCACTTTTAACAAAGAACTGGACAAAGTACGCAATAAACACACCGGTTAAGTTCAGAGAATCTTTGAAGTAAAACATCCCTGCCAACCTCCAAATTCTAGTTAAATTCTTGTAGCTGCTAAAAATAACTATAACTAGAATATAGACAGTATTGGCTGATCCACGATATGAAGAAGCTGACCTCAGAAAGGAAAATGGGAAAGATCCTGGGAAAACCTGATTATGATTACACCCCGACATATGAACCTTAATAGAATTTTAATGTTTTGTTATGTAGGTAAGATAGAAATACAGTAATAAAGCAAAAACTGTGGTTTATCTTCACGACTTTAGTGTTAAAAAATTAGTCCAAATGTTATGTAACAATGGGGCAGCACTGTGGTGTAGTGGTCACAGTAAGATGATCTGGGTTGGATTCCCGGTCCGGGTCGTTCTGTGTGAAGTGTGTATGTTCTCTCCGTGCTTGAGTGGGTTTCAAAACTACTTAAAGTATAAAAGTAAAAGTAATGTAAGGGGAATAAATGCCATTAAGGACAAAAGCTTAGGCCGCACCACAGGGGTCTAAAGTGCACTAGCCCACCTCCCTAAAACAATCATTCTTCTAAAAGCCATAATGACTATAATGTTATATTAAAATATTAATGTTGATAAGTTTGGGATGCGCTAGGCTTCCTGTTTCAGCCCATATACACCCATTGAACATGAATGTACTTTAGTACAATGTAAATATATTAAAGAAGCATATCTGTGTACTACTGAGCATTAACATGTGTTTCATGGAGCAGAAGATATGATAACTAGTTGTTTATAAGTATTGTAATGCAGTCAAACTTCAAAGTCATGTTATCAATAATCTTTACAGGAATGTAAATGGACATAAATGAAAACAAGCTGAAATGAAATAGGAGTAACAAGGCTATGTTTAAAATGTAAAATAATTAAAAAATAATTAGTCCAGTAAAGTATAAATAACCAACATTTCTACTTAAGTAGGGTAACGAAGTATTTGTACTTCGTTACTTGACACCTCTGCAAACGAAACACTTTCTTTAGAGTTTTGTGTCAAAGATCTGCAAACTCACCACTTCACAAAGACCTCTTTCTCTCTGTTAATGACAAGATAATAGTATTAGACGCAGAGCTTGCAGAGCTCTAAAGCTTGCTAAACTTTCTATGTGTGAAAGTGAGCTTTTGGCCTTTTGCTCACAGATTATAGCGCTCGCACCACAAACATCCTGAGGCCAGAAGTGTATAATTCATGGTTTCATAAAAAAAACGCACAAACAGGAGAGGATGACAGCCTGGCGCTCTCCGTGTCTCCTTTTAAACATGTACGCTGTGTTCGTCTGTGAGTTTGGGGCTCGTTGCCAGACTCTGATAACTCTCAGACTGATGCTGGAGTGCGCTCAGGCGACAGATCAGAGAGTAAATCGGGGTGATTATACACTACGCTTGTCTCAGCAGATGCTCAAGGGAGGGTTTTGCTGTCATCAAACAATACTGAGCATAGCTGTGCCACACAGAGCTTTTGTTGTTAGATTCTAGATACAAGGAATCGTACAACTGACTGAACATCTCAGGGGGCTTTGGTGACTAAATCAGGAGGGATTATTTTCTTAGCGCATCTTCGAGACGTTCCAAATGGGCAAGGCACGTTTAATGACTGGGTGGGAACAGAGACACATATGGAAGTTCCTTTACAGCCACAGTGGGTTTACTGTCGGGTTGATATGTCCAGTGCTGCCTATAGGTCAGTAGACCTCATATGAACAGAGATGGAGAATGTTTTTAAAGGAATACTTATCTACAACCTCAGTACATAACATTTTAATAACAACTGTTTTATAGAGAATAATGTTGATTTTTATTTTACCTTCTTATATAAACCATCATAAAACAGAAGCCAATGAGCAGAAGCTTCAATACACTTTCATATATCAGTCCTGCATTAATATTATAATATAATATTATAATTAGGGAGAAACAATTTCTCTTTTTTTGTTGTAAATTATTATTAGAGTGTTTATTATTCTACATAACTGGCTGCTACTGTAATAATTGCAATTTTCCCCTGGGATCAATAAAGTATTTCTGATTCTGATTCTGATTATATGGCAGACCATGTGGCAGATAGAGATTACATTAAGAAACGCTGAAGCACTCATTAAAATCTTCAGTTGCAGTACATTACTAACAATTTACAATAGTTTACATTAGATATTAAAATAATATCAGTATCCGCTGATTACCATTTTTTGTTGTTTTGTTTTGTTTTTACATCACCAGCATTGGCGGTTTAGGTTTGGCTGATATTTTGTAGACAATGTTTGATGACCTATTTATCGTACACTGGAAGAGGGCCATTAAATGTGTAGGCGCTGCTGGCTGCACTACAATATCTCCCACAGCACACCAGCAAAACTCGCAACTACTCAGACAGTTACTCAGACAGTTGACCAGTTCCTTAAAAAACTCACTCTGGATGATCAGCTGTTGTGGAGTGGTTTCGATGGCTGCTCACACATTCTGAGCCACATTACATCAAACCCAGTCGCTTTTATTTTTACAACACAGCCCTACAATTCCAAATTAAAGCCTATTTTAAACTAAGACCACCACGTAACCAGACCCACCACGTCACGCTGCTCAGCTCAGCACCGTGCAGTGAAGTAGATCTGAACAGATAGAGTAGATCTGAAGTCAGTTTAACACTCTACCTATATATGTATAAACTAAATGACATTAAGAGTCATTTAGCATCACTTATAAGGCTTATCTGAAGGACCGGCTGCCTCTCTCTGGGTAAATTTCGAGCCATATGTAACCTACTGTGTCTTACTATGGCTTTAATTTATGGTGGTAAAGGAAAAATGCTCTGCACTTTTGTTCTCTAGCTTAATGTGGGTGTATATGTGTGTTTTAAACTCTTTTTATTTTGTTATGTTTTGATTTTATCAATTGTGAAGCACTTTGTAGCTTTGCCTATACAAATAGTTTTATATATTTACTTATATATATATTTGTAAGTAAACTATAAGTTTACTTATTTACTTACTAATAAAGATTTGGCATCCAATAATATGTAATAATAGAAACTGTAAGTAATACACATTAAATATTAAAATGTTAGATATCTTCATCTGGCCAGAATTCTCTTATCGATGCTTCCATATACTACTACAGTCTGCTTACACAGTAAGTGAATATGATATCAACAGCCTAGTTATAAGTGCTAAGCCACAAAACTGTAATTACCCTTCATTTATTGAATTTTCATTCAAAGCCGCCTTTAAGTACATGGTATATTTGTTTTCAGAGTCAGGAAAATAAGAGAAAAATATATTTAACAGGAAATTACAGTGAAGCCTCATTGACTTTTACACTATGTAGTGCGTCCTCGCTTGGTGTTCGGTACAGCTTCCATTCTTTTCAGGAGACTTTCAGTGTTTTTTACAGAATTCTGTAGGGATATCTTTCCACTCCACCACAAATTCAGAAGCTGGCTGACTTTTCTGACTTTTTTTGTATGTCGGTGTTTTGTCACAGTGGAAAGATGGACAGAAACACGTGTGGATGTTTTCAGATCTGAAGCAAGAGTGGATCTTCAGGTTCTCCACTCTGCTGGTGACCATTTCGGTGGGTCTAGCAGGTCTTCTTACAAGTCCTGTTTACTCTGTATCTTCCAATCATTTTGTAAACTCCAGTTTTGAAACTTCTATTTATTCACTTAGTTCCTTTTTGACTTTCTCCTTCATGAAGGTATAGAATCTTAAATTGAATGTCTACAAAAATTGACCATTTTTACAGGAAATTAAATCAATTAAGAGGAGCCTCTGACTTTTGCTCAGCACCGTATGTTAAAGGTTTGAAAGGATCTAACAGTAAAGCCTTAGTAGATGCCTTCATACAACATATATGCTACAGCCACCTGCTGCAGTAAGCCTGAAGCAGATCCGAAGCAGCGTTTTCTCGCTTTCAGGGCAAAAAAAAGCAAACTGCAAGTACCAATTTAGTGGGAGAGCACAGACGTTATTTTAGGGAAACCTCAGAGCCCTCTATTATACGTTCAGCTTAACTGTTCTGCACTGCGGGCAACTTTTATTTCTGTCAGAAAGAGAGGACACACCCTCCGTCTGGAGCTTAACATAAATATCCTCAACATTCTGGAGTATACATTAAATATTTATTTAAAGAATAGAACTGTTTTTAATGTATAGAGGCCAGTAATTGTCTGGTAGTCTCTATTGTACCATACAACACGGTTTATTAAAGGCTATGATTGACACTATCCTAAAGATCATTAAACATTACAAGCTGGATCACGAGACGGCTGTAAAGTTTTTTTCGTCAGGTGTAATTACTGAGGGAGGGCACTCACGATGCCATGAGCTCATTACTGATTTCACACCACAGCAAGCTGGCACTGGTCCCAGTGTGACACTAGAAGCGAAGCACAGAATCAGGTGGGAACAGCACATGACCAGTTAGTTACGATTTCCTGGCACGTCACAAGAATCAGTGGGTGAATATGATGATGCACCATTTCACTGTTGGTACACTGTACGACAGGGTGTGCCCCCCAAGCACTGTCCTTTGGAAAGCATGCAGACCAAACAGGCGGACCACAGCAGTCACCATGAAACCCTCACATCATTACAAACAGGGCCATGTATAACCTCTCATTCCCCATGGAAGCTCACTGCAGAACTACTCTCTTCTTTATCCTGGAAGTGCTCAACATTTTTAAAAGTGTCTCTGTGAATAAAGACGTGCGTCAGCTAAACATTCAGCCAACGGTAGCATCTGGACAGACGCAACACTTCAATTTATAATTTTTTTTTTAAATAAGTACATTTCCCAAGTGTGGCTCTATATTCAGACCCTGCTGGGTAACCTCCTGTGTGATGGAACTTCACAATGTTGTGTTGAGGGGTGTGTGTACCTGAGACAAGCTCAATAAAAATATTAGCCTGGAAGCCACGGACTTGATTTAGAACATAAACAAAGCAGCACAAACATAACGTGTGCAAACCCAGCACACATAAGCAGAAGCAGTGAGGGTGCCTGTGATTATCAATTTCTTCATGTCACTTTCTGTTGACACGATAAATTTAAGGAATTATGTTCTAAGGAGTCTAAAAAGTCTGACATCTATAAACTGGAAACTGAAATAGTAAAAAGTTTTATTTGGGACATTTATAGCAGAAACCTCAGTGTTGAATTAACATCTACCGTGTTTGTATGTCCATCTGGATACAAACGAACTTTGTAGGAGAGGATTTAACACTGTAGACTTTAAAGGTGGGTATCTGTGTAACTCAGGTTGTGCAATAGAAGAAGGAAAGTCATTGAGGGTGGTTTGATGTGCAGTAGTCCACTGCAGAGAAACTTACTGACTCATACTTCTTTACAGAGGTGGTGATGATGAGAAAAGATGCCTACAGAGTAAAAATGCATCTACGTTTTTCACACGTGTCTGGCGTTTAGTTTATATGTGGCAATGATGGTAACTCTGAAAAAAATGGGGTGATTAATTTCCACACTTGTTGCTGTTCAGCGATGAGGTTGATGTTGACTTCGCTGATCACGTGATTACGACACTACCAACATGGACACTCCTCAGAGAAGACAACAGGTAATAATCCTGATGACTCCAGCGTCCATATCCTTGACACAGAGCTTTAAAACCATGTTCAAGTCCAAAACAGGATCTCAAAGACAGAAGATCAGACAGCAACTACTAAACTTTCTCTCTTTGGACGTCAGGTTCCATTCACCACCACTGTGTACAATTCTGATTCGGCAAGTTTCTTTAGAAAGGTGTGCTTCACGTTGAACCAAACAGTGTGACATTATATACATACGAGTGCTTTAAATATAGAAGTGTTTCTAAAACCCAGTGAGATTCCTCTTTAATCTATTACCTGCAGGTGTTCATGTCCTTACAGTAAGTGTTAATCAACTGGGAATTTCTCTGAACTGAATACACAAGACTATTTATTATCATAAATATAGTGAGAAGTGAATTTTAATGTTTTATTTACACAATTTCTAACGTCTGTACACCTACAGTGCTGAATAAGCACATGCAATTAACTCTTCAGATGTCGAATTAACTCTGAAACAGTGTGTTATTAACACCTACAGTGCTTAGAAATCACACACACACAAATCGAAGTGTGTGTGTGTGTGTGTGTATATATATATATATATATATATATATATATATATATATATATATATATATATATATATATATATATATATATATACTTCGACACATATTAACTTAAGAACTCTGTAAATGTTAATAAATGTTAATCCTCAACAACAACACAGCCCTGGTTCAATTTCCATGCTAAGCTAACGCTTTAGTAATAACCACACAGGAAAAGTGAACAGAGAACTGGAGCGCTATCTCCTCACACCTGAGTGCGGACCTGTGACGCAGTCCAGGTATGACTTCACTGACCATTATTGTATTGTCCAGCACATTTATTGTCCAGTCAGGCTTTTTTTTAAAAAAAAAGCAGTATTTACCTCACAGCTCTCAGTGTCCAGTTAGACTCACTCACCGGTCTTAGGAGCATTCTGCCCTGTCACGAGAGATACCAAGGCGAGCGCGAGACACGCGCTTATCCTGAGGCTCCGGGTCATTTTCGCCGCGGCAGTCCGCCGGGGGGTCCAGCGGAGTGGGCAGGAGGGGGTTACCGTAGCGTGAGGTCTGTAGTATCCAGAAGCTGTGCCCCCTCTACACCGAGAACTGTGCAGCCACCAGCCAGGCTCTGCCACTGGCGCGCGCTCGTGGCAGCTCGTGCAGGCGTGGCCCGCCCACTTCTGCCCTCCAGGCCTCTCATCAGAGACTACTCGCCAAAATAGCATCTGGAGAAACACGAAGCACGAAACCTGACAAAGCCCGAAAATGAGAGTTCGAAGATATGAAGTAGAAGATTGTGATATTATGACAGTATCACTGACTGTTAAGGTGATTTTTAGTCAGTTATTAAGTTCATAGGCTTCGACTGAATTACAAGGTGCACAAGGTTCACTTTTTTAAGGTCCGTTTATTTTTGGCTCAGGCTTAAAGGAGAATTCCACCACTTTTTAAACGTCTCTGTAATTAAGACAATCATTGAGATGTACACTTTTCATTGAATGTGCTTTGATGTGAAATGATTAATTGTAGAGAAACCTGCCAACTTTAAACTGAACGCGGCTCAGTATGCCTGTGGATTAGACACAGTGAAATGAAAGTCAGTACGGCTGTGGATTAGACACATAGAGGAGTGAGGGTCAGTATGGCTGTGGATTAGACACATAGAGGAGTGAGGGTCAGTATGGCTGTGGATTAGACACACAGATGAGTGAGGGTCGGTATGTCTGTAAATTAGACACACAGAGGAGTGTGAATCAAAATGTCTGTGGATTAGACACACAGAGAAGTGTGGGTCAGTACAGCTGTGGATTAGACAGAAAGAGGAGTGAGGGTGAGTATGACTGTGGATTAGACACATAGAAGAAAGCAGGTCAATACAGCTGTGGATTAGACACATAGAGGAGTGAGGGTCTGTATTGCTGTGGATTAGACACATAGAAGAAAGCAGGTCAATACAGCTGTGGATTAGACACATAGAGAGTAAGGGTCTGTATTGCTGTGGATTAGACACATAGAGGAGTGTGGGTCAGTATGGCTATGGATTAGACACATAGAGAAGTGTGGGTCAGTATGTCTATAGATTAGACAAATAGAGGAGTGTGGGTCAGTATGGCTGTGGATTAGACACATAGAGGAGCGAGGGTCAGTATGGCTGTGGATTAGACACATAGAGGAGCGAGGGTCAGTATGGCTGTGGATTGGACACATAGAGGAGCGAGGATCAGTATGGCTGTGGATTAGACACATAGAGGAGCGAGGATCAGTGTGGCTGTGGATTAGACACATAGAGGAGCGAGGATCAGTATGGCTGTGGATTAGACACATAGAGGAGTGAGGATCAGTGTGGCTGTGGATTAGACACATAGAGGAGCGAGGATCAGTTTGGCTGTGGATTAGACATAGAGATGAGTGAGGGTCAGTATGGCTATAGATTAAACACATAGAGGAGTGAGGATCAGTGTGGCTGTGGATTAGACACATAGAGGAGCGAGGATCAGTGTGGCTGTGGATTAGACACATAGAGGAGCGAGGATCAGTTTGGCTGTGGATTAGACATAGAGATGAGTGAGGGTCAGTATGGCTATAGATTAAACACATAGAGGAGTGAGGATCAGTGTGGCTGTGGATTAGACACATAGAGGAGCGAGGATCAGTGTGGCTGTGGATTAGACACATAGAGGAGCGAGGATCAGTTTGGCTGTGGATTAGACACATAGAGGAGCGAGGATCAGTTTGGCTGTGGATTAGACACATAGAGGAGCGAGGATCAGTTTGGCTGTGGATTAGACATAGAGATGAGTGAGGGTCAGTATGGCTATAGATTAAACACATAGAGGAGTGAGGATCAGTGTGGCTGTGGATTAGACACATAGAGGAGCGAGGGTCAGTATGGCTGTGGATTAGACACATAGAGGAGCGAGGATCAGTATGGCTGTGGATTAGACACATAGAGGAGCGAGGATCAGTGTGGCTGTGGATTAGACACATAGAGGAGCGAGGGTCAGTATGGCTGTGGATTAGACACATAGAGGAGCGAGGATCAGTGTGGCTGTGGATTAGACACATAGAGGAGCGAGGGTCAGTATGGCTGTGGATTAGACACATAGAGGAGCGAGGATCAGTGTGGCTGTGGATTAGACACATAGAGGAGCGAGGGTCAGTATGGCTGTGGATTAGACACATAGAGGAGCGAGGATCAGTATGGCTGTGGATTAGACACATAGAGGAGCGAGGATCAGTGTGGCTGTGGATTAGACACATAGAGGAGCGAGGGTCAGTATGGCTGTGGATTAGACACATAGAGGAGCGAGGGTCAGTATGGCTGTGGATTAGACACATAGAGGAGTGTGGGTCAGTATGGCTGTGGATTAGACAAATAGAGGAGTGTGGGTCAGTATGGCTATGTATTAGACACATAGAGAAGTGTGGGTCAGTATGGCTGTGGATTAGACACATAGAGGAGTGTGGGTCAGTATGGCTGTGGATTAGACAAATAGAGGAGTGTGGGTCAGTATGGCTATGGATTAGACACATAGAGAAGTGTGGGTCAGTATGGCTATGGATTAGACACATAGAGGAGTGTGGGTCAGTATGGCTGTGGATTAGACACATAGAGGAGTGAGGGTCAGTATGGCTATGGATTACACACATAGAGAAGTGTGGGTCAGTATGGCTATGGATTAGACACATAGAGGAGTGTGGATCAGTATGGCTGTGGATTAGACACATAGAGGAGTGTGGGTCAGTATGGCTGTGGATTAGACACATAAAGGAGTGAGGGTCAGTATGGCTGTGGATTAGACACATAGAGGAGCGAGGGTCAGTATGACTGTGGATTAGACACAGAGGAGTGAGGGTCAGTATGTCTCCTCTATGTGTCTAACCCACAGCCGTACTGACCCTCACTCCTCTGTGTCTAATCCACAGTCATACTGACCCACACTCCTCTCTATGTCTAATCCACAGCTATACTGACCTGCTCTCCATTAAACACATAGAGGAGTGTGGGTCAGTATAACTGTGGATTAGACACATAAAGGAGTAAGGCTAAGAAAATAAGGTTAAGAAAATATTTAAGAACATGTTTTCAAGACATTCCACTTGTTCTTGTAATTATTCTTAAGTAAAGAATGAAGAGAAATGGGAGAATTCTCAAGCCGTTACTATTGAAGGATAATGTGAATCTTGTGACGAACTGTTTATGAACTGGAGTCTTCTCCGTGGGGTAACTGGCTGTTTTGCTGTGTAGGGGAACACCTTGGTTCCTGGAGATGCTAAAACCAGCTGTGTGAGAGGTGATAACTGATGTAGATTTATCACTCTGCCTCTGTACACAAGAATGCTAGCAGATTGAATACGTGTATGAAGGAGGAAGAGGAGAAAAGCAGCTGTTATGTTCTTGTCGTCTTTATTCAGCTGAGTGCTCTGTGGGCACTTCACACCGGGGCATCCTGGTTCAAATCTTAGGAGGGTTAACAGGTATGCAGGTTTGTGTATCTGGGGTATTTCATCCCACCGTGTATGGGGTGTGAGGCCACAATATGGAATCCTCATCTCTGCTCCACAGAATAGCTATTTAAGACACAATATAGAGGGCAGCTATTCAAAAAATGTAGAAATGTAAAAATCAACAAAAATAGAGATGTGTTTCTTTGAACAGCGACAATATGTTAAAGGGCCCATATCAGGGAAAAATAACACTAGCTTTTTTTAAATAAAGGAGTTGGATGTCATATGTAAATGTTGGTAAAGTTCTAAAATGTACCACACACTCCTGACTCCATACAGTTCATATATGTAAAGACAAATTTGCATTCAGTGATTTTGTGATGTCACAAGAGCTACAATTACCCCAATTTTCAGCCTACCGGTAATTAGCTCAGGTCATTATTGATAAAGGTATATGGAGTCTTTCAGTCTGGCCTACAAAGCACAGTGCATGGCAGCCAATCACACAACAGAATATTTACATATATCTTAAAGGCACAGGAACAAAAACACACTGTTTAAGGGGTGAAGAGAGAAAATTATAACATAAAAATGAATGAATAAAATTAAACATACAAGTGGACCTCAGGAGAACAATAGGCTCTGGCCTAGCTCTAAGCCTAGCACCTGAAACATTCATCTGTCCCTTAATGGCACAAGCACAGAAGTGGATTATTATTTGCTTGTGGTCTTTAGTATAGGTGGTTCTTTTTTAGGGTGGTCAGACGAAGTAAGCGTTTCTTTGCACCTAGTGAACATACCTGAGGACCTGTTTTTAAAACTGTGAGCACAGTTTCCTATGTGACCTTAAAGGGCCCATATGAAAAAACAACTAACAACTTTTCCAAAAAAAAGTCTCCTAGTGTGTAAACATTGTTAAAGTGTCAAAACATACTGTGGACTCCTCCCACAATTCCCCCCAAAGCCCTCCCACCCCAAGTCCCCTCCAAGCCCCGCCCACCCTTCAAGTCCCTGTCCACCCCCAAGTCCTCACCACCACAAGCCCCCCCTCCCACCCCAAGTCCCCCCTCCCACCCCAAGTCCCCCCCAAGTCCCCCCCAGTCCCCCAAGTCCCCCCCCACCCCAGGTTCCCCCCCAACCCATATTGTCTGTACATGTAAGTTATATACCATCTGTTTAGCTGATAACAATTTAGCCCCGTCCACTCATGTTGACATCACAAGAGGTCTGGACTGTTTTTTTTTTTTTAGGATAACCAATCAGAACCAGGCATGTATACATACACCAGTCTTAAAGGCACAGTAAGAAAAACAGCACATGTAGGTCTAAGAAATCACGCTAGAAATACAGTGTTTTGAACACATAATACAACCTAAATGAGTTAAAAGTGAACCTCAGTGAAAAAAAAAGTATATGAAAGTATATGTACTATATGGGCCCTTTAATCTCAATGGACTCCTTCTTCCGAGGAAACGTTCACGTAAGCTAACCAGTATATGTAGCTATTTTCAGCATAGCTTCTCCAGAGCAGCCCTTCCTCATGACTGCTTTGGTTGGATTGCGTGGCTAAATAAAGTGATTTAAAGCTCTCTTCAATAATAACTCACCGTATCTCTCCACCGTATCCCTTCTACCGTATCCCTCCACCATATCCCTCTACCGTATCCCTCCACCATATCCCTCTACCGTATCCCTCTACCGTATCCCTCCACCATATCCCTCTACCGTATCCCTCCACAATATCCCTCTACCGCATCCCTCTACCGTATCTCTCCACCATATCCCTCTACCGTATCCCTCCACCGTATCCCTCTACCGTATCCCTCTACCGTATCTCTCCACCGTATCCCTCTACCGTATCCCTCCACCGTATCCCTCTACCGTATCCCTCTACCGTATCTCTCCACCATATCCCTCTACCGTATCCCTCTACCGTATCCCTCTACCATATCCCTCTACCGTATCCCTCCACCATATCCCTCTACCGTATCCCTCTACCGTATCCCTCTACCGTATCCCTCCACCATATCCCTCTACCGTATCCCTCTACCGTATCTCTCCACCATATCCCTCTACCGTATCCCTCTACCGTATCCCTCTACCATATCCCTCTACCGTATCCCTCTACCATATCCCTCTACCGTATCCCTCTACCGTATCCCTCTACCGTATCCCTCCACCATATCCCTCTACCGTATCCCTCCACCATATCCCTCTACCATATCCCTCTACCATATCCCTCTACCTTATCCCTCTACCGTATCCCTCCACCATATCCCTCTACCGTATCCCTCTACCATATCCCTCTACCGTATCCCTCTACCGTATCTCTCCACCATATCCCTCTACCGTATCCCTCTACCGTATCCCTCTACCATATCCCTCTACCGTATCCCTCCACCGTATCCCTCTACCGTATCCCTCTACCGTATCCCTCTACCGTATCCCTCCACCATATCCCTCTACCGTATCCCTCTACCGTATCCCTCTACCATATCCCTCTACCATATCCCTCTACCTTATCCCTCTACCGTATCCCTCCACCATATCCCTCTACCATATCCCTCTACCTTATCCCTCTACCGTATCCCTCCACCATATCCCTCTACTGTATCCCGTCTACCATATCCCTCTACCGTATCCCTCTACCGTATCTCTCCACCATATCCCTCTACCGTATCCCTCTACCGTATCCCTCTACCGTATCTCTCCACCATATCCCTCTACCGTATCTCTCCACCATATCCCTCTACCGTATCCCTCTACCGTATCCCTCTACCATATCCCTCTACCGTATCCCTCCACCATATCCCTCTACCGTATCCCTCTACCGTATCCCTCTACCGTATCCCTCCACCATATCCCTCTACCGTATCCCTCCACCATATCCCTCTACCATATCCCTCTACCATATCCCTCTACCTTATCCCTCTACCGTATCCCTCCACCATATCCCTCTACCGTATCCCTCTACCATATCCCTCTACCGTATCCCTCTACCGTATCTCTCCACCATATCCCTCTACCGTATCCCTCTACCGTATCCCTCCACCATATCCCTCTACCGTATCCCTCTACCGTATCCCTCTACCATATCCCTCTACCATATCCCTCTACCTTATCCCTCTACCGTATCCCTCCACCATATCCCTCTACCATATCCCTCTACCTTATCCCTCTACCGTATCCCTCCACCATATCCCTCTACTGTATCCCGTCTACCATATCCCTCTACCGTATCCCTCTACCGTATCTCTCCACCATATACCTCTACCGTATCCCTCTACCGTATCCCTCCACCATATCCCTCTACCGTATCCCTCTACCGTATCCCTCTACCGTATCCCTCTACCGTATCTCTCCACCATATCCCTCTACCTTATCCCTCTACCGTATCCCTCCACCATATCCCTCTACCATATCCCTCTACCTTATCCCTCTACCGTATCCCTCCACCATATCCCTCTACTGTATCCCGTCTACCATATCCCTCTACCGTATCCCTCTACCGTATCTCTCCACCATATCCCTCTACCGTATCCCTCTACCGTATCCCTCCACCATATCCCTCTACCGTATCCCTCTACCGTATCCCTCTACCGTATCCCTCTAGCGTATCTCTCCACCGTATCCCTCTACCGTATCCCTCTACCGTATCCCTCCACCATATCCCTCTACCGTATCCCTCTACCGTATCCCTCTACCGTATCCCTCTACCGTATCTCTCCACCATATCCCTCTACCGTATCCCTCTACCGTATCCCTCCACCATATCCCTCTACCGTATCCCTCTACTGTATCCCTCTACCATATCCCTCTACCTTATCCCTCTACCGTATCCCTCCACCATATCCCTCTACCGTATCCCTCTACCGTATCCCTCTACCGTATCCCTCTACCGTATCTCTCCACCATATCCCTCTACCGTATCCCTCCACCGTATCCCTCTACCGTATCCCTCTACCGTATCTCTCCACCGTATCCCTCTACCGTATCCCTCCACCGTATCCCTCTACCGTATCCCTCTACCGTATCCCTCTACCGTATCCCTCCACCGTATCCCTCTACCGTATCCCTCTACCGTATCCCTCCACCGTATCCCTCTACCGTATCCCTCCACCGTATCCCTCTACCGTATCCCTCCACCGTATCCCTCTACCGTATCCCTCTACCGTATCCCTCTACCGTATCCCTCCACCATATCCCTCTACTGTATCCCTCTACCGTATCCCTCCACCGTATCCCTCCACCGTATCCCTCTACCGTATCCCTCCACCATATCCCTCTACCGTATCCCTCTACCGTATCTCTCTACCGTATCTCTCTACCGTATCCCTCTACCGTATCCCTCTACCATATCCCTCTACCATATCCCTCCACCATATCCCTCTACCATATCCCTCTACCGTATCCCTCTACCATATCCCTCTACCGTATCCCTCTACCGTATCCCTCCACCATATCCCTCTACCGTATCCCTCTACCGTATCCCTCTACCGTATCTCTCTCTGATCTCAGGAAATGAGAACAAGAAACAAAGTGAACTACATTAAGTTTTCCCTTCTGCTCATGTGCTTGTTTCCCTTCCTTGTTTGGTGGGCTATATTAGGCAGCCTGTGGTAAATTTCAGGTGTTTATTTTCTGTTCTTATCGTCATAATTGCGCAGCTAACGCGCTGACCTCAGGCGCATTTCAGGCCGAGGCCACAATGAAGCAGTGTAAATGCTGACCCACTTGCTTGTTTTCTAAGAGCGACAGACGGAGCTGTGTGAGAGCTCTTTTTCATGTAGATGTTTCGCAAAATGTTCCTCAAACAGGATCTGGCTTTACTGTCTCCACCCAATAGTGAAATTACAGGGAGAGCCACATGAGGTCATTTGTGAGTGACTTATTCCATAAATACAGTATCTTTGCCCTCTTAAGTATGCAGTGCTGTTTTACATGGCCACCGCTCAGCAGTGGGTCTATGGCTCAGTACGATGGTGGACAAAGTACAGAGAAATTATATTTAAAGGAGAACTCCACCTGGTTTTGCTCCAAATTTCTGCATAAATCAGTCGTTGGGTCGTGAGTTGTTAAGTAAGCTGTTTGATGTGAAATGCTGCGTTGTAGAGAAACTTACTGACTTGGATTTCTTTACTGTGGTAGTGATGGGAACCAGAAGTCACTCTGTCTGCAATGCAAATACCATCATTATAATTTACTATGTAAGCCAACTAAAGGGGTGAGTTCTGAGGTTTCATATGTAATGCTGGGGACTATTTTGCTTTATAACACCCTGCACAAACTCGTCCACCGTAAATAAGATTAGAAAATGTGTTATAGATCAAAACATTAAATATGACATCATCAGACAGAGTGGTCATAACCTTTTTTTCAATGCTTTAAGCTTCCTCGAGGAAGTGTTCAGGCTTTACATGCTTTGCTTTGCAAGTCTGGTTCCCATCATCACTACTTTAAACAGTTCAGTGACTTTTCTGTCATGCATCTCGCATTAGTTCACTCTGGATGACTTTCTTTCTATTTAATTATGCGGAAAATTTTTAAAAAATGGTGGAATTCCCCTTTTATTGAAAGTACGAGCACTTTGTTCAAATCTGACTGAATTAAAAGTTGAAGAAGAGCCTAAAATATGATTGAATAGAGGTTAAAACCTTTTAAAACTAAGTGTCAGTGTTTACATCTATTCAGGTGTATCATAAAGGTAAACGTGGGGGTGTTTGGTGCAGCAGCGGATTGGCAGTACACAGTCAGCACAGTTGGGAGCAGTTCCAGTGAACTATGATATCATCACCAACCAAAGAGAAACAAGTGTCACCAAAATGATCACTTTACAGGAGAGGAACAAAAACTGTCTTTACTTTGAATGTAATCAATGTTATTGTTTGAATGTAATCAAAAGCTATTTTGAAGCATTTCTATTGGTCCATTCATCATGAAACATTCACACAATGTACACGGCAGCTGCTGCAGTAAAATGATGATATGATTTGGGTTGGATGAACTGATTGGCTAGAGAAAAAGAGAATCATCCCCTGGTCTTTAAGTTTTATGGTTTTGAAGGTCTGAATAAAAATCCAATGAATTAAAAGTAGAGTCATTCTCTCACAGTGGAAGGATGGACAGAAACACCTGCTGATAGTTTCAGATCCAAAGCAATAGCAGAGCTTCATGTTCTCCTTTCTCTCAAAGGTAAAAGCTTTAAGTGCTGTTTATCTGATGTCCCCATTTGGTGGTCTTGCACGGTTGTCTTTATACACGATGTATTTAATACGTACATCTGCTTAACGGCTATTTGACTGGAAATGGTGGTCTCCGACGTCTGTATAGTACTTACTAATGACATCCTTTACCTCAACTACGCTGCTGATAATGTTTCATCTCAGAACTTCTGTCTGATTCCTGAAATACACTCGGGGGCAGCTGCCAGGGAAGGATATTACATGTTTCCGTAGCGGCCGCATTCGCAGGGTATGCCTGTTCAACAGGCTGCAGGCCTAAATTTAACATACTGTATACAGAATCAGAAGACCAGATGTTACAGATGATATTCTGGAAGAAGAGCACATGTGCTTCATCATTTGCTGCTCACAGATCCAGAAGGTTTTTTAATACAGCCTAGAGCCTTTTCCAGCATGCTTAAATAATAACCAGCGTTATGTGGAATTAGTGGAATAAAGCAGGAGCTCGTTAATATAATTACAGTCGCATGCAATCGTTTTGAACACGGGTTAAAATTACATGCTTTGTTGATTTTCTAAGTGTACAACAATTATAGGGAACACAAATGTTAGCGCACAATGTCGATTTATTTAATGAGTTTAAAAGAAATTAAAAATAATAAATGCCATATCTGTAGCACAAGCCACATCTTACGACTTATTATTATTTTTAATAGGTTAAAATCAACACGTTAATAATAACAGTGTATTAAAATATGCAGAAGTGTGTTCTCTGTTAAGGATGTGTCAATTGTCCAGGGACCCTCAAACACTGACATATATATATATATATATATATATATATATATATATATATATATATATATATATATATATATATATATATATATATATACATTCAGACCTTCAAAGCTATAAAACTCAAAGACCAGCAGATGATTCTCTTTTTCTCTTTTTCTCTTTTTCTCTAGCCAATCAGTTAATCCAGCCCAATTCATATCATCATTTAACTGTAGCAGCTGCCACGTACATTGTGTGAACATTTCATGATGAATGGACCAATAGAAATGCTCCAAATTGGCTAACATTGACTTACATTCAAAGGAAAGACAGATGACAATGCTGACACTAAGGAGCAACATACATATATACATATATATATATATATATATATATATATATATATATATATATATATATATATATATATATATATATGTTGCTCCTTCTTAGTTACGCTACTTTGTGTCCATTCAGCTTAGATGTGGCTTGTAGTCCGTCATGCTACAGACTCCGGCTACCAACCAAGAGAAAGCAACCTGTCTAGGGGGACTTTAGAGGCTGGCTAGTTAGGGTCCCTAACTGATGGCTATGTGTTGCACTTACCCTGCATGGAAACAAGATTTTCAAGGCTAACGTGTGACAGAGTAAGCTGAGGGATTCTCCAGCCAATCCAAGCGCTGGCTCCAGCCACAGCGTTGAGATGAATAAATTCAACAGGGACGGTAAATGAAGGCACTAAAGTAGGATATAACAATTTCCTGGTCCTTCACTGAGGGATTTTAGGTGCTTCTCGGCTCCACCAGCTGTGTCACTACTAGACCCCACTACTGCATCCACACTCCCCTTCCTGTATATCATCACTGGCCAAAGAAAAACATATATCTCCACGTAGATTTTTATATTTATGCAACATGACAGCTGCCGATTGCATTGTATAACAAGTTCATGATGTATGGATCAATAAAAATGCTTCAGAATAGCTTGGAAATTGACTTACATAGAAAGTAAGGTAGGGATTCTGTGGATGTTTGTGAGCCTACTGTAGTGTGCCCCCTTTATTTTACTGTGCCTGTTATTTTATTTTATTTATTGTTTTTTTTTTCTTTTCTCTTTTTCTCTGAAAATTGTTAATATTATGGAAACATGTAATGTGAAAATCCTATAAATGAATATATTAAAAAAAAAAAAAAAAAGTAAGGTAGGTTTTTGGCCTCTCCTGTAAGGTTGCCATTTTGGTGATACTTGCTTTTCTTTGGACAGGGCTGATATATAGTACGGATCTAAACCAGGGGTATTTAATTAGAGTCAGTAAGGTCCAGTTAGAGGAGATCTCCTCAGCCCAAGGTCCAGACCAGCATCATTTCTAACTTGTGTTCTGATTCAGTGGTGTATCCTGTTTACTGAATTAGTCTAGTATCAGCATCACCATCAGCTACTGAAACACCAACACATCACACATACCGTTCAGTATATTTCAGTATATTTACTGTTTAAATACTGAACTGTATTAATTATTTTATACAATTTAAATAAATATTTTTTACTCACTTCAAGTATGAACAAGGGGTACATTAAAAAAACAGAATGCTTTAAAAAAAATTGCATCTTAAAGTGTTTATTTATAGAGAAAGTAAATAAAATGTGCGTCTTCTTGTTAACTCAGCTTCACAGATTGACATGTTGGTTGTACAGAGCGGTGTTCTCCAAAACTAGACGAGCAGGTCCATTCCAGAACCGTTCCTGTTAAACACTCAGTTCTCTCTGTTCACTTTTCTGTTTTTAGAGCTCCTTATTCTTTCTGACTCGCTTTAGTCTCCGGCTGCTGCTCCTCGCTTTATACCTCGCCTATGTGCGCGCTGCACGCCCCAATCTGCACAGATCTGATTGGCCGAGGAGCCTTTGGTGATCTTACAGCGCACACGATTGGTCTGTGAGTGCGCCATGAAGCCTGTATACCATAAAGACAAGAAAAGCTCCGCCACATAAAATAAACAGTCAACATTAAATCATTCTCAATAGTTTATTGGACCGTGGGCCCCCTATTAGTGACCCCTGATCTAAAGGAACATAGAGGCCTCCCTTCGCCAGGGCTGGAGTCTATCTGCTGGTCTATATTGTCAGTGACCAAAGACAAACAAGTAGAGACCAAAGAGGAGAGACCAAAAACAGTCTTTACTTTCAATGTAAAGAGGTTTATTTACAAATGATTTTGGAGCATTTCTATTGGTCCGTTCATCATGAAACTTTCACAAGATATATAAAGAGCAGCAGTCGTGTTCAAATGATATAGAAAAATGAAAATTGGCAAAAATTGGAGATGTTTTTTTTTGGACAGCAACATATGACTAGCCTTTTTAACAACAATCAGCCCAATAATTATCTGAAGTTGCCAAATAAATGAATACTAATGGTAATGCAGTTATGGTGTAGGGCAAACACTTCGGTATCAGGCCATCTGAAGTTGACAAGACACAGTACATGTGACAGAGGACACCCCTATCAGCTTACTGTCCCTTCTTCATTATTTATCACCTGCACCTGAACAGCCTCAGCGCACTCCCTGCTCTCATTCAGCTCGCAAGAGGCGACCATGCAGGCCAGACGAAGCCCACCTCCAGCCATAGCGGGTATGAGAAGACTCTCGTCGCTCGGACAGACAGAGCTGTGAACGTCCGCCATGTTTGCAGCCGCAACTAAGAACTTTGTGAAGCAGGTGGGGGACACGGGCCGGCTGATCCCCGTCCCCAGCCTCAGCGAGGCTGACCGATACCAGCCACTGAGCCTGGTGACCAGGAAGAGGAGAAGACATTTCTGGAAGAAGACCAAATACGGCTCGACCCCGTTCTCGCTGAAAGACATCCTCGTGGGAGAAAAGGAGATTACCGCAGGTGAGAATATGAAACAGCAGGTGTATTGAGGGCTGAGCAATGTTAGAATTATAATCACTTCAATATGTTTTTTTCTAAGTGGATCATTCTTCACATTTCAGACTTGGGCTTAAGACTAAAGTCAGCTGCTCTGAGAGACGCTACAACATAGTTTTCTTTATTTCACTATTTGAGATTATAACAATACCAAACATTTCACCCAAACACTGCAGACAATTTTAGCTTATTTTTTTATTTCTTAGTTCACAAAGGCTAGCCAGTTCATGATTTTCAACAATTTATTTTTGCATTAATTTAGAATTAACTTTGAATAATGACGGTTTATTAGGTTGCTTACTGATTTTGAGGCTTCCAGACACATTTATATTAAAACAATGCAATCTTCTCACCATGTGGTAATGAGGGACAGGAATACAGTCTAACTTCCTACTCTACAATGCAGAGACGATGCTAAAATAAGCTCCGCCTGTGGATTAAAACTCTTTGTGTATTCAGTAGTGACATGGAAATTAAAATTTAATTCAAGACTAGTGCAAATCTTTAAAAATCACTTTAAAAGCAAAAATAATCAAAAAAATTTAAAATATAAAATTCAAAGGTGAACTTTGAAGGTTACAAAGGAAGACAAGGAAACATTTAGGGTTTGGGAATTGAGACAGATTCCTCCTAATAGAAAGTAGCCTATAAGTGATGATTTTGTACATATTTATCTTATTACTATATGAGTTATCGCCTTGTTTTTAAACAGATCACAATAAAATTATTATGAATATCTGATTTTTACTCTGAAGCCACAGTTTGTACTAAATCAGTACTGGTCTGAGTATATAATGGGTACCATCAGTACTTCCAGAGCACTGTGTGATAAAAACTATTGGAAACAACAAGAACAGCCAGTATACAGTGCTAGTTGTACATACACTGAGGATTTAATTGCATTTAAAAAGCAATACTTTAGCATTTATAAACAGTGTATGTTAGTTTGAGATGTTTCACAGCAAGACGATCTGGGTTGGATTCCCAGGCCGGGTTGTTGTGTGTGGAGTGTGCATGTTCTCCCCATACTCCCGTTTCCTCCCACAGTCCAAACATATGCATGTTAGGTTGATCGGTCACTCTGAATCCCCTGTGTGTGTGAAGGCCATTCAATGGTGTACGCCTTCGCCCGATGATGCAGATTGGCTCCAGCCCCCCGTGACCCCAACTAGCTGAAGATAATGGATGGATGTTCCATTGATAACACTGTTATGAAGAGTGTTGTTGTCTGGTTAAAGAGAAATTCCACTGTTTTATTAAAGTTTCATTTTAAGGGTATAAACTCAGTAATTTAGTGCAGTCAGATGTGAATTACTCTGCTCTAGAGAAACGTACCAGATCAGAATTGGTCACAGTGGTGGTGATCAGAACCAGACATCTGAAGCTCAGAAAGTTATTGAATTAGTTTAATTCAATCATTGCAAAAAGGTATATGTTGGCAAAATAGGCCCTATATAATACATGTGGGTTCATTGGACAGCAAATAAAATATTTGTGGACATCATGGCATTCTAGACACAAATTCTGTCTTATGAGCTCTATTAAATCAGTAAATCAGAGTAATGCTTTATAAGACTGTTACAAATAGAACAATTATTTATTATTGTATGTAATTACAATGTACTTTATAAAACATCTTATGTAATATTGTATACACTACATGTTATGGAGGTGGCCTTCAAATAATGTGCTACCAGTATGTTGTACTGTATTTGTGTTACTCTCTGTTATTGTATGAACACTGTAATAGTATGATGTGTAATATAGAGGCTAAGAGAGCCACAGCATGAATTGATAATGAGTGATGCGTAACTCTACCTGCTTGTGGTTATTAGGAGTGTCTTCCTACCAGCTTCTCAACTACGAAGACAAGTCAGATGTGTCCCTGAACGGGCGCCTAGGAAACCACCTGATTCACGAAGTGGGCGTCAACATCAGTGGCTCAGACTCTGTGGCAGTCAAAGCATCCTTTGGGATTGTGACCAAACATGAGGTGGAGGTTCCTACCTTACTGAGAGAACTAAACTCCAGGTACGAAGTCTCACTCAAATGATATATACACTACCGGTCAACCGTTTTAGAACACTACCGGTCAAAGGATCAGAAGACTATCGGTCAAAGGATTAGAAGACTATCGGTCAAAGGTTTAAGAACACTACCAGTCAAAGTTTTAAGAGCACTACCAGTCAACCGTTTAAGAACACTAACGGTCAACCGTTTTAGAAGACTACCGGTCAAAACTTTTAGAAGAGTACCAGTGAAAGGTTTAAGAACACTACTGCTCAACCGTTTTAGAAGACTACCAGTCAAAGGTTTAAGAACACTACTGGTCAACCATTTTAGAAGACTACCAGTCAAAGGTTTAAGAACACTACTGGTCAACCGTTTTAGAAGAGTACCAGTGAAAGGTTTAAGAACACTACTGGTCAACCATTTTATAAGACTACCGGTCAAAACTTTTAGAAGACTACCAGTCAAAGGTTTAAGAACACTAACGGTCAACTGTTTTAGAAGACTACCAGTCAAAGGTTTAAAAATACTACCGGTCAAACGTTTTAGAACACTACCCATAAAAGGTTTAGGACACTACCGGTCAACCGTTTTAGAACACTACCAGTCAAAGGTTTAAGAACACTACTGGTCAACCGTTTTAGAAGAGTACCAGTGAAAGGTTTAAGAACACTAATGGTCAACCGTTTTAGAAGAGTACCAGTGAAAGGTTTAAGAACACTACCGGTCAACCATTTTATAAGACTACCGGTCAAAACTTTTAGAAGACTACCAGTCAAAGGTTTAAGAACACTAACGGTCAACTGTTTTAGAAGACTACCAGTCAAAGGTTTAAGAACACTACTGGTCAACTGTTTTAGAAGACTACCAGTCAAAATTTTTAGAAGAGTACCAGTCAAAGGTTTAAGAACACTAACGGTCAACTGTTTTAGAAGACTACCGGTCAAAGGTTTAAGAACACTACTGGTCAACCGTTTTAGAAGAGTACCAGTGAAAGGTTTAAGAACACTACTGGTCAACCGTTTTAGAAGAGTACCAGTGAAAGGTTTAAGAACACTACTGCTCAACCGTTTTAGAAGAGTACCAGTCAAAGGTTTAAGAACACTACTGGTCAATCATTTTAGAAGACTACCAGTCAAAGGTTTAAGAACACTACTGCTCAACCGTTTTAGAAGACTACCAGTCAAAGGTTTAAGAACACTACTGCTCAACCGTTTTAGAAGACTACCAGTCAAAGGTTTAAGAACACTACTGGTCAACCGTTTTAGAAGACTACCAGTCAAAGGTTTAAGAACACTACTGGTCAATCCTTTTAGAAGAGTACCAGTGAAAGGTTTAAGAACACTACTGGTCAATCATTTTAGAAGACTACCAGTCAAAGGTTTAAGAACACTACTGCTCAACCGTTTTAGAAGACTACCAGTCAAAGGTTTAAGAACACTACTGGTCAATCATTTTAGAAGATCACCAGTCAAAGGTTTAAGAACACTACTGCTCAACCGTTTTAGAACAAAATTTCACTGGCCAGTTCCTTTTGAATACATGTTTTTTCTGATGTCATTTTCTACATGAAAAAAAGATTAACACAAACTCCACCAATTCCTGCATAGTTTAATGTAAATATACTCTTTATTTACTGATTTTAACATGTTGGGCGAAAGAGATAAAACATAAAATGTGCACACATTTTTTCCCCAGCGTGTTAAAGGTGACATATTACACGATTGTTCCACAAGTTACCACAGTTTTCTGGGGTCCTAATGAAATGAAACATGCCTTGGTCAGTATACCACCATGATGTAACACCACAGCTCCTACTCCCCCTGTATAAACAGCCTTGTTTACAATTGGCCTGTTTGAGAACAGGCTCCAGAACAGCCACGCTCCCTCTCTTCTAAAGGCCCTGCCAACACAAGTAGGGCTACTATAGCTGGAATCACACTTACACGCACTTACACTCATTTTACTCTCAGGTTATTCACCTGTAGATCAGACTAAGTTCATCTTAAACTAATAGCATTATTGTCGTTTTTGTGGATCCTGCAGTGAGTATCACCAAGAAGTATCTAGAACATAACATCTCTGACAACTTCACAGGAGAGGACAAAGTAAACTGTTCTACTTTTAATGTAAATGGAACCAGAATTTTTTTCCCAAGTTATTTTGGAGCATTTCTATTGGTCAATTCATCAAAAAATGTTTCACACAATGCAAACCGCAGCCATTGTGTTAACATAAGGTAGAAAACCAAGAATCAACAAAATGGAAATACTTGTTTTTCATTGGACAGCGGCAAAATCTCAAATCTAGGGCTTCCATTAACATACTGATAACTAATTCACATGATGTTCTTTCTCTGTGCCCATTTCTCCTCCTCCTCCAGGAAAGTGGACCTTGACCACTGTCTGATCCGTCAGTCTAAGGACAGTGGGCGAACCGTGCTGTGCGTCGTCATGGAGAGTATTCGCACCACGCGCCAATGCTCTCTCACTGTCCACGCCGGCATGCGCGGGACTACCATGCGGGTAATGACACATACACGCACATATATACCAGTAGCGAACCGTGACCCTTAAGCCTCTGCCCTCTCCCCGAGGGGCCGAGGGGGTGGTTCTGACAGTTTGGGGGCGGAACATGGGCTTCCAGCGTGACTCAGCAAACTAGCTATCAGTGGTAGCCTAGCGCTAGCTAACTGTTTCTCCAGCTAGCGTCGCCACAGTGGGCGTAAATGATCATACAGTTAAGCCCCGCCCACTTAGAGGGAGGATATGATTGGTCAGTTTTACTCTCATTTGAAATTGGGATCGAGCTGAATCATAACTGCCTGGTCTCCTCTGTACATGAACAGCGGGACCACCAATCACCAACATTCTGCGGAGGCATCACAGTCCTTATAGGGGGAGACACAGACTCTCAGCCTTCCACTTAACCCCTCACGCTCCAACACAGATTAAATAGACATGTCTAAATAATTTATTTGCCTATATTTTTGTAATTGTTTAGATGCTGATTGTCAAACTGTAAGTAGATAAAATAAAATTGAATGTGTGTGTGTGTGTGTGTGTGTGTGTGTGTGTTCTGAGAGAGCGTAGAGGGCCATGACGGTTCCCCACTGATATATACACATACAGCATCCTGTGAGGCACATCTCCTAAACCTGTTTCCCACAGTTTCAGATAGATGATGGCCGAAACCCTAAAGGTCGTGATAAAGCCATCGTTATTCCGGCCCACACCACCATAGCCTTCAGCATATTTGAGCTCTATGTGAGGCTTGATGGACGTTTAGGTGAGTAGCACTGGAAGCGTATTACAACTACCAACATATGTATTATTATCATTCTTTTAGCTGGTGGTCTTTCAGACTACTGCAGCTGATTCCCAGTCTTGCAGGCTTAGAGTAGCAATGATACAAAGAGCAGCTTAAGGATGCATGTATAGAGATGGATTATTAATATGATTAATATGCGTGTTGTCTTGTATGTGCCCTAATAACTGTCTTAACCTCTTTTTATAGATATCTGTGTAGCACCGGAGTCTGTGGGCGGCTTTGAGAGGGAGCAGATCCGCGAACAGCTTGGAGGGTTTGTTGGTAGATTCTCTGTGGGCAGACTGCGACGGTTCCTATCAGGGATTATTTATGGGAACCCATTCAGAGCAGGTGATTATATCCTATTACAACGTCCATATATATACACCAACTAGAGATGGAAGGATCGATCGGCCATGTATCAGTATCAGACGATTTTTAATCAAATATTGTGATCGGCGATCGGCTGATATTTCTCCAATTTAGCCAATAGATGACGTTAAACAAATGAGCCTAATTTCTGTTTTTCCAGCTAGCGTTTCATCCAGGAAGAGGAGCTCTACGGCCAGCTCCCTGCAATTCCTATCTGAACCACTAGGTGGAAATACATACCCTTTCATTTTCCACAGACTGACTAAAGCAGCGGCGTCGTGAGAACAGGTTACGGCGCTCACCGCATGTGCTGATAGAAAACGTCGTCCGTCTGTGTATGTGACTCTCATCCAGGGCAGTTTGTAACATCTGTAAAATTAGTAAAATCAACGTGTCTCGTTGGGTAACCAAGACAATGACATTTTAACACTACTAATCTGATACGCGGCTGAATACAGTGAGTATCAGCAAACAGCAGAGCTAGCACGACCAGCTAGCACAAAACAAGTAACCCAAAACACAGTGCAGACCAGATCTAACCGGTACGAACAGAACAGCAGCAGAAACAGCCAGAGAGCTTAAGAACCACAGCCAGAGTGATTGAGTTTATAGTTCTAGATAAGCAGCTCTTCTCGGCTGTAGAAGACGTTCATTCTGCTGCTTAATATTCCACCTGGATCTACGCTCTGCTGTTCCTAGTAGAGATACTGTTCAGATGTGGCTCTTCTGGAGCTTATCAAGCGGTTTACTCCCACATAGACCAACTTCTAATTTAGTTACAAATATTATACTGTTTTATATGAGCTCCTTACAAATTGTAATAAACCAGTTTAGACCAGGTTTCATTACTTGCTTGCACTAATAACTACTTGTAGCCCTGCCAGGGCATATAGCCCCGCCCTCGATCGATATCAGCTATCGGCCGATCGCGTTGAAAGGTGATCGGTGATCGGAATCGGCCTCAAAACGCTGATCAGTCCATCTCTAATTAAAACCACCTCCTTGTATCTACACACACTGACTGTTTTATCAGCTCCACTTACCGTATAGGAGCAGTTTGTAGTTCTACACTTACAGACTGTAGTCCACCTGATTCAGTGCATACGATGTCTATCTGCTTTCACCCTTTTCTTTAATGATCAGGACCCCCGCAGGACCACCACAGAGTAGTTAGTACTATTAGGGAGGTGGAGTATTCTCAGCACTGCAGTGACTTTGACATGTTGCTGGTGTGAGTGGATCAGACACAGCAGTGCTGCTGGAGTGTTTAAGCACCTCAGTGTTACTGCTGGACTGAGTATAGTCTAGCATTTACCATTTTCTTTGATGGTCAGGACCCCCACAGGACCACCACAGAGCAATTAGTTCTATTATGGTGGTGGATTATTCTCAGCTGGAGTATTTAAACACCTTAGTGTCACTGCTGGACTGAGAATCGTCCACCAACCAAAACTATCCAGACAGCAGTGTCCTGTGGGCGGCGTCCTGTGTCCACTGACTAGAGAACACAAACTGTGCAGCAGCAGATGAGCTACTGTCTCTGACTTTACATCTACAAGGTGGACCAGCAAGTAGTAGGAGTGTCTAATAGAGTGGACAGTGAGTGGACACAGTGTTTAAACACTCCAGCAGCAGCACTGCTGCGTCTGATCCACTCACACCAGCACAACACACAATAACACACCACCATCACAACCAGGTCAGTGTCACTGCAGTGATGAGAATGATCCACCACCCTAGTTCTACAGGCTGTAGTTGTAGAACATTGTGTGGTAAAACAGAAAAAGACATTATATATAACCAGCATGTTCATACTGGGTGACCAGCTAAACCAGCTAAGACCAGCAAGGAATTCATTCCCTATCAACTAAAACAACCTACTCTCTTTTCTCCACTTCTGTAGATGACAGAACGTTTGAGGAGCTCACCCACTCCGACATGTACATGGACGACGTGGCAGACTACTACGAGAAGGCCGCTAGCATGACTGACCTGTCCACCTCGTACCTGCGGGAGGACAAACACACGCGAGTCAACCTGCTCAACCACAATATCCCTAAAGGCCCCTGCGCCCTCTGCGGCATGGGCCACCAGCGCCGCGAGACGGTGTACGGCTGCCTGGAGTGCTCCTCTGGAGGCCAAAAGTACGTCCGACTGCATGCGGTCCCTTGCTTCGACCTGTGGCACAAAAGCTTGCGGTGAGGAGCGGACAGACTTCGTTAGGGTTAGTGGCATTAGACTCATGCGCTGATGGTCTGGACACTAGCCGAGTTTGGACCTAAATTGTAAGGACCCTCAGCAAGTCTTTGGGTTAAGGGGGGCTTTTAGAACAAGAGTAAGGCTAGGATTAATCTGGGTCCAGAAAACGGTCCCCTTTGCTGCAAAGACTTTTCAACACTCACCCACTACCTTAGAGGCCTTCTATATAGGGGTGCTAATACAATTGGTCATTATTGGTCCGTCTCTGACCACAGGCCCTCTGCTGTCCAGGTATTGTTTAGATGATGGATTGTTCTCAGCTCAGCAGTGACATTCACTTGGTAGTTGCATCAGATTGAGTATATCCAGTGTTGTTGGCGTCACTGCTAGGTTAAGAGTGGTCTGCCACACAATGTTCATCTAAAGGCTCATTTATTCATGCTATTTTCCATGACAACACTAGGGGGGCAATCTTTGTTAACTTTGTGTTAGAACTTCCGGTGCGACCGCGGACTAATACTAATTACAAGCAAAACGACAACAAACATATAAAATGACTAGCATAATATGTTCAATTAGAGGGAGTCCTAATAATTGTAAGACGAGGAAAACTTGAACAACAGAGTTACGAACACAGCACATAAAGATCAGAGTGTTGGGGGGCCGCCTACCAAAGAAGAGGACCTACGTCTCTGACTGAAGACGCTAAATTTAAAACCTCCACCCAAACCTCCGTACGTCTGCTCTTACCATTCTGTGGAGGAGAACCAGCACCAGAGCTTCCTTATCCAGAGAAATGTCTCTGTTATGAAGCTCAGAGGAAGCAGACGTGTCGGTGCTGGTGAGTCTATCAGTTAAGTAACTGTTTTCTGATCAGTGTCCACCGCGCTAGGCTATCTGGACTGTAACTAACACCCACGCAGAGTGGATCGGGCAGCTGGCTGGACTTGGGTTTAACCGGCTTTCAGAAATATAAACTCACCGTCTGTGTGTAGGAGGACACGCCCACCTTCCCACTGTGCAGGTACTGATACGCTTCAGTACTTTTATAGTTTTTCATTACTGAACCGTCTACACCTTCCGAGAGTACAGAGTAATTAAACATGTCGCCATAGGTAACCTCAGACCACCTTCTCATATCACCCACCCACTGAGTTATTAACCTCAGACCACCTTCTCATATCACCCACCCACTGAGTTATTAACCTCAGACTACCTTCTCATATCACCCACCCACTGTGTTATTAACCTCAGACCACCTTCTCATATCATCCACCCACTGTGTTATTAACCTCAGACCACCTTCTCATATCACCCACCCACTGTGTTATTAACCTCAGACCACCTTCTCATATCACCCACCCACTGTGTTATTAACCTCAGACCACCTTCTCATATCATCCACCCACTGTGTTATTAACCTCAGACCACCTTCTCATATCACCCACCCACTGTGTTATTAACCTCAGACCACCTTCTCATATCACCCACCCACTGTGTTATTAACCTCAGACCACCTTCTCATATCACCCACCCACTGTGTTATTAACCTCAGACCACCTTCTCATATCACCCACCCACTGTGTTATTAACCCTGAATAAGACGGTGTTGTCCCATTCGAACTTCTTACTGTCTCTCTGGTCTCCTCCCATGTAACTGTATTCATTTTGGTGAGCTGAGTGGAAGTTCTAACACAAAGGCGAAACAAACACACGCTTGAAAGTGGGTGTGGCGAAATACGGTGAATACTCAGCGTTAAATACGGATACGGATACGCATGGAGCTTTCTTTTCCGTACTCTGTGTTCATTCCGGGCGTAATTTGCACGTTTTCGGAAAGCTTACGGACACGGACGGGACGGAGCAATACAGGCTAATTTCTTCAGAAAGTCTTTTTTTCCCGCCCTTTTCTCTCCCTCATTGTGGTCGTATGGAAGTTGTCGGGTCTTTCACTGCCCCCACCGTCTGCAGAGGTATTGCTCTGTCTCGTCTGCATCCGTAAGCTTTCCGAAAACGTGCAAATTATGCACGAAATGAACGTAGAGTACGGACAGAAAGCTCCATGTGTATCCATTTTAGTTAAAACCAACTCGCACAACCAATCTTCAAAAAGTATTTATTTTCCTTCGTCGTCGTGGTCGTATGGAAGTTGTCGGGTCTTGCACTGCCTCTATGGTCTGCAGCGGTATTGCTCCGTCCTGTCTCCATCATGAATACCGTATCCGTATTTAATGTTAAGTATAAACGAGCGACGGGACTTTTTTGGTTGTGCAGTTGGTTAGTAATTTTAAATCTGATGTAACTTCTCCGCGGTGCAGAAACAAACCGTTGTTTTTCGTTGTTTTTGAAGTAAATTCAGAATTACAAGCTCTTCCACTGTCGCCAATTTACTCAGAACTGCCCTCTACTGGACGTGTTGCTCAACAACCATGTCAACGGAGCTGACGCACAGTATGTGGGCAGTTATTTACGTACGTAGAGGCAGTATAAATGAGCCTAAGAGCACCTCTGTGGTCAAAAACTGACCATTAATGATGGACCAAGACAAGACGACTGGATATCAGATCAGAAAGAAAATCATTTCATGTAATTCTATTGATTTTTAATTTTATTTATTATTTTCGGTCCCATCACTCATGGCCAACAGTCTCGCTATTCACTTATATTCACTTCCCAGGTGTCCAAACTACCCACCAGTAAGGTGGAGCCACAAAGTAAGGCTTTCTAATAAAGTGGGCAGTGAGTGAGTGTTTTATTTCAGACGTTGAACTGATCAGTGAATGTTACGCAACAAGAGAGTAACTGAAAACGGCAGTGCTTAGCACTAGACCTTTAAAAATGTGTCCGATGTGCATCCAACAGGACATTTGTTTTACGGGAGATTTACAAGTACGTTAAGTTTAAGGCTGGACTTAACCTGTCAGGCAACTCTCAGAGATTTGAAACTGTCCTACGCAAATAACTGCCACTGAGAAAATGACGATGATCACATTTGAAACTGCTTATTAATGGAGTCTGTGTACACGGTTCTGTGGTGCTCATCATCTTGTTTACATATCAGCTACAGTATAGGCCTCTCTCACGAAGCAGGATTTCTTGCTTAAATAACTGTAAGCAAAGTCTGATCAGTCTGATCAGATCTTGGTCTTATAGTGGTGGATCACTTTCTGGCAGGATGCACTGCCACGCCTTACTTTCTACATACACTATTTGGCCAAAAAGTCTGTGGTCATACCATCCCGTTTCAAAACTATTGGCATTAATATGGAACACCCAATCCTACACCCACCATTCCCCTGAAACAGGATAGGGTCTTGAATACATACACTACCACTCAAAAGTTTGGGATCACAGTGAAATGTTCTTGTTTTAATGGAGTATCTTCTTCCTTAACACAACAATGGACTGACGGGTCTCTAAAGAAAGTTGTTTCTTTCTGGTCATTGTGAGTCGGTCAGCAAGCCATCAACTGCTGATCTTCAGATACTAAACTAACCTAGAATGTTATTCTCCCTTTTATACTCACTTATTAGTAGAATGTTTTTCAGCTGTGCATCACAATTGAGCAAGAGTGTCTAACAACCAATTAGTCCAATAACATCCTTAACTTGGATTGGCGGCCGTACCAGGAGATTTAGACAGAGGACTGAGAATTACTGATAATAGGACTATATGCAAAATAAGCCTCTACACAAAAATAGACTTTAATACAAACATTTTTATTCTTAAAAATCATCTGATACACTTACATTAATTGTGAAATGGACACTATTGTTTGTGAATTGCATGAAAATTGCATGAAATTAAATTCTAGAGTGATCCTAAACTTTTGAGCGGTAGTGTATATGGATATATATCATCGCAGTCCAATGAAAATCTCAGAAATTGCAACTTTACAGGAGAGACCAAAAACATACTTCACTTTTAATGGAAGTCAATGGAACCAAATTTTTTCCAAGCTGTTTTGAAGCACCTCTATTGGTCCATTCATCATGAAATTGTCACAAGCCATTGTTCAAATAATGTAAAAAACTTAAAATCGACAAAAATGGAGGCACAAGTTTTTTATTGGACGGTGACAATATGATTGCCTTAAATGTCTTTATATGCTGTAGAAATAACCCTTCACTGGAACTAAGAGGAGGAGCATAAAATCTGAAAAACAGCCCCACACCTGCGCTATGCATTCAGGTAGTTAATGTTCTCCTGGCATCAGCCAAACCCAGGTTTGTCCATCAGACTGCCAGATAGTGAAGCATGTTTCATTCCTCCAGAGAACACATTTCCACTGCCCCCGAGTCCAGAGGTGGCCAAGATTACACCACTCCAGCCGACACTTGGTATTACACATAGTGATCTTAGTCTAGCTCTGCCTGGGCAACCCATTTCATGAAGCTCCTAACCAACAGTTTTGTGAAGTGTGGACCCCTAAAGCACGGCAGGATGGGGGATCTCTGAGAAACTTGGGCTGAAGTTCTAGGTACTGAGACAGACAACCCCCCCTCTCCTCACCTTTGCCAAGCAAAGGCTGAGCAAGAGTTGGAAGAAGGAGCTGAGATGGGGGTGGGGTGAGAATTTCATAACGAGAAGGGCAGAGGAGCAGTTTATAAAGGGCCCGTAATGATGGTGAGCGGGAGTTTTGGGTGTGGTCCTTGTCCCAAACTTAAATCATTAAATAAATAATTTCTTGTGTTTCTGCAATGCAGCAGCGAGTGATGAAAGAGAATATAGACCATTTTTCTTTATGTGAGTGGTCTACCGCTTCATGGCTGAGCTGCTGATGCTCCCAAATGCTTCTGTTTCACCGTAATAGTACTCGGAGTTGAGCTGGCAGACCTAACAACATCTAAAATCACGAATTCAGTGAGTGATGTCCACATACTTTTAGCCATTTAGTGTATTTATGTAGATTTATTTTTCCTTTATAAAACAATCTACTCGACTTCTCCTCGATTCACGTGACCGGCTGTTCATCACATACATGCACACGCATAGTAATAAATAAAAGCTTGAGTAATCAGTCCTGAGTTTACACATAAAACTGTTGACCACGATTCCAGTAGTTTGGTTTTGTGTCCAAGCTGAACCTACTTTGTGAGGCAGGTCCCAGTTCTCTCTCTCTCTCTGAACAGGAGTTGGAAGTGCTACGATATCATGTGAAGGACAGAGGGCATGCAGCCTGAGCAGATCCTCTTACCCTCACATGAGCACCAGCTGCTGACTTCTCCACGCACAAAGTACTTGAATAATTGAGGGTTATTAATAAATTATCCAGTGGAACATGTGAGTTCAGTGGAGGAAGTGGGTTGTGTCCTTTCTCAGGTGAGAACTAGGCTGTGTTTTTGTTTCCACGAGCAATTCAGGCTCTAATGTAGGCCAGGCAGAGCAGCGAAGGCTTGCTTTGTTCACGAGCAGGGCAGGTTTACCACAGCAAGTGCTTTGGAAACTGGCTACTCCTCCACCTCTGCAGCAGAACACTGGAAATATAAACTTCAGTGTTCTCTGTGATGGAAAATGCACTGTCTCTGAACATGCAGCCTGAAATGTTAGCGTTCGTTTACTGTGTGGTTGGGAGCAGTTGTGTATTGTGTCAATTTTATGGACTTTTTATTTTTTTTTGTTGGAAATATTAATAAAACATTGTGTTGAAAGTGCGATACTGACCTACATGACCAAGGACTGCTGTGACTGACCCTTTATTAAACTTATACTGTTTACACTTGAGCTCGAGAGAAACTGAAACTGAGCTCCTTTTCCAACTCAGGACTGGAAGGCAGTGATTTCAGGTTCTGCAGAAAACAGCAAGTCCTTCTTTCTTAAAATTTCTCCCCAGTCCACTCAGGTTATTTTCAGACACTGTACAGTCTTTGCTATTACATTTACCAGCTAAATGCCATGGCTCCACCTGCTGGTGCCAAACGGTCACTACAGCAAACATTTCCTTCACATTAAAGAGGAATTCCACTGATTTAGTCTTGAGGCTGGTGTGAAAAAGTTAATCATAGACAAATTTACAGACTCTCACTTCTTTACACTGGTGATGGTGGTGGTGATAGGAACCAGAGGTCACCATGTCTACAACAAACATAGCCATTTTATTTACTATCCAACCTGTTCAGTGAACACGGGCACACCCTCTCTGAACCAAACACAAATTCACATTTTACTGTGCAGTGGGAAGATATGTCCTTGCTTATTTCTGATTGGCTCATTTTGTAATTTCCTAAGCATATTAATATTCTCAGCCAGTGTCTATTTACTTTTGTCAGCTTTGATTTAAAGGTGTACTAAAGCTTTTCACCAAACAGAGTTGTTCTGTCAGTGTAATGCTAAATGAATTAAGAGGGTTATTGAAATTAATCACAATTAGAATAGCTTTTTTAACTTTTCTTAAGTAAAGTGTACTCTTCAGTCATTAGGTTTGAAGTTTAAGTTTGAAGGCACGTGCAACATTTTTATTTCTTTATCTCGTATATTAATTTTAGCCAGTACCTTTAGCTTTGCTGTCATCATTCATGCACAAATCAAGCCCTGAATATATTTCTGGCTTTAAAAATAACTTTATAAATCAACACGCCCACGCTTTATGCTTTACTGCCCCCCCACCAAGCAAAGCAGTCCAGAACCAGGGCCGCCAGTGAACCTAACATGTCTCCTGATATCTTATTTGGGATTATTTTGTCATATAGCACCGCTAATATATCTCACCATCATTAACGTACTTGGAAAATATGTTCAAGACCAAAACCTTAAACAATGTCAATTGTACAATATATTAGTTATTATTCTATGTCCTGTTATAGACATTAAATGCTTTGGATGTGTAGTTCCCACCAATTCTGACACTAACGTTCAGACTGCAGTCCAATCTTTCCTGTACACACTGTTAATCACAAATGATCAGATTTGTGTGTCCAGACATTGTTAACCTGTCTGCATGGGTTGTTGTGATAACGACATAGGCATCAGTACTTGCATAGGAATTTCCAGCACCTTCGTCAGGCTATTGTTTGTTGATACTCTGAAATCTGATTTTAGACACATCTGTAAAAGTCTAATTGGAATCACATTTCAAATCCCATCCAAATGTGCTTTGGATCGCAACTGGAAAAAAATAGATCAGTATGTTGTGGTGGTTGTTTGTTTTGTTGTTGCAGATTTTCAAACATTAACCCGGATTAAATCTGAATATACCAAAAATCAGATTCAGGCTGACAGTCTTACTCAGAATTACTTTCTAATAGAGATGGACCGATCAGCGTTTTGAGGCAGACTCCAATCGCCAATCCCCTTTCAACGTGATCAGCCGATAGCCGATACCGATGGAGGGCAAGGCTATATGCCACGGCAGGGCTACATCTAGTTATCATGAAACATGGTCTAAACTGGTTTATTACCATTTTTAATGGGCTAATATGAAAGAGCATAATATTTAACAAAATTAACAGTAAATAAACAAAGTAAACAAAATATTCCCAATACTGCAATCATTACATTTAGACCCTTAATTTAAAACTAAAAAGCGAATTAATTAATGTAGTCAAAGCTGCAGTCATTAAACGCAGACTCTGATTATTTTAAACGACAATCTGTAATCATTAAATGTAGATGTTGAATAGTTGCTGCTGTTCTGTTCGGACCGGTCAGATCTGACTGTAGGTGTTCTGGGTTGTTTGTTTTGTGTTAGCTGTGTGTACTAGCTCTGCTGTTTGCTGATACTCACTGTATTCAGCCGCGAGCAGTGCCGTATCAGATTAGTAGAGTTAAATATCTTTGTTTCCCACGAGACACGCGGATTTTACACATTTTAAAAACACCCTGGATGAGTCTGCGTCAAGGTAAACACTGCCAGATGGACGGCTTTCTGTAAAGCGCATGCTTTTCCCGTGCCGCTGCTTTAGTCAGTCTGTCGAAAATGAAAAGGTGTGTATTTCCATCTAGTGGTTCAGATAGGAATTGAAGGGAGCTGGCCGGAGGGGGTTCACCTATTCCTGGATGAAGCGGCAGAGGGAAATACAGAAATTAGGCTCATTTGTTTAACGCCATCGATCGACTCTCCAGATCAGCTAAACAGGAGAAATATCGGCCGATCACCGATTGCATATTTTGATTAAAAATTGGCCGATACCGATACATAGCTGATCGATCCTTCCATCTCTTCTTTCTAACCCATTTAAATACACAGATTTTTTTTTTTAATGAGTGAAGTTCCCCTTCAATAGCAAGCAGGATGGCTGATATGGCAAAAATATATGATGCTACTTTTTTTTCAGTACACAATATGGACTGACAATTTACCATGGTAACAAATATACAACAAATATTGCATTGGCCACCCTTCACAGCAAGTAACTAACTGAACATATCAGGTTGTAAACCCAAAGCAGGCAGACATATTTTCCCCAGTTCTTTATTACTTAAAAAAATAATTACCAACAATCTGCATGAATGACAAACATATACAGTAGGCATCAACTTCTCTTTAGTTTTCTGTAGTAACACGCACATCAACTTACGCTCAGACTCTCACTCACTTCTCACTCTTACAACTGATCACCAGATATGAACAGGTTAAGATAATAATGCAATACTCAGGCTCATCCAAAACTAGAGATGTAACTTGTATAAATAAAGAGTCGTCTTCAGTTTACAATTCCAACGGAAGGAGCAAGAAGTAGAGTTTTTCATTAAAAGCTGTTAAGGAACTACGCGCATTACACAAAAAGTAACAGGCATGGAATGTTGATTTCTAATGAGAACTGAAGCCTCAGGGCTGGCTGTGTCAATCTATGACCATAATCATATGCGTAGGTTACTATATATTTTAGCAACCAGCCACAAAAATCAATGACGAGCGAGAAACATGCTCCACTAATGCTACTTTCTGCTCCTTTTGAAAGGCCTTTCCTAGCGTGCTACCGAAAGAGTGTACGGAAAGCACTGGAACAAGCATTTGGCATCCAGTCCAGTCAAAAAAAAAGAAAAACAAAACATTTTGTATCATGAATACAGTATGTTATAATCAAAAGAGGAACACAGATATAAGAATCCCTCTCCTATATCATCACACTTATCATACAAACCTATAATATAATACAGACCAATGTTAATACCTCAGTTCGGGCAAACGCATGCACACAGCATGTCTCCAGTTGCACTCGAGCAATGTTTCAAACGGTTCTAATTTGTACTGAAGATTAAACGAGAAAAACAAGAAGGTCAACGGGTTGTAATGAAGGCACTTAGGGCTGGGTCTATGCGTTTACAAATAAGGACGAAACCAGTCCGCTGAATAAATACTGCTGCTTTCACTTCAATACGCAGCTCAAGTACCGAAGTTCTCAAATACATTCACTTCTGCCATTGCTTACGATTGCTGTCTGCGATTAACAGTCTAAAGTATGTTTCACATCCAGCTGAATTAAGACTCACTCACTCCTGTAGCAATAAATAACTTTTTCTCCTCATCCAGACATGGCAGCCAGTGTGTAAAGAAACTGTACATCTGTGATTACGTTCAGTCTACAAGGCCAGTCACATTGGAAAAAGAGCAACTGTGCGAATTCAGTCTCCCCACACAATACTAAAAAAGACCATCCTGCACTCCATCAACGTGCATTCAAATCCTCTAACATTAGCCCTCCCAGAATCAAGAGAGCCAGCCGAAGAAAGGGCCCTGCAACTACACAGGCTTATCCTGAGGGGGTGACGATTCCAGGAATGATGAGGTGCTTTATCATCAAAGCTGCCTAATAAAACTCCACTTACTCATTTTTGCCTCTACATGTTCAAGTCCAATGCCATAACGTCTGATCTGATCCATCAGCACTCTTAGTCAGTGACAAGTTTTCATATATTAAAAAAAACCCAAACAAAAATAAACACTACGAGTTTGTCAGACTGATTGGAAAGAGCAGGACAGAAGACATACTAGAACAGAAGCAGGAGTCTGTTCAAAATCTCTGTAGATAAACGTGGAGGATGAACATGTGGTCCTGGGCTTTGGTCAAGATCAGCCAGTTTGTCGCACTCCTTCTACAGCAGCCTCTGTTTCAGAATCTCCCAGATCATCGCCTTGCGGAAGTATGGCATGTGACACTACAGAGAATCAGAAAGAGGATAAAGGGTATGAAGAATACAACACTATGAACTGTGAGGTGTAAGAAAATATCAAATATCAGGATATTATGTTTCATGATACTGTATCGATTCTCAAATACATACTTAAATACACAGTATTGATACACAGATTCCTGGCAGACAGTGAATTCTTGTGTGTTGTGTTTAAACTTCTGATCACTAGATGGCAGTGTTGTAATCCATTTTTAGCTCCACTCCAACATTAACAAGCAGCAAAAGGGCACAATGCTGTTGTAAGCATTGGCAAACTTGTTCATAGAGAGGTGTGTTTTAATAGTAGGACTTGAAAATATCGCAATATACTGTGATATACTGAATCGTGACCGCTGTATCACAATACATATTGTATTGCCAGGTTCTTGCCAATACACAGCCCTACCTTTTTTCTTAGCTTCCTTTTAAAATTAGACATACTAATGTAAACAAAGCTTTACAATGTACCACTTATTACACAGACCCTGATGTCACCAGGGCATTTACATGTATTCCCCTTCTCAGCCTACACTAATTTGGCCTGCCATTGAAGGGTAAAAATTCATTGGCATATTCACATATTCACATATATGTGCGCACTTGGCACTTGCCAATGAATCCGGACACCAATATGAAGAATTTGTGGGTAGCAACATGTTTATTGTACTATTTATAAAGAACAAACATGCTGTAGTTCATAGATTCTACAAAGAAAATGTAGTTTTCTCACTAACTAACTCAGTCTGGGAACAGCACATATGGGGCATTTGGTGGATGGGGATGGGGTAGTCAGGACGGAATAAAACCCACCACTTGCTAGGTCACTTTTTTCACCACTAGTGGATTCCCATTTTTCACAATATAGCGAGCCAGATTTACATTCATTAGATTTCTTACCTCCACAGCCATTATGCAATGTGGGTTAATATTGGAATTGCTGAAATTCATCGTGCCATAAAGGTGCCTGTGTCAAAACAGAGAGTGCTACTGAACATGTCTGTGAGTGTGTTACCTGTCTGAAGGTAAAGGGGCGTCCACGGGCAATATAGTCAGCATATTTGCATACAAACACGCCACAGTCACTCCCATTCTTCTGCTGGGGAACCTCCTAAAAGTTAGTCATAATTACCTTTACATATCAGCAAAATACCAAATGTTAACATTTATTTCAATCTGTTTCAAATAGATGTTGAGAATTTTTTTCAGTAAAAAAGTAACTGTGCACATCGGCCATAGCGTCATGTTTATAGTTTTTCTGAGGACACACTGACCATACACCTTTTTACTGACAGCAAAATTCTCAGTCATGCCATCTCAACTTCTGCTTAAGCTTACAGTGGCTCTCATGCTTGTCACTGTCCACTTTAAGACCTCCAGCTCTTTTCCTTTCTTGACCTTGTACTCCTCTTTCAGATACGTCCTATAAAAGAATAAAACACACGGTGTGTTATCATGGTGTACAATTCCTGTGAGCTCTGTCAGAATGATGGACTGTTTGTTCCGGGAGAACACAGCCTGGCTACTCACAGCATCAGGTTACAGATGTCATCATGCCGCTGGCCCATGGAGTCATATGACCTCACAGATTTAGTTCTGAAGTCAACAGCCTACAGGAGAGAGCAAGAGCCAGAGTAAAACATACACCACTTGCTGCTTAAACAAATAACAACATCAAGAAAGTCTAAATCCAGGAAGATTTTTACTGGCACTTCATTCAAAACCAATATGTACATTTTCCTTATTTCACTCACCAATCAGTCACTGGTTTTCATGCATGTTTTGGAAAAAGTGTTCATTATAACCTTACCACACTGCAAGCTAAGCCTGTACAAGCCAATAATGGTACTTACTATGAGAGACCAGTGGACACCCAGGTGAAGAGGTATGAGGATGACTTCATACAAAAATAGGTCAACAGCTTTGGTCCACCGGCGAACAGCAGCATGGCCGCCACCGTGGAGCTTGGGGAAGAAGAATGTGCTGAAGCAGTACACCTTTATACCACTTGCCTCCTGCTCACTACGTGCCATCACCAGGTTTAGGTAGAAATTTATCACCTTACAGAAAGAGAGAAGGGGAGAGGATTGGGTGTATTCTTGAACTTATGCCAAGAATGATTACAACTGAACCTGTGCAGAAATAGAAATAACAGCTCTACAATTTTTGATGAGGTCTTTTATTTTACAACTATTAACTTTATTGAACTTTATTGAAAAAAAGTAAACATTTCTTAATCTTGTTCATGTGCCTAAAATTGATTTCAAACATACATGCTTATACGCATAAATAACATACCTATGTATTCGGATTGTACATATGTACTTGAGGAATCTACTCTGAGCGCTACTCAGGTATCTATGCTTCAAAAAACAAAACAACCACACACAGATCAACAATATTACATCCTAACTGCCCTGTAAAACATGCTAAATTTAAATCATATTTGTGAAAAAGTTTGTACATCACACTGACAAAAACAAACGTGCCTAAATACGAACGTGTTGCAAAGAGCATGGTGTTAAGAACTTGATCGGGAAGTCAAGAGGTAGTGCAGCCATAATGTGTGTGTTTTTCATTCATTAGTCACCCTACAAATAAATTAATAAATAAATACACACTACCAGCCACTAGTTCTAAAATGTTTGACTGGTAGTGTACTAAAACTGTTGACCGTTCATAAGTAGTGTTCTCCCACACACACACACACACACACACACACACACACACACACATATATATATATATATATATATATATATATACACACACACACACACACACACATACTCAACACCTGTGAACCAGGTTCAGAGTACCTCTGTACTACATTAGGACTGCACTAGTATATGGTACCTCATCATTGAGCCAGCTGCCCTCCTGTAGGGTTGCCAGATCCCGCTGTGTGATGCGCAGTTTAAAAGCACTACTCAAGACAAGGTTCGGATCCCTCTGCGCAAGAGCAGCACTCACCTCGTGCTGCATCTCCTAAATACACAACATACATAACACAACATTAATTATTTGCCCAAACATAAGTGCCAAAATATACAGGCTCACAAATATTAAACAATAAAGAAGCCGTTTGCCTTTGTTAGTCTGGGAAACTCTTCCTCACAGTGCCTTCCTGTGTCGAGGAGGGGTTCATGCGTTTGCACAGCTGTCTGGGATGCTGCAACCGTGTCTCTCTCCTTCAGATTCAGCCGCGTCTCTACCTCGACAGACAGGTCCACATCTACTGGCTGGAAACAGAGAAAGAAAGTCAATGAGGCGTGGATGCCTCACCGCAAAGCACTTTGTGTGGAAACTACCAACTTTAAGCACCAGCTAACATGAATATGTCAAACACACAAATACAGAGGAATCGGAGATCCTAACTTGTGATTGTTAAAAGGTCAGAAAATGTTTACAAAGTCCAGGATTACAGCTTTTAAAAAAAAACTGTTTAGCCCCACCCACTGTTCAGAAACTGCCGTAGGAGTTATGTGTGTGGCGTAGATGGTGGACAACACGCTACAAGATGCACTTACGATAATGCAAAATGATAGAACGTGGTGTTGTTTTTGTCTGCAGTAATTGGATGTACAGTGGAGCCCTGGGCACAAACGGCCCAAAGACCCCCAAATATCCAAAAAGTGGGCTAAACCTGTCAACTTTAAACAGGCATATTGGAAAGGAACGTTCTCTCACTCAGTCATCTGTAGCGAACATTTCACGCCTGAAGATTATCACAGCTTACATGATGACAGTAGGCTTAAACGACAACTGGATCTTAAGTCTGTTCCAACAATATGGGCGTGTAAGGAAACCAGCGAGAGGTGTTCAAGAGCCTCCGTGTGGGTGAAGGTAAACCGAGTCAGCTCAGCTACTGAGCCTGCTTTTGCTGATAGTAGCTAAACATTAGCTTTACTTGCTAAGTTCGGTGGTTCAAGTTACACTAATGTAGTTGAATTATGAAGATCTATAGAGTCGTATGAGAGCGAGCTCCACTTTGATCATATTTACAACAATAACTGTACCTCTATATCTGAGTTTAGCTGGTTGCTAGGCTGTTGTCATGAATAATGTTGATTATTTAGCTAGATACTGTTTACACTCAGGATGAGCTGCTTTTGTGTGTGTGGTCTGACTAAACGTCTCAGGACTAACTGATATGGTGGTCTATTTCTACATTACAGCTCTTCCAAATTCAGAAATATCATCCGAATCTGAAGAACCAGCAATGGAAACTTTGCAGTCCCAGTCAGTCATAATGCTGTTGTACCGCAGCGCAGTTCAGTGTTGTCCACCAGTGAGGTCACACGATAGCGTTCAGGAATTTCTGTAGTAAGCTTGGGTTTTTACATAAATAAAAATGTCTATTTTAAAGCAAATTAAGCAGTGAATTTCATTTTAGGTCATGTTTACATATATTCAGTATCTAAAACAAGTGTGAAATCACCAGTCGTGTCCAAAAGTGGTGCTTAGCCTTTAATTTCTCATAGAATCCAAAGTGTGCAGTGTGGTAGGTATAAGCATGCAGCATTACTTACCACTACTTTCTTGGAAGATTGATCTTCCGGTTTCTTGTCTCTGACATCGTTGACCTGTGAACTGTAAGCAACATCCACCAACCTGCAGCAAAAGGTAAACCATATACCAAACATGAGAAGACTGAGATGGGAGAGGATTTACAAAAATGGAGGCTTACGGAGACAGCATGAAACTTGCAAACTAAGTACCTTTCCTTGGTGCAATTTAGTGCCGATGAACCCCTCCATACTGACACACTGGGATTCACTACAGAGGAAAAGAATCCAGGTTAAAGGCAACATGAACCAACTCTTAGGTAACACTGAACGGTACACGTGTGTCTACGGGAGATAAAGGAAGCCACAATCCTCTGTAATTGAGCTCACCTCTGATTGGAGCAGGTTTACTGATCTCAGCAGTGCGGTTAAAGGGCTTGTGACCATCCAAGGAAAAAGATGTGCTACAAGAATCAAAAGAAAAGCGTATAATTGGCTTTAAGCTTACAATGAACTATGTATGTTTACAAGCATTACTGTTTTAAGATTAATTTAGTTATATTTAGGAATCACACACATAGAAATGTATAATATCCAATAAAAGCAAATTATTGAAAATGTTCCTACTTTGGCGGCTTCACCCGTCCAAAAGGTAGTGGTTTATTCTTTGAGTATTTTTCTGACACCATCTCCACCAGCTTCCGGTAGTGTTCTTTGTCACTTTCCTTTAAAGCCTAAATCGCAAGACAAGCCAAAAACATCTATAAGTACATAAAGGAATTTTTGGTGTTCAGATTTTGCTTCTATAGTTATGAGGCTAATTTCCCAACAAACACTTGAAGACAATAGTCACACAAATCTCTCAAACCCCATCCAGGTTTTCATTCAGGTGAAGAGGACAGTGCGCAATTGATTCCTCTTTGTATTTATGCACATCACGTAGGCACAAGGGGGCTAGATTATAGGGCTGTCTAATGGCAAGAACCTGGTGATACAATAGGTATCGTGATACAGCGGTCACAATTTAATACATCCTGATATAATGTGATACCGCAAGTAAAGTGATATACTGAGATTTTTCAAATCCTACTATTAAAACACACCACTATATAAACAGGTTTGCCAATGCTTACAATAGCACTGCACCCTTATGCTGCTTGTTAATGTTGGAGTGAAGCTGAAAATGGACTACAACACTGCCACCTAGTGGTCAGAGCTTTAAACACAACACACAATGACTCAGTCTTCCAGGAATCTGTGTATCCATACTGGGTTTTTGAGAATCAATACAGTATCACGATATTTCAATATTTTTGTACACCCCTACTAGATTACATTCAAATGTAATCTGTAGTCCCCATTTTTCTGAGTGATATCATGCACATAAGGCACAGCTCTAATAAAGACCTGGTGGCAGTTTTAGAGAAGCAATTTAAGTGTTTATGGAAAAGATTGCGATGATTATTGACTTCTGGTGTTTGTAAGCAACGCTAGAGCCAAGTTCAAAATTAGCCCTTGGCTACTCAACTACAGTTGGTGTATGTGGAAACTGCATCTGTTTCTTTTCTTACCAAATTGTTCCTTTAACATAAAATAAAAACTCAACCACATGTGTGGCACGTGCTGTGTGTGTCCTACCTCCTCCACAGCAAGGCACGGCTTGTGAGTGCGGCTGGGCGGCTCCATCTCAGGCAGCCCCAGTCCAGTACGAGAAGGCAGCAGTTGCAGTGACCTCCTCTGTGGGCGCTCTCTTTGTCTGTCCTGGTTCCCCATATACAGGACTGCGCCACTGATACACAAGAAGGAAGTCAAATGACTACAGTGTCTCAATTTATTTATTTAGGACTCACTGGTAATGCTAATGCACTACACGGTTTGTGGTCTTAATATATTTTGTAAATATATTTTTATTACTCACTCTGGTTTCTTTACGTTGGGCTGAGCATTCTGGTAAAAGCTCGGCACATTCCTCTCTTTACAAGTAAGCCCTACGTCTTTTGGTTTTTCTGGTATGATGAAAAGACAAAATCACTGTGTGTCATTATCTACTAAACAGCTGAAACTAAAGTCAAAGCCTGTGACATGATGTGCTAATGAGGTGGCCATCAAACCACACTTACCCATTTTAACATCGCTACTCATCATCCATTTATTTAGGCTGTTGCTGTGAATTTCATCAATTCCCATTAGAGCAACATGTCCAACCTGGGTTAGGGTGCAAAGAAATGCATAAGAATAGTACTTATGCAGAAATGTTATTGATCTTATAGTTTGTGTCAGGCTCTAATAAGGCTGAAGAACCTGTGATCCTCTATGCTCCTTGTCATTTCCATAATGGCACGTCTTGTGCTGTCGCAGCCGAAGCAAGCCTGCAATTCCTGCAAAAGTCTTCTTGACCACTCGGACAATCACATCTACAGAGAAACATGATCGTAATGATTTTAAAACAAGCTGCAATAGCGATGTTAAGTCATAGTTCCTCAATCAAGTTTTTGGGAACCCTCAATAAGCCCACATTTTTACTATACAGAAGTTAATTTAAATTAATTTGAACACTTTTCCATTATCAAATTCACTAGTTTGCATAAACAAATCAATAGCAGCTACTTGAGTAAGGCTAAAGATGGTAGCTCATTCATGGTAAACCTTGGCAGACCCATGGCAGGCTACATGCAGTTCTTTTGTCCACTGCTGTAGTACAGGTCTTTTACCTGACAGGCCCAATAAAATTATTCAATTAGACTATTATTTTTATGTAGTAGATCTGTTTTCATCAAATGGAATAAAACCTGTTTTATCTGAAGGAACCCCTAGTAACGCTATAGTTTATAGCTCTAGCTAGTTTATAGCTGTGTTGTTTAGAATAGCTTCGGAGTTTGAGCAACTGGGAAAGGACCACAAATAAAAAGCCATAACATAAGTCAACAGTACATCAGTTGCATTACAGAAGACAAAAAGGATGTGTCAGGGACCTCATAGAAATATAGCAAATATAACAAATCACAATATTTGTCAGGAAAGTCATAATTAGATATTAACCCTTTAGCCTTAGCTTGTAGGAGCAAAGCAATGTACAACTGTGCCTATGATAACCCATCGCTTACTGCAAGTGGGTTTGGGTCAGGTTCACTCTGGCCTTGTCAAGCCTCCAAGTCAAGTGTACCTGTCAAGTATGCTCTTCACTTTCATCTTTCTGTTACCCATTAGCGCTTTAGCTCTATGATGAGCAGTAGCCAGTAAATGTGTTATGTGATCAACAGTGAGTGTTCACTATAAATTACGAGTGGACTGTAGCCCTTAAAATCAATCTAGTAATTGTTTTCATGGTTAAGGCACTAAAAGAAAAACAGTTGGTGGGTAAATAGGGAACAGAACATGCAGTGTTGGTTAACACTGGGAGACAGGGTAAAGCAAAAACATGGACTTAGTGGGGTTGTCTAGGACTGGATTGGTAGAACCCGCTTTAAGGAATAACATGGAGAAGCAGAGAGTGATAAACAGTGCAGCAGTTTGAGGGAAGAAAGAGCATGTAGGTACCTCGTTTTGGTCTTTTGATCTCCAGGTGCTCCGATATGCCATCAGGAGAGTAGACACTGCATTAGACAGGACAAGGCCATCAGCAACATCTTCAGCTCACAACATTAGGATAACATTAACTCATTCAACAACACATAAACCCTTAAGGAATGCTTCTTACTGTTGCTTCGGAAACTGTGGCTGTTGATTAAGCTTGTTTTGCTTTGTTAACCAACGTTGCTGCTACTGTTTAGTCTGGGGTTAGTGAGAAATGCCTCGACTTGTTGACACAGCAAGCTTCTGTCTGTGGGAGCTTGCTGAGCTTTACCAGATAGCTGGCTGTGTTATTTAACAGGTGCTTTAAAATGAGCTCACGACTTTTCCATGAAATTGTCAACTCACTGCTCGAACACCTGAAAAACACTAAGCCAGGCAGTCCAGAGCTGGCAGCCAGCCTCATAAACAAATGACGTTAGCTGACGGGTTGCCCCAGACTTGCTATCAGTCTGCTGAAGAGGTTCAACTGATTGCTTTCTGATGTTAGCTTCTTATTCGAATACGTCCCACCTTAAATGGTGCAGCAGTTACATTCTAGCCCCTTAGGGTAGCTGAAATAAGCTTATTTGAATTCCCATTTCCACCTTAAATGGTGAAGCAGTCACCTGAGGCGGCAAAATGTACCTGCTGCACCATATAAGGAGGAACGGTGGAATTCAAATAAGATGCTAACTTAAGCTAACCTAAGGCTCCGAAATGTAACTGCTGCACTATTTAAGGTGGAACTACACTTCAATTAAAAGGAGCTGACAGGCGCTGGAACGTAATTGCTGTACCATTTAAGGAGGAGCAGGTAAATTGGAACAAGAAGCCAGCTTCAGTCACGTCTTTACGCTCAATAACGGGTCCAGTTAGCATGTTAGCTAGCTTGTGTTTGTTAGCATGTGTGATAAAACTCGCCGCCGCTGGTTAATGTTAATATTCCTGCTTGTGAGCTAATGTTCGTGCTGGCTAGACGAGAAATGAGAAAACGCTTTAAAAACATATAAATGCCGTAAATACACACCTCTGGTAGTTTCGTTTGGCGGGCCTGTACTGCTCCTGTGTTTCGCTTGTGGTGGTTCGCAGCGGCGCTTTACCGTCACCGTTACTGTCCGTAGGCCACACCGCCAAACTCCCTCCAGAAAAAGGCACGAAGAGCGACGATAGCCCGTCAACTATCCATTCATACATCACAAACCACCACGAAGAAAAAGACACCCGCTCGCTCGGTAATGCCAGGACTATGCTGGGTTCTGCCAACAAGCGAGATTCAAACACGACGGCTCCCACCACGCTCGCCTCAGTCCCGTGGATTCTCGCTCGTCTGCGCGTGATCTCCGCCTCTCCGCGCTCGGCTACGGCAAACGTCACCGGTCAGAGAGCAACCAATCAAACAGCCCGAGAGCCGTAAAGCCCGGCTTAAAGGGCGAGTCCACAGATTTTTATTTTATTATTCAAAATCTGAAAAACTCAGACTCTGAGAAGTAAACAAAGTCATTCAGAGTGATTCGATATGAAATGATTAGTTGTTGAGAACTTGTTACCTTAGATTATTTATGTACAGCGGTCCTGATAGGAAGCTGGGGTAAAACTATCAGTGCAAATATTGCCTTTTTTTACTATCCAGACCCAACAGTGAGCCTAAATCACGACGTCTGAGTTTTTATATGTAATGTTGATGATGGTAAAATAGTGGAAAATCTATAAAAATACTAAAATACTAATACTGATAATATTCTTTGGGGACTATTTAGCCTCACAGCACTCAACATGAAAAGCAATGAATGACTTTTGTTGGGAAATGTAAGTATAAGTCAATTCATTACCTCAGAACATTAATAAAGACATCAGGCAGCATATCGTCAGTGTCCAAAAAGCAAAAATTGTGTCCCCCAAAATAGGACAAAAACAGTCTTTACTTATAATGCAAAGAGGTTTTATTCCAAGTGATTTTGGAGCATTTCTATTGGTCCGTTCATCATGAATATGATGAATAACACTGGATATTAAGATCAGCTGTTGTGTTCAAAAAGTATAGGAAAATGAAAAATGACAAAAAAATGCAGATACATGTTTTTCTTTGGATAGCAACAATATTCAGAACCATATAGTGCACTGGTGTTATGTGTTGGAGCTTTAGGAGGTGTTAAGCTCTTGAGGTGTCTGGTTCCCATCACCGCCACTGTGAACTATTCTGACTCACTAAGTTTTTCCAGAATAGAGTGTGAATGACACGGAATGACTTTATTTACACCTCAGCAACTGAATTATGGTCTTTGAAAGGTAAACATTTACACAAGTCATTCAGAGCAGCCAGACGTGAACGAGAATTTTAGATTTCACTCTAAAGAAACACACCAACTGATTTCTTCACTGTGGTGCGTTTCTTTAGAAGGGTTCTGAAATGGGAACCAGACAGCTCGAGAGTTTAATGCCTCTGAAAGCTCCAACCCACAACATTACTGCACTATATGGTTCAAAAAACTACACGTACCTTTATTTTTGTATCATTTAAACATGATATCAGATCTTAATATCCAGTGAGAGATTTATGATGATTGGACCAATAGAAATGCTCCAAAATCACTTGTAATAAAACCTCTTTATATTAACTTACATTAAAAGTTAAGACTGTTTTTGTCCTCTACTGTAGTTACTATTTTGGACACTGACGATATGCTGCCTGATGTCTTTATTGCAGTTCTGAGGAAATGAATTGACTTAAAACTAGAGATGGAAGGATCGATCGCTTATGTATCGGTATCGGGCAATTTTTAATCAAAATATGTGATCAGTGATCCGCCGATATTTCTCCAGTTTAGCAGATCCCGAGAGCCCAGCCAAATGAGCCTAATTTCTGTATTTCCAGCTAATGTTTCATCCAGGAAGGGGAGACCTCCGTAAAACCCCCTCCAGGCAGCTCCCTGCAATTCCTATCTGAACCACTAGGTTTCCACAGACTGACTAAAGCAGCGGCCTCGGCAGTGTTTAACCGTATGTGACTCAGACTCATCCAGGATGTTTTGTAAAATATGTAAAATCTCGTTGGGGAACCAAAGATATTTAACACTACTAATCTGATACGACACTGCACACAGCTGAATACAGTGAGTATCAGTAAACAGCAGAGCTAGCACACACAGCTAGCACAAAACAAACAACCCAGAACACCATACAGACCAGATCTGACCGGTACGAACAGAACAGCAGCAACAATTCAAGATCTACATTTAATGATTACAGTTTTTTTGTTTAAAATAACAGAGTCTGTGTTTAATGACTGGAGTTTTTACTGCATGTATTTAATTATATTTTTTAGTTTTAAATTAAGGGTCTAAATGTAATGATTGCAGTTTTAGGGATATTTGTTTGATTTACTTTGTTTATTTACTGATAATTTTGTTTAAAATAATATGTTGTTTCATATGAGCTCATTAAAAATGGTAATAAACCAGTTTAGATCATGTTTCATGACTTGTTTGCGCTAATAACTACATGTAGCCCTGCCGTGGCATATAGTCCCGCCCTCGATCGGTATTGGCTATCGGAATCTGCCTCAAAAAGCCTATCGGTCCATCTCTACTTAAAACATTTATATTTAAATATCCCAACAAACCCACATGTGAGCCAACATGTGTCTTCTGAGTTTTTATATGCAATGTGAAATTTACTAAACGTAAAAGGTTTTTTTTGGGGACCATTTTTTTTTTATTTATACGGTGACCTAAATGTACTATGCTGCCCTGAATGAGTTTTAAAAACAATATTATCACAAAACTCCTGTAAAATAAAGTCAAAGAGATCAAACAGGATCTGTAATCATTTCATGTAATAACTTTCTGTGACACAATTTAAAAGGCATTCAGTGCTTCAGACGTCCTGTTACAACCACAGGAAACAATTCTGACTCACACCAAATACTATTTCATAATAAATCACTCTAAATTACACTTCCTTCTTATGTAGTCTGTGTTTTACTATGTATCACAGTTTGTTTTGTATTACATTTGTTGTGTGTCTTGTGTGTATGAGTATTTATTGAATTTATTATGTAGTATTTACATTAACAAATGATTTTAATATTGCTGATGTATATATATGGTACAACAACTGGAAGTGGCAGAGCTGAAGATGTTGAGGTTCTCCTTGGGAGTGACAAGGACGGAGAAGGTTAGGAATGAGATCAGAGGTACAGCACAGGTTAAACAACTAGGAGATAAAGTTAGAGAGGCCAGACTGAGATGGTTTGGACATGTCCAGAGGAGGGACAGATGGAAGAGGATGATTTGGTGTGGGGACCCCTGAAAAAGGAAAAGACAAAAGAAAAAGAAGAAGAAAAAGAAGATATAGATGGTACTACACCATTTATTTATTTATTCACTCATTTATTATCCATCAATGCAAATTATGAATTCTAATAAATGTTTGTCAAAATTTCAGGTACACTTGATTCTTTACTGAACCTTATTTGTAGTTACACATTTTAATTGGCCTTCTCTCTGACATTGCAGTAACATTGTTGTTTAGTGTAAGTCTGATTACAAACAACATGCATTCACAGAAATTCTGTTTTACTGCAAACCGTAAAATAAAAATTTCTTCTTTTATATTCAGTCATAACGTTTTTTCCGTCATGAACGTGAGTGAACGTGAATTTTCATCCTGCAAATTCTGTTCTTCACTAAAGCTGAGACGAGTACAGGAGACTGAGAGGAACAAACAACAGATGTTATCACTGTTAGAGGCAGAGAACAAATTTGAATATGCTTTGAATAAATGCATTAGTATTTAGAAACTTCACACCTACATTTAGAAACCTTGTGCCTTCACCTCACTTCAGTCCAGCAATGGTCATTCTGGAGGAGGACAGGACAGCACAGAAAAAAACATCTTTTTATATTATACTTTAAAATAACCTTTTTAAAATTGATTAATTAATAAAGCCTTAGATAGTGTGTTTACACATTTAATATTTATATTTATATTTAATAATAAGATTAATTGAGTCTAATGTGAACTTTCATTAAGGTGCATTACTGTCATTAACAGTAAAGTGAAATGCCAAAGGTTTAATTGTTAGGATGCACATGAAGTCATTCAGAGTGATTTGATGTGAAAAGCTCTGGTTTATAGAAACATACTGAATCAATATTGGACAAAGTGGTGGTGATGGGAACCAGACGTCTGAAGAGTTTAATGCCTCCTTACAGAAAGTTATTAGATAAAATGTTTATGAACATGTTGGCCGATGCCTGTGACTTGTTTCATGATAGTTTTGATAAACAGCTCGAGCTTAAACTCTGTTTTTTCAGATTTACTGCTATTGTACCACTATCAGCATTATATATCTAACCTTAGATGAGTTGGGCTTCACTGGTCTTTTGGATAGTACAGGGGTGTTTCATTAGAGTTCAGTAAGGTCCAGTAAGGGGAGATTTCCTCAGTCCAAGGTCTGGACTGTCATCATTTTTAACTTATAGTGAAATGGCCTAGTAGTTCTATCAGCATTTTATGTCATCAACAACTGAAAGTCCAACAAATTACAAATACTGTTCAGTATATTTCAACAATATTTACCGTTTAACATGCTGAACTTAAAATAATTATTTATAAAACTAAAAGAAATGTTTAAAATGTTTAAAAAACAGGATGCTTTTGGGAAAAAATGTGCGTCATAAAGTACTTATTTACAGAAAAGTAAATAAAACATGCAGTCTTGTTACTCAATTTCACATCTTAGCAGTTCATCCCCCCTTGTATTCCTCTTAGTGAGAGAGGTGAGCTATTGTCTTTATGTCTGAGCTGAAATGGTGTCAGGGTCGTTCTCATACACATAAGAAGATGCTCCATAGTGAGCCTAGGACGATATGTGTTCTTGATAATGTTCATTGTAGAATAAACCCTCTGATTTAGCCTTGCTCTGACTCGCTTTATACTCTGACTCGCTTTATACTCTGACTCGCTTTATACTCTGACTCGCTTTATACTCTGACTCGCTTTATACTCTGACTTGCATTATTCTCATTGTTCTCTGACTCACATTATTCTCTGATTCGCTTTATTCTCTGACTCACATTATTCTCTGACTCACATTTTTCTCTGACTCGCTTTATTCTTTGATTCTCTTTATTCTCTGACTCGCATTATTCTCTGATTCGCTTTATTCTCTGACTCACATTTTTCTCTGATTTGCATTATTCTCTGACTCGCATTATTCTCTGATTCGCTTTATTCTCTGACTCGCTTTATTCTCTGATTCGCTTTATTCTCTGACTCGCTTTATTCTCTGATTCGCTTTATTCTCTGATTCGCTTTATTCTCTGACTCGCTTTATTCTCTGATTCGCTTTATTCTCTGACTCGCATTATTCTCTGACTCACATTTTTCTCTGACTCACATTTTTCTCTGACTCGCTTTATTCTCTGATTCGCTTTATTCTCTGACTCGTTTTATTCTCTGACTCGCTTTATTCTCTGATTCGCTTTATTCTCTGACTCGCATTATTCTCTGACTCGCATTATTCTCTGATTCGCTTTATTCTCTGACTCGCTTTATTCTCTGACTCGCTTTATTCTCTGATTCGCTTTATTCTCTGATTCGCTTTATTCTCTGACTCGCTTTATTCTCTGATTCGCTTTATTCTCTGACTCGCTTTATTCTCTGATTCGCTTTATTCTCTGACTCGCATTATTCTCTGACTCACATTTTTCTCTGACTCACATTTTTGTCTGACTCGCTTTATTCTCTGATTCGCTTTATTCTCTGACTCGTTTTATTCTCTGACTCGCTTTATTCTCTGATTCGCATTATTCTCTGACTCACATTTTTCTCTGACTCGCTTTATTCTCTGATTCGCTTTATTCTCTGACTCGCTTTGTTCTCTGACTCGCTTTATTCTCTGATTCGCTTTATTCTCTGACTCGCTTTATTCTCTGACTCGCTTTATTCTCTGATTTGCTTTCTTCTCTGACTCGCATTATTCTCTGACTCACATTTTTCTCTGACTCGCTTTATTCTCTGACTCGCTTTATTCTCTGACTCGCTTTATTCTCTGATTTGCTTTATTCTCTGACTCGCATTATTCTCTGACTCACATTTTTCTCTGACTCGCTTTATTCTCTGACTCGCTTTATTCTCTGATTTGCTTTATTCTCTGACTCGCATTATTCTCTGACTCACATTTTTCTCTGACTCGCTTTATTCTCTGATTCGCTTTATTCTCTGACTCGCTTTATTCTCTGACTCGCTTTATTCTCTGATTCGCTTTATTCTCTGATTCGCTTTATTCTCTGACTCGCTTTATTCTCTGACTCGCATTATTCTCTGACTCCCTTTATTCTCTGATTCGCTTTATTCTCTGGTTTGCTTTATTCTCTGACTCGCTTTATTCTCTGACTCGCTTTATTCTCTGACTCACATAATTCTCTGACTCACTTTATTCCCTGACTGCTGCTTCTCGCTCAAAGCCCGTATACCGTAAAGACAAGAAAAGTTCTGCCACTTAAAATAAACACTGCCAATATTAAATCAATAGCTTATCAGTTCGGGTCCACATTGGACAACGTCTGAGTCTGGACCTGGACCGCGGCCCGCCTGTTAGTGACCTCTGAGATAGTAAATAAAATGTCTATATTTCTGTTGTAGATATTGTGTCCTGTGGTTCTTATCACCATCACTGACTCATTACGTTTCTCAATAAAGAGCTATTTCACATCAAAAATCATTTAAAATTTTTTTTAATTTCAATTAATTTTAACCACATCATACGTTCTTACGGGTTCAGGGCAGGAAGAGTTACTGGGCCCGTTACGTGATGAATGGACGGCTGATAGGCTCCGCCCCGTCCTGCTGGCATAACAGACGGCCAAGCTGAGTAGCCGATGGGAGGGATGGGAGAGAGCTGTGGAGGGCCGTAGTGATGATGATGGTGAACGGCTCCTCCTCTGGGCCTTATTGGGTTCTCCTTCACATCAAAGAAACACATGACCTAAATTAACATGTGTTGACTTGCATTAAACAATTTAACTCAATCGAATGTGAAAGGCTTAGGGCTAAACGCAAATACCTGGACTGCATGCGGACTCCCTGGACCACCCTGAGGGAAGGCCATTGGAGGAAGTGCCTTCAGCATCATGTTATGCATAATGATCTGGTGCATCTGAGCATTCTGCATTAGCATCAGCTCCACCATGTCTGAGAATCAAGTTTAACTTAATTATAGTCACAGTCACAACTTTCCAAACAACTTCTACTGCAATAAATGATATATTAGCAGGTTACTTATATAACAGATGATCTGTGTTGCCTGGTATTATAACTCAATACTTTTATTTTCATTTACTTTATTACTATGTGACATGATCATTGATGGACATTAAACCTATCAATTTGAAATAACTCAGCAAAAAAACAATCTAACTGGCCACTTTATTAGAAACCCCTACCTTATAGATCTAGCTAACTGGTGTACAGTTAAAGACAGCAGCGCATCAGTTGCCATATCTATTTAGTGGTCAGTTTCCGACCACAGAACTACTCCTGGCTGGATACTGTTTGAGTGATGGACTAGTCTCAACCTAGCATTGACATTGACACAGTGTAAAAGCCCCAATGTCATCAGCCAGAGTCACAGCCAAGGGGTGGATGTGGTGGCCAGTTCCATCCTAGGATGAAGCATGGTAATCTTTATGGACATCCCCGTTAATGTATAATGACGGTGTATTTAATAAGTAGTGTATCTTTAATAAGTAAGAGTCTAAGGGATCTTCCACTGTTGCAAGCATCAGAATCTTGTTTGGTGCAATACAGAACCATTTCTTTATGCTGTCCAAAGAAAACCAAGTATGATTTGAGCTCTACAGCTGTCCTTTACATTGTGTCAATATTTTATGATGATTGGACCAATGAAAAGGCTTCAAAACTGCCCAACACTGAGGGTGAAGAGTTTTTGTGCTCTGCCATAAAGCTGTCTTTATTGAAGATACTTATTTTTCTTAAAACGACAATATACAACACCATCAGTCTGAACAACCGTTCCATAAGGCAAAGAACCTTTTAAAAATGCAAACGGTTCTCTGAGCGTCTATGCTTCTATATAAAACCACTGTCTTCACTATAGAACCCATGAAGAACCATCTTTTTTAAGAGTGTAGGTGTCGCTACCTTCTTTAATGCTGCCTGATTTGTACGGGACAGGCTGAGGGGGTGGAATCTGTGCTATAAGAGGCTGCTGCTGCGGCAGCTGCTGGATAATAGTGGCAGGCTGCTGCGGGATCTACACAGAAAAATAAGACATGGAATAAAAATTAATAGTTTCCATAAATAAAAATTCTAATGCAGAGAGATACAGTGTGGTATGGACTAAGGATTAGACGGTATGAAATTCAGTGATCATCAATGTAATTAATACCTGTGGTGGCATGACTTCATTGTGTGTGTGTGTGTGTGTATATATATATATATACTTACATACATTACATTTTCAGTATGACTTGAAATATGAACTTGAAATGAATATTGAAATAGTGAGATCATGATAAGAATCGTTCACACCGTCTCACCCCTCATGTGAAGCTCTATTATTGTAGCAAGATAGGTAAACAGTTTACAATTAAATATGATATTTTGGCCAAAAGTTTGTAGACCCATTTAGTGTTTTCTCTGAAATCACATAATGCATGATTCTATTAAATTACTTCAACCAGAGTTAAGCTAGAGTTCTCACTGACTGTTTTATATGACCATGTACCTGAACTATTTAAATTTTTTTTAAAGAACAAACTTACTTATTTATTTTTCTATGGCATTTAACAGATGTTCTTATTCAGAGCGACTTAAAAAATTCCTAGTATTCACTCAGAGTATGTATCCTATCTAGTAAAAAGGGGTTAGACGCCACCCTTGAGCTTAAACACTGCTAGAATAAGGGCCGGTGCTGATACCTAGACAGAACAATACAGAGTTAAATGCTTAAATACACCAAAACAAAAAAAAATTATATCAATACCAGAACATTATCAAATGACTCAGTAGATAATGTTTCAGGAGTGACAATGTTAGCCAATATTGAGCACAACTCAAACTAGCAACGAGCATACTAGCTTAGCTATTCACAAATAAAACCATACTATTTTTCAATAAAACACAATAAACTTTTTTATAGTTGCTGAAAATGTGTATTTCATTAGTGGCTATTCTTAATGTTACACACTGATTTTCAGATTTTGGGACACATTTCCGAGAAAACCACAGCATGTAACTGCTCACCATGTGGTCATGAGGGACAGGGATGCAGTCTAAAAAGCAGGGGCGTGGCTAAAATTTTCTCATGATTAATTTAATTCACTTCACTTTAAAAGAAACAGCTTCTGAAAAAAAGGCTTAAAGTTTAAAAATTCTAAGTATTATTTTCACAGGTAAATTTAGGGTTTAGGATTTGGGACAGACACCTCTCAGTAGAAAGTAGCCTATAAATGATGCGCTTGTTTATATGTAGATTATTAATATCTCAGTTAATGCCTTGGGTTTAAATAGATCATGATATTATCATATCTAAGGTCTGAATACATCATTGTTTTTTTAACTATGCTGTGAGACACCAGTTTGAACTAGTTCAGTGAAGTGGTCTATATAGGGACCTGTAGTAACATCCTCTACTCTTTTGGGAAATTGTTACACCAGATGTTGGAACATTGCAGTGAGCATTTGATTGCGTTCAGTCAAACTAAGAGCATTCGTGAGGTCAAGTATTGATGTTGGACGATCAGTTCTGAATCACAAATTACACTCATTCCAAAAATATAGGATGGAGGGTCAACACTGCAGAGAACACAGCTCCACAGCTCCACAGCACATTTGGACATATTGCAGGGAGATGAAAAGATTTAATATAAATATTGTGAATGTTAAATTGCCTTACAGTGTGCTGGATGATTCGAGGAGGTGGTGGAGGAGGAGGCGGAAGTAGAGGAGCAGCAGGAGGAGCAGCCGGAGGTGGCGACTGATAGATATGAACAGGAGGAGCAGGTAAAGGGAAAGGTTCATAATGCTGCTGTCTGCGAGGTCCAGCCCATGTGTGTGGCCTTCCCAACTCCTCTAACACATGCTGCTCCTGTCGCACACACATACACAACATAAACACACATATACACAACATAAACACACACATACACAGCATAAACACACACATACACACACATAAACAACAAAAACACATACACAACATAAACACACACATACATAACATAAACACACACATACACAACATAAACACACACATACATAACATAAACACACACATACACAACATAAACACACATATACACAACATAAACACACACATACACAGCATAAACACACATATACACACACATAAACAACAAAAACACATACACAACATAAACACACACATACATAACATAAACACACACATACACAACATAAACACACACATACATAACATAAACACACACATACACAACATAAACACACACACACACAACAAAAACACACACACATGTACAACATAAATACACACATACACAACATAAACACACACTTACACAACATAAACACACACATACACAGCATACACACACATACACAACATAAACACACACATAAATAACAAAAACACATACACAACATAAACACACACATACACAACATAAACACACACATATACAACATAAACACCCACATACACAACATAAAAACACACACACAACATAAACACACACATACACAACACAAACCACACATACACAACATAAACCACACATACACAACATAAACACACACATATACAACATAAACACCCACATACACAACATAAAAACACACACACAACATAAACACACACATACACAACATAAACACAAACATACACAACATAAACCACATATACACAACATAAATACACACATACACAACATAAACACACAAAAACACACACATACACACACACAACATAAACACACATACACAACATAAACCACACATACACAACATAAACACACACATACACAACATAAACACACAAAAACACACACATACACACACACAACATAAACAAACACATACACAACATAAACCACACATACACAACAAAAACACACACATACACAACAAAACAAACACATACACAACATAAACACACACATACATAACATAAACACACACATACACAACATAAACACACACATACATAACATAAACACACACATACACAACATAAACACACACACACACAACAAAAACACACACACATGTACAACATAAATACACACATACACAACATAAACACACACTTACACAACATAAACACACACATACACAGCATACACACACATACACAACATAAACACACACATAAATAACAAAAACACATACACAACATAAACCACACATACACAACATAAACACACACATATACAACATAAACACCCACATACACAACATAAAAACACACACACAACATAAACACACACATACACAACACAAACCACACATACACAACATAAACCACACATACACAACATAAACACACACATACACAACATAAACACCCACATACACAACATAAACACACACACACACAACATAAACCACACATACACAACATAAACACACACATACACAACATAAACCACATATACACAACATAAATACACACATACACAACATAAACACACAGAAACACACACATACACACACACAACATAAACACACATACACAACATAAACCACACATACACAACATAAACACACACATACACAACATAAACACACAAAAACACACACATACACACACACAACATAAACAAACACATACACAACATAAACCACACATACACAACAAAAACACTCACATACACAACAAAACAAACACATACACAACATAAACACACACACACACACACAACATAAACACACACACATACACAACATAAACCACACATACACAACATAAACACACACATACACAACATAAACACACACATACACAACATAAACACACACACACACTTACACAACATAAACACACACATACACAACATAAACCACACATGCACAACATAAACACACATACACAACATAAACACACACATACACAACATAAACCACACATACACAACATAAACACACACACAACATAAACACACACATACACAACAAAAACACACATACACAACAAAAACACACAGACATACACAACACAAACACACACACATAAACAACAAAAACACACAGACATACACAACACAAACACACACATACACAACATAAACACACACATACACAACATAAACACATGTACACAACAAAAACACCCACATACACAACATAAACACACATACACAACATAAACCACACATACACAACATAAACACACACATACACAACATAAACACACACACACACTTACACAACATAAACACACACACACACTTACACAACATAAACACACATACACAACAAAAACACACACATACACAACATAAACACACACATACACAACATAAACACACATACACAACATAAACCACACATGCACAACATAAACACACATACACAACAAAAACACACACATACACAACATAAACACACATACACAACATAAACCACACATGCACAACATAAACACACACACACATACACAACATAAACACACACATACACAACATAAACACACACATACACAACATAAACACACACACACACTTACACGACATAAACACACATATATATACTACACTCACACATGCACCCACACAAACATGCAAACACTTAAAAATACACAAACACATACATAACATACACACATATACACACACACACACACACACATAAATATCTATATATACATATATACACACACATATACACACAGGCATATACATTAAATCATGTTTAGTAGTTCGGGTAGAGTTCCTAATGAAATACAGCTGCATCATAACATTACATTTAGAGTCAGAGTAACAGATCTTGATGTTAGTGTTATCCGTAGGTCTCTAATAGTGAGGTGATGATGTTACCCTCAGTCTCCGCAGCAGCTCTCTCTTACGTCTCAGAGCACTGTGTAACGCTTCTGTCCTTCCATCATAACTTCCTGTGACAAAACAATAAGTTCACATGTCATAAGTGTGCAAAACGTTTTATTAATCTGACACAGCTTTTATACTATCAAGCTTCTTAGATTGTTTAATGTAAAACCAGCAGCAGAAACACAAAAGCAGCCTCAGAAATAAACTCATATCATATAGTGTTATAAGATGTCGCAAAAATGGGGAATGGAATTAAGTAATTGAGGAAGAACTGAGAAAAGTAATTAGATCAATTCAAAGCAAAGCAAAGACATCAGGACAAGTCAAATTAATTTCTGGAGCTTATTTAAAATGGATATACTTCTGGGATAGAACATGTAATGCCTAAAACAAACTAAGATTTTTAAATAAATTCTGTTTCTGATGTGAAGCCAGTAAAGCAAAGTTATTCTGTTTACTGCTTTTATTCTGATGATAAAAATAATCATATGTACTTTATGGACATTTAAACTGTAAATAAATAAAAACAGTTTAGAGTTGGCATTACTTGAGGAATATGCAGAATTTCCTCTTTCACCGTGAGCTTCTCTCTCATTCTCCAGTCTCTGTCAAACAAACAAACCCAAGAAATCACACTGTATATATCTCTGCATATATTAAACACAAAGACAAGCCACATGAAGATGATTGGAGATACTTGATGTAGGGATGACCAAAGAAAAACATGGTTTTTCAAAAATTAACTTTACAGGACACCAAAAACTTACTTTGAATGTTAATATCAAGAGACCTGACTGCAAGTGATTTTAAAGCATTTCTATTGGTCCATTCATGATGACATTTGCATACAATGTAAAGAGCAGCTGCCGTTTTCAAATAATAAAAATCAACAAATAATAAAAATTGATATACATGTTTTTATTTGGACAGATACAATTTAAAATAAAATGGGGCTATTAGGGGTTACACAGAGGGTTCTATAGAATAAATGAACTCCTCTCACCTTTTCCAGCAGCTTTAGTTTCAGCCGAGTCATTTGGTCCACCACTGGATCCACCATTGTGGCGATCTGCTATTTTTTAATAGTTTTTGGTTCCACAAATCACACAAAACCAGATACACTGCATAAAAGTTCACAACACATCTTTTGGTCTGATGTGCGTGTCCTCAGGTCTGAAGCTCGGAGTGAAATTCATGTTTCCTCACATGACAGTGTTTGTTTTACTTTTCTTGGTTGCCAGAAACCAAAACCCGACACAGGCCCTGCCCTGTATACCTGTTGCCATGTAACAAGCCAAGCAGTATTTAAATGCAACAGGTAGTTCTAGGCTTTACAGGTGAAGACTCGCTGCAATAGTTTCCTTCTTTCTCTCTGATCAGAGGCCTGGTGTACAGTCAATAATGACCAGTTAAAATGACCAGAGTGTTTTTTTTCATAATCTTAAAGACGCATGGATCTAAAAGCCTGTGCTTACATGCTAGGACTGGGCGATATATCGAGTTTATCGATATATTTTTCTATGAGATATAGGATGAGATAATATTGTTTATATCGATATAGTCTGTGTTGCTCGGCATATATACTTTTGAATCCACCAGTTCGCCTTTCTCTTCTCCCAATTTGTCTTAACTTCACACTGCCCCGCCGGAGACGGATGAAGACCCAAAAGAAGCTATCAAGGAGAATCTGGTTAGTAAAAAAGTGCCTGTGTGACATCTGGGACATCTAACTATGATGCAGAAGTGCCTTTTTGTTATAACCTAATGGGAAGAGAAAAGATTGAGATATATATTATATATCACCATTTAGCTAAAAAATATTGAGATATATTTCGTATATCGCCATTCAGCTAAAAAATATAGAGATATATATGGTATATCACCATTTAGCTAAAAAATATTGAGATATATTTCGTATATCGCCATTCAGCTAAAAAATATAGAGATATATATGGTATATCACCATTCAACTAAAATATATCGATATATGTTTATCGCCGTTCAGCTAAAAAAAATAGAGATATATATCGTATATCACTATTCAACTAAAATATATCGATATATGTATATCGCCGTTCAGCTAAAATATATTGAGATATATATCGATATCAACATTCAGCTAAAATGTATTGAGATATGTATTGTATATTACCATTTAGCTACAGAATATTGGGATATATATTGTTATCACCATTTAGCTAAAAAATATTGAGATATTATTTTTGGTCCATATCGTCCAGCCCTATTACATACTTTAATTCAGTTTCCACAGTCAAGTTCCCCCAAATGTGTATGTTCTTAAGGACTGTTGGAAAATAAATGTGTTGACCTGAACTGTTTATGTATTTTCATTCTTTCCTGAGGTCCACTTACAATGTTTGCATGAATTTTATAATTGTATTAATTTTGATATTTCTTAAAGGGAATAAAATGTTTGTCTACAAAAAACAAACAAATGCCTTTTACTCCCATTTATGTAAATGAGCTCTGTGCTGATTGGCTGGCTGGAATTGAACTTCATTCAAAAAGCAGTCATGACTGAACTTCAGCATTAATAGGCGGAGCTAAACTGCTGCTGGCTGAACAGGTGGGTATACAGGGTCTACAGTTCTATGCAATTTTGCAACAATATGTTCTGTTGATTTTCTAAGGGAAATAATGTGTTACAAACATTTGCCATTTTTAATCCACATGGTTTATTTATTACCAAATATCAGCATTTAAATAAAAAATGTATTTAAAATATAGAAGAAATACAGCTGATTTAAATTTAGATCAGCTATCAACCCCAAAACTAGCATTCATACATATGTGGTCTTATTAGCAGATAAACCTCTTTAACCACTGAGTTGAGTTGAGTAAAGTTAGACTTCTCTTGTGCTGCGGGTCAAAGAGCATTTGAAGCATTTATTGGCCTCTAATAAAGAACTTCAGAGTTGCTCTTATCATTTACAGTTCTTTATGGTTGGTTAAAAAAATGATCTTGGACAAACACTACACTTAATTCACACATACAAACTCACAAGTAGCAGAACATCTCAGATCTTTTGCAAACGACACTCCTAATTTGAAACTACACATTCATTTATGGAACAAACTGTTTTGTCAATGTTTTACTGTTGAGCATTTTTAACACCAGCCAGTACATTCATGCAATTCCACTGGCTGCATTTTGCACTGAAATTCAAACCAGCATATTTCAGATGAATGAAGTTAAGCTCAAACCTGCACCACAACCACTTTGCTGTCTGGTTACCAACAACTCCCAATCACCCAATGGAGCCCCGGGCCTGAGATGTGGAGTCCAAATTCTACTTTTTCACATCAACCCTGCAGATGGAGTCTTGATCCAGTATAGGGCAACCCTGAGCACTGTATTGTTAGTATGTTAGTGTGTAAATAGACACATGCGGTTGGAGGTGATTGATGTGAAATGTTTCATTCTAGAGAAACCTGCGAATTATTCTGAATTGTTCATAGTGGTGGTGATAGGAACCAGAGGTCTGATGAGTTTGATGTATCTTAAAAGCTCCCTCAGAGAAAACTATTACATGGAATGGTAAGATATACACTGCCTGATGTCACAGATGTTGTCTTGTGAGATTTTTATACATTTATAAATTTTATTTCATTTATTTATCATTTATTTTCAACTATTCATGGCAGATATGTACCTGAAGGGCGATGTAAGGCAAAATAGTCAGATTTTCTTCCCACACGCCATCACATTCATGAACAGCTGAACATTACAACACTACATTTTGAATACAGTCTACTACATACATACATCCAGATGTTCTCTCACTCTTCTTTCTCTGTACTGCACTTTTATTTATCTGATAGAGCACTCTTTACCACCGAACACTCTGTACCACCGTCTCAACCAGTGACTCTTCTGTTCTTCATATTTATATCTATTTAATTCAGTCTGCCCTGTCCTTCACTGCTGCACTCAGCACTTTACTCTAAATATATTTATAATAATAAATAATAATAAAAAATAATAATAAATAATAAATAAATAAATAAATAAATAAATAAATAAATAAATAAATAAATAAATAAATAAATAAATAAATAATAATAAATAAATAAACAACATAATCAGGGACAGTACACACCCCCATCACACCCTCTTCACACTTTTACCTTCAGGCAGATGTTACAGGAGTGTGAAGTCCAGGACCACAAGACTGACAAACAGTTTCTACTCACTGGCCATCAGGCTTGTGAACACCTCACGCACTACCTCTCCAACCTCTCCTATCTGAACTGGTTTTAGCTGGTCTGATTTTAACTGCACCTTACACTCACTGTACTGCTGTTTACATACAATACTGTTTACATTCACTACTCACACAAACATTATTGTTTACATTTGTTACTGTAACTTTCACTTTATGGCTGCTGCTCTTCGTACTTGCACATAAAAGCACACATAACTTTTATTTTTTATTCTTTAACTATAAAAATACTTTTATTTACTTCAACCTATATTATTATACTTTGTATATTTTGTATATATTATTTTATCATTTCTTTTATTTGTTATCTTTATCTATTGGTGAATGGAGGAACAGCAAAGTAAGAATTTCATTGTACAGTGTAACTGTCTTTTCTGCTGTACACATGACTATAAAACTCTTGAATCTTAATAAAGTGGCTATATTTGTGTTATAGGTATCTGGACTCCTGGATCCCTTCATCACCACTGTAAAAAAAAAAGAAATCAGAATCCTGTCAAATCACTCTTCAATAACTCTGAGTACTGAATTATTCAGAAAGTGTGAGACTAGTATGAAATTAGTTCATTAGACATTAGTTGGATTTCTGGTTTTAACATTAAACCACTCTAAAAGACTAAACCAAACAAACAATTATCATTTATTTTTTTATTTACAGTTTAAGGACAGGGAAATGAGAAAGTAGCCCAGGTGTGTACACTAGTACTCACTGTGGTGTTTTCAGTTGAGACTGAAAGATCAGCTGAGCTGCTATTGGTTAAACTGATTTCCCGGCGTTACGCGCGCCTTTTCCTATAGGCGGTGTGGGCGGCTCCCATTCAGCCGTTTGAAAACTTGTGATTTCAGGATCGTGATTTTAAAACAGCAAATTAATCTGTTCATCAAATGATGACAAAGAATTCGCGGTACTCACAAATTAGTGAATCTGTATCTTTTTGTCGTATTATTTGGTCAGACTTTGTTTTTGAACAGAGGAGGGATTTTAAAAACACAGGTGCGTGAACCGGTGCAGAGATTTCATTGGCTGCGATATTTGTGTCTGTGGTTCTGATTGGCTAGAAGGCGCAGAGAACTTCATAAGGGCGGGGCTAAGCGTGCTTCGCGGCCATGTTGAACTCTGTAGTGACAGTTATTCCAGAGTGAGGAGTCTCTGAACTTGGAGGCGAAGCTGCGATTGTTTTACCAACAAATACTTTTTCCCGTTTGCGTCGCAATTACTGCCTCTCTATGAGCTCACCTGATTCAAAAGATGGACCAAGATGAAAGGCAACGGAAACTAGAGGCCGGGAGAGCAAAGGTGGGTTAGACGTGCTAGCGTTAGTCTGTACTAGCTTTAGCTTTGTTTGCTAACGAAGTTTAGTGATGCTAACCTGTTAGCCGGGTCTCTGATTTAACTCAGTTCTACAAGCTCTTTTATATTTTTAGCAGCTGCTAATGCTGGATGGCTTTGTTGGTTAACTTTTATGCGCATTTCTGCTATAACTGGCTTGCTAATTAGCCAGTTAGCCGTAGGCTGTGCGTAAAATGGGATGAAGTCAGCTTGTGGAACCGTTATTGAGCGTAAACCTGAAGAAAGCTGTGGCTAAAGTTAGCTTATTATTCGAATTCACCGTTCTGGCCGCTCAGGTCAGCTGAAATTAGCTTCGTAGTCGAATTCCCAGTTCCACCTTAAGTGATGCAGCAGTTAGTTCTGGCGCCCTAGGTTAGCTGAAGTTGGCTTCTTACTCAAATTCCCCGTTCCACCTTAAATAGTGCAGCAGTGCAGGCACCTCAAGCACCAGCATGTAACTGCTGCACCACTTAAGGTGGAATGAAGAATTCGACTATGAAGCCAACTTCAGAAAGCAAGCAGTTGAGCTTTTCCAGCAATAGCGAGTCTGAAAATATATGTTGATTAATGTCATTTAACTGCAGTTGCCCTCTGTTTAGAATTGTCCGAATAAAAGAAAAAGCAAAAACTGCTATAGTTATCGCCATTTGGGTTATCGTTTCGGTTTGCTACTCAATCAGCTTCACGACAGGCCCACGAACCACACACCTAAATCCGCTGACTCAAATGGAAATGTTGTCGTTGAGTGCTGAGTTCTTGGTGTGCAAGTAACGGTGGAGAAAGTGGAGTGATATTTAGTGGCAGCGTCACTAGTTGGCTTGGGTCGTCATGATTCGTTAGCTTCTCTGGTTACAGTCCTGTGAGCTCCTCTCATAAAGCTGGTTGAGCAGTAACGTTAGACACAGAGCGGGGGGAGAAAAGTTCGTTGCTTCGCTAGTCTTTGTTGCATCCGGCCATCGGAATATCTGGAACATTGCCTTTATTTTCGCTGTAATCAGCCCAAGAGAGTCGCCTTTGCTCTAACAGGCCTTAAACCTTTCTGCTGTAAACTGATGCTGCAGCTGGGATTGCTGTGTGTCCTGGTAGTAAGAGCTAATATGCTTAGGCAGCTGTTTTGTTAAGGATAAACTGAATTAATGTCGGTTCAGCGTGATGAAACCGAGGACACGGCAGCATATGTCCTTCTCTTTAATGAAGCTGCTCCTTGCTGGAGCTAACAAGAGGTAAAAGTTAATAACAGCATCTCTGAAGTTGTTAGGATGAGTCCAGGGGAAGGTGGTGGTGGCGGCTCATGTGATGCTTGGGGCAGAATAAAAAAGTGAAAAGATCATTATGTGGCAAACTTGGTCAAATTTCATCATCGTCAAATGCTAATTAATTGAATAAGGCCTGATGGAAGAGATTTTTGCTTATTTTATGTTTTTATTTTTTTAAAATATGCTGCACTTCTTTCAAAAAGATTACAGATCAAGCAAAGACGCTGGAGTCTGGCAGTGTTATAACCTCTCTCCTACGTTATCTGTAAGATCCTAAATGTCACAAATCATGAGTCAGTTCAGCCTCAGTTGGTGCAGACAAAGTTAGTGGTTTTCCTCCTCGGGCATGTTTCATAGTCTAGATGGCAGAATTTCATGATCAAATGAGTTTGATTAAATTTAGTATTAAAGTATTCAGTTCAGTAGCAGAACGCTAAAACACCTCTTTTTTTGCTTATTCCTCTTCCACCCTGTCGTTCAGATTCTTCATATTTCAGAGATGTGGAAGATTTAATAAGACTGTATCTCAAGTTGTTAGAATGAGTCTAGGTGTTGGTGATGCCTAAGGTGAAGTAAACAAAATGAGGAGCACAGCAGCAAAATTGACAAATACAGGTAAACTCAAAACCTTGAATAAATACAAATACTAATATATTTAACCAGACTTCAATAGAGGTGGATGGTACTCTGATACACATGTGTAAATATGGTGATAAGAAAAAAAGTTATGCTGCTGTTACGGCTGCTGGGTGGAACAACGAGCCACAGAGCACATTGTGTTACAATGACGTCACTCAAATATTAACGCTATAACAAAAGCAGTACTACAAGCACATTACTAAAATGCCAATGGCTAAGAGTTGATCGCAGTAACAACAAATTAATCTCACAACTGCATTTAAACCTGTTCTTGACATGTTAACAGTTAGCTCAAATTCTCTTTGAATGAAAGTAGACCACACTGTTGTGTATGCTGAAAACCCATCTCTAACCCCTCTGTGGTGAACAGCACACACTATGTTCATTGCTCATGCACAGGCTTTTTGTGTTAATACAGAGAAGGTACAAGCCCTATGTACATATTGACTAACTTTACAGGTGGTGGTGGAATTCTTAGTTCCAGCATAATTAAAATGATGTGCAAGAATACAGATTATGCTGAAAGTCTAGTTACTTGTGAGTTGCCTGTCTATATGCTGTGGTGTCTCCTTCAACTATGCAGTTAACATGGCCCATATATGCTAACTAAACTGCAAAAAACATCTTGTTTTAAATTTCTTGTTTGTGATTTCATAAAAACTGACACTACATGCATGCATTTGTATAGCTTGGAGTAATTCGGTCCCACCCATTTGCTTTAAAGTGGAAAGTGTCTCAGCCCAGACTGTTTTTGGATGAGGTAAACCTGTCACAAATGTCATTTATGAACGGTTAGTTGGGCCAGCTTAAATTACTTTCCCTGTGGTCATGGCTTTCTAGTCCTGTAGATGGCAGGATTGACCTTCCCAGTCACTAGACCTGGCCGTTAGAGCACTGAAACTTTCAGATTGTTGAATTTTGGTGCGTGTGTCTAAGGTTTTATTATTATTATTATTATTATTATTATTATTATTATTATTATTTTTTTTTTTTTTTTATTTATTTATTTATTTAAAGTTGTCTGGTGTATTTGCCAAGAGTTTCTTGCTACAGTAGTTATTTGTATTGCTGGCAGTGTTTATTGTCTTTATGCCTTTTAGTTTCATACTTGGCTGTATAGTATAGTGTGACAAACGATAACATCATCTTTATACCGTTGTAGAGTTTCATTTCAAACTCCATCTTTGGTAGTAATTGAAATTATTGGTTTTTAATTTTTCTATAAACTCAACTGACTGAAAATTATCAGTCTTAAGTAAAAGACTGGGGCAGAGCTACCCATCATGTATTGTGCTTTTTAGTTTGTTTGCCATCTCTTATTGTTTTAGTTCTCTTCATAAAGTGGTATTTGGCTGTGTTTTATTTCTTTAAGATGCTTTTGGTGGCGTTGTGCTTTACTGGTTCAGTTTGTATTTATTATCGGAGAGTTAAACAAAATGCCTCATGTTTAGCTGCCTGGTCACACAACTGCTCAAGGATGTCCCCCATCGTTAGGAACCATGTTCAAAAGACTGATGATACTGTGAATTGCTGATCAGCTGATGCTATGGCTCTCAAGGTGGTCTTCCTCTGCCTACACGAGGTGGCTATTACTGAGGGCTCCTTATAACATTCTCTCTGATGTACTTAACTTTAATGAGCAGCGACTTAAATTACACATGCATAAAATACAGTCCAGTCAGTGATTACAATCTTGCATGCGACTTATTTAGTTGCTGTTTGTGGTTCGTGCTTGAGGCTCCAGCCGCAGCTCTGTGTGATCTGACATGACAGTGTGTTCGGGATAAACTGGCTGTGCACATATTTGCTGAAAGGAGGGCACATGTAATCTAGCGGAACTGCCTGCTCTTGTGGGCTAATTCCTGCCTTTTTCTGGTAAAATCTGGGTCAGTAGTGCAAGAGAACCTGGGGCAGTTCTGGGCGGCAACACTGTTTGACCATCTTTTTGGTGCGCTTGTTTATATGAGCGATTTGCATGATTCGCTCCACCCTGTTTTTCCCTTTCTTTACCCTTTCAGCTTTTTTGATAAGTTCTGAAATCTGGCGAACTTATTTCTCGTTAGAATTTGTGGAATCGGTGCGTTTGATTGACGGACGGACTGATGCTGAGTGACTGGTGATGTTATTGAACGACTCCCTGGGTGCATAGGCGTGTCGTCATGTAAACAGGGTCAGGGATGCGCACCATCTACGGGGGCCTCTTTCGGATGTGCTCTGCTCTGGAGTAAGCTGCTTAAAGAAGCTTTGGTGCGATGGGATGTAGAATTGTGTGCAGCCAGTTTCCTTTGAAAGGATAGATTTCTGGTTTCTCTGAGGGCTCGTTGAAGGACTGGAAGTGATGTCTGTTGTAGACATGCCGTTTTCTTGGAGCTGAAAATTTCTGCTATACAAAAATAGGATCCTGGAGGATGTTTGACATTGCTTGCTTCCACTGATGGACTGCCAGAGTTTCTTGGATGAGGCTGCCTCCTACTGCTGTTTTTTTTTTTTTTTTTTTTTTTTTTTTGTGGAAAGATAGGAAATATGTAGGCATGTTGGTGGACAGTATCGTCTACATATTTGACATGGCTGTTCCTTCCTTGAAGGCAGTATGCTGATTGTGTATTCCTGCTACTTCATCCTGACGTATCTCTCCTTCTACTTGTCCCTCAACCTTTGGCGCAGCTTGCGCACTTTAGACAGCGGCGGGCGAAAAGCGACGGTGCGAATGCGCAGAAAAAGACGCCGAAGAGGAAGAGCCAGACTGTCCAGGCGAATGACTGGCCAGCTCAAGAGCACCACCTAGAGGAGCCGCGATCAGACCACTCCCAAAGACAGAACAGCAAGGAGGAGTCAGAGGTTTGATTCCATATAATCATCTAAACTGTTGCGTTTAAGTTCATGTAGTTAACATGTACTGCTTGTTGCATTTTTAGCGTTTAAATGAATAACCTGAATTCAAATGATTTTTTTCAAATAAATTTCTCTTGCCTCTAATGCAGCCAAGACTAGCAGTGGCAATAATGCAAGTCAATAGTCACCCAAAATATTTTAATGGATAAATTATCATGTAAACATGTGTTTGCTTCAAAATACATTAATATGCTAATTAGAGATGGACCGATCAGCGATTTTGAGGCTGATTCTGATCGAGGGCGGGCTATATGCTCCGGAAGAGCGACATCTGAAAAGTATTTCTACTAGGAACAGCAGAGCGTGGATCCAGGTGGAATATTAAGCAGCAGAATGAACGTCTTCTACAGACGAGAAGGGCTGCTTATCTAGAACTATAAACTGAATCCTTCTGGCTGTGGTTCCTTTAGCTCTCTTGCTGTTGCTGTACTGTTCGTACCGGTCTGATCTGGTCTGCAGGGTTCTCTGGGTTATTTGTTTTGTGCTAGCTCCACTGTTTGCTGATACTCACTGTGTTCAGCTGTGTGGTGTCTCTGAAGTACTGTATCAGATTAGTAGTGTTAAATGTCTTTGTCTTGGTTCCCACGAGAGACGCTGATGTTACTAATTTTACAGATGTTATAAACTGTCCTGGATGAGTCTGAGTTACATACGGTAACAAACCGCCTGATGGACTGTTTCTTTCCGCACATGCGGTGAACGTTTAAACTGTTCTTGCGAGGCCGCTGCTTTAGTCAGTCTGTGGAAAATGAAAGGGTGTGCATTTCCACCTAGTGGTTCAGATAAGAATTGCAGGGAGCTGGCTGGAGGGGGTTTAATGGAGGGCTCCTCTTCCTGGATGAAACGCTAGCTGGAAATGCAGAAATTATACAGAATTTTTTTTTAACCCCATCGATTGGCTAAATTGGAGAAATATCAGCTGATTCCCAATCACAAATTTTGATTAAAAATCGTCCGATACGATACATGGCCAATCGATCCTTCCATCTCTAATGCTAATTAAAAAATGGGTTTTAGTAAAATGGTGTGTATAGGCCATATTTACATGTTTAAGCTAGAGCTACAACTAAAACAGTCACTGGTACTGTTCTGGCCTATCTCATAATAATAAACCTGTGGTCTATATCTGTGGACACTTGCTACAAAAGCATAAGAGTTGCTACTATTCGAGGAGTTGCTGGTGGTCTGGGATTCAGCAGATGCATTTCCTGTATGTGGTCCTCATATTTATAATAACACTGCATTGATTTTATTTATTTATTTTTTTTTAAATATATACTCACTTAGCTTCTCTACCTACATTACCCTACATGAGTGTGTTCCTGTCATGTTTTTTGGTTGTCTTGTCTGAGACCTGAATCAAGACCAGAATTCTTTTGCATGGATTTATGGATATTTGAGTGACAGATGTTATGTTATATGTTTGTGAACGATGTTAGCCTAGCAGCTCCAGTTCTGGAAAACTAAAAATTTGGACACCAACGATGTCTTGGCCGATTGGGAGCATGAGGAATGTCATATCAACAACTTATTATCAACAACTTATGTTTTACCAGATTATAATCTGTCTTCATGTGTTTTGTAATCTAGGAATATATAGGTCAGCTACAGTAAAATAGCTTGGAAGCGCTGTCAAAGCAATGTCGGTGGGGTAAATGTGGACATATGTGTGACTAACCCTGCAGGAATCACTACATCCTGATGACCTCACTGGTGATCCAGCAGCCTGTCAGAATAGAAAGGAGGCAGATGAGGCAGATGGCCTGGAATGGAGCAGCCTTGACCGAGACAATGCTGCTGCAGAGCAGCCTATTGAGACACAGGACCTTCTTGGAGAAATCATAGTCACTCACACTAGCAAAGAACAGCTCAAGGTAGAGAATATATTAATAAATAGATCTGCCAACTGTACTGCCTACTAACATATCCATTCCCTACATGTGTTATATAAAAGTCTTGTGTCCTGTGAATACACTGCTGATCTGATTCCATATATAATGAAGTGATGTGTATTGGCAAACAGTGTTTTAAAACTTGAACTGGAGAATTCTGCGAATTGACCTAATGCCAGTCTATAAAAATAGCCCACAGACGGACGGTTCTCTAAAGTAGGTTAGATGTGTTTGTTCATATGGATTAATTTGTATTTATGCTATATGCTCCACTGAAATGCAGAAGCAGCCATCTGTACAATTCTAGTCTTAATTACTTTGATTTGTTTTTGCTTCATTTCCCCCCCCAGTTTTCCCTTCTCAAAGGATCTTTTTTAAGGCTACTGGAGGAGTTTAAATTATAAAAGGAGGCTCAGAGCACTTCTTCTGAAGTCTGAATATTTCACACCCACTTTAAAGAATTATGACTTTTGCTTTAATGATTATACAACTGGCATTTTAAACCCGTAGTCCAGGGGAAATGGCTTTGGAATATTAATTAGTCTAAATATGTTTTGATGTGCTTCTGGATGGATCTAGATTAAGGATAGTTTTGGATTAAATCTCTGTGGTGGAAAGGTGATGGTCCATTTAATAAGATTTCATAATCAAGTAACACAAGTGTCTATGTAGGTCTGTATGTTGAGGTGGAAGATCTGGGTTTAATTATTTTATACTGTCTTACAGCAGTTACAGGCTGCAGTGGAGAAGCGAAATGAGATCATCTCACAGCTGAGTATTAACCTGCAGGCAGCGCTAATGAGCAGAGACCAGGTGCAGCTGGAAGCCCAGCAGTTGACTGGCCAAATACAGGAACTGCAGCAGCAGCTACAACAGGTACGGTTTAGAAACCAGGTGTACAGCAGGTTGGTTTTTGGGCTTGCAAAGGAGGTGCAGCCTTTCAGGTGGCTTTATTTACAGAATCAATTGCAAACCTTTTTAATATCTATGTCTATGCATTAGTTTAAGAGACTAAACTCTTTTTCTGCTACTTATTTCACTTTGGTCATAGTTTTAATGTTGATGGCGACCTGAAATTAATCTGACATCATCTCTCTCTCTCTCAGGCCAAAGAGTACCTGCGCAGTAGAAGTATAGGATGGGATCTGTCTCAAACCCAGCAGAACCAGTGGCAGCTACAGATGGAGGACTCACAGAAGGTAATGCCCCTCAATAAGTAACACCACCACCTTTTGGACTGTGTATTTGGGGTTTGCCTTAAAGGATCTCTGTCATGGAAGTTTTCTGAGCCCTGTACAGAGAGAAAGTGGTGTTAGTGTTTTATATAGTTAGGGTTCTGATATTACAGCCAAAAGCCTTTTTTATTAATTATATATATATATATATATATATATATATATATATATATTTTTTTTTTATGTAAAAGTATGACTATTCAGCTCATAGCAGTTTGGCTCCATTTATATAGAACTAACAAGTCCTGCTACTTTGCTTTACTCACAGAGGATTTTCTAAACTTAGTTTCAATAACAAGCATACTGTTTGCTTGAGTTTCATTCCAAAAGGCTGTATATCAATTTAAAACAGCTGGCACAGACAACTCTTTAATACAGGAGTTATTAATCATAATGTAGTGGTTTTTTTGTTTGTTTTTTTGTATGCGTAAAGTCTATTCTTATCATGTAAAAGAAATTGGCAAAGTGTTGTATGATTAGGAACTAAGCCCTTTCATGCTATGGTATATATTATTCAAATGGGATTATTTTTATTTATTTTTTTATTTGGGGTGTGTCTTAGTCTTGTCTCCTGTGTCAATGTCAAGATTCTGGCAACTTCTACCTTGTATTAAATACACAGTACAAGTTTCTCAGATGTATATTAATCCTGTATTGTTTTCTATCAATTACATATACTGTGTTTTCCATCAGTTACATATACTGTGTTGACCTGCTTTACCCTAATTCGTCCAACCACAGTTTCATAATTAACCAAAAATATCTGAGCACTTCTCATAATAACATTAACAACATTGTCTTGTGCGCCGTCACTTCAGCAGAGCATCTCATTAACCAGCCATATGCACATAGCTGAAACAAACATGTTATCAAAATTGTTTAATATGCAAGGCTAGATAGCTCCTGTTAGTGATGTACAAAAAGGCTGGAATGAAAGCGAATTATTGTGAGATCTCCCCAGTTAGTTTCATTGCACAAATGCTTTAGCTGACCGTGCTTTCATTTATTTCAAGCTTTATATTAATTTTGTAAATGTAAATTTAATTACACACTTCTGTCAATGTTCTAATTCTTGGTATTATATTGCTGTATCCTTATTTTTATTAATATTTCACAATATATTTGTAATTTATGTTGATTTCATTTTGCTCTTACTTCCACAGATATTTGTTATTATTTCCGTTATCTTTGTTTTATATTGTTTATATTGTAACCCTAACCCTGAGCAAGCAGTTAGCAGTAGTTATACTGTGTACAAACATGCATGTGACACATGAGCTTTGGTTTGGCTGTTATTCTTCCTAATAAGCAAGAGTTTTAACAGTGGTTTCCTTCTATATTTTGTAGGTGACTAGAGATCAACAGTGTCTTTTGGCTCAGAAGGAGGTGGAAATCACAGCTTTGCAACAGAAACTGGGTGTCATGGAGGATTCCCTCAGTCAGCTCCAGAGTGCCTTCACGTTGAATGACATGGAGCAGGTCAAGGCCAGCTTGCTTCTCCACAATGAACAAATTTTAAAGACTGATGAGAGCCTAGAAAGCGGCCTCAGCTTTGACGACCAAGCTATGCTTCAAAAACTGAGAAGTGAGCTGGACGAAGAGCGGCAGAACTCCAAGCGAGCACAGGATCATGCAGACAGCCTGCAGAAGGCGTTGGATGGTCTGCAGAGTGAAAAGATAGATATGGAGGCTCGCTTAACAGAGCTTCAGGCAGAGCTTCAGAAAGCAGAGGCACAGGCCCGTATGGCGCAGCAGCAGTACAAGGTTGAGAAAGAAGAACTCAACCAGAATGTGGCTCGTCTGGATGGGCTGGTCCAACAGCTTCAAACGAGTCTTCAAAAAGAACAGGAAACAGCTGAGCACCTGCGCACCAAACATGAATCCGAAATCGCCAACTATGAACTGAGATTCCAGAGCCTAGAAGAAGAGAGTGGCATGAATGTAGCCCAGTTAGCCGAGGCCCATGAAGCTGCACTCAAGCGCCTCCGGAAAGAGCATTCGGAGGAGGTCCAGCGTATCCAGGAGCTGCTTGACGGAGCCCGAAAGTATAACCACTCAGTTGCTGAACACAGTTTCTCTGAGGAGCTTGACATCAGCCTGAACTGGGCCAAAGTCTCCAAAGAACAGCACAACCAGGAGACAGTGAGTGAGACTGCTGCTAAAACTTGGCCTTGTTTGGATTCCTCTGTAACAGAAGATCAGAATGATTTGATGGAAAGATACTTGGCGATAGCTGTGCAGCATGAAAACTCCTGGGTGGACCAAAGCCTAGAAGAGCACAGCCTCATGGAGACCTCTGAAATTTCCAAGTTTGAGCTGGAGAGTGAGGTGGTGTTTGAGTCGCATGTTTCTAACCACCATGTTTCTGCGGAACTCACTGTCTCAGAGTTGTCTATACAGCTAGACCAGGCTGAGCATGAGCTACGAGATCTAGGTGGCATGTCTTTCTCACAAGCTCAGCAGAGCTTCAACTCTACCTCAAAGGGTCTGGACGAAAGCGTGAACGGTATGGATTTAGGTAAGGAGCTCCTGATCCAGCAGTGCAGGGACTTGACTGACCAGTTGGAGGAGAAGGAAAGGCAGCTAGAAGTTCTTCAGGAGGAGGTCAGGCATTCAGCTGAGGAATTGGATGAGGCACGAGACAGATGGAGCAAAGCCTCAGAGGAGCTTGAGGAAGCGAAGTGGGAGCTGGAGACGGAACGGGAGAGGAGACTTCACTGTGAAGAAATCATCAGCCAGAAAACCCACGAGCAGGACAACCTGAAGAACAAGCTCAGCTCCCTACAGAGCCAGCAAGAGAAAGAGCAGACAACTCAGGATGTCGCAGCCATCAGAGAGAAGACCTTGATCCCTTCATCATCTGAGGAACTTCTGAAGGAAATGAGGGAGGAGAAGGTCAAGCTGGTGCTGCAGCTCAAACAGCAGGAGCAACTGGTTCGGGATATCCAGGAACAAAAAATGGCAGGAGACTCTGTGAGCAGTGAGGTGCAGGCGCTTTTCGGTCGACAGCTCTCCTCCCTGCAAGCCCAAAGGGACCAGCTGATGGCGCAGCTGGAGAACCAAAGGGAAAAGAACCAAGCTACGGCTGTGCTGCTAGGCCAGAAGACCCTTGAGGTGGACTCTGCCAACAAGGAAATCCAGCAACTTCGAACGGAGGTGGAGGAGAAGGTAGAGAACCTGCAAAAGCTAGAAAAAGAAAAAACAGACCTTGAAGCAAAATTGATGTGCCTTAAACAGAACTTGACCAATATGGAGGAGGCCTTAAGTCAGGGGGCAGTGGAGAAAGCTGCCCTGGAGAAGCGTCTGCAGGCCCTAGAGGAGCAGACCCAGAGCATGGAAAGCGTTCTGGAATCAGAACTCAAGAACTTTGAGGTTTGGAGATTTATTTCTGTCCCCATTACTATAATATTCAGTGAGTTGAGTTTAAAACGCAGACTATGAATCTTAAACGAAGTGTTTGATTCGTTAGTTACTGAGCATTTATATGGGTAGTGATATTTTAATCTTCAGTAATTGATGTTGGGGTATGATGATCCACAAACTGGTAGAGTCTCAGTATATTTCTCCATACCACAAAGTAAACAAGTGACTAAAATTTCAGTTAATTTCCGCATTCAGATTATTAGAGCGTTGTCTTCAACTGATTCACGCATACATATCCTATTAATTCAATATAACCTTTTCCTGAAGTGCCTAAGCGAAGATTCTCAGAAGCTGGCATTGAGTTTAACCAAATCTCAAGAAAGTTTAAATTTAATAATATGAACACACATGTAGGCTTTCTGTTAAAACGTACAAAATTAAGCCTCCTCAGCAACAGACAATGGTTGGTTATTTGACACGAGTGTTTAAATTGTATTCTTTTTTTTTGTTTTTTTAACTTTATTTAATTTAATGTCAGAAACCGGTTGCTGTCTGTTGTGCTGTGGTTTGTGTATTTGGTGCAGGAAGCCAAATAAACTCTTAAAAATGTATTTTCATTTATATTGAGTTATTCATGAGGTCTTTATTTGACATTTAACCCCTTAATCTGTAAGGTTTTTTCCCTTTTTGCATAATTCTGGTGCATTCTTACTAATAATAATGGACTTTTCACGCAATACTTCAACTCTGAGCTCAGCTCTCCTAAAACCGTCTTTGTGTCAGGAGCGTCTTAACTGCTACGGTGTGCCCCTAAATATTTGAATCATCTTGCTGCTAAGAAGCTTTTAGCAGTCTCAGTTTTGAGCGTTTTGTGTCTTTCCTCAGAACCAACTTGAAGCAAAGGACATGGACTTGGAGCAGATGAAGGAAGCTAAAGAGAAGGCAGAGGAAGAGCTAATGGAGAAGGAGAACACCTTCCAGAAGGAGCTGAGTGTGCTTAGGCAGTCTCTGGATGAACAACTGAAAGAGCATAAAGAGGAGAAGAACAAACTTGAGGAGGAACATCAGAATGAGGTAGCGATATCAACTGATTGCAAGTAATCGTCTTAAATGGCTTCGTGAGTTAAACGTGTTTGTCCTTACTTCCAGTTGCAAGACTGGAATCTGCGCTTGGAGAAGGAGCTCTCCTCACTGCGGGCCAGCCTGGAGGAAGAACAGAAGAAACAGATCAGTCTTGTTAAACAAGTAAAGAATGTGTTTTCTTCACATTTCTCTGAGCAGTGTCTCTTTGGTGTCATCTTGTGTGTCTTTTAACCTTGTCTGTCTCTTTTTTTTCCCCTGAAGGTACATGAGCGAGAACGTCAGAGAGAGTTGTCACAGCAGGCAGCTCAGCAGAGACAGGAGCTGGACCGGCTGAAGGCTGAGCTCATGGAGGAGCTGAGAGACAGCATGGAGGCTGCTCATCAGGCAGAGATGTTGCAAACACAGGTGTTCCTATTACTTCTTCTCAAGACCTTGTCTGGAGTGTATGTGTCTTGCTGGCAGTTGGTGTTTGGCTGTTGGGTCCTATAGCAGAGGCCCACCTTCCTGATCCTTCTGGCCCTTGTGGTACACCTGGTCAGTTGTAATTCTCTGGGTGGACAGTGGTTCTCAAATAGAAGTTTCCAGGTTAAGTCCAAGGTTTGTGTGAAGCCCTATATGCGACTCCCTAAATGGCCGGGGTCACAAAAGGCCTGACCTTCCCGTGAGCTCTGACGTATTCTGCAGGCCGTCTGTCTAATAAGCGATGGATGGATGGATGGATGGATGGATGGATGGATGGATGGATGGATGGATGGATGGATGGATGGATGGATGGATGGATGGATGGATGGATGGATGGATGGATGGATGGATGGATGGATGGATGGATGGATGGATGGATGGATGGATGGATGGATGGATGGATGGATGGATGGATGGATGGATGGATGGATGGATGGATGGATGGATGGATGGATGGATGGATGGATGGATGCTCTAACATAACGTTTCAGGCAAATGGTGACTACGGACGAAGCATGCAAATCTATTCTGATGCACCCCCAAAAATTCAGTTATGAAAATTTAAAGTGGACATAAAAGGTCCCCTGGTTTGTATGTAGTGGTAGATCCTCTGATATTCCCTAAATGCTTGGCTGATATGAACATGGGTTATTTCTATTCCATATTTATCTGTTTTTTGTTGTACATATAAAGTTTTGCTTAACTGAATGTCTGCCCACACAGTGATCTTTAGGTTAGGAAATAGTAGAAAGGTTGGAGATGTAGACTTATGTCTTCTGTCTTTGTTCTTGTTTTCAGACGCAGCAGGCTCTAGAGCTGGAGGCTCTGCGTCTCAGCCTGACCAACCTGCACACAGCCCAGCTGGAGCTGTCCCAGGCCAACCTGCAGAAGGAGAAGGAGGCGGCGCTGAGTGAGCTACAGGCCAGCCTGAGGGAGAAGTGGGCCCAGGAGAGTGCAATGCTCCAGGCCCGTCAGCAGTTTGAGCTAGAAAGGCTCCGTGAGCAGAACTACGAGCAAGAGAAGCAAGCTCAGCTTAAACACCGGCAGGAGATCGGTAAGTCCAGTGCTCATCAGGCAGGGATGGCTAACAATAAACCATTGATATGGCTTCTTTGCATAGAATCCACGGTGACTGTTATGACTATTAATGACTACTAATGGTGTGTCCTAGTAGAACTAATAGGTTCTAGGTTAGGCTTGCATAAGACTCCCTTGCTGTCAGGAAATGGATTAGAGAGGCGTTGATTTTTCAGGCGGGTGAACGTTCAGGTTATTGAAATTATTGAACGCTCAGGTTATTGAAATTGTGGCTCACACCTATAAAGAATCTTACTTGCTACCAAAGTGCTCAATGTGCCCTGAAAACCAGGTGTTTCATTTATAATGTTGACTGAATGTAATATTTTTCTCTCTGTTAGATGCTTTGAAGCAGGAGTCGGAAAAGCGTTTCTCTGAAGAACAGACTTCAGTGGAGCAACAGCAGGCCAGTAAAGTGGAGGTAAACCCCCCCCCCCCCACTTTTTTATTTTTTATTTTATTATTTTTTTTGTCGAGCACACACATGCCTTGAACACTTTCAAACACCGGTATTAAATTGGAGTTCAGTAAGGTCTGGTTAGAGGAAATTTCCTCAGGCCGAGGTCCGGACCGTCATAATTCCTATCTTATGTTATGATTCAGGACCATATCCTGTATACCGAAGTAGTCTAGTATCAGCATTTTATACCATCAGCAACTGAAAGACAAGACAAATTGCAAATACCGTTCAGTATATTCCCTGTTTAAATGCTGAACAGAATTAGTCATATTTAAAACTTCTGGGTTTTTTTTCTCACAAGGGCTACATAAAAAAATGACGGGATGCTTTTGGAAAAAAAAGTGCCTATTAAAGCAATTATTCATAGAAAAAGTAACTAAAGCGTGCATCGTTAACTCAGTTTTGCCTGTTGGTTTGGAGACACACCCAAGAGACTAACCCTGTGGGAAACAGTTGGTTTCCGCAGCCTCAGAGTGCTGCTTCTACAGATCTTATTGGCTGAGGAGTGCTTTTGGTGATCTCACAGAGCATGTGATTGGTCTGTGAGTTTAGTGCGTTGCAAAGCCCGTAAACAACAAACACTTTTGTTAAATCGTTCTCAATAGTTTATTGGTTTGGGTCCGCGTTGGACAGTGTCTGGGTACAATACATGATACAATTAAACATCTAAAGTTCGTCCATACTCTGTTTATGTATGGAATTGCTAAGCAGGGCCAGTTGACTTTGTTTCTGGATCAAAATGGCGAGAGGAAAAAGATCCAGACTTCATCATTGGGGCACAGATGGCATACGCTTCAGTCACAGACAGACTCTGTTATTTCAATTGGAATTTGTAACATCTACATTCATATGGAAAAGGGATTAGTTAATTGGTGAAAGCAAACATTTAGTCACTGGTACTTGTGCATTAGTGTGATTTGTGAGGAAGAACAGAAAAGCATTCATTCCTCAGGTAACAGTATGTCCGTGTAGGACATGATCAGACTGCCAGCAAGAACAATCTGTCCACAGCTGCATAGAGTTCAGTGTCCGACAATTAATAATATCTATAGATTGTAGGCTGTCTGTAAGTAGCTGTTATTGTGTTGAATATTTGCCCAGGATGCCAAGCTCCAGTGGCAGAAGGAGACTGAAAGGGAGCGTCTGGAACTCCAGAAACATTCACAGGAAACCCAGCAGAGACTGACTGAGACCCAAGAAGCCCTTACCAAAGCTGAAGCAAGTTTGGCTGAAATACAAAGTAGGCTGGATGAGCTTCAGCGCTCTAAAGAGCAGGAGATCAAGCACCTGGAGTCAGAACTGAGCCAAGCATGGGCTGACAGAGACTCTGCTGCACGTAAGTAGCCATCTTCTGCTGAGCATCTGATAAGTCCTGGACAAACTGCATAGATATTCATTGTATAACTGCCTTATAACGTCCTATAAACATTTTTATTTACGTCCAGGTGCTGTCGAAGAGCTAGTTGCTAGTCACAAGGTTGTGCTACAGGAACAGCAAGCTCATGTCCGAAGTCTAGAAGAAAGAGAGAAACAGCTACAGCAGGAGGTAGTGCAACCTTCACATGCTCTTAACATACTGGGGTGGGGGCGAAGGGGAAGTAAAGGTGGTGAGGCATGTGCATGAACTGTAGCAAGATGAAGCTCCTTTTAAGAATTTGGCTACACAAAGTGAAGACTAGTGCCGCTCACATTAACATTTGTTTCTACTGTTTCAGGTGGATCACCTGCATGCTGAGCAGGATGTACTGAAGTCCAGCTCGGCACAAGAGATCGCCAACTTATGGTCTCAGCTGGAGAGCATGAGGACGAGCAGGCAGGAACTTGGAGGTACATAACGTCTTTATATTGAATCATAAGGCTTTGGCTATGAGGTTTACCACTTGCTTCTGTGTATTTATTTATTTATTTATTTATTTATTTATTAGAAACTCTGTAATCTAGAAATTAGATTTGCATACTGTCTATGCAGTTCAGCCTCGTCCTCTTGATGGGCTATATGCCTGACAGTAAAACAAAAATACAGTAAATTAATTGGTTGGGGTTTTTTCTTCACTAAGTTTTGGCTTTTTTAACTTTCTATTGTTTTTCCTCTTATCTGTTCACCCCTCCTACCTCAGAGTTGAAGGAGCAGCTTCTTGCACGCTCATCACGGGTTGATGACATTGAGCGCCTGCAGCAGGAGTTTGCACAGCAGCGACGGGATCTGAAGGAGCAGAACGAGACGGAGCTGGAGAACCTGCGCACGTACTTTGAGCAGCGCTTGCGCTCCAGCGAGGAAAGCCATAGGGAGGAGATTGCACTGCTACAGCTGCGACTTGTGGAGGGAGCCCTGGAGGAGTCAGTCCTCAAGACTGGGGAATTAAGGTGCGACTACTTGATCTACCTTTAAAACAAGGCTGGCCAGCAGTCCAGAGTTGGAGTATGATTTGGCCTTTTTTTTTTTTTTTTTTTGTATACTGGAAAACACACCCCAACTATTTTTGTGTGGTGACTCATTCAGTACATATTTATAACTGACAGTTAAAGTATTTAAAATCCAAAATGTAGTGTAATGTTAAATACTCAAGTCTGTTTACCCTTATTTTGGCCTACCTTTGTTTTTATTGACTTCGTTTGTTAAGATTCTCCTCTATTGCGTTTATACAGTTTCCTCTCTGAGGGGAAGGCTGAGGATGAGAGGGCTGATGCACTGGCTGAGATTACTGAGCAACTGGAGAAACACAAGGTAGTACTCTTACAGAATCTGACTTTGTCGTATGACTGTCGTACAGATCTTTTTTTATGATTAAGTATAGAACAGCTAATTTAACTGCACCACAGTACAACGCAAACCATAAAACATCCATGTTTAAGTGTGAGGCTTTATCGTGTGTGCATCAGGTGGAACTGGACTCGTTGCGTCTGCAGTTGGAGGAGAAGCACAGGCAGGACCTGGAGCAGCTGCGCTGTAGCATGGCTCTGTCCTACAAAGAGGAGCTGCTGCAGGCTCGCACGGAGCTCACTGACCACTACTACAGTGACATTGAGAAACTGAACACCAAACACGCACTAGAGATCGAACAGCTGCGAGCCAAGCTCTCGGACAACCATATCAAAGGTGAGTCATGTCTTAAAGGTATTTCAGTCATTTAGGTGTATACAGAGTCACTCAGAGGGGGTTGATGTTGAATGGTTAATTGTAAAGAAACAAAGTTCGTTTACGAAGTGCCTCATAAAGTGCTTATTTGTAGAAGAAGTAAATGAAACTTTTTAGAGCTCGCCATCTGAATGAGCCTTTCTCCCCACCTGATTGGTCTGTGAGGTTACTTTGACGCGAAGCCTGTATAAATAAATACTGTCAGAATTAGAGATCGACCAATATGGGTTTTCTATAGCCGATGCCTGTGTTTAGAGGTGAGAGTCAGCCCATGGCCGATATGGGCTGGCATTTATTTATTTATTTATTTTTACGGCCGATATCTAGAAATGTTCTGCTTTATTTGCTGCTAAAATGTCACACTAGTAACAACAAATGGATGTACAACATTTCTGAATTTAACATCATTTATTGTACACTGACTTAACAAGAAAAAAAATATTTTTATCTGCCCCCAAAATAGACAGACGCTGATATGCTGTACTGGCTGTTCTCTTAACTTTTTCTTTAGTTTCGTTTGGCTCAAGTGCTGGAAGCTGAGTTATATTCATGGAGACTCTGGCTGCTCCAGAGAGACTCTCTGCGTAACAATAACATGTTAATGGCTGTATTACACTAGAGCAGTTAGCTTTAGCCCCGGAGCTAAAGAGTAAAACATCCGCTCTGGTTCACGCCTACTGCCGGAACTAGAAACACTGTCCATCTCATTAGAAACAGCATTTTTTTTTTCGTTATAAGTTATTTATTTTCACTTGTTTGGCTGAGCAGTTCCAAAGCTTTCGGCCTGGGGTCCTTGACATGCGGCAGCAGCTCGTTGCACCTCACTAGTAACACGGGGCAGCCCACAGACGCGTTTGACTTTGACTTTAAATAGGCGCGGCGAAACACTATCGGCGCGCATATATATATATATATATATATATATATATATATCTCAGTGATCTCTAGTCAGAATTGAATCCTTCTCAATATTTTCAGTTTGGGTCCGCATTGGACAACGTCTGTGTGTGAACCCGCACCTGCCTATTAGTGACCTCTGCTCTAGACAGAAGCATTTCACACCAATTTACTTGAGTGACTTTGTTCAAATCTTTAAAATGAACAAACAGTGGTGTTCCTCTTAATGGCTCACATGCTACGTTAGCGTACATTCACCTGAGCATCAGTAGGTCTTCTGCCCCTTCAACATGTGCCCCTTAATACACAACAGTGCTTTTATTTTATCATTAGAGTTAAAGACACAGCACAACTGAATTTCTAACCACTTGGGGGCACGCTTGCTAGGTCTAGAACAGCAAAGTGTAATTTGGGCGTATAAAATGATTTTTGTTGGGGAAAATCTCTTATTTTTATTTTTAAAAAAATGCTACAAAAAGTTCATGTGAAAATGATGGTAGATTTAAAGAATGAGTTTCATATGGGCTTATTACCTCTGTGTGTTGCCCCCCCCCCTTCTTCCCCCACCTTGGTCCATTTATAACATGTTTATTCACCACCATTTCCTAACCACTCTACATGTCCAGGAAATTGTAACAGGCTGTTTGATACTCTACTTCTTATAAACTGGACATCTGAATAAGTTTAATATGTATGTTGGATCAAGTATGTTGCACAAGTTGTAGTTTTCATAAGAGCAAGATGCGTCATTATTTTATTCACCCTCTGGTTAGTTTTTAGGCAACATGAACACTGACAATCACTGTGGTCTCTGGAGTTGGCCTGACATCAACAATTAGCTGTATACAAGCAACTAGAAATTTTATTGTCAAATTCAAATGTCGAAAGAATCAGAATCTCCATAAGATGTTAAATGGCGCTTGAACTGTTCATTAGTTTGAGCGTAAAAAGGGTCAAATTCCAAAGAACAATGATTTTAGTTCATCACAAGCCTAAAAGCAGTAGCAGCTTCCACCTTGAAGCCAGAATTCTGTTTGTACTGACAACAGAATGTCAAATAATGATAGAAACCGCATAGTCTATAGGATTTTACTTTATAGATGTACTCTGTTTCATGTAAATAATTTGTAATAACATGGAATCATTTGCATTAAGTCTAAGCATTGCTAATTGGAAGAGTATAAGTTTCATTCCTTGTTAGGTTAATTAGCGCTGTAGGCATTAGTTAATTTATTTCAGTTCTGCTTTTATTATTCCTTTCTTAATTCATCTAATTGTCTTTTTCCCCCCTCTTATTATCCTCCTTAACCCACTCGTCGTTCATAGACATAACAAAGTTGCGGCTGCAGTCAGCTGCAGAGGTGGCACGTCAAGTGGAGGCTGAAGTGGAGGAGAAGACTCTACTGCAGACCCAGGAGCACGAGGCCCGACTTGCCCAACTGGCTGCAGAAGCTGAACGCATACTGGGCCTGGAGAAGCAGCTGGCCCAGCTCACTCTCCAGCACACCCAGGAACTGGAGAGAGCCACTGAGCAGCACACAGAGGAGCTCAGAGAGCTGGAGGATGGGGTGAGCAACACAAAGGGTCTAGATGAAGCTTGTGATTTGCCAAAGGCTGTTAGGAAACACTGTTCCACAGCACAGAGGTTGAGTTTTGTGAACGGTCATATGACTAAAGTGCTCCTCTTAATGCAGAAGGGTCATGCAAGCTACCTTCCTCCTGCTTATTTTTTATAAATCTCCTTTTTTTCTTTATTAGCTGCAGAAAAACTTTGCAGAGGAACTGCGTGCACATCTTGAGCAGGCACGGCAGGAAGAAAGGAGCCGTGTAAATGCGGAGCTCTCACACCAGAGCGGAGAAGAGCAGGCCCAACTTCGAGAGCAGCTCCAGGCTCAGACTGAGGAGCGCCTGGCCACCTTGAGAGAAGAGCTCCAAAGGACTGCAGAGGAGGAAAAAGTAAAACTGGAGCAGAAGCTTGTCGAGGCTCAGGAGCTCCTGTCTGTTGATGGAGAGAGGCTACAGGCCCTGCAGGCTAGCCTGGATAACGAGGAGAGCCCTCAGGTGGTGGCAGTAAAGCAGAAGCTCCAAGCTCAGTATGAGAGTGAGCTCCGCACAGCCAAGAGCACCATGGCAGCTGAGGTGAAGGAACTGAATGCATTGCTGCAGGAGCAGACGCAGACCAAGCTAAAGGAGGCCCTCTGCAGGTCAGTGCTTGAATTTGGGACATGTAGGGTGTGTTTCAAAACCTAGTGAGCTCCTACATAGGCAGCATTTTACATCATCGTATGCTCTCCCGACATGTAGACTGTCCCAATTCTTATATATCTTAAACATACTGTCTACCGAGGCACCTTATTTTGACCTGATTGTAAGGAAGCATTAAACACTTCCTCAGCTGCGAAGACAATCCCATGATGCAAAGCAGGCAAATCTACGAGCAGTGAAGTGTTTTTAAAATGTGAGTTATTTTGATTCTCTCTGGAGTTTTAATGTGTTTCTGGTCATATAATCACACAAAACAGTATTTTATTATCAACTCTGTAACGAGTCCTTCACCATTTTATACTATAGCCATTAGCATTTATGCTACCAGATTTTTAAGCCTCTGGCTATTGTTTTGGATGCTGGCGGTAGCTTAGCAACCAGCTAAACCACCAGTCGCGTGCTCCAGTGGGCGGGAACAAGCCGTGACGCAGTCTCTCTCTAATTAGAGCGTCTCAGTAATCTGTTTATGAGGAGAGATGAGGAGAGAAAGCAGCTACTCAAAAGCTGCCTACCTAGACAGCCTACTTACACTCACTAGGTTTTGAGATGCAAAAGTGTGTGTGTGTGTGTGTGTGTGTGTGTGTGTGTGTGTGTACACTCTCCACAGTAGTCTGCCAAAAATAGTCTACCACCAATAGTACTGCATTCACCAACATAGGTAGCGTGGTTTTGGACAAAACCATAGGTTAAGAATTGGGCTAGATTACTGGTTTTTGGACACTGAGCATGATTTTATTTGTATGTCAGTAAAATGAACTGGATAATATTTGTAATTGATGTCTTGTCTTGTCCATCAAACTTTTTTTAAGGACATTTAGTGACATTTTGCAGGTTGCAATTTCATTTTTGCTGTTAATTCAAGGATTTTACTTTTTGCTAGCAATTATAACAAACAGCAAGACAAAGCAGTAGTTTCTGTCTTCTCGTTGGTGTGTTATTAGCATCTCTAAAAGCAGCTCAGATAGATAATATCTAAAGATTTAACTCCTGAATTATGCAGTCAGACTGTCTGTTTTCCTTCTACTTGTCTGAAGTGGAAATTCTTCAGTCTGCCTGTTATATGAGGAGCAAAGGGAGAACTTTTTGTATTTGTAGCCATTTTTTGACATATAACAATATTGCAAAGTAAAAAAGTTACATAAATATAAGCTTGTTTATTTGTTGGTGATCTTTCTCAGCAGTGGAAGTTGTATGCCAATCCATGTCTGATTTCACCCCGCCATGTTTGTGTCTAGAAATTAAGGCGGATGCTTACCTGGATTAGCATTCCAGAGAAATCACATTTATTGCCATAGTGCTGTGAAAGCAGTAAAACTAAAATTGCAGACAGTTTTGCAGCCCAGGGTCACTAAGCTTTCTGCAGCAATAAATGGACCAAATCTGAACATCTGTCCAGTGTAGTTTGTTTTTATTATTAACATTATCTGCAGATACAATATGGTTGTGACATTGTGTCCCTGGTAAGCCTGTAACAACTGGGCTCATAAATAGTTAAAATATCTAATGAGCCTTTTGATCAATTAGAATAAATAAGAGAAAAACCAATATGACAAGATATTTCTCAAAAAATTACTGAAAAACAACTAACCGCATGCACATAACAGTAATTTACTGAGCTATTTGAGTGGAATTCCTTGCCTGATATATATTTATGTATATAAAGTCTATAATTAAAAAAATTATATATATATATATATATATAAAACTTGTTAGCTGTTGCTGTGATTTGTCTTATGGACCCCAGGAAGAATAGCTGTTATTATAGGAGCTAAGGGAAAACAAATAAAATAAACAAGTGGCTTGACCATTTTGGATTCTCCAAAATATATTTAAGAATAAGTTACTTGTATTTTAGTCTTGGGATTATAGTTTTTTGATCTCTCTAACTTTGGTTGTCCATGTAGGCATCAAGAAGAGCAGAGGCAGCTGGAGGAGAAACTCACCCAGCAGAGAGAGGCTGATCTTCATGAGCAAAGACAACATCATGACCAGGAGCTGGAGGCCCAGAAAGCTCTCTTGGAGCAGCATGTCTCAAGACTACAGGGTCTAGAGAAAGAGTGCCAGGAGCTCAAATTGCGACACCAAGAGGAGCTGGACTCTCTCTCCACCAATCACAAAGCATCCCTGGACTCCTTGGAAGCAGAGTTGTGTGAGAAACATAGGGCAGAGCTTGATAAACTGCAGATGGTGCTTGAGGAGACCAACCTGGCACAGCTTGAGGCGCAGGAGGCGGAGCTAATGGCCCGCCATAAACAGGAAATGGAAGAGCTGGAAACCAGGATGCTCTCCAACATGGACACCTTGGAGAGTACATACCTGAAGGAGATCCAGGCAGTGCGGGAGGAGAAGGAGGAGGTGCAGCAGAAGCTCAGGGCCTTGCTGGAGCAGCAGCATGCCAAGGAGAGAGAGAGAATGAAGGAGGAGGAGCTGTCAGCGAGGGAAAAGCTGAAGCAGGAGCTGGCTCAGGTCCACATGGACAAGTACACCTCCATGACAACGGAACTCAGACACACCCATCAGGTGAGTGGAGAGAAGACTTGGGCTTGAAAGCTCTGTGTTTGCAACAATCTTATGTAGTTTAATAAAAGCTGCAAGCAAGTTATCCTTGCGTGAAGCTGGACCAGTGAGTACAGATATGACTGTGAAGAAAAGTAGTGAGTATGTTGGTGTAGATAATTGCCAGTGCCCCTCCTCTCCCCTCCACCTGCATGGAAGGGCTCTGTGTGATTAACCCTCCCTCCTACTCCCTTGATGATTACTGCTGTGTATTGCTAGTAGAGTGCTAACTGTTCTGTTGTGCGATGTGTATATTCGTGTTTAAACAGGTCTCGGCACTCAGAGTAAGATGCGATTACCTTGTTTTAACAATAGAACAATGGTAACTCAGTGTGACTCTTATTAGATTCCACCTTTTGGTATATACCCTATACTCTCATTGCTTCAGTCGCTCCAGTTTGCTTTGGCTGTAGCATCGGTACTAAACTTATTTCTTTTGTTTGTCTTTCTGGCTTGTTCTTGTATATGTGTTTGTAATCATGTGTAGGAGGAGTTGTCTGCGGCCCTCGCCTCTCAGAAGGCTGCTCTGGAGGCAGGTCACTGCGCTGCGTTAGAAGCTCTTCAGCAGCAGGTGCTGGAACTGGAGAAGCTGCACAGTGCTGCCCTGCAGGAGATCACAGGCCTGAGCACCATGGAGAGTGAGCAGCTACAACAGAAGCTGGATACACTGACTGCCCAGCACCAGCAACAGCTACAGGTGTGTGTGTGGAAGCCAGAATTGAAGATTGCATATGTGTCAATGGATATCTGCATCAGGCAGGCATCAGCTAATGCTTGGTCGGCGTTTGGAGGCAAAAAGGATTTATCTGATTCAGTGCTAGCCTGATGTTTCCCTAGTTTGAGCATGACTTTGGATCATTTTTTAGATAGTGTGCTAAATATCCTTGTCTCTTGTAGCGTGTGAGTTGTAGAAGAACGGAAAAATGTGTTAATTGAACAACATATTGGTCCTTATGATTTATGGTGACATAGTAATGGGTGAAATAACAAAGAAGCACATACTTTTTACTGCAGTTACTGACTCTAGTTTGGACTCTCTTCTTTATCTTGCTCTGTAAGCTGCCTTTACTGAGCTGTTTGTAACTATATAAGTTCCAGGTGAGGATGTGGCTGCCATGTGCTAGTACATGAGTCAGGGGATAATTGTCACTTTGGTGTGGAAGACCCTTTTGCCAGTGCAGTTTGCAAATATGTTAGCAGATGGTGAATGAGGTGTGGTGGTGGTGGTGGGTTGAGAGAGTCGGGATGCTGTGCCAAATGTAAATAAAAACAGAATGCAATGATGTGCAAATAATTTAAACCACATATGAAATTGAGAACAGTACAAAAACAACGTATAAAAATAAAGTATGTGGTTTGTGGAAACAGTTTGTCCATTTTGATTTCAATTTATAGTAGATGTGAATTTTTTTAGTACTCAAAATATTAAATATCAGCATTTGATATGTTGTCTTTGTACTATGCTCAATCAAATATAGAGCTACAGTGATTTTCACATTGAGTACTGTTTGTTTTGCGCAGGCTCCCAACTTTCTCTACACAAGTCCTCCCACAGTGTGATATGTTGGACTAATTTCTTTAATTATAATTTTGACCTGGCTGGAGAGGCACCTAAATCTGTCTGAGTTCTTTTAATGGAACATCAGTAGACTGGTGGAAATGTTAAATAATAATAACTATGGAACAAATCTGCAGAGAATGGGTTTTACAAAGTGATCAAAAAAAAAAACCAGTAATCAACGCATTAAAGGTTAACCTATCCTGTTTCATAAACACTGCTGTGACCAAGGCCAGGCAGCTGTGGGTGGGCCAGTGAAACTTAACTTGCTTATTCTTATTAAAGAAAGAGTATTGGAAGTTTCAGCTGAATCATTGCTGCATCTCTCCCTGTATCTGTAAGGAGTAGAGACCCCTTTGGGGTCAAAGTTAAAGCACATAATTCTGGTCTACAACTTTTAACATGTTAATGAACCCTGACTTTTCCACAGACTATATATGGGGACCATGTCTTTTGCAATAAACATCGCTATAGCATCTATGATGGTGAACGTGCCCCATCCTTATCATATAGCACATGGTTGGAAAACGTGTCAGGGACGGTTGCGTGCTGTATTTTGGGTGGTGTGCTGGTGGAGCGGCTGTCTTCATTCCGCTGGGAGCAGCACCTCTCCAGCTCGGCTGCATACTTCTGTAAAAGGTGTTGGAATAAATTTGTTGTGCTGCTTCCTTTGCAAGCAACCATTTTCAAACACACCTTACAGCGAGGACTTGTTTGGTAAAACACATCGTCCTTGACTGTACATTTGAATTAATCGATTAAATCGGTTTATCGCCCAGCTCTAGTAAAGAGTGATATAGAGATGGACCGATCAGCGTTTTTGAGGCCGATTCCGATCGCTGATCACCTTTCAACACGATCGGCCGATACCGATCGAGGGTGGGGAAAACGCCACGGCAGGGCTTCATGCAATTATTAGCTCAAGCAAGTCATGAAACATGGTCTAAACTGGTTTATTAGCATTATATGAAACACCATATTTTAAACTAAATTAACAGTAAGTAAACAAAGTAAATCAAACAAATATCCCCAAATACTGTAATCATTACATTTAGACCCTTAATTTAAAACTAAAAAAGCTAATTAAATAAATGCAGACTTAGTTATTTTAAACTAAATCTGCAATCATTAAATGTAGATCTTGAATTGTTGCTGCTGTTCTGTTCGTACTGGTCAGATCTGGTCTGCATGGTTCTCTGGGTTATTTGTTTAGTGTTAGCTGTGTGTACTAGCTCTGCTGTTTGCTGATACTCACTGTATTCAGCTGCGGGCAGTGCTGTATCAGATTAATAGAGTTAAATGTCTTTGCCTTGGTTCCCCCAGTGAGAGACGTTGATTTTATTAATTTTACAAACAGTCCTGGATGAGTCTGCGTCACATACGACAACAAACTGCCAGACGGACATGCCGTGAACGCAAACTGTTCTCGCGAGGCGCGCCGCTTTAGTCAGTCTGTCGAAAATGAAAGGGTATGCATTTTCACCTAGTGGTGCAAATCCTATTTGAAACCTCACCTGAGGGTCTTTTTAACGGAACACTAGCTGGACATTTAAGGTAATTTGTTTAACGCCATTGATTGGCTCTTGGGATCGGCTAAATTGGAGAAATATCGTCCGATCGCATATTTTGATTCAAAATCGGCCAACACTGATACATAGCCGATCGATCTTTCCCTCTCTAGAGTAACATCATGCCATCTCTAGCCAAAGTTCTCCTCTTCTGCAAATCTAGGTGTGTTATTCTATGCAAAACGTGAATCGAGAATATGATTTTTATGATTTGTGAAATTTTAAACAGGAACTGAGGGGCGCTTCAGCCAGAGAGATAGAGGCTTTGCGCAGGGAGCTGGAGGAGGAGGCGTCGCGGCAGCGTCTCCACTTTCTGGAGGAGGCGGAACTTCTAAAATGCCAATCAGAGGAGCAGCTGCAGCAAAGGATTGCACAGATGAAGGTGATTTCTTTTGAATTGTGCATACATCCATCTGACTAAGTCCATTATTTGCTCTTCTGTAGATCACATGTTAGCTTATACATACAGTCGCAGATGTACAATATAAGCTAATGCTTAGTGGCAGGCAGGGGGTTGGGGTTAACATCTGGAGCAGGGGGCGGCCCACTTTAGGGATGGGGCACGTTGGGCTTAGCATGCCACTAATCCCCTGTAGCAGCAACTCCAGAGAAGAACGATTTAGATACATTTCTTCTGCCAGCGGTTATGATGGGTACGGTCTTGGTTCACGGAGTTCAAAGGGGAGAGATTTGTATGTGTGTGATGGACAGCTGAAGTCCACCAGCAGCACAAGATCTGTCCAAGGGTTACATCCTGGTTGGCCATTATCCCAGTAGAGCTTTAGAGAGGGGTCAGCACTCTTTTCTCCCTAATAATCCCGCCTATGGGGGAAAAGTGACGAGCCATGTGAGGCATGGCTAAATAGGGATTTGTGTTTTGAGTGAAGAGTATAATTTCTGGCCTTGCGTGCTGTAAGGTTCTGTATCTGTATGGAGTACAGAGACTCTGTGGGCTCCGTTTTCGTACGTGTGGCTTGGAGGTTGTATTGTGTGGTCCGCTAATCTGTGTGGCCGGACTGTGTTTTTAGGATGAGGGTGAGCGGGAAAAGGTTGCTGCTTTAGAGGAGCTGGAGAAGAAGCTGCAGGAGCAACATCAGCAAAGCGAACTCAGCTACACAGACAAGATGAGCCAGCTCACTGCACAACTCCAACAGCTCGACACAGTGGTGTCACAGGTAAGCCAGACATTATCCATTTCCCTTCAGGCCCTAAGATGCACTTCAGTATCCGGTCATCTGAAAAGAATGAAATCAGTAGTCCTCAGAGTAAGAACTGAAATAAACAATCTGATTGTTTTCATGATTAGCAGCCAGGTATTAGTTAGTACATTTGTCCAGCTTTTGCAGTCCAATGACACTACCTGATTTCTTCCTCAGAGTTGATTAGAATTTTTAGCGATCAACCTTTTTCACTCGGGAGTACATGGAGAGGGACCATTTACAATGTAGCTCAGCATTACAATTTTAAACAAAAAGGGATTGAAGAAAAAATGAAATGAATTTTAATGAGTATCTAAAATGTAAAAGAAATAAGAACAGAGACAAAATTAAGATGAATTGAAAAAGAAAAAAACTGAATAAGAAACTAAAACCAAGAATAAGACTAAAGTAAAAGTCAATAAAAATAGCTATATAGTAGTAAAACTTAAAGTAGTAAAATTAATAATAAAACAACATAGTAATACAAATCAAGATATAAGAATGATAAAAGGAAATTAAAATAGAAAAATACAAAGCTACTGAAATATCAAAATCATAAAACTGAAATTAAAACTAAAATTAAACTAAAAAAACTAAGAATTAACTAAAATTAAATAAAACCTTGCCAGGTCGTGAGCTGAACTTGGGAAATGGGTTTCCGTTCTATTGGCAAGAATAAGTACAGTCTGTTAAAATGGAAGCACTGAGCTTACTTACATTGTTCAAAAGTAATATTTTAAGCCATTTTCATCTGTTTGCTTCAAACTTTGATATCTAAACAAATAATGTGAAATTCGTTGTACTTGGAGGTGAAAACCTTTCCTTAGATCATCATAAGACATTTCAACTGGTTGTGCATTCATAAGTTTCTTCTGTTTTAATTAAAATTATTTTTACATATCACTTGTGGGTGTAATTGACTAAATATTCCTGCTTTCAAATTCAGTACACCTTGATCAAGTATAGTTTGTGTAGTAATTAAGATTCTCAAACTTCATTATGCCTGGCCTGCATGTCTCTCTCTGTGATGCCTTGTGTTCCTGCTTCTTGCTGTAATGCAAAATCCATCAGATTAGTTGAGGGGTAATACAAGACTCCTTGTTTAGAAACTGGTTGCTGTGGATACTGTGTTGTGCATTTCATGTGGTGGTTGCAGTTTGCTTTCCCTCCTCTCCCTCTACCCACCCACCCTGGCTCTGTCCCTCCCACACTATTACATCATGAGAACACCATGCAGGTTCTGCTGTAGAAATTTGCTTTCTCGCTGTATTTTGACCTCATTTGTTTGGTTGATCATGATGTGCTCTCGGATGGTGTGTGTCCTGAGCGTGTGATGACTGGATTTTTGTCTGCCGTGTCTCTGCTGCCCTTCCCTCAGCTGCGTGCGGAGGTGAGTGGCCTGCAGGGGGAGCTAGAGGGCAAGCGTTCAGAGATGGACACGCTGGAAACTCTCCTGAAGAGGCGGGAGCGCGAGAGTCAGGAGGGAGCCAACCTGCTGGCCATGCTCCAGGACGACCTCAGCACTGCCACAAAGCAGAGGTCAGTGGGCACTCCTTGTGGTTTTTGAGGGTAGCTTTAAAAAAAAAAGTTTAACGCAAATAGCTTAACTGTGCTCACCAAAAACTGTCCTACTTTATTATTTTTTTATTATTTTTTTTTTTATATAAAAACAACTGATTTACAACTACTTTCTCTCGGTCCTTCTCTCAGACAAGAACTTCAGTCAGCGCATGACCGACTACAGCGGGTCCTCCTTGAGATGCTGCGGGTAACCATGGCAACTGAAGAAAGCATCAGCCGCAAGCTAGGGGCATGCGTGGCAGGAGACAGCGCCAGGGGCAGCTGTGACCCTCAAGGGACAGGTTTGTCCTTCTGGCTCCATTATTAAAAATGAATGCTATTGTGAAAAGGCTGTTTTACTCTATCAACAAAAGATTTACCCAACGTTTCACATTAGGTCTTAAATCACACTTAACTACTATAGCAGTGGTTTTCAGCTCCCGTCCTAGGAGCCCACTGCCCTGCATAGTTTCAGCTGTTCTTTACCTGAACACACCTGGTCCAGCTAATCAGATCATCCAGCTTTTCATGGGCTGCATATCTGAAACTGTACTTGGTGGTGAATCCCCAGGATGGTAATTATAGCTCCTTATAGCTACCAACAAGTGCTAAACTGCACATTCTTGTTCAACCTGCTCCTGATCTGGATCATTAGCTAAATTTCACCAAACAGTTGGAGTTAAAGTTAAAATTAGTGTTGGTTATGAGTGTTCAGATGAGTGACACATATGGCTATTAAGAAAACAGGAAAACAAGCTGACTATACATAAAATAAACATACTTCAAATGATAACACATGTAAGCTTTGTGTCATCAAGTCAAATGTCCTGAGCATCAGAGAATGATTGGTCATTCAAGGCAATGCATTCTTCAACCTGCAGCTCATAAATCAACATGCCAGTGCAGTCACTAGTCAGTTTTTTTGAAGTGATGGAAATAATGAAGTTATCAAACCTGTAGGAGAAGACCTTGAGTGATGTATCCTCTCTAGATGGGCTTGATCATGTTTTCCGAATTGCTAAAAGGCTCCACACAGTTGACTTGTTCTCCTCTTATCTGCTGTTCCTCAGCATGTCTGTGTTAACCAGTACAGAGGAGTAAGCGGTTTCTCATTTTCATATACTGTACAATCAGTTGTAAATTCTTAGGTGTTGACTTTTGTTGTAGACCTATATTTAAAAAAAAAAGAGAGAGAGGAATGTTTGCGCATCTTTCGAGTTCATGCATGTGTGTTTTCTTTTCTCTCATCTTAACAGACGGTGGTGCTGCAGAGTGTGCAGTAGATTGTAGTGCGTTTTCCTCTGTGACCGATGAAGGTCTAGAGTTGTCTCAGCGGCTGTGTGAGAGTATGTTCTTGGCACCTGAGGGCGAGCTGGACCCTGAGAGAGAAGAGCTGGTTTTGGAGCCTTGCGCTCGCCTGCGCACTGCTGTTGACAAGCTGCTGGAGCTGGTCTCAGAGTCTACAAAGCAGGTACAGGACTGCAGCTTTACATCCCAACCTCACCTCCAATATTTACCCCATTGCAATGGATGGATGGAATCATTGCAGGCCTCACTTGCAGCTTGTTCTGTGAAAGCCTTTAAAGATGCTGCTTGGTCAGCACTGCTTTGCATCACTGAATCCTATTGTTATTTCTCTCCACAGCTGGAGCAAGTGCATGCTTTGCAGGCTGCAGTGGACGCACAGTTTAGTGAGGGTGGTGAGGCCAGGAATGCTCTGCTGCTGCAGCACTCTCAGCTCCTGGAGCAGCTGGACCAGGAGGCCAGCCTAAAGAGTCAGCTCCAGCTAGAACTGCACAAGGCTGAAGGTAACCTACATGCTCATTCCAGCCAGCCTCAGCTGTTCCAGGCTCCTCTTTCTGTATGGTATGAATATTTTTGTTTTCTCAGGACTGATGGAGGGTTATATTGCGGAGAAGGCCGCTCTGGAAGAGGCCCTACAGCAGAAGGAGGTGCAGGAGCAGAGGCTTGTGCAGGAGCTCGAGAGCACAAGGGTTCAGTTGCAGGACCTCAGCGAGGCTCACGCTGTCCTGCAACGACAGAGGGACGCGCTCTCTGCAGGCCTTGGTGACACTGAGAAGGGTTAGTACTAGCTTTCAGATGTTATGCCAGTTACCACAATCTTTTAGAATTGGTAGAATGGCTTGTGTAATGGAAATAGGATCCTACTGTCCTTGTTTTGGTAGTAGCTGAAGCCTTTTAGGTGAAGAAATTAAAGGCTAAGCACCACTTATGGACCCCCCCCAGGTGATTTCACATTTGTTTTAGATACTAAAAAAATATATAAACAAGCAGCAAATTTCATTTGAAGTAGTAGTTTGCTTTAAAATAAAAGATTTTAATTCAAGTGACGGGGAAAACCCGAGTTCGCTACAGAAATTCCTAAACGCTACCGTGTGACGTCACTGGTGGACAACACTGAACAGCGCCGGGGTACAACAGCACTGGGACTATGAATTTTAGAGCACCATCTCACTTAGTCCTTTAGTCAAACCCAACACAAAAGCAGCTCATCCTGAGTGTAAACAGTATCTAGCTAAATAACCAACATTATTCATGACAACAGTCTAGCAACCAGCTACAATATAGAAGTACAGTTATTGTTGTAAATATGATCAAAGTGGAACTCTACGTTATACGACACAATAAATCTTCATAATTCACGTTAGCTTAGCATAACTTGAGCCACCAAACTTAGCAAGTGAAGCTAATGTTAGCTAACATCAGCTAAAGCAGGCTCAGTAACTGCGCTTACCTGGTTTACCTCCACGTACATGGAGGCTCCTGAACACCTCTTGCTGGTTTACTTCACGCCCATATTGTTGGAACAGCGTCCATCTTAAGATCCAGTCGTCATTTAAGCCTACATCCCATAGTTGTGGTGATCGCTACGGGTGACTGAGAGGACCGTCCTTTCCAATGTGCCCATTTATGGATATTTGGGGGTCTTCCAATTACTTCCAATTACATCCAATTACTACAGCCAAAAACACCACCTTTCTGTCATTCTGCATTACCGTAAGTGCATCTTCCAGCGTGTTGTCCACCATCTACGTCACACGCATAACGCCTACGGCAGTTTCCGAACAGTGGGCGGAGCTAAACAGTCTTTTAAGTGGTATATCTTGACTTCCTAACTTTTAATAATCAAGTTAGGTTCTCAGATTCCGTTGTATTTATGTGTTAAACATTTTTCTTATTGGCTGGTGCTTAGTCTTTAAGAAAATTGTAAGTATTTTAGCCAGTGTTTTTATTTGTGCTTAAGGATTCAGTGTCTTAATTCTTATTTAGATAATCGCTCTGACTTATTTGAATGATATGGATATGTATTTATTGGTCTTGTGATTTCCCTGCTCTCCAGGACGCCCTGATGTAGGGGAAGAGAAAGGTTTGTCTCTGGTGTTTGCGGCTGAAGTGATTTTTGTGTTAATTCTGTGAAAACTAACTTATTATTCTTTTTAGACGTGGTGTCTTTTTGCTCATGTTAATTTGGATTCCTTCATAAAATTCTGCTTAATTTGTGCTTAAAGTCTAAACCCCTGCAGAGATTTGATGCTCCAGAAATGCTGGCTTAAAGGAGTTACGCTCTTCTGCTCAGTAATCTGTGCATTCAGAATGCACAATGTTGTTTAGGGAATGTACAAACCTTATTGACGATCTTATGCATGACTGCATCTTGTCTGCAAATGTATGATTAGTGTTTTTTTATTTTGATTTTTTTTTATATATATATATAAAGGTGTTTAGAGTCTCACTCGTATCCTCTCACCTTTTTGTGTGGCAGCTCTGCTGGCAGAGGCTGACCGGCTGGGACAGGAGCGGATGGACGTACAGCGGCAGGCGGAGAAGGACCGCGGCGGGCTGGCCACTAGGCTGCGGCTGCTTGAACTGGCTTTGGAGGAGCAGGAGAGCCGCACACAGCAGCAGGAGGAGCAGCACCGGGTTCAGACTGAGGACCTGCAGCAGCACATAGACGCCCTGGAGAAACAGCTCAAACACCACCGCCAGTTCATAGACGTGAGTTTGTCATTTTTATTTATTTATTTATTTATTTTTTGTCTGTTGTGAGGGTCATCTGGCAAACGCAATTCAGCTGCATCAATGTGACGTTCCTGCAGTGGTCTTTTGTCCCACCTTTAAACAACTGTGGACGGCGAAGTGGTGCTTTTGTATTGTTTTTACAGGCCATGTTCCGCCACTGTATGAGTAGGTATTCCAGTGACTTGTGGATTCACAGCATTTTGAAATGAGCTTTACTGAAATGAAACCTGTCCAGTTCATTGTGACAGATATAATAACCTGGCTGATTTAAATGGCTCTAGAAAAATGGATTTTTAAAAAGACAAAAATGGATTTTGTCTTTTTTAAACTCAATGCTCACACCTCCACCTGAACCAGAATGATATGTTTTTATCATTCTGGTTCAGGTGGAGGTGTGACCTGTAAAATGACCTTAATTTTTTTAAAAGCCTTGTTAACTCCTGTGCTGTGCTTTGGCGGTTTTGACTTGTGCACAGGAGCAAGCGGTCGAGCGAGAGCATGAGAGAGATGAGTTTCAGCAGGAGATTAAAAACCTGGAGGACCAACTGAGACTGCCTGCCAAAGGATATGCAGGAGGGGACAACAAGGGTCAGAGGGTAAGAACCAAATCCCTCTCCTGCTATACCTGTTATGAATAGTTGTGTGTGTGTGTTTTATTTATTTAATAAAAACATTAAACAATTAATATATTCTTAATGGTTTTTGTTTTTTTTCTAAATTGAACATTGTAGATTGAGGACTTGGTTATCCAGGTAAGTTATCTAGGTGTGGTTAGTGGCCTGCTAGGTTTGTAGCTGCTTTTGCATGGCTGACCTGTGAGATGATGCTTGAAATCTTGGTTTTGCATGTAGCCATTAAAATCCCTATTTGTGTGACATCATTCAGTGTTTGTCTACACAACAACTGATCAACAAAGTTGAAAGCTTTGCTAGCTTGGTCTCAATGGCTGTTGCAGTAGAATGACCTTAATCCCTCTAGATGAAAGTCTGTCAGCTGCCAAGTCATCGTGTGTGCTCTTATTTTGTTTGTTTGTTTGTTTGTTTGTTTGTTTTGACTTGTGCATGCCTTAGTTATGTCTGTCTACAAGAACACAGTTGCAGTAGTTTGGCTCAGGGCGGCACGTAAACATGCTTTGTGTCTTCTGATGTAACAGAAATCATTAATGTTTCTTTCTTTTTAGATGATCAGTTGAATTTAGTATGTAATAGCTACTGTTCTTCTCAGGTGGAAAGCCTCCAGGCTCTCATTAAAGACAAGACAGAGGACTACAGCGTGCTGCTCTCGGCTAAAGAGCAGTGCCAGCGTGACCTGGAGGAGCGCAACGAAGAGATAGATAAGATGGCGTCTCGGATTCGGGAATTGGAGCAGGCTCTCCTGAGCAGCGCTGAGGCCGGTAGGGCCGTCACGCAGCTGGAGCAGGAGGTGCAGAGAGCTCGCAAAAGCCTGCTGGACCTGTCTCAGGTACACTGACTTATAACAAACTTAAAGAACAACGTACTATAGCACTATATAGTACTATAGGTTCATCTGCAAAGGCGTTTGTGTGTCAATTAGGGGTGTGCGATTTATATCATCTACGATAATATCCAGATTGCTGTGTTAACGATGCGTGAGCTGACATTTTCGAGTACACTACTAACTGGGGAAAAAGTCATAATGCCTCGACTCCATGTTCTCACTACTACACGCTTAAGTGCAGGCTGCTGCTGCTGCGCGTGTGCATTGAGTGCCCATACTGTGTGATAGCATAGCAGCTTAAACAACACACCTGAAAATGAGTGAACACACTGTGCCAGGGGAAGAAACTCTGATACGTCAGCCTAGGCAACTCCTGGGTGATCTTCACTCGCATGGAGCTGGTTTGGATCTGAAAAGACTGACGTTGCTCAGAAGACAGCAGTTTACAGACTTTGTAAGAAAGCAGCCGCTAAAGATACTCCACAGCTAACCTGTTCCATCATCTCCCAACAAACCACCACACAGAGTATAAGCAGAGTATGAGCAGCTTCGGGAGCGCGCTGTCCAAGACAGACCTAAAACCAGCTAAAACCCACACTCAGCAAATTTCAGCAGTCATTCACTAAAAAAGCCTTCCCCGATGACACTGGGGTTGGCTCCAGACCCGCTAGTCTGGGGCACTTAAAGGGTAGCATGGGGTTGGGGTGACTTCCCGTGCCCCCTACTAGCGTGATAAAGAGGAAGATAATGTTAAGTGCAAGCTAGTAAAATATAAGACTTTACAAACGCGTTTTTAAATAATGAAAAATATAATTTATTGTTAATAAAATTAAGCACAATATCCAGGTATCATTTTTCTATATCGTACAGCACTAGGGTTAAACTAATTTGAATAGTGACATTGTCCAACCTATCTTTATTTCTTTGGATTAAACACACTGTTACTGTGCCTATTAAACTGATGTATGAAAATAAGCTTTGTTCTGATTGGCTCTGCTTTGTGTTTTCTTCTTAACCCATTCTGGGCCTACTGACCTATTGATACTAGACCTACATGGCTGCAGGATGAGAGAACAGTATGGTTAACTTTGGCATTTCAGGGCATGTGCTGTATTCTTTACCTCTGGAAATAACAGATCAAGTGAAAGGAGTCAGGCATGTCTTTCCTTTTGTGCTGTAGGACAAGGAGGCCTTGCAGCAGCAGCTGTACTCTAACAAACTCCAGATCTCAGCCTTGCAGTCCAAACTGGACGAGACGAGACACCGCTTCCCTGACCCTGCTGATGATCCCAGTCTTCGGGAGCAGTTAGAAATGCTTCAACAGGACCTGCAGGGCAAAGAGGAGCAGGTAGGTCTGAGTGAGTGGTGAACGCTTTGGTCTGGCGTGTGTGTTGATGGAATCATTTTTGTATTTAAAGTATCAGTTTAATGCCTTGTCTAAAAATCCACTTCTCTAGGTGGAGGTGCTGCTGGAGCGAGTAGAGGAGTTGGAGAAAGCTCTAGCAGTAAGGGAGGAAGAGGTCAGGCAGCTCACACTGCAGCTTGAGCTGAGCAGCAGGGAAAGCAGGGCCAGTGAGGAACAGCTCCAGCTGCATGTCACACAACTGCAGGTACACATGCGCTCAGTCAGAGCAGGGGTACCATAAACCTGCTATACACTGACTGACCAGTTTAAGTACAACTATCTTGTATTGACACTTGTCCATTTTATTAGCCTAACGTATATCATAGATAATGTTGTAGTTCTACAATTTAGACTGTTGGTCATCTGTTTCTCTGCATACTTTGTTACCCTTTCACCCTGTTCTTTAATAGCCAAGACCCCCACAGGACCACCATAGAGCAGTTATTTGTTATAAATATAAAAATTTGAGGTGTAAGAAAATATTGGGATATGTTTCATGATACTGTATGGATTCCCAAAAACAACGTATTGATGCACAGAGTCTTGGTAGACAGGGAGTCATTGTGTGTTGTGTTTAAACTTCTGACCACTAGATGGCAGTGTTGTAATCCGTTTTCAGCTCCACTCCAACATTAACAAGCAGCACAAGGGCGCAGTGCTATTGTAAACATTGATAAACCTGTTCATACAGTGGTGTGTTTAAATAGTAGGATTTGAACAATTGTAATATATCACTTTGCTTGCAGTATCTCAGTATATTGTGATATATTGAATGGTGACCCCTATAGTCTGATGCAAATTGTATCGCCAGGTTCTTGCCAATACACAGCCCTAATATAAATAAACACATCACTGTGACTGCTGGACCGAAAGTCTATCAGCCAAGCAGACCTAGCCCGCAGCGTCCTTTAGGCAGCGTTCCTTGACCACTAGTGAAGGACTGCAGGAGGACCAACGCGAACTGTGCAGCAACAGATGAGCTATTGTCTCTGACTGTGCTGTGCAGGTACGATTTCTTGGACCACCATGTTGGTGTAATTTCAGCGTCAGTGCAGTGCTGAGAATGAGCCACCTCCCAAATACCTGCTCTCTGGTGGTCCTGTGAGGCTCCTGACCATTGAACAGGGTGAAAGGGGATTTTTACAAGTTCTGTAGCAAAACAGCTCCATTCACGCTCCATTTTATCAGCACTACTTTACAATCTACATGCATATGCACGTGTACAGGTCCATCTAAGAGGAGATCTACCTAATGAAGTGACCGGTCAGTGTATGTGCCCCAGGAGAGAATGCTGGTTGGGACTAGATTTGTTTTGAAAACTGCACAAAATCAATATTACTTAAATTTTACATCAGCTGATTTTTGTTGTCGTTTCACTGCAGTCTCTTCAGACCATCCTCTTCTGCCCAGATTAATATAGATTATTATTTTTACAGGTAGGCCTGCAAAGAGCTGACAGGTGCTCTCTGAGGACAGTATGTGAGTGGATGTTTGTCAGAATATAACGTATAATATTACGTTGGCTGTGCCTTACAGGAGGCTATAAGTGCTCTACGCCGAAAGCAGCAAGAGGAGAAAGGAGAGGAATCTCTAATGCAGCTCCCGTCTGCTCTGTTAGAGGAGAAGAACCTGGAGATAGACCACCTCAACCAACAGATCCTCCGTCTGCAGCAGGAACTGGACACCACAAAGGACAACAAGGTAAGCATGTTGTACTTGGTCTCCTCCCTAACAATGTTAAAGAATTATTTTTAGAGATTGACCGATCAGCGTTTTTGAGGTCAATTCCGTTCACCTTTCAGCACGATCGGTCGATAGCTGATACCGATCGAGGGCGGGGCTATATGCCACAGCAGGGCTACATGTAGTTATTAGCGCAAGCAAGTCATGAAACCTGGTTGAAACTGGTTTATAACCATTTTTAACAAGCTTATATGAAACAGCATAATATTTTAAACTAAATTAACAGTAAATAAACAAATTAAATCATGCAAATATCCTGCTATCATTCAATTTAGACCCTTAATTTAAAACTAAAAAAGCTAATTAAATAAATGCAGACTCTGTTATTTTAAACTACAATCTGTAATCATTAAATGTAGAATATTGAATTGTTGCTGCTGTTCTGTTCGTACGGGTCAGATCTGGTCTGTAGGTGTTCTGGGTTATTTGTTTTGTGTTAGCTGCGTGTGCTAGCTCTGCTGTTTGCTGATACTCGCTGTATTCAGCCACATGCAGTGCTGCAATCTTAAAAACGTCCTGGATGAGTCTGTGTCACATACGGTAAACAACTGCCAGACAGACAACATGTGAACGCTGTAAACTGTTCTCGCGAGGCCGCTGCTTTAGTCAGTCTGTCGAAAAAGAAACTATGTATGTCCACCTAGTGGTTCGGATAGGAATTGCAGGAAGCTGGCTAGAGGGGGTTTCAAGAAGAGCTCCTCTTCCTGGATGAATTGCTAGCTGGAAATACAGAAATTAGGCTCATTTGTTTAGCGCTCTCGGGATCGGCTAAATTGGAGAAATATCGGCTAATTACTGATCACATATTTTGTTTAAAAATCGGCCGATACCGATACATAACCGATCGATCCTTCCGTCCCTAATTATTTTAACTATTGATGTTTATATACTGATGTTTGATGGTATTTTGCTGCGTTTTAAAAGGGCTTATATGCTGTATGCTTATCTCTCTTTTGGAACTCACTGTTATCGTATTAACCACCTTGTTTTTTCTGTCAGGCTGTGGAGGAGAAGCAAGCGGAGATTGAAGAGCTGCATGCTCAGGTGGAGCGTCTCCGCTGTGATCAGGAGCGTCTGCGTGAGGCCAAAGAGGAGGAGGCAGAACAGCTGCACGAGGTCATCCACAAGCTGCAGGAGGAGCTGAGCCAACTGGACCCCAACCGCCATGAAGTCAGCGACCCCAGCCCTGAACCCCCTGACTTCCCTTGGTCTCCACGGCCTAAGCACGGCACCGAAGAGAGCCTGTGCCACGAGCTCAGCAGCGAGACGCTGCAGAACTCCCGCACCAGGCTCCGGGAGCTCCAATCCGATCTGGAACGCTTGGCGGAGGAGAAGGAGGCACTACAGCGACTGCTGCTATCCCAGGAGGAGCAGTACGGAGAGCAGGTGGAGTCGCTGGGCCGCAGCCTGGGTGAGGAGAAGGGTAGGCTGCTTGTACTGGAGCAGGAGACCGGACACTTGAGGGAGCAACTAGCTGAGAAAGAAGCTGAGGTGGCCAAACTGCAGGGCCACATACGTGAGCTGGAGGATGGCGAGAAGGCCCAGCAGACCTGCCTGAAGGACCTCAATCTCCAGCTGAGAACTGCGGAACAGAGGAAAGAGGAGGCTCAGCAGGAGCTGACCAGGCTGCACGAGGAGGCTCGACGGGAGAAGGATAAGCGGCAGAGGCTGGAGGGTCAGGTCAAAGAGCTGCTGCAGAAGTCCGAGAATGGCCAGGATGCAGCAGCAGAGCTTGGAGCACAGATCACAAAGATGGAGGAACTGGTCCAGCGAGGAAGAGCAGACATCGCTACCTTGGAGACTGGGAATAAAGAGCTGCACACGGAGAGGCAGGCCCTGAGAAAGCGTGAGGCAAAACTCCAAGAGGAAATAGAGAGGCTGAAGCAGGAAGTAGCTTCAAAGTGTGAACACATACAGGAACTGAATGCAGAGCTGGAAGAGAGGGTGGCCGAACAGGAGGAGTCACAAAAAGAAGTTCTGGTGAGAATCTAATCTTTGTCTGCATCAGTTTTCTGTTGCCATTTTTTAATAGGTTGTTAGAGTAGCAAAGCAGTGTATATGCTTGTTTAACTCATTTTCACAAAAGCCATCAAATGCAGTTTCTGTGTTTTAGGCTCGTCCCAATTATTACCAAGTCAGCTGATCACAATTATTTGAGCTGCAGTCCTTTGAGTTTACTGCAATTACTTTCCACAATATTTCGTTTTTAAATAAATGTGTTTTTTTCCACTGATTTAAAGTTTTAAACTTTTTACTAGTTCCTATGGGCAGGTATCAGTTGTCTTCATAGCGGGGAGTTTGCACAACATTGTTACTTTCTAGCAACACATTTCAGGTGGATGTGAGGAGAGTTGCAGAGCTGTGTATTGGCAAGAACCTGGCAATACAATATGTATAGTGATACAGCGGTCACGATTCAATATATTGCAAGCAAGTGTTGTATTGCGATTTTTCAAATCCTACTAATAACGCACCACTACATGCACAGGTCTGCCAATATAGGGCTGTGTATTGGCAAGAACCTGGGGATGCAATACGCATCAGCATATAGGGCTCGCGATTCAATACATCGCAATATACTTTAATACTGCAAGCAAAGTGATATATTGCAATTTTTCAAATCCTACTATTAAAACACACCACTATATAAACAGGTTTGCCAATGCTTACAATAGCTTTGCGCCCTTGTGCTGCTTGTTAGTGTTGGAGTGGAGCTGAAAATGGATTACAACACTGCCATCTAGTGGCCAGAGGTTTAAACACAACACACAATGATTCACTGTCTGCCAGGAATCTGTGTATCGATACTGTGTTTTTGAGAATCCATACAGTATCACTGAATATAATATCCCGATATTTTATATTTCCTTACATCCCTAGTTAAAGAGAAATATTTTCATTATGTGTCTAAAAATATAGAGCCATTTTCCATCATGCCAGCCGAATGAGCTCCTGTAGCAGTCATAAAGAGGATGCTCGGTGTTGAGCACTTATTTTTCATTTATCTCATTTTTTACTCTCTGGTTGCCATTATTTTGTATAGTGTGCCTAAATAAATTAAATAAATCTGTTCCTCTGTCTGTGTTTGAGTGATGCCATTGTTTAGTGAGCTGTTAGGCTTAGCTTGTAGCTGTAAGGCCTCAAATTGGGAACAGATCCACTGTGTGCAGTCTAGTCAATGCCTCAGCTGAGGTCAGGCTGAGGTGTGGTTAGCCCAACCCATACTGCTGATCTGGCTCACAAGAACTTTACTCATTCAGGAAGTTAAACAACAGAAAGAGGAAGATGTTTCAGATTCAAGGCAGCACTGTTAACCGTGCAGGCTCTGCTGAAATGTTTGGTTTTGCCTTTCAAGCTCAACAGCCTGGCTTTTTTCAGTTGCGTTCTGAAAGAGAAAGGAAGTTTTCCGTGTGCCGCTAAAACTGAGGTGCTGTTTTGTTTTACTTTATTATTGTTTTGAATGTGATTCGTTCTGTTTACTCTATACATGCCATGATTGGCTGTGGTGGGAACTACTGAAGAAGTTCCAAGAGGGTGTTTTTGAAAGCCTGTGATGGTTTGTTGTGGTACTCGAATGTCTTTTTGATTGTGTCTGTGGTGCACGACTTGCATGACCTGCACTAAAAATAAGTGGATTGCATCAGATGTGACCCAGTTACTGCCACTTAATGAGTATGAGTGTGTGTGTGTGTGTTCTAATAGACGTGTGCGGAGGAGACCCTGGCCAAGGCAGAGGCAGCTCTACGAGAGCGTGAGGAACAGCTGGCTCATCTGAGGGCGGAGCATGATGTACTGAGGGTGGAGCATGACGTTCTGAGGGCAGAGCTTGCGGCAGTGAAGGAGGGGCTCAGCACCAGTACAGAGAGAGCAGAGAAGTTACGGGAGGAGGGACAGGTGGGTGAAAACATGCATGCATTATATAGGCACCAGACTTGGTGGTTGCTCACTGGCTGTGCATAAACCTTGTTGCTCAGGTTCTGCCTCGACAGTGCTTGTAAAAAGTATCTGTGGCCTGAGCTTGTACTTAAATGGATGTGCTTAAATGTGTGTTGTTGCTGTCAGTTGTTAGGTGCTAAATGAGTCCTAAAAAGCAAAATCTGTGTTTGTGAGGTTATTGCAGTAGTCATGAAATGAACTAGCAGCACACGCCTTCCTAGTGTGGTCAGAGGACAGCTTTGTCAGCTGTTCATGACTAGAGTGAGAAGGTGAAAAAGACCCTCTACTAGCTAGTCCCTTTGCGGAAAATCAGATGTGTTATATTAAGTCATTTAAACCACGTAACTTGCTGGTATAAATGATTAACTGTTAAGCTACAAACCAAACGTTTGTGTAAAGCAGTCAGTTAAAGTTGCTTTAAGAAAAACAATAGTTTCTATATAAATAGGCATGTTGAACATATTTTAAATTGTGTGATGGATAGACCTAAGTAATTAGGCATGCGTGTACAGTGTTTGAGCTCACTTATATATATATATATATATATATATATATATATATATGTATGTGTGTGTGTGTGTATATATACATGCATGCATGCATGCATGCATGCTTCCATTCAAAGTTTTGAATGCTTCTCCTGGACTTGCTTTACTTTTTAAGTTACTTTTGTCCCCCCCATGTCTACATAAAACTATGAAGGCCGTAGAATTACCATGGACAGAGGTGACTAATGTCCAGCGATTATTGAATTGTCCCCACCAATATTTTATCCCCACCCAATTAACCTAGAGGTGCAGAAAGGGTTAAATTGCATTAAATCCTACCTCCCCGTAACACACATGGCCAGTGTGATTGGCTGTGCCTTTCCCTGCTGTCCCGTGGGACTCTGTAGCTACCTTTTGGTTGTTGGCAGCACCAAAACTGGAAGGGAAACTTTCCAGTCATATGCTAGAGTCACTGTGCAAGACTCTGGTGCAGCGTGGGAGACACACTGGTGTGAAAAGTGGCAGCAGAAAAGAGCGTTGGTTGGTGGTTGACATGAGCAATTTTTTAAAAGAACCATGCAAGTCATAGTAACGTCAGTGCTAGGCTTTGGCGTATAGCAGGCTAACATCGTCTGAAGCTGTGAATAACATGGTTTAGATATTAACTGACAACAAACTGTCAGTTCTCTTAGTCTCCCAGAGCAGCAGGTCTAACTTTGGTTGAAAGCAAGAGCAAATCTACACCCTTGTGCCAGGATGCTTTCTATTTTGTGTGTTGGTTTTCAAACTATAGAATTTAATTAATATAATATCTTTATTTATAGAGCACTTTTCATAGCAGTGGCAGCTCAAAATGCTTTACAGACAGTTTTCATCAGTAATAACAAACTTAATTTATCTCCCTTATGTTAAGTAAAATGCTCCTTTTTAAAGAATAATGGTTTTATCCAATTAACAAATTAAAGTTAATGTCATTATTATTTTCCCCCTCCTATCCAGACCAAGGACCGTGCTCTAGCAGATCTGGAGGTATATAACGAGCGTCTCCGGGCTGAGCTGCGAGATTTGCAGGACGACCTGGCTGTGCAGGAGGAAGAGCTTGCCTACCAACAGAGGGAGCTGGACGAACTGAGGCAGCGCTGTGGCCGCCAGGAGCACACTGAGCTCCCCAAACCTGAACACCGTTTCCTTGAGGGTCTGTCCCGGGACGCCTCGCTGTCCTCTCCAGAGGTGCTGCGGCGGCTGGACTGTAGCGAGGAAGAGCGGCCCTCTCGCCTCCAAGCCTCCCACCTTTCCGAGCTTAGTGCCCTGCGCAACACTAGCCTGGAGCTGGGCACCAAGCCCTCACCCATGGAGCGGGAGAGACATGAACTGAAACGGCCACTCATACTGCCACCAGAGACGGATCCACCCAGCACACACTCTCCCTCAGCCTCCCCACGCTCGCTGTCTGTCTCAGAGAACCTGTCCGTGATCGATTCACTGGATGCTGATAAGGTGAAGAGCATGTTTTGGTTTTTGTGACGTGCCTTGTTTTTTATTTAACATTAGACACAATATATAAACAATACAAAACACAACTAATCCACAAACTGCAAAATTTTATTTAGAAAAATAACCACACGGTCTTATACAGTTGCGTAATTGGTGGTTTTGTTGAAATTGCAATGAATGGAAATTTTTAAATATGAAAAACAAAGTTAATTGTTAAGAGGAAGAAGCTCACTTACTTTTGTTTGTATTTTTGGTATGTCCCCCCCCCCCTATGTCTACCTGAAATTATGATGCCAGGATAAGGGTGTAGAATTAGTATGGACGGAGGTGACGTGTCCCCACCAATATCCTGTGGTTATTGAATTGTCCCCACCAATAACTTGATCCCCTCCAGAGGAAAAAAACACTCCGTCACCGTCTGGTTAACCTAGAGGTACAGAATGGTTAACTGTCTTGTACAGTTACAAATTGTGGAGGTTTTATTGAAATTACAATGACTGGGAATTTTAAAATATGAAAAACAAAGTTAATTGTTAAGAGGAAGAAGCTCACTGTACGTCATTGAAACACCACCTATGAGCCCAGCTATTGGCTCACAAGCAGCTCAGTGCTGTAGTATTTGTTTCTGTTTGAGAGTGAGGTTTTGCAGCTTAAAGCATTTAAAAATGCTTCTATCTCCCCCCTTCTTTCTCAGGTGCGAGAGTTGGAAAATCTTGATGTGACACCTTCTCACTCTCCTCTCTGTTCTACCTCACCTGTGTCTGTGCCAGAGTGGGCTAGTGATGGATATGGCAGTAGTGAGTAGTAATGCTAAAACTTATTTACACTGCTTGTTTGTAACATTGTCCTTAGTACCGTCCTATACAAGTCCATGCTTGTATAAATGTTAGTTCATGCTTGAATAAGAGTTTTGAACAAGTCTCCTTGTTTGTAGATGTGAGCTCAGAGTTGGAGGCCAAGCTAAGACTAGATTTGGAGCGTTCTGAGCATCTGGGTTCCCACTTTGTGGAGTATCTGCGCTACAGAGGCATGGATCCTGATCCACATGCAGAGAGAGCTCCCGACAGCCAGGAGGTGCTGTCACCTGAGCTGCAGGTACGTTTACATAGAGTTGTTGGACTTGGATAAACATTTCCAGATGTACAGATCTTCAAATTAACATGATCTGGAGAAGCTCAAGGTTTGATTGTGGGTTGTGGTTAAAATCAGTGTTTCCACTCCTGAAGTAACCTCTGCTCTGTGGTTGTGTTGATGCTGTCTGTGAGCAGGCCATGCTGCGGCGTGTGTACCAGGAGAGCTGCAGAGTTCTGTCCCTGTCCCATCGTCCAGCCCCCGCTGGCCAACTGCGCCCAGACTCAGAGGAGGCTCCACCCCCCTCCTGGCAGAGGGAGAGACGGGCCTTACAGGAGACTGTGCTGTCACTGAGAGAGCTGCTCTGCAGGATGGCTGAGCGTGAGCCTAAGGTCACTGACTAAATGAGTTAATCTTTGTTCAAATTCTACCATAACTAGTTCATAATCTTGTGTCTGAGGGTGATTCTCAAACGAACGGCCCAACAAGTAGAAAAGCACTAAAAGTAAACATTTTATCAATATAATTGAGAAAAATATCTGAGTTTACTCGTGGCTCTAATCATGTTCACCTGATTTCGTAATATCTTTAGTTGTTATTTTGAGTGGTCCCATTGGGCGATGTATTTACTAAAACTGTAATTAGAAATGTAATTTGATGTTAACTCAGTAAAATCATTTATGTATTTATTCCATTTAAAATAACCAGTCTACTGAGACATGTTCAGATTTTTTATTTATTATTTTTTTTTTTTAAAGATTACAATAGTAAAGCTATAGTGACACCAGCGTCAGGCAATGTATACTATATGGGGAAAATTATTAGGACCCCTTAATCATTGAATTCATTCCATTTCAGGTTATTTCATTGCCATGGGTATATATAAAATCAAGCATCCTAACCATACAGTCTGCCATTACCAACATTTAATGAAAGAATGGGTGCTTCTTAGGAGCTTACTGAATTTGGCGTGGTACTGTAATACAATACCACCGTTGTAACAGATCTGTTTGTGAAATTTCTTTCCTCCTAGATTTTCCGTGATCAGCTGTGAGTGGTGTTATTTTGAAAAGTGGAAATGTTTAGGAACCACAGACCACATAACGTTACAGAGCAGGGTCGCTAGTGCTGAGGCACGTGGTGCATAAAATCGCCAGCGTTCTGCTGATTAAGAACTTCAGAGTTCCAGACCTTCTCTGGCATCAACATTATCAGAAACTGTCCTCAGGAACTTCGTGATAAGCTTGAATGCAGCTGCTCATGCATGACAACCCATCACATCATCAGATGCAATGCCAAGTGTTGGATGGGGTGTTTTAAAGCACCATCACTGGACTCTGGAGCATTAGAATCGTGTTCTGTGGGGTAACCAGTCATGGTATTGCCTGACTGCACTGTGCTGATTGTAAAGTTTGGTGGAGGAGGGATGATGCTATAGAGTTGTTTTTCAGGAGTTGGCTGAGGCCTATTAATTCTAGTGATCCAGTTTTGGACGATTGTATGCTCTTTAAACTTTGTATGGATAGTCATGTGGAAGGTTCTTTTTCAAACATGACTGTGTCCCAGCGTACGAAGTAGCTCTGTAAAGTCATGTTTTAATGAGTTTGGTGTAGTAAAACTTGACTGGCCCACACTGGGTTCAGACCTTAACCCCAGCAAACACTTTTAGAATGAACTAGAATGGAAATTGCGAGCCAGGCACAGTTTTTAATGATGCTAAACTTTTCATATGCCTGCATTTAGTCACAATTTAGTCACTATGAACATATCTGATTCAGTAAATTTCTCCAGTATAAAACACTTCACCACTATCTTATCCATACAGAAATAAGAAAAAACAATAAATGTTTTGTTTGTGGAGTGAAAACTTGAGTTTGGCCTGTAGTCTGTTTGACAGTAGGAATGGATGAGACTTCTGGCTATATTTTTTATGTATTTATCTTTATTTTTTTTAAACTAGGTACCTGTTTTAGTCCCAGGAGCATTTTTGTAAACTTGATGCAGACTGCTTTGTGTTTAGGTGGATGGTAGTGATGTGGACTGGCGACGGGAGCTGTTGCAGGCTGTGCAGAGTGTGTTTGACAGTGAGAGGGAGTGGCTTCACGCTCAGCTTCAGACTGTCATGACGGCTAACACGCACATTGATCATGCATCCCTGCTGGAGCATTTGGAGAGGCTGCTTCAGAAACAGGTACTGCTCTGACTGAAAATCTGGGAGTAATGTCTGCAGTACACCTTACAAATTACAAGTAGATTCATTCACTTTAACTTGATCCCTGCAAGCAAACAGCCAAGTATTTATCTTGATCACATATACTGCGTGATCATTGCTATACCTCACTCTTTCTTGAGCCAGGTGAGTTTCTTATTCTTTCTTTCCCCCCTCTTCTTTTCAGGATGAGCAGCAGAGGAGGTCTTTGGAGCAGTTGCTGAGTGCAGACCGGTGCAGCCTACTGGCTGAAATTCGCAGTTTGCATGCACAGCTGCACACTTGCACTCTGCAAAGTCAGGAGCAGCTGCAGGAACTGCAGAACTCCCTCCATAGTATGCGAGAGCAAGGCATACAGACACAACAGCAGCTGCAGAGACAAGGTGACCATCACACAAAGATCATGAGTGCTGATGACTATATGGATAAATCTCTGATCTCAATGATTAAATGAACCTAAATGGCTGAGTGATTGTACCTACATGGGATGTAGTTTGGTATGATTAAGAATCAGAACGCTCTACCACTGCTATTGTAGTACTGTTGTTATTACTGCACTATTGCTATTGCTAAAAATACTTTATAATATTTAAAACATCCGTCCGCACAGTGTAATAGCATTAAGATGCTTATTTATTTATACTGTCTGTGACGTCTTATTAATTAGTTTTCGTTTGGGTGGTGGGTAGTTGATGATTTGGGGAGGCAGTTGCATCAGGAACAGACAGCGTCACATGATTTGCGGCGCTCTCTGGAGGAGAAGCAATCTAGACAGGCTGAGCAGCGCAGCCAACTGGAGACTGAACAGAAGACTGTGTTGATGCTGAAGGCGGAGCTACAGGAGAGCAGTGTGCAGCTGCAGTCAACCTGTAAAAGCCAAGAGGACCTGCAGAGTCAGGTTCACAAACTTCGGTAATGCCCATGTTAAGTTTGTTTTGTTTATTTTATTTGGATCCCCATTAGCTCCTATAGAAATAGCAGCTATTCTTCCTGGGGTCCATCAAACATAAAACACACATATACATTGAACATATACAAAAGAAAACAAGAACGTACTCTATGTATATTCCAAATGTATACGAAAGAATATATATTATCCATATACATCAAAAGAAAAAGAAAAGAACATACTCTATGCATATTTCAGATGTATACAAAATAAATAAAAATAGATAAGAAAAAAGAAACAAGTAAGAAGTTGAAAGCTTAAAGTAATTATAATCCCAATACACTCACTATTCCCCTTGAACAAATTTCCCTAATTTACTTTTAACTTTTATTTATTTAGTTTTATGATCAGAAATCAGTTAGGTAGTGTTTTTTTAAACCATATTTTATCAGTTTTGAGCAGTGAGTCAGGTAAGGAATTCCACTTTTTAATAGCTCTGTAAATCACTGTTCTGCACATGTGGTTAGTTTTAGCTCTCTGTAATTTAAAATAATTCTTAGTTGAATATCCTGTCATATTGGTTTCTCTCTCTTATTTATTCTAACTGATCATAAAGGCTCTTTTGATATTTTAACTCATGTGTATTCTTTATGTCCCACAAGGTTTGTCTTAAACCTGTCTTCAACCTTTAGCCACTCTAGTTGCTTATGCATGTTGTCGATGCTGGTCCTGTATAAGTGTCCTGTTTTTTCAGCAGTTTATTCATGTTTTCTGTGTTCCTGGACTGAATTTAAGCTGAAACTGAATTTGTTCTGGTCTGAATTTAAGGCTAAAGTTGGAGAATGAGGAGCAGGAGCACCAGGCTTGCGTGGAGACTATGGAGAAAGAGCAGGCCAGAGTAAAACAGCTTCAGGAGGAGATCCTTAATGAGAGACTCAACAGCCAACACGCTTTGGAACAGAGTACTCAAACTCAGGAGGTGTGAAATGCATGCATAAAGATTTAAATAAGTATATTTTGAGGTTGATTTATTCTTTAACTATTTGTGTAGAGACTATACTCTGTGTCATACATGCACTAATAGGATAAACAGGGAAGTATATTCAGTAGTGTTCGAGGTGGGACAAGACTAAAGTTTGGGGTCTTGTCCTGACTCCAGCACTACTGGATGTACTTGACTGCCTAATCAGTCAGCACACAATGCCTACTTTTTTTTTTTTTTATAATAAAGCCACCTTTTACTAATAGCGATGCACTGATACAATACACTGAATTATCAGGGATGTAGCCTACATTGTCGAATTATAAAGTTGAGGTGGTAGTAGTTTAGAGTGACCAGTCAGACTTTGAGCCCTACATAAATATGGTTGAAACTGAAATGTGCCACAAATTTAATTAAATAGAGCAGGGCTATTTAATTAGAGTTCAGTAAGGGACAGTTAGGGACCAAGGTCCGGACCGTCATCATTGCTATCCTGTATAGTGAAGTAGTCTAGTATCAGCATCGTATACCATCAGCTACTGAAGGACACACATCACACATACCATTTAGTATATTTACTGTTTAAATGCTGAACTGAATGAATTATTTATAAACCTCCAATGTTTTTTTTCCTTCAAGTAAAAACAAGAGCTACATTTAAAAAACAGAATGCTTTTGGAAATAAAAGGTGCAGCTCAGTGTTTATTGTTAACTCAGCTTCACAGATTGACATGTTGGTTGTACAGAGCGGTATTCTCCAAAACTAGACGAGCAGGTCCATTCCAGAACCGTTCCTGTTAAACACTCAGTTTTTAGAGCTTGATATTCTTTCTGACTTGCTTTAGTCTCCGGCTGCTGCTCCTAGCGTCGTATCTTGCCTGTGTGTGCACGTCACACGCCCCAATGTGCACAAATCTGATTGGCTGAGGAGCCTTCTGTGATCTTACAGTGCACACGATTGGTCTCGGAGTTCACTGCGCCATAAAACCCGTATACCATAAAGACGAGAAAAGCTCTGCCGCTTAAAATAAGCACAGTCTAAATAAAATAGTTCTTAGTAGTTTATCAGTTTGGGTCCGCATTGGACAAGGTCTGGGTCTGCCTATTAGTGTCCCCTGCTATAGAGAAAAGTAATTGTCTCAGTGTTTGCTCAGTATGCTGAGTTCAGGTATCTGAGTTAGTATCAGGAGTGAAGGTGGATCAGTGCTTCCCTATTTACTACCACTATTCATTCTGTCTGTATTCCAGAGTGATGTAGGACCTTTTAACTGGGGCTTAAGTATATTTTCAGGATTATTCTTTTGATCTTGTTTTTGTATGTTCTGATGTTCATAATGGTTTTTGTCTGTAGGCTCTGCGTGTGTCCCTGAACGAGCATGTGACCCGTCTGAACCAGCTCAGCTCTGCGCTGGAGCAGGAACGCACCGCCGTCAGTAACCTGCGCTCAGAGCTGCAGATTGAGCAGTCTCGCTGCGAGGCCTTGCTGGCCCAGGAACGCGAACGCACCCAGCTGGCTCTCTCGCGCCTAGATGAGGAGCGTTCACGCACTGCCCAGCTGTCGGACTCGCTCTCGCTTCAGGCCCAGGAGCACGCAAGGCGCGTGGAGGAGGAAGCCCATGCACAGGAGGCAGCCAGCGCCCACGACAGGAAATTCATCCAGGACCTGCGGGAGCAGCTGGAGCAAGAGAGGAGACAGGCTGAGGAGCTGGCTGGCATGGTGGAACGTCTGCAGGCCCAGGTTCTGCAGGGCAAACGCAGGCAGGAAGAGCAAAGAGAGCAAGAGGTGCAGAGAGAGCAGGAGGAGGTGAAGACACTGCGGACAGCTCTTGAAGGCCTACAGGTAGGGAAGGGCTTGGGGAAGGCTTTACATGCACTATTGCCATGCTTGAAAGTAGGGGTGTGCCATATCATATCGTACACAATAATATCGCTAACATTTTTTAATATTGTGAACAATATTATAACCTGAAATATCGTCCCGTATCAACCATCCCTAATTATCACATCCGGGTACTACTTTTTACTGTTTTTAGCAAAAGTTTCCCATTATATATTTACTAGAGACTTTTATCTGTCCAGTATCATTCACTTTACTTCAGTCCTGGATATATGGAGATATTTGGAGTGCATTATTTAGTATCTTGACATTCTGGATCATTGACTTCTGTTACAATCTGACAAATTCTTGTATTTTTTAATATCTCAGTTAGAGATAGTGTGCCATATTATATCGTATGCAATTATAAAATGTATTTTATTTTGTTGCAGTAGTGTATTCTTGAAATATTTAATGTTTTGTCATATTGCAGAGAGTATCGTTATCGCAAAAATACCATGAAATATTGGATATTATTATTGGGCCATATCGCCCACCCCTACTTGAAAGCTGTGTGATTGTACAAATGTGTGTGTGTGTGTGTGTGTGTGTGGTGTTTTTTTTGTTTATTGGTTGGTGCTGAAAATTTAACAAAGGTCCCAAAAATTCATTCACAATGAGGAGAAAAGGCAAATCAAACAATAGACAAATCTGTAGGGTGTTTATCATGGTGCTTTTCACTCTGTAGTTTGGCCAAGGACATTGCCAGAAAGAGAAAGTTTCGCTAATGAGCATAACGACCAATCCCAGCCTGCAGTTTTGGGACAGAGTATAGAGGACTGACCTCATTAACAAGATTGGTTATCAGTCGGAATTGACTTACTGTCAGTATTGTTTCTTCAATCTAAAGTGGAAGCACGTTGTTCCAAATAGTAAGTCACATCAACATTCACAGCTTGCGTTTGTTATAAATTGACTGAATTTTCCACATACAGCTAGTTATTATTGATCACAATACAGCCCAAACTAGTTAGAGGTCACGCTGCATTTAGAGAGGGACCGCAGGACAGAGTTAAAGCCCTATATAGGAAGGCTTTTCTGATATGGTGCCTCACATCAGTGTTGTGAGCAAACAGCTTTTTCAGATTGTTGCTTAAATCACATGGATCTTGAGTACAAACAGCTGTTCTCACTTGCTGACTACAACATTTCAGCAGATCTTTCAGTCGTTGTCTGAATCATAAACGCTGCCAAGAAGTGTGTAAACGGATGTGTGGAAAGTCAGCAAGGATGCAGTTGCCTAAGGCGCAGTGGTCCCAGAAGACTTTGCATGTGAACACAACGTACTCTGTTTGTGTGGGTTGTAAACGTTGTAAAATGAGACTAGTATCCAGTAAGCTCATTGTTTCTATAAAGTTGAGTGGCACTACTTGTTTACTGGCTGTCTGTGGTTGGTGTATATTGTTTTCCAACCTGGTGGTACAGCTAGGGACTACTCATTCAGTTTGTGTGGAGTGATTGGTCTAGCACAGAGGTCACTAATAGGTGGGCTGCGGTCCAGGTCCAGATCAGGCATTGTCCAAAGCGGAACCAAACCGATAAACTATTAAAAAGATTTAATGTTGACAGTGCTTATTTTAAGTGGCGGAACTTTTCTTGTCTTTTTGGTATACGGGCTTTGCGGTGCAGTAAACTCACAGACCAATCACATGTGTTGTAAGATTACCAAAAGGCGCTCATCAGCCAATCAGATCTGTGCAGATTTGGGAGGCTGGTGCACACACAAAAAATAACATGCTCTAAGAATTATTTCAACCAGGAATGGACAGAGACGTAGATGTTTATTCTTCCCACAGGCAGCTTCAAACCAACAGGTCTGGATGTGAAGCTATTTCAGTATTTTAAATATAGCTCTTGTTTTTACTTGAAGTGAAGAGAAAACATTTATTAGAAGTTTTGTAAATAATTCAGTTCAGCATTTAAACAGTAAATATACTGAAATATACCATCAACAACTGAAAGACAAACAACTTACTAATACCGTGCAGTATAAGATGCTGATACTAGGCTACCTCAGTATACAGGATATAGTACTGAATCATAAGTTAGAAATTATGGCGGTCCAGACCTTTGCATGAAGGATTGTCCTCTAACTGGACCTTGCTGATTAAATTCCTCTGTGTTGGCAGAATGACTTTTAACTGATGCATAACTTTTTAAATTATATTTTCATATTATATTGTATAGTGATTATATAGTGTGCTAATCGCTTGACCCCGTCTTCACCTCGTCTTTTTTTACTTTTTCCATGTTTTCGTAATAACGATAATGTCTTCCTACAGTTGTGTGCAAGGACTTTGGTGCTTAATGTTTTTATAGTAGAACATAGGTTAACATCCTTAACACTGAGCTTAAAATATTACATTTTCTGCATTTTAGAGCTAAATTAGTTCTATTCTCGATCATATCAATCTCAGAAAATATAAGTATTTTCAATAAAACATATAATGTGACTGGAGGTGTTCAAACTTTGGCATACATCAGTGCAGTGACATAATGATAACATGCTGTAATGGCCCATCACACCTGCAGGCCCAGCGTTCAGAGGTCAGCCGCAGTCTGGAGGCGGAGCGACAGCGAGCCTTGCAACTTCAGACAGAGCTGGACTCCATGAAGGAGAAGCTGAGGGCAGTGAAGGAAAGGGAAGAGCAGAGGGAGAAGCAGAGGAGGCGTGAGAAACAGGAGCAGGATGACAAAGAGCGGCGCCAGGAGCGCACCAAGGAGAAGCTGGTATGGCAGAGAAGCTTCCTGTTTTGTGTTTACATGGTGTTTATTTGCTACAGTGTTTTGAATTTTACATTAGGGTTGGTTTTCATGTGTAGGTAGCTTAGGCTAGGGTTTTTCAATTGGGTATTTCTGATGTTCCTCAGTACAGAGGAGGTTTTGGCATCTAAACTCCAGGCTTTTCTTATTTTATTAATCTGAAGGTTGATTCATTAACCACTATAGGACTAATGAGTTATGCTGCTATGAGTGCCATTAATTCAAGTATAGAACCGCATGAAGGACCATGCTGTTTGAAGGCTAATCACCACTTATGGACACCACTTGTGACTTCACATTTGTTTTAGATACTGAAAAATATACAAACATGACTTTAAATGAAATTCTCTGCTTAATTTACTTTAAAATAGAAAATTTAAATTAAATTGACAGAAAAACCCGAGCTCGCTATGGAAATTCCTGAAGGCTACCGTGTGACGTCACTGGTGGACAACAGCAAAAAACGCCTGCGGGACAACAGCATTATGACTGACTGGGACTGAGAATGTTCCAGTGCTGGGTCTTCTGATGATATTTCTGAATTTGAATTTGAAAGAGCTGTAATGTAGAAATAGACCACCATATCACTTAGTCCTGATACTTCTAGTCAAACCACACCCACAACAGCAGCTCAACCTGAGTGTAAACAGTATCTAGCTGAATGACCAACATATTCATATTTTACCTCAATAACTGTACCTCTATGTTTGAGTTTAGCTTAATAAACTAGGTTAGTTTAGGATAACTTGCCACCGAACTTATTTCACAGAGCAAGTGAAGCTAAGGTTAGCTATCATCAGCTGAAACATGCTCAGTAACTGTGCTTACCCGGTTTACCGGTCTTGAACACCTCTCGCTGGTTTCCTTACACGCCCATATTGTTGGAAAATGTGCTAGCTGTAATACCTTTTGACTGAAATGAGTGAGGGGATGGTCCTTGCCAATGTGCCTGTTTAAAGTTGGCAGCTTTGGTCCACTTTCTAGAAATTTGGGGGTCTTTGGGCTGTTTGTGCACTTGGGTCCCACTGTACATCCAATTACTGCAGCCAAAAACAACTGTCATTTTGCTTTACTGTAAGTACATCTTCTAGCATATTGTCCACCATCTACGTCACAGGCATAACACCTACAGTTTCTGGACAGTGGGTGGGGCTAAACAGTCTTTTAATTAGTATTTTTAAATTCTTTGACTTTTAATAATCACAAGATTGGATCTCAAATTCTGCTGTATTTGTGTTTGACGTTTTCATGTTAGCTGGTGTTTAGCCTTTAACAGATTTTCTGTTGCATTGCATTTACATATGAAGTCAAATCTGTGCTCTTTCACGCAGCTGGAGCTGGAGGTGCTGCATGAGCGTGACCAGCAGCGCCTGAGGCAGTTGCAGCAGACTCTGGCTGACCTGGAGCGGCAGGAGAAGCATCTCACTTCTTCAGAATACCTGCATGAAGACTTGCACACTATGGAAAACACACACACCTCAATGAGCCATACACGAACCAGCCACATGCAGGTACATACTATAGAATTTAAATGTACATGCAGCTTTAGAGCTGCACAGCTGGAATTAGATCAGCTACTTTTATAGTCTTAAAGAAAAAACATTATTGTACAAGGTTCTTTCCCTACATAATTATATAAATAATAATCGACTCATCTTTGTATGTCCCAGAACTCTCCCTCCTCCTCTTCCTCCTCTCTGGTGGAGCGCCTGCTTAAGGAGAATTCGGAGCTAGCGCAACATTTGAAAGCTTTGAGTGAGGAGAAGATTGCTCTTAAGCACACACTGTCCTGCCTGGAGCGAGACCTGCACAACCTCAAACGCAGTGAGCAGGTATGTTTAATGTGCATTGTTGCAAGATACAACTGTTTTGTGTGTGTATGTGACAGATGTTGTGTGCCAGTGTGAACAGCAAAAAACACTTAATCAGATTTTTCTACATATTGGACACATCAGATTTCAGTGACACATATAATAGTAATCCAAGTCAGAATGCAGTTTGAACAGGGGTCTTGGCTGCATGACATTCTGATTAATGTTGAGTTGAACTAATGCAAAAATCAAAAAACTTAATCTAAATTCCCCTCTATTCGGGTCCTGCATCTTGATTGGCAGTCATGATTGTTTACCACTGGGTGAGGGAGACACATGTGACATTGTTCTGTCCGTGCGGATTAGTGTAGGAGGGTGATCTGTTTCAGCTGATGTGGGATATAACTCTTATATCAGGAAAACAAAAAGCATTTGAGTCACCTGCTATGTGAACATAGCTTTTGTCCCCATAGACTACCTCTGAGCAGAAGACATGGGTTAGTTTGACTGCTACATACTGTACACACGGGCTGTACGTAGGGGTGACAGGAAAATATCAATATATTGAATATAGGGATATGTTTAGTGATACTGTATTGATTCTCAAAAACACAGTATCAATACACAGATTCCTGGCAGACAGTGAATCAGTGTGTTGTGTTTAAACTTCTGACCACTACTTGGCAATGTTGTAAACTCCAACATCAACAAGCAGCACAAGGGCGCAATGCTATTGTAATATTTGGCTAAATATGTTCATATAGTGGTGTGTTTTAATAGTAAGATCTGAAAAATCTCAATATATCACTTTGCTTACAGTATATCACCATATATTGTATCGTGACCACTGTATCATGATACGTTTTGTATCGCCCCATCTTGCCAATACATATTCCTAGCTAAATGGTACAACAAGCCTATCATCACACAAGTCACCAGTCACCTGGCTGATCAGCTGTCTCTTTGGTCTGATCTCTGAACCAACGTTACTACAGTAGAGCCACCAACATCTTTTACTTTGAACCATATCAGAGGTTCTCAATCTGTACATCTACTTCCTGAATTAGAATATTTATGAAACCTGTTCAAGCAGAGCTTCTTGTTGTGTCCTGTCATTAAAATCTCATTAGCTTTTTTGCGCTCTCTCTCTATCTGGGGTCGACCAGAGGAGTGGGGGTTCCTCTCAATGTTTCTTCCTCTTACCAGGGAGTTTTTCCTTGCTGTGGTCACCTCTGGCTTTCTTTATGGGGGCTTGGACCCGGATACCCTTTCTTATGTTTATGTTCTTGTTTGTGTTCCTTCTTTCCATCCTTTTTATTTTTTCATAAACTGTTTTTCTGTAAAGCAGCTTTGGGACAACCTTGTTTGTAAAAGCACTGTGCCAATAAATGTTGATGCACGGTTTTTACTTTTAATTAAAAACTTCCTTCACTATCAGCTTTATGAAGGGTAATCAGTGTAATGTTGATTTTGTATTGGAGACCTAAATATTGAGTTGGGTCTTGTTTTAATAATGGTAATGAATTATATAACATGCAATGCATAGTGTTTAGTCCAGACATTGAATCTGATCATATACATTTTATAGCTTCAAAGTCATGTTGCAGGTTTTCTCTATGTTGGTGAGGAACAACTAAGCAGAAAATGAAATGGAAAGATTATAAAGAAAATTCTCACTCAAAGTCTAAAGTGTACGGAATAATTATTACAATTTATAAAGATTTTTAAGAAGTTGGATTAAATTGCTTAGAGAGAGAACTGACTGTACTCATTTCAAATGTACTGTTTGATTTTGTTACTTGTAGGACAAGTTTCCTGTGCAGGTGGAATCATCTGCATTAGCCGAGAAGATGGCCTGGCAGAGGGAGAAGGCGACCCTGCAGGCTGCTCTACAGAAGGCTGAGACAGAACTCTCAAAGGCCACAGCCAGCAATGAGAACAGACCGTTCAGTGACCTCTCTCACAACAAGGTGATTTGGCCCAGTCTGCTCTATTAGGTGCTCTGCTAAGAAGGATTGGGGGGGTCTAACTCTTAATTCACCTCAAAAGGGACTTTAGTCTCATCACACACATCATGGAGGTCAGCATTAACAGTACTTTAAGGTGCACAAAAGCAAACAAACGACAATGAAGTACATTTACATAATGTAGAGTCATTAAACTTTCACTGTGTGTATGTGAAGCTGTGTGTATATATCCATGTTCTTCATTGAAGCTCATGTTCTCTTATCTTGCTCTGTGCTGCAGGTGCAGAGACTCTATGAGAAGTACCTGAGAGCAGAGAGCTACAGGAAGTCGCTAGTCTATCAGAAGCGCTACCTGCTCTTACTGCTTGGCGGCTTTCAGGATTGTGAGCAGGCCACACTGGCCCTGATAGCCCGTATGGGGGCCCAGCCATCTCTCAGCGCCACACAGACCTCCAGACCACTCAGCAGATTCAGGAGTGCTGTCAGAGTCCTCATTGCCATCTCCAGGTAGGGAGAAATGAACAGGGTGGCTGTGTATTCAATTGATGTTATGATTTATTTAATGTAATATAGATGTTTTATATATGCAGCGGCCAAAACAAGGCACATAGTTTTGATTGTGCTAATAGGCTCTTTCAGGCAAACTTAAATGTCTAAACAGTACCACATTCACACTACACAACTTCAGCCCTGGTTTTCACCTCCTAGACAGTTTGTTCAGATCAGAGGAAAGCTACAGATAAGAGGCAGGACTTGTAAATAGGCTCTCAGTTGCTGTGTGCAAGTTGTTCAGATGCCGTCAGAGAGGCTTGCTGATACTTCAGGTGCTTGGTTGATATCTTTCAGGTGTTCGTGAAGTTGGGGAGTCCAAATGAAGTAGTGTTGGGACGCCTAGGTTTTTTCCTCAGTATAACTAAAGTTTGATGGCCTAAATTGTATTTCTTCTTTGATTGCTTGCTTCTTGTTATCTATTTTTGGAAGAACAATCGGGCTTGCATGTGCTATTGTGTATATTATGTGTTTTCATGACGCAACATGAGTTGCGTCATTGAGTTTGGAGACTAAACAGACTCGTCAGAGATTCCCCCCCTTGCTGATCAGTGTTGAGGTCACAAACATTGCAAGTTTACATGTACCCGCCTGAAGTTATGATGTGTTTCAGCCTGAAGGGCTTTTTAAACGGGACAATAAAACAAAACAAAAAAAAAACCAAAAACCAGCCAGTCAGAACAGAGGTGATGTATCTGTCTTAAAGACAAGACAGTCTGTTTAATTCTATACCAGGAGTATTTAATTGGAGCTGATTACGGTCCAGTTAGAGATTACCTCAGGACAAGGTCTGGATCATCATTTCTAACGTGTGTTCTGATTCAGTGGTGTATCCTGTTTACTGAAGTAGTCTAGTATCAGCACCTTATACCATCAGCTACTGATACACCAACACATCACACATACCGTTCAGTATATTTCAGTATATTTACTGTTTAAATGCTGAACTGAATGAATTATTTATAAACTTCTAATAAATGTTTTTACTCATTCAATAAAAACAAGAGCTACATTTATTAAAAAAAAACAACAACAACAGAACACTTGGGGGGGGGGGGGGGGGTCTTTTTTTTTTTTTTTTTTTTTTTTTTTATAAATGCAGCTCTTGTTTTTATTGAATGAGTAAAGAAACGTTTTATAAAGCATGTGTCGTCTTGTTAACTCAGATTCGCATCCTGGACCTTTTGGTTTGGAGCCGCCTGTGAGAAGAATAAACATGTCTCCATTCCTACCTCAACAGTTTCTCTTCACCTCCACTTCTCTTATTACAGCACATTATTCTTAATGAGACTTGCCGTATTCTCTGACTCGCTTTATTCTCTGACTCGCTTTATTCGCCAACTGCTGCTTCCCGCTTCGTACCTCACCTGTGTGTGCACGCCACACTCCCGAATCCCGCCTTTTGGTTTGTGCACGTGATTGGTCTGTGAATTTATGGTATACGGGCTTTGCGGTGCAGTAAAGACAAGAAAAGCTCAGCCGCTTAAAATAAACACTGTCAATATTAAATCCATCTCAATAGTTTATCGAATGGGGTCCACACTGGACGTCGTCTGGGCCCGGACCTCGGTCCGTCTATTACTGACCTCTGTTCTAGACGTAAAGAAAGGCTGAGATTTTGAAATTAATGTTTTTATTAGCAAATAAAACCCCACAAATATTTTAGAAACGTTGATGGGTACATGTGGAGTAAATAAGGACGTGCACTCGTAACTCCAACTCCTCACTTTCACCTTCACACTTGATGAAAAAGTATTTTCTTTTTTTTTTCTAGACTGAAGTTCCTTACTAGGAAGTGGCACAGGGCGACGAGGAAAGGTTCAATAGGAAGTGCCACAGTTAACGGTGCAGGTGAGTGATGAAATGACTCCATAACCAACTTAGGTTCCACAGAAAGATGCTTTTAATTTGATTTGCTGTTATGTAACCTTTTATACCTCCCAGCTATGAGGACAGAAGTTCTGAAACCACAACAAACTACAACTGCATTCAACTCCCCACCCACCCGCGACAACTTCTTCACCCAGTGTGGAGGGATCTCTCCTTTAGTGCCACCAGTCAAATCTCCCTTTAGACTGCATAACAGGTAAAGCTCCATGGGCTGGTTTTCTGGTCAGGGGTTAAACCTAGTCTCGTACCAAACTACATGGCTAGTGCTGTTTAATCACTGGAAAAACCTTAGTGATCTAGAATTAGACTTTATTTGGGACTAGACCCCGTGTTCGTTCGTTCGTTCATATTGGTTGTACTACGTAAATTGGGCTGTTCACTATCAGTTTAAGCTGATTGTATATAGACAGTGTAGTGTGGGCTTGTTTTCAGCTAATATGTTTACTCATTGTTCTCAGAGGTTACCCTAGCAGTGTTCTGGCCCCGTCCGAGCGTACAGTCACCCCCTCCCAGGACCAGGAGCGCTCCCTTGCTGAATACATTCATCACCTTGAAAACGTCCAACAGCGCTTAGGAGCTATTCGGCCAGGTAATGTTGGAGACATCTGATTTCTGCTACTTCAGCATTAATAAGCTTCCTAAGAATCACTGCAATTTGGTGGAAACTGGGCACGTATTCTATAAAATCCACTCTTTATTATTCTGTCTTCCAAGCAGATCATTTACTCAGCTGCAGTAGAGAGTTTGTAATGAACACTCACTCATGCTGTGTTCACACGTTGGCTTAAAATGAGTCGTGTCTCATGTCACTGACCCAGACATCCAGCCATGAAAATGGTGCAATGGTAACTCGATGGCTGGATGTCTGCGTCAGTGACATGAGGCATAAAACTACTCATTTTAATGCCAACGTGTGGACACAGCATTAGTTCAGCAAAAGTGGATGATTATCGGAACACTTCATGTCGAGTCCTTATTTTAAGGTGGTTGGGGGAGCGGGGGGATGCTCTGTAATAATTAATAATTAAATTTTTGGTTGTATAATACTGGGTTAACCTGGACTTGAGGTGTTTGAGATTCACAGCACCAAAAAGTTCAAGTTTATTTGTCATTTGCACATCATGTCAGGACATAACATGCATTGAAATGCTTGGGGTGAGGCTCAGATAAAACTATACAGCAGGGCAGCATTATATATATAAAACAGTGCAAACATACTATAAATAGACAATATTAAAGTAAAAATACGCTAAAAATATACATATAATTATAACTGAAATATATAAAGGACTATACAAAACATACACAAGATATATACATAAGATATACAGGAGTACATCTGTGAAAATATTTGCATAGGCAGGTTATCTAGAAGACATATCTATTTAAAGTGACTTGGTGATGTTGTCCAAAGCAGCGGTATCAGAATAAATAATATAAAAGTGTAACATAATGTAATATAACAGGGGCTGAGTGAACGGTATTGGGGTCTTTCAGTCTCAAGTTTGTTCAGGAGCCTAACGGCGTGTGGGTAGAAGCTGTTCAGTAGGTGGGTTGTTTTGGCCTGGATGCTGCGGAATCTCCTGCCTGATGGCAGTTTGGTGAACAGGCCGTGTGCTGGTTCAGCATATGGTTTTTCACGACTGCAGCCATCAACAAACTGGGAAAGTTTAACTCCTGGAAGTTGCAGCTGCCAGTGGCAGGATTCTCCGTTGCTGCTCCATTGAAAACAGCAATATCCAGTCCATCTATCTAAATGCAGCATTCATGTCTTTGGTCAGCATTGGCCGGACACTAGAGGGCACTTCTGAGAGTCTGAAGTGAAAATTTTGTTGTATCATTTGCATACATATTTATTCATTTTTTACAAAATGTACATGTCCAGACTGAAAAATCCATGTGAGTTTTAGCAAAGCTGATCAATTCACATTCGGAGGTTTCAAATACGATTGCAATTGCATTCCTACAGATGTGCAACAGTGTGATACTGCCTATGTTGGTGTCAATTCCAGAATGACTGGAATGCTATGTATGCCTGGACACTAATCCAATCCAATCACTTAGTTATTCCAGAAGGTTTGAGAGGCATCAGATTTGACTGCAGTACAAAGTAGGCCTATTGATATTGAAAATCGTGATAAGTGATGATCGCAACAAGGAGACCATCTTTAAATGTTTAAAATGAAAGTATCTGCCGCTCTCCGTGCCAGATTTGGAGTGATGTTGAAGCAGACAGAGAACGTTCAGTTAGCTCCAGCACAAAGTTTTATTACACATGGTTTTATTTCCCAGATGAAAAGAAATGCATGAGTAAGAGACCAGACAACACTTCAAGTCTTGCTCCATTCACTGTCCTTTCATTATACACTCGCTTGGGGGCGGCACCTTTAGCATCTTGCCACTATGTGTCCAGTATAACAGAACGAATAGGAAGAGTCTCGTCTCTGGGTACTTCAGTCTCAGGATTGTTATGGCACCATGCTGGTTTCTGCTTTGCACCTAGTGGACACTTGTGATTTAGAGATTGCACTACCACTGGTTTACACCACCTTATCACTTGGCAGGAGGGGGTGAAGGAGCACTGGTCACATGAATCTGTCTGTGTAATCATGCACTAGCTTCTGAACCTCCCACCAGTGAAAAAGCATAGACCTTATTCGGACTCTCTTTAATCTGCTCTCAATACTCGGCTGTAGTAAACGTGACTGATTACACAAGGCGGTGGGTTGGCTCTGTGAGGGGTTTCAACGCTCCGACTGGATGTTTGCCGCTGACCTCAACATGTGCCCTCCCGTCCCGCAGTCCCCCGAGAGGAGCGGAGGCAGAGTCTCCCTGATATGATGGGCTTTCGGCAGAAATGGTTGCATGAGAATAGAACCTGGCTGTATTTGAGTTGTTTATCTCCAGGTTCCATCTGGCCCTTAGGTGAGTGCCGGCGTGGCTGGCCAAATCTGTACTGTGTGCTTGACCATAGCTCAGCAGGAGAAACCCACCACGTGCTTGTGCTGTCAGTCACATTTACGTCTTTGACGGTGACACTTGGGTGAAAGTAAGAGGGAGATCATGGAGTAAATTATTATTTTTTTTTTTTATTGTGTACCGTGTCCTGATGTCCTCTCTTTCCTTTAGGTTCCCCCTCGCTGCTGACTTATCCCAGAAAATCTGACCGATGAACACCTGCGTGACTGTCCGCAGTGAGCCCTTTCACCGTCTGCCAGTGTCTGGATATTCAGTATACATGCCAGTTTGATATACTTGATATTTTATATGATGTAAATTATTATTTTTAATGTACTTTTAATTCTTCTGTTCGTTCGTTTGTGTTGTCAACCTCAGATTACTGACTGCACTGACCACCTGAATGTGTTTGGTAGTGTCCTAGCTATTTTCTACATCCATATTTCTCTCTTTCACGCCAGATGGTCTGTAAATACGCTCACAGATGTTACTGTTACATGTGCAGCTTATCCGTTTTTTTACAGCGTTTGCACTGGAATCTGTAAATCAGTCACAGTTATACTGCACAGGGTGCCTGTTTTGTAACCATTTTTTAATTTGCCCTTTTTATATAAATCTTTGTATGTGATTCAATAAATATTTTAGTATTTGAAGTATTATTTCAATCCATGTGTTGCTGAGTTTTATTCTTGCCTTCTGCTTTGTATGTATAATTAAGATTTGTTCACACCTTTCTCTCTCTGATCCAGCTCCTAAACTGCAGCACAGCCAGCTTTCACAATTTATTGGGGCTTCAAAGGACAACTGAGGTTCCACCATGTTCACAACATGCTTTTCAGTGTGTCAGTTTCATTATACTGACTTCAGCTTCATTAGCTCTATTAATGTGAACTGTTGAGTTCTATGTACATTATATCTGAGAGAGAGCGAGACTGACACAGTGAGAGAGAGACAGACAATGAGAGATACAGAGAGAGACACACAATGAGATACAGAGAGAGACACAATAAGATACAGAGAGAGACACACAATGAGATACAGAGAGACACACACACAATGAGAGATAGAGAGACAGACACAATGAGAGAGACACAGACACATTGAGACAGACAGTGAGAGAGAGAGACACAGACACATTGAGACAGACAGTGAGAGAGAGAGACACAGACAGTGAGATACAGAGAGAGAGAGACCATGAGAGACAGTGAGAGATGCAGAGAGACAGACAGTGAGATTCAGAGACAGTGAGAGATACAGAGAGAGACAGACACAATGAGATACAGAGAGAGACAGACACAATGAGAGATACAGAGAGAGACAGACAGTGAGAGATAAAGAGACAGACCCAATGAGATACAGAGAGAGAGAGAGACGGACACAATGAGAGATAGAGAGACGGACACTGAGAGAGACAGACAGTGAGAGAGAGAGACAGACATAATGAGAGAGACACACTGACACAATGAGAGACAGACAGTGAGATACATACAGAGAGAGAGAGAGACAGTGAGAGATGCAGAGAGAGACAGTGAGAGATACAGAGAGAGACAGACACAATGAGAGATACAGAGAGAGACAGACACACAGAGACAGACCCAATGAGAGAGAGAGAGAGAGACGGACACAATGAGAGATACAGACACACAGAGACAGACCCAATGAGAGATACAGAGAGAGAGAGAGAGACGGACACAATGAGAGATACACAGAGAGAGACAGACACAATGAGAGAGACACAGACACATTGAGACAGAGAGAGAGACACAGACACAATGAGAGAGACACACACTGACACAATGAGAGAGAGAGACAGACAGTGAGATACATACAGAGAGAGAGACCATGAGAGACAGAGAGATGCAGAGAGACAGACAGTGAGAGATTCAGAGACAGTGAGAGATACAGAGAGAGACACAGACACAATATGAGATTGAGAGACAGAGACACACAGACACAGTGAGAGAGATACAGAGAGACAGAGTTGCAACTATTTTCTTGGCAGCAGTGAGTCCAGCCAAAATAACACGTTTCTTACATTCAGATGCAGTAATTCTAGAAAAGTCATTTAAGAACAGAATGGGTAAAGAAGCAGACACCCTCTGAGAAACCAGCCTTCATAACCTAAACAACCTTAATCTGAAATGTGGCCACAGGTGGACCCTCCCAGAACATGTGAAGAAAAGTACCACAGGCTTTTATTGAAGACAGAGTACATGATGGGGAGCTCAGAACATTTATAAAATAAAGTCTGTGAGGAGTCAGATAAGTTCTATGTTTGTAATTCAAGTGAATCAACTGATGATCAGGTTACGAGCTGCATTCTGAATACTCGAGCACACAACATCCCAATCAAAGTCCTCGTTCAAGACCGGGCAGTCTCGTTTCCAAAGCGAGTTCAAAGAGGGTCATAAATAAGAAGCTTTTAGGGTAAAAAACGATATAATGTGGAAACCAGACTTTTATTCTTCTGTGTTCTGAATATTGTGGAACATTCACACAACGTAAACAGCAGCTGCTCCACTCAGAGAAGGGTTTTTCCCGCCAGTGATGAGGTGTCTTTCTAGTCGCCAGTTTCTTGTTTGAGATTCTGTTTCACCTGAAATAATGATGTAGGTCGTTACAGTTGTCAGGTGTAACGTACAGAATATTAATTTATTAATTTATTTGACCGCCCGTGTTTTCACGTTTAAGTTGTCCCACTCGCCAGAATGTAGTTCCTACACGATTTAAGGTGGAACGGGAGCACCTGGTGAATAGGAAGCCGCCTGAAGCGCCAGAATGGAACTGCTACTACATTTAAGGTGGAACTGAACAATTCAAATTCGAAGCCAGCTGAGGTGCCTCGATGTAACCGCTGCCCCATGTAAGGTGGAACGGAAAACTCGAATAGGAAGCCAACTGAGGCGCTAGAATGCAACAGCAGCACCATTTAAGGTGGAACGGAAAAATACAAATACGAAGCTGACCTAAGCCCTGCTTTCGTCGAACAACACCGTCATTTTACGACCTTAAAACAGCAGCTAATGCTCATACATACAGTCGAGTGTGAGTGAGGAGGATTCATGGAGTTTTGTCGATATTTTTCTTTTACGGCGTTTAAGGTGGAACGGAAATTCGGCCTCTGCTTGGTGCTCGGTTGTACTGTAGACTCTGTGTTGTTGTTCTGATGGTAAATAATCTAAAACACTCTCGTTCTGTTACTATTCAGATACACCGCCAGCAGAATGAGCAGCAGTGAGAGGCCTTTGCTGAAAACCGCGGCGTGTCTGCTCGCCGTCAGAGCCCGGATAGCTCAGTCGGTAGAGCATCAGACTTTTAATCTGAGGGTCCAGGGTTCAAGTCCCTGTTCGGGCGTAAGTCTTTTTCTTCTCTACCTTAATCACAATAAGAAATACTTTATTGATCCCAGGGGGGAAATTGCAGTTATTACAGTAGCAGACGGTTATGTAGAAGAATAAACATTCAAATAATATTTTACAAAAAAAAAATTGTAATATGTACATATATGTAAGTCTTATATTACAAAGAATAATAAAATATAAAGTGACTGTGGCTATAATAATAAGTACAGATATACTGTATACAGCAGTTTTTTTTAAATGCAGATGCATTACATCAAGGGTGTAAAACCCAGAGCGCCACTGTATCAATATGGTTAACTCTGTATTAAATTATGGTTAACTTTGTATTAAATTATGGTTAACTGTGTATTAAATTATGGTTAACGTTGTATTAAATTATGGTTAACTGTGTATTAAATTATGGTTAACTTTGTATTAAATTATGGTTAACTGTGTATTAAATTATGGTTAACTTTGTATTAAATTATGGTTAACTCTGTATTAAATTATGGTTAACTCTGTATTAAATTATGGTTAACTGTGTTGTTTTGTTATTAAAAGCCACAGCGTCTCTTCAGGTGTTTAGATTTGAGGTAAGTCAGTTTGCAGGTATATGTGGAAACTGAGCTGCAAAAATAGCCAGTTTTATCGTCGCTGTCCAACGTGAAGCAAGTATCTCCAAAATTGCAATTTTACAGGAGAGACCAAAAACATACTTTACTTTCAATGTAAGTCAATAGCACCAGAATCTTTTAGCACTGAGCTGTTTTGGAGCTCTTCTATTGGTCCATTCATCATGAAATTTTCACACAATGTAAAGAACCACTGCCGGGTTCAAATGATGTAGAAAACTCAAAATCAACAAAAAAAAAAAACATACATCTTTTTCATTGGACAGCAACGATATGTGATCCAAATCAATCAGAACTGAAGTCACTTACACATTAAAGGTGCAGTATGCAATTCTAGTCCAATACACAAATTCTATGAATATCTCTCCACAGTCCGCCGGCTCTCTGTTCTGTGTGTGCTGAAAAAAATCAGGTGTTGGTGCACATCCCTAAATATCGTCGCTGTCCAATGAAAAACAAGTATCTCCAAAATTGCAAATTTACAGGAGAGACCAAAAACATTTTTCCTTTCAATGTAAGTCAATGGAACCAGAATTTTTTCCAAACTGTTTTGGAGCACTTCTATTGGTCCATTCATCATGACATTTTCACACAATGTAAACGGCCACCACTGGTGTGTTTAAATGATGTAGAAACCTCAAAATGGACATACATGTTTTTCACTGGACAGCGACGATATGTAAATGGAAAATAAACAAGTGACTCGAGCGGAAGCTCGCAACACTCATCCAGCCAATCAGCAACAGGGAGAGCTTGTGGGAAGGGCTACGTGCTGAACTCCACACACTGCAGCAGTCGTAGCAACAGTTTGCCAACCCACAGCACAGCTAACCTAACTTACTGTGATATGTTCTGTTATTCACTGTAATGTTACATCATCGTATTTGTGTGTACAGCAGATGAGGGGCTTTATTACAGGTTTCAAGACCACAAAGACCCAAAATGACCCGTTAGCTAGTCCAGAGTTGTTCACCTTGGCAATATAGTACACTGCACCTTTAACGGACCCCTCAGGAGCAGGTAAAGTTTGAACTGAAGAATGGATTTCATTACACAGACTTTTTTTTTAAATGCGCAAATTATTAAATACTTTAATGATGAATTTACATCTGTACAAAATTTAAATTTACAACACAGTCTATAAAAAGGCCAAACACAAAAGATAGATGCACATGTGTAGCTGATAGGTTACATCAGGTCAAAGAGAGAGAGAGAGAGAGAGAGAGAGAGAGAGAGAGAGAGCCTTTATACTGTCTACTTGACCAACTGGAAAACCTTTAACATGTACAATGGCAAAGAGGTTGAGCATCATGCGTCCAGTGCAGAGTGTTGCTATTCAAACACACGGGGGGATTCAAAACTGGCGTCAGATGACATGAGACAGACCTTCTGTACATACTTGTACATGAACTTTATCATGGATTCAATACAAAAATAAAAAAAACCGACATGGTAACACAACTAAACAGCTTGTCATCTGTTAGAATGCCTTAAAGAGGGAAGGAAAGTGTTCAGACCGCCCCCTGCTGTTTGCACTTAAAAAACACACGACATACAGTGTAAAGTGACGCGGACATATTTTATATTATATCAATGACCAAGATGATTTATCCATACGACAGAAATACAGTTCTTAGGAGCACCTGCTGGGCACGCGAGTGGCCGTACTGAGTGGCTGTACTGCCTTTACAGCTTCTACGCTGTCATGGACGTGAAATGACCGTCTCACAGGAGGTCCCAGCTTTTGGAAGAAGCTTTTTTTTAATATAACAGAGTCGAAATGATTCTGATAGTAAACTGAGGGTGGACTAACTGCTGCCACCCCAGACTAGCAATACCTGCTATAGCGCTCTATAACATGGGAGGAAGCCGGCACGAGTCATAAATATATACTTTGTACATACGTACATACATACTATCCAGCTCCGGGGCAGAATCCGTCTTCACATGTAGCTGCAGGCGTGTACAGAATACACTCACCATCTCAGTGTTTACATAAAAACAACTCCAATCACGAGTGTAATCTGCTGTGTCTGCGTGGGTCGGATTCTGTGTCCTGCAGTTCATTAACAATTGCATGTGTACAGCTGTCCAATAGGAGGGCTCAGCATATGATGTGTGTTTAAAACAATGGTGAGAACATGGATTACACTCTGCACAAGCAAAAATGAACAATTATTGCATAACGCTGCTTTGCAGTGGCACTGAGTATGTTTACCATGTTATTAGACATGATGTATATTATATAATATTGTGTATCACAGCTCTGCAACCCTCCACCTGTGTCCTTTCTGTGTTCTGTCACTACAACACAAACACACACCCACAGGGATAAAGCAAGGTACTGCTGTCCTGCTGATGCAGAGACTGATATATATATATATAAGGGTGTGATGTCTGGCTTACAAGCAGAAACACAAGTCATAAGTATACGCTTATAGATTTCCAAAAGGTTCCAGCCACTTTCAGGACGCATCATTAAAAGTGGGGGGTTCTGGATTTTAAACTGATACATTTCACTGTACCTAATAATTTGGCGCTACAAGTATGTATGTTTACATCAGATTTGGCCTTTTAAATGACGTTTGATCTGTTATTACGCATCTCCTTTGGCAAAATGTCTGGCAAATGCAAATGGCGGTCAGCAGAGGGCGTAGGTCTGCACTTTCTCTCAGTCTAAATCTGAATATGACATTAAAACATCCATTCTCCTTTCCCTCCAATTCCCAATTCAAGGCCCTGAGCTAACCTAAACACGCTCCTGACGAAAGCCTGGACTCTCCTGCACACACTTAGGCACGGGACCTGGTTACGAAACATGTTTACAAAAAGCAGAACCAACATAAACTTCAAAACATCCTTTGGATTCTAAAAAGTTAAAGTGCATTCTCGTTTCAAATATGTGCAAACAGTAGTAGAGTAAAGAGCATGCAGGTCGGGTGTGCGGTGTCTGATCCAGCGTCATGCCGTAATACGTTTTAGTGGTTTTTCCTCGAGTTGCACTCGGCTGTGGATCAGTGTGCACTGTTTTCAGACTCTCTAGCGCAGAACTTGCACGAAACAGGACGACTAGTAATCCAATCAGTTTGAGGCTTCTGGCACAGTACTTACTCGATAACACAAATTTAGCAATGAATTATGCAAACGCATTTCACTTCAAGAGTCTTTATCGTCTCGGACTAATTTCAGCGCGCACACGGGCAGCGTATTAAAAACCTACACGTCTTCCCTTCACCCGTCTAAACCTCTCTCCGCCACTGCACGACAATTATACAAGCAAATTATATATTACCTCTGATTCAAACAGCATATTTCATTATAGTCTCACAACTTGTCATGTATACCTCAAAAATATGATGGACTAAGTTCTTGAATATCGTTTGCCCAACAATGATGACAATGATGATGATGATTATAGTTCTTCACCTACTGCGGCAGGGGAAATGGCTGGGAACACATTTCACATTCATGGAAAACCCACTTCGAGTCATTGGCTAATGTCAGCTGTTGATGATGCAGAGTGGAAAGCTGTTCTGAAGGTCAGTGCTCTTAATGGTCAATAAATATGGTTTTTGAACTCTCTGAAGAAGTTTCTTGTTGGGAGTCTTCCAAACGTGCCGAGAATCCTATTATGTCACCTTAAAAAAATACAAACACCAGGTTAGACCTCGAAGACTCATCCTAATACTTTTTACACAACTGTATATGAACATCCCATAAAAATCATGCACAAAAGTTTTGCCATTCTAGTAGTGTGTACAAATCCAAAGCTGTGTTTAGTGATATATGGCTAACGCTATAGTAACTAGGGGTGTAAGAAAATATTGAAATATCTAAATATTGAATATCAGGATATTATGTTTGGTGACACTGTATCGATTCTCAAAAATACAGTATTGATGCACAGATTCCTGCAGACAGTGAATCATTGTGTGTTGTGTTTAAACCTCTGGCCACTAGATGGCAGCTGCACTCCAACATTAGCAAGCAGCACAAGAGCGCAGTGCTATTGTAAGCATTGACAAACCTGTTCATATAGTGGTTTTAATAGTAGGATTTGAAAAATCTATATATCTATATATCACTTTGCTTGCAGTACTGTAATATATCACGTTATATTAAATCATGACCGCTGCATCACAATACATATTGTGTCGCCAATACACAGCCCTAATAGTAACACTAGAAATCCACAGTTTGCACTGCATTGCAGCTATCTAGTAAAAGTACTTCTCTCAGAAAATGGCATTAAATAATGGAGAGAATGCAACGATCAACAGTGTGATGTTTATGTGTAAATATGACCGTGTGGTTGTGAAGCACAAAAACTCATTTCGTCTGACTTTTTTTCTCTGATTTTTACATGAACTGTATCTGAACATCCCATTAAATATCCCAATAAAATCAAGCACAAAAGTTTCGCCATTCTAGTAGTGTTTACTCATCCCTTCCTGTGTTTAGTGATATACGGCTTAAGTAACACTAGAAATCTGCAGTTGCAATGAATTTCATGACCAAAACTGAAAAGATCAGTTATAAACAATAAAAACAAAGATAATGTGCTACACACTGAGATGGCATTACCTGCGGTAGTGGTGTCACTTGTTTGAACAGTTGGTCTTAGCTCAGGAACTAACCTAACAGTCTAACAGACTTATATCAGGAGGCATCACTTGTGGTAAAAATTTGAATATTCTTGTATGTGCTAAGAGCAAAATACAGCGCCAACTGCTATGGAATTATCCCAATGATCAAGATCAGCAACTACGCAAGTACAAGTTATGTCCAAAACCTTTACATTTCTTTAGGTTTAAGTTTTATTTCTATATTGCTTACTACACCAAGGTCAGTAATCAATGTGTATAAAAATGAGTCAGAAATTAAAGGAGGGGAACAGAGGGATCCTACCCCACACCCTTCTGTGAACAGAACTGTAACCCTAAACATGTCATTGTAAACACACATATATGTTAAAAAATCTAAACAATATGCACTGAAAGAAACTGTGATCATTACAGATCAAACTATTTGTGTTTATCTTTCAAAAGCTTGCATCTCTGCACTACCAATTAATACTGTTAATACTGGGTAGGCATTATAGGCACAGCATTTCTAAATTCATACAGATATTCACGTTGAATTAGTATCTTCTTACTATATAATGGGATGTTTACTGGTTTTATGTGTTTGAAGTTTTGTAGATGATCACCAGGTGCTCTTATAAGACATCAACCTGGACCAAAAAGAAATTAATAATCTTGGCTGCAAACAAAGACCATTTACACACTGCTAATCGTTCAAACGCTATTTTGGAAATAATATTTTAGCACTGCATGTATGTAAAACTGTTTTTTTCCAATATTTTACAACATAGTAAGTAATTTATTATTATTTTTTTGCTATATATGCCTTAACTAGCCATGACCCTAAATAATAATTAATCAACTCAAAGATGAGTTTAAATATCTGTATATTTTATTCACTGTGATCATTCATTCGGATGAGTGGTCTCTTACCTTATGAATGTGCGGAGGCAGCTCATCTTCAGAGCCCTCCTCTGGAACTGGGTCATGATGACGACCTGTTTGGAGTTCCTCTGACCAACCGCCCATCGGCATCCGAGCTGTCCTCTGAACTCGAGGGCCTCCACACAGGGAATCTGCAGGAGAGAGACGGACTGTACTTGTCTTTCAACATTTAATAAAAATAACTGTAAAGGTCAGCATACGACAGCCACATGATTTATTATTAAGGATGATTCATTAAGCTTCCTGTTCAGTAAAAGAGTGGCTGGAATAAGGTCACGGAAACATTAATCGTGACTAAATGGTAACTCCTAAGTAAAAGAAGAAAAGAGTTTGTTTTCTCTCTCGAATTATGTGGGCATATGATTCTTTTGGGTCTACACTGCCACCCTGTGGCCGCCCACAACTACTTTCCTGCTCATTACACTACTACACTGGACGATTCAGTGTTGATTCTCACTGTGTGGCTGTGTAATAATCTGATTGGTCACCATTCAGCTTATTTGCATGAAGTTCCTCCAAAGCTAGAGCAGAGAGATGATCTGTATCAGTGTTTTGATAAGTCACTTGTCATTGTCTCTACTCGAGGCACTTTATGACACACCCTGTGTGATGTACACACAAACACAAACATATATAAAATGTAACTCTAATACACGTTTGTAGATGTTTACATTGTTTTATTTTCTGTAGGACTGACTGCACTGTAACCATATCACATCCAGAGGTGACAAGTAACGAAGTACAAATACTTTCTACTCCTTACATTTACACTCCATTATCAGTACTTTCTACTCCTTACATTTACACTCCATTATCAGTACTTTCTACTCCTTACATTTACACTCCATTATCTGTACTTTCTACTCCTTACATTTACACTCCATTATCAGTACTTTCTACTCCTTACATTTACACTCCATTATCAGTACTTTCTACTATTACATTTACACTCCATTATCAGTACTTTCTACTCCTTACATTTACACTCCATTATCAGTACTTTCTACTCCTTACATTTACACTCCATTATCTGTACTTTCTACTCCTTACATTTACACTCCATTATCAGTACTTTCTACTCCTTACATTTACACTCCATTATCAGTACTTTCTACTATTACATTTACACTCCATTATCAGTACTTTCTACTCCTTACATTTACACTCCATTATCAGTACTTTCTACTCCTTACATTTACACTCCACTATCTGTACTTTCTACTGCTTACATTTACACTCCATTATCAGTACTTTCTACTCCTTACATTTACACTCCACTATCTGTACTTTCTACTCCTTACATTTACACTCCATTATCAGTACTTTCTACTCCTTACATTTACACTCCACTATCTGTACTTTCTACTCCTTACATTTACACTCCATTATCAGTACTTTCTACTCCTTACATTTACACTCCATTATCAGTACTTTCTACTCCTTACATTTACACTCCATTATCAGTACTTTCTACTCCTTACATTTACACTCCATTATCAGTACTTTCTACTCCTTACATTTACACACCATTATCAATACTTTCTACTCCTTACATTTACACACCATTATCAGTACTTTCTACTCCTTACATTTACACTCCATTATCAGTACTTTCTACTCCTTACATTTACACTCCATTATCAGTACTTTCTACTCCTTACATTTACACTCCATTATCAGTACTTTCTACTCCTTACATTTACACTCCATTATCAGTACTTTCTACTATTACATTTACACTCCATTATCAGTACTTTCTACTCCTTACATTTACACTCCATTATCAGTACTTTCTACTCCTTACATTTACACTCCATTATCTGTACTTTCTACTCCTTACATTTACACTCCATTATCAGTACTTTCTACTCCTTACATTTACACTCCATTATCAGTACTTTCTACTCCTTACATTTACACACCATTATCAATACTTTCTACTCCTTACATTTACACACCATTATCAGTACTTTCTACTCCTTACATTTACACTCCATTATCAGTACTTTCTACTCCTTACATTTACACTCCATTATCAGTACTTTCTACTCCTTACATTTACACTCCATTATCAGTACTTTCTACTCCTTACATTTACACTCCATTATCAGTACTTTCTACTATTACATTTACACTCCATTATCAGTACTTTCTACTCCTTACATTTACACTCCATTATCAGTACTTTCTACTCCTTACATTTACACTCCATTATCTGTACTTTCTACTCCTTACATTTACACTCCATTATCAGTACTTTCTACTCCTTACATTTACACTCCATTATCAGTACTTTCTACTCCTTACATTTACACTCCATTATCAGTACTTTCTACTCCTTACATTTACACTCCATTATCTGTACTTTCTACTCCTTACATTTACACTCCATTATCAGTACTTTCTACTCCTTACATTTACACTCCATTATCAGTACTTTCTACTCCTTACATTTACACTCCATTATCAGTACTTTCTACTCCTTACATTTACACTCCATTATCAGTACTTTCTACTCCTTACATTTTAAACATAGTCTTGTTACTCCCATTTCATTTCAGCTTGTTTTCATTCACATACATTCCAGTAAAGATTATTGATAACATGACTTTGAAGTTTGACTTTTTGCACCATTACAATACTTATGAACAACTAGTCATCATATCTTCTGCTCCATAAACACATGTTAATGCTCAGTAGTAACAGATATGCTTCTTTAATATATTTACATTGTACTAAACTACATTCATGTTCAATGGGCGAATATGCGGCTGAAACAGGAAGCCTAGCGCATCCCAAATTTATCAACATCAACATTTTAATGTAACATTATAGTAATTATGGCTTTTAGAAGAATGGGGTTTTTGGGGCTTTTACTTTTATACTTTAAGTAGTTCTGAAAGCAGTACTTTTACACTTTTACTGGAGTAAAAAGCTTCAGTTGATACTTCAACTTCTACAGAAGTATTTTTAAACCCTAGTAACTTTACTTCTACCTGAGTAATGAATGTGAATACTTTTGACACCTGTAATAAACAAAACAAATTTCTGTTTGGTTTATTTGCCATATTTTAATAATTTGAGACACTGTTTTAAGGCATACAGTTTTTAACAATCGGGGTATCCTTTTAATAAAAATGACTGAGTAATCTAACAGCGTTTGAAAAGTGCTCCATCTGTTGTTTTTAGTTGTTCTCATTGCTGTTACCTGTAGTTCCCCCGTAGCGGCGCTGGCTGCTGCTTTGGAGTGCTGACCCCTCCTGGTTGGGAGTGGTGGCGAAGGGGAAAGTGTTGGAGCGAGGAAGGTTGCGCATCGCCTCCACATCGTCATGGACGCTCTCACTGCTCTCGTCACTCTCCTGCCTGTGCCATGTGTGTCGCGACAGCTCTCCACGCGACTGCTGCTTATGCATCTGAGCATTAGGACACATTACATTGGTCAGCGTAATAGAACTAAATTAACCTAGGACTACTCAAACATGCCGACAGTTTTCAAGACCCAGACTGAGCCTAAGACTGGAGTAAAAAGAGTGAATCACCACAAGCACTGCAAATTTGTCCATTACTTCACTTTGCCTACATATAGGAATCAGCATTCAAGCAACGTGTTCAACTGTCTGCATGACGTATGTGTGGTTCCTCTGACTATTGCAAATATATAGGGTGTGTCTCAAATCCTAGTGAGTGTCTAAGTAGGCTGTCTAGGTAGCAGCTGTTTAAGTATCAGCGTTCTCTCCTCATCTCTCCTCATAAAACAGATTACTGAGACGCTCTAGTTAGAGAGAGACTGCGGCACGGCTTGTTCCCGCCCACTGCAGCACACCACCGGTGGTTTAGCTGGTGGCTAAGTTACAAGCCGGCATCCAAAACAATAGCCAGAGGCTTAAAAATCCGCTACCATAAATGCTAATGGCTCAGTATAAAACTGCAAAATGGTCAATGACTCATTGAAAAGTTGCTAATAAAATTTGCCTGCGTTGCATCATGGGATTGCCTTAGCGGCTGAGGAAGCGTTTGATGCTTCCCTACAATCGGGCCAAAATAAGGTGTCTTAGCAGACAGCATGTTTCAGGTATCTAAGGATTAAGACGTAAAATGCTGTCTATGTAGGCAGCTCACTAGGTTTTGAGACACACCCATTGTGTTGTTTAGTGTATGTGCATGATAGAGATTATGTGAACAGTAAAATGCTTTAATAAAGCAAGCTTGCATACTGTACCTCATGCATATAGAGGGCGTGAATGCTCATCTCTGTTGAAGCATATTCTGATAGAATCATGCTGGTCAGCTGACCTTCCCACGCACTACTACCTGAGCTGACAGTCCGGGCATCAGTCCTGATAGAAAAAGGGAAAGGAAAACAGTGCTGTTATCAGGAGCATGCAGGAACCATCCCACAATAGCAGTCTGTTTGGACTTCACCGTTTCTCGTTTACATATATCCAACCCAAAGCAGTTAAACCCCACCCATCCATATTCATATATCCATCCATCCATTATCTGCTGCTTTATCCCTCTAGTTGGGGTCATAGGGGCGCTGGAACCAATCCCAGCGTCATCGGGCGAAGGTGGGGTACACCACTAACAGTTCCCGCATGGCCAACGTTCACTCACACACCTACAGGCAAGTTAGAGTGACCAATTAACCTAACATGCATGTGTTTGGACTGTGGGAGGAAACTGGAGTACCCGGAGGAAACCACTCAAGCACGGGGAGAACATACACACTCCACACAGAACGGCCGGGAATCCAACCCTGACCGCCTCGCTTTGAGGTGACAGTGCTGACCACTACACCACCGTGCCGCCGTCCACCCATCCATATTCAAGTCAAATTAAAGTCATAAGGAGTGTTTAGCTCCTTTAGTGCTTTCTGGATGAGGCACAATACAGGGCAGCCAATCATTACAGAGTTCATGTACACACAGTCTATTTCCAGGGGATAAAGAGAGGCTGGAAGACGGTCATGTAAAAATAAATTATGAGCACACGGTAGTTCAAGAGAAAGTAAGGAGATTGTAGGGTCTATTTCAAATCTCAACCTCAGCATCCAAAACCATTTTAAACCTAAAACATCTGGGACCCTCACAGATTTTACTGTGGTGAAATCTTGGAGGAAGTCAGAAGACATTGTTCTCGTACCCTGAGCCTGCCATGGCTCGTCCCGCTGCCACAGCAGGGTGGTCGGGTCGGGGCAGCCTGGAGGAGGGGAAGCTGCCCCGCAGATGCAGACTGGTGCTGATGGGGGAGAGTGAGCGTAGGGCAGAAGCCCCCTCACTCACACCAATCGACAAATGATTGATTATGGAGCCCTCTCGACCCAAATGGATGGAGGCTAAGGATGGGGGTCCAGCCAGGAGGTTAGCAATGAGGCTTCGAGGCTAGGGAAAAAAAAGAAACAGATTAGTCTCAAAAAATGTAATAGCTTACAGTAATATACAGATATTCTATATACATACTTCAGAGTATATACATACATCAGGTAAATTCCAAATTGTGTTGATATAGTAACAAATGTTGACAGTTAAATCTTATTTCAACCTATTTATATAAAGTATTTGCCATAATTCAGTCACTGAAATGTTAATAAAAGGATTCAGAGTAATGTGATACAGACTTCTTGGTGGTGGTGATGAGAACCAAGTGTCACATAATGCAATAACACAAATATTTTCAGTATCTACTAGAGCTGGGAGATATGGCCTTTAAAAAAATCTAATTTTAGATTCTATTCGATTTTATTTTACTAAAAATCTAACTCCAGATGACAAAAAAATTGTTCAAAACAAGTTGTACCTTTATTTTGTTTGGATTTCCCGTTTGGGGTTAAAGTTTAAGTTAAAGCACATACTTCTGCTCTAAAACCTTCATCATGTTAATGAACCCTGACTTTTCCACTGTATATATATATATATATATATATATATATATATATATATATATATATATATATATATATATATATATATATATGCACCATGTCTTTTGCAATAAACATTACTATAGCATCTGTGATTGCCTTCCAACGAGCCCCGTCCTTATCATACGGCACACGGTTGGAAAACCGTGTCAGGGACGGTTGCTTATCATACATGTACACGGTGTGGAATAAATTTGTTGCACTGCTTCTAGGGCTGGGCGATAAAACGATAACGATAATTATTGCGAAATAACATTTCCTCGCTAGAACTATAAGTCGTAGTCGATAGAAAGTCGATAGAACTAAGTTCCGTCCATGTTTTGAGAGACAACACGAACAGCCAATGAGAATAGCGCCAAACCAATCAGGTGGCTAAACTAGAGTTCCAGCCATTTCATGTTTGGTTGAAGCACACAGCATAGAGTGTAGGCGTAGCAGCAGCTTAACCCACCTGCTAGTAAGTCAAGTCAAGTCAAGTCAAGTCAAGTGGGTTTTATTGTCATTTCAACTACATACATAGTACACAGTGAAACGAAACAACGTTCCTCAAGGACCATGGTGCAACATAGACAGTGCATACAAGACACAAGTGCAACACAAACAAACAAGTGCGGACAGACAACACAACACAACACAACACAACACAGTACAGACAGAGAATAATAAATAATTGCGGTAGTGTGCAAATTGTGCAATGTGTAATAAATAGAGTCCAGTGAAGTAAAGTTATTAGTGCAATGCTTTGTGCAAAAATGCTTCCCTTTTTTCATCTGGGGTAAATGGTTGGACTTGAAGTAATAAGTTACTGCAGGCGTCGCAGTCGAGCAGAGAGAATAAAATAAGAAAAAACGATGACAGAAAACTTTAATTATTACTGAAAGAAACATGTTACATGTGTCAATAATTTTAAACTAATCAGCTAAGATAGGAACAACAAGTAAACAGGTGCTGTCTTGCTACTGTGTTGACAAAGCGCTATGGGATGTTAGTGCTTCAAGTGCTCGGGTCAGTTCTACTGTTGTGATCATCTCATCTGTGCAGAGCTGACAGAGCGTTTCTGTTTCTTCAACGGTTTTCAAACACACCTTACAGCGAGGACCTGTTTGTCCTCAGTGGCGGAAGTTAAATAAGTTTTTTAAAACATTTTTTAAAATTCCAATTAATCTGTAAAATTGATTTATCGCCAAGCTCTAGTATCTACAATGAACAAAGCTATATGTTTTTTTATTGTATATCTGACTAAGGTAAATAGTGGTAAACCTGTCAACTATTTGGCCTTACTTATTTTGCCTTACTTACTGTTTTGCATATACCTCTTCACCATGAATGGATTTCAAAATGTGTTTTAAGCCAAAGCCTTAGAGAGTGTGTAACCAAAGCTGTCCACAAGGTAACTTTTAGAGGCATTAAACGCTTTAAATGTCTTGTTTTAATCACCAGCCCTGTGAATATTTCTGCCTCAATATGTTTCTCTAGAATGATGCACTTTGGCTGAATTTGTTAACATCTTAATGATTTACTAATAAAACAAAAATACAAATGTAAAAATCAGGAATTACACTAAAATAATTAGTATTTAATACTAATTCTAAAACATTCAGAGATGTGGACAAACCCATTACTCAGGTCCAATTTGTCCATCACATGTACTACAGTCATCTCTGAACACCACTCACCTCAGACTCTGACTGAATGGAGTGAGTAGAAGTGAAAGCGTGAGTTTCGGGTGCGGCTCCCTGCTGCACCCCGGTGGCCTCCCGGTGCACTTTCTCTTTCAGCTGGCTGATGAAATGGGTGCTCTCTCTTGGCGGTTGCCATTGTGGGTTAGTGATTGCGAAATGCATGAGTGACAGTTCAGTCTTGCCGTCCTCAGCCTGCTGATAGATAGACGCCTCTGTTTTCCCAGCTGACATCCACTGGAATGGAGCAATTACAATGCGAAGTTCAGATCAAATGCAGGAGAGAGACTCAATATTTAGCACAATATTTTAAAAAAGAACATTTTAATTGTGCCCTCACCGCTGGGTGGCCGTGTTGCCGGACGTCCATCTGGGCAAACGAACAGGTGTCTCCTACTCCCACCACCTCCACCGTGAAATTCCTGAAGAAGTCAATTATCTCTAAAGATTTGCGGCGTAAGCAGAAGATGAGGATGAAGGGTGTGATGACAGGACTCAGGAGCTCCTCCAGGATGAACACCTGCCACACAGAAAGAAGAGCACAGAGCACTGCAGGTGAAGAGTGGTTGAACATAAAGCTAAACAAAACCATATTACAACCATATTAACCTCTTATTACCATATAGATTCTTGGTACTTTTGTAATTTGCAGCTTTTTAGAATTAAAAATAACAATATAACTTGGTAACACTTTCCAGGACCTACATGCATGTGACGCACTCGTGTGTGTTCATTAACAGTGTACTGAAAAAGAGTGGGGAGGCAATGTTAATGCCCTAAACATCTCCTTTTCTGTTACTGTTATTATTATTCAATTGCATTTCTTTCCCTTTATTCTCTGTTGTTTTTACTTTAAACCGTTAGAACTTTGAGATGCTTTTTTAACAAATAAAAGGTCCTATATAATAATATATAAATATATATTAATAATAGAGATGGACCGATCAGAGTTCTTGAGGCCGATTCTGATCACCTTTCAACACAATTGGCCGATAGCCGATACCGATCCAGGGCTGGGCTATATGCCACGGCAGGGCTACATATTATTAGTGCAAGCAAGTCATAAAACATGGTCTAAACTGGTTTATTACCATTTTTAACGAGCTCATATGAAACAGAATAATATTTTTAACTAAATTAAAAGTTGGTTTATGTGGGAGTAAACCACTTGATACAGCTCCGGAAGAGCCACATCTGAAAAGTATTTCTACTAGGAACGGCAGAGGTGGAATATTAAGCGGCTCCACGTCTTCTACAGCCGAGAACTGAAAGGGTGTGTATTTCCACCTAGTGGTTCAGATAGGAATTGCAGGGAGCTGACCGGAGGGCTCCTCTTCCTGGATGAAACGCAAGCTGGAAAAACAGAAATTAGGCTCATTTGTTTAACGTAATCGATTGGCTCTCGGGATCGGCTAAATTGGAGAAATATTGGCCGATCGCCAATCACATATTTTGATAAAAAATCGGCCGATACTGACACATGGCTGATCGATCCTTCCATCTCTAATCAGTAACACATTACAATTACGTAATAATTTATAAACACCTATTAAATACATTCCTTACTAAACTTCTGAACAAACTGCAGCTGAAAGACCCTGACACCGTTCACTTGGCACTTCTACATTATTTATTTTTATATTGTTGCTATTGACAATAACACTATTGACAAAGTCACTTTAAATATATTTATTTTCTTAAATAACCTGCCTATGCAAAAGTTTCTACATATGTTCTCTGTATATCTTAGATAGTTTTTGCAGATTTTTTTTTTACACACTAATTAATAGGCCTGTGTATTGGCAAGAACCTGCCGATACAATATATATCAACGATCATGAATCAATATATTGTGATATACTGCAATACTACAAGCAAAGTGATATATTGCGATTTTTCAAATCCTACTATTAAAACACATCACCAATGTATTCGCCAATGCTTACAATAGCATTGCACCCTTGTGCTGCTTGTTAATGTTGGAGTGGAGCTGAAAATGGATTACAACACTGCCATCTAGTGGCCAGAGGTTTGAACAAACACACAATGATTCACTGTCTGCCAGGAATCTGTGTATCGATACTGTGTTTTTGAGAATCGATACAGTATCATGAAACATAATATCCCAATATTCGATATTTTTATATTTTCTTACACCCCTATTAATCATACAGTGTACGGATGATGATACAATGATAGTTTCTTCCCAAGGAAATAATATTACTCTATTTAATTGACAGACTTTGAAGGGCATAGTTGAAGTAATAAAAACAAAAAAACAAGATTTTGATCAAACAGCTATGATACGTTAATTACTATGTAATTAATATATTTTTATAACTGCTTTAAAGATGATTGTGGAAGTATTGCTGAACTGTTTATGAATACGGCATAAACGGTTTAGGCACATGTGGTTTCTACAAAGTATCACCAATAACCTCAAAGCCTTTTCTTTGTCAGGATTCTGACGGCACTGTGTTGTTTGTGCTATTCTCCAGAATTAGATGTCACATCAGAGTCAGCACATATTTAAATATAGCAAAGAAGGCTGCACCAGTGAAAACGGTTAGAAAAGGAGGAGAGTGACTCAAACAGCAAGATGAATAACAATGAGACCACCAGAGCCTTCAGCCTTTCTTGCAGCAAGGAACCTGAACAAATACTTAAGAACATATTTCTGATATTTATGTATAATTAAAACAGTCAGACGTGAAACAATGTATTCACAGTGATTTGATGTAAAATGCTCTCTTCAAAATTATTCAATGTCTATACAATCTCCCTCTTCAAAAAGTTATTACATTAAATGGCTATGAATTATCTGCCTGAACTAGTAGACTTTTGTTTTTACTTTTGAATGAATCATATTATTAAGGACAAACTGTTTACAAACAGGGCAAGAGAAAAGAGTGACATCTAATGAGTTTACTGCCTTCGAAAATATGAAGTTATTACATAAAGTGGTGAAGGATATGCTGCCTAAGTGACTGAAATGTTGTTTTATGGTAAAAACATATTTTTGAAAAACATCAATGGAGGAGAGGTGCATGCAGCGCGGTGTAATGCAAGTTGGTCCCCAGAGAAAACTATTTTTTCATACTTTTTTTTCATACATTGTTTTATATTATATGTAAAATGGATGATTTTAAAAAGTTACTAAAATAGCTATATTCACGCTGTAGACGTCATGACCCTTGGTTCCAATCACAACCAGTGTAAAGATATCTGAGCTGGTAAGCTGGTACGTTTCTCTACAATAAGCTATTTAACATCAAACCACCTTGAATGATTTTGTTTACGTCTCACTGACTAAACTATGCATGAAACGTTAGTTGAGAACCTTTAATTCTACAGAATGAATTTTGAGAATCAGCGTGTACAACCTTCTCAGCATTCTTCTGATGTACAGCAAACTGTTTTGTGTGAAGCTACTAAAAAAAAGCTTACAGCTTTGTATTGGAAGAGCTGGGCAAACTCATCTCTGGTCTCATAACGATGGGCATTGCCTTGCCAGTGGTCCGGCATGTAATGGATGTGTGCTAGGATCACTTTGAGCAGCTGTTCTGGGCAAAACACCATATGCTTATCAGGAATAAATGACCTGCATCAGCACAAAAACAGAAAGAGGTTGTAAAACAGTGAGCCAAAACCTCTATACTAGCATCATCACCGTATTTCTACTCTCAGGTCAGATATGCAGTACGCACCTGCAGACTGTAATGCATACTCCCAAAAGCGTGATGCTGGTGAGGACATGCTCCACAGCCAGCACATCCTCATCATAGATAGTCAAGGCAATGAGCACGGCGAGTATGGAGCCAGCAAAGAAGGCCACATTCTTCGCAACCACGGTGAGAAGTGGCGACATAAAGCAGTTCATGTACTTGGAGGAGGCCTTGTAGCCCTTGCTGAGACGAGACATCAGCTCATGGTCCAGCTCATTGAAGTGGCGCAGGTAGCAGCGCCCATACAGAGACCAGCAGCGTGCCCCCAGGCTGCCGGGCTCACGTTTGATGACCTCTGTGTAACTGAAGAACGCATAGAGGATCTGCCAGATCAGAATGACGGGGCACAGGAGAAGGTTTGCAACACCAATCCACAAGATCCTTGAGCTCAGGCGGTCTGCCAGTTCCAGACGGTTCCCTCCGCGTTTATATTCCGACTTCAGACTCCACTCGTTTTCAAAGAGAGAGCCAGGGCCCCAGAAAAAGATGAGCTCGAAGTTGTACTTGAGACCCCGGGTGTAGAAGACGCTGTCGCCCAGGATGGGTAAGCGGAAACGGATGGGAAGCAGGGACTTGTTCACCATGGCCACCATGTAGTTCTTAAAGCGCAGAATGCGGTGGTAGATGTCCAGCTCCGTCAGTTCCTTCTTGTGAATGCAGATCTGATGCTCCTTCTGGATCTCAATGATCCGTGCCTGCACCTCTTGCCAGGTGAAATAAGGAAGGTCTGCCTGCAGATTAAAGAAGGACAGTCCAATAATTCCATCGGAAAACAATGCCAGAACTTTGGTCTTGTTAGCAAAATCTGAAACGTAAGTGCAGCCAAAAGCCAAACAAGCATCCTGCAGACTTACCATCGACATTTTCAGAGCATTTATGTAGAATGACCGGATCTCCCAGTAGCAGCAGACATTATAAATAAATTTTACTAATCGATGGAGCCAGAAGACCCCTGAGATAACCAGGATGAAAATAACCAAGACGTTATCACGGATCCTAGAAAGTCAAGGAACAAGAACATGCACATCAGATTACGTTTAGTGGGAAACCCAAGGTTTTTCCACTAATTCACTGACTTGGAGGGATTTTCGTTGGAAGCGTTTGAGTAGGTATTTCATTACACCCAAGCTCAAATCTAGGCTATCTGGGATATGTGGGTCAATGGAGGTAGACCATGCTCATGTATTTTGGTACTTCCCAAAAATTAAACCTCTTTGGGACGATATGGGTCGATAAATATTTAAGATCCTGGGGTTTAATATAGAGGTGAAATTTAACTTTATGTTCTTTGGTATAATCTCTGAAGACCTATCTAAGATCGATGGCTATCTATTGAATATTTTTTGGCTGCTTGTAAGAAAGCTATTACGAATTGCTGGCTATGAAGAAATCCTCCAACTGTGGATCTCTTCACTGAAATTGTCACTGATATTCACTCCGTGGTAATGTTGACTTACTCTATACACCTCAGAAGGGAGATAGGAAAAAACTGGAAGAAATGGGATAGTTATCTCCGAGAATATAGAGTGGACTGAAACTTTTGCTCCTTGTCTGCTCACTTTTTCTCTTGCAAACATGGACAGATGGTGAATTGGTGCTTGAAATGCTATACCTCAGACTTTAAGACCCAGTATGTGTGTGTGATGTGCCCTGTTTTTCGGTCTATTGTGTTTCCCTTTTTTCTCCCCTTTCTGTACATATGACTGTTATAAGTGTTTACGAATTTAAAAAAATTAACTTTAATTAAAAATAAAAATGAAAATAAAAATAAAAATGATACAATGTTTAGGATAATACACCAGACTCATGTACTTAAAATGGCACCCCCCTTAAATACATATGCATTTATTTACCATTTCTTTATCTATTGATACCAAATGTACTTGCCTCATATATTGTTTTCACAAAGGCTCTAAAACATAATTGTCAGTTAAAAGTGTGGTAAACCCCCTTCTGATGATGTGTCTTTAAGGTGGGGGGAATATTTGAAAAACTACAGCTGCCTTGGGGCAGATAATTGAGGGCAGGTTTTTACAGAACAGAAAGAAAGTTACAGCTTGGCAGCCAAATATCATCACATCTGTACTCAATAGCCTTTAGGATTTTATTATAGAAGTGTGTTGGCTTTCCAACAGTTGGATGCCATATTGTGGTAATGCATGCTGAGTACTGTAGTGAGAAAACACTGATGGACAAAAGCCTATGAATTCTGTCAAACCAGTGATGCTGAAGGCTACAATGCTGTGCTACAGTATGCTGCACTGCATGACGAACAGCATATTAAATGCTAGTTTTGGGCCCCAATGCCTGCTATTGACTGGACTTACCGAGCACTACACACATCCACAGGAAGAAAGGCGTCAGGAAGGGTCACCTTAGAAGAGTCAGTATGATTGACTAATTTGTTGGCAAAGAGGATGTCATAGTCCACGCAGTTGGCCAGAAACACCGTGAACGCCACCACAAAGACCAATTGTCTGGAACGTAAACAGAAACGATACGTGTAGACAGTCGAATGAAAAGCACGAATTTTCAAGAGGATGTGATTTTACCAGCTCAACAGGATGTGGTGGTGGTGATGATAGCATTCACAGCACGATTTTGTGTTCACCTCCTAGACACGACTAGGTATGCAGGTCGCAAGTTAACGTGTTTATACTCACACAAGTTCAAAGATTTCGCCCAATAGCATGCAGGTGAATCCATTCTTCTGATGAAGATTATAGACGTAGCAGAAGTTAAAGGAAATCATGGACTGAGAGTGGATAAAAAAACCTCAAGATAAAATTCATAACCCGCTTGTTATTGGCAGATTTTTTCACATAACTGCCAGCAACAATAACATAAGATTATAGTGTTTACTCTCCAAATACTTTAAATCTCTTCGACAAAAAGGATATTCTCTGGAAGAAGAGATCCAAGTTTTCTATGTGGTGCCATTGAGCTTGAAAAAAGGGAGAAAACAGACAGTATTAAACGACAGTAAGGACTAATCTTTGTCATGCAGGGTCGCCAAATCTAGTAAGACCGAAAAAGACTGAAATGACTCATGAGTCAACAGCGACAGAGGTACACTAACACTGTTCAATATAACCACCAGTAATTACAAAATCAAGGATTTGGGTCCAGATGTTGAAACCTTCTGCAACCTTAGCTTACATTTGGATCCCTCTGGTACATGGACCAGCAGGTTCTCTTCTCCTGGAGGGGAGTCACTGTAGGAGGCCTCCAGGCGCTGGTACTCAGTGTCAAAGTGGGCCATGATGCTGCTGTCTACTGCCTAGACATGACAGAGTGAAAGAGGGTAAAGAGTCATTGAGGTTCACAATCTAGTACGTTTTTATTAATAAAATATTTATCATCAGCTCTTTCTGCAGAACAGACAGTCCCTGCTGGCCCCGTGCCTTCATCCATTTTCGTAACCTTTTCATCTTTCTTGCAAATCAGCGCAGTGACAACGCGTATCGCTGGTTTGTTGACGTCTGTTTTGGAAATAACGTATGTTCTACGTGGTATCGCTAGTTCTCACACGCTTTTAGTTCTTGTGACAAAAACGTGTTTTTTGGTCAGCAGCAAGAGGAGTGGGCGATTCCCCAGGGGGAAGTCGTGCAATTCATGACCCCGTGTTGCTGATCACTCATGTAGTGTGAAAGCCACAACAACTGAAAGACTCACGATTACAGCACAACCAGTCATGTAGTGTGAACCAGGCATTAGCAACACCCCCTTTGGCAGATATCACAACTTGATGCAAATTGTATAGGCATCTTTCTGCTCTAGGTCTACAGTTTGTCAAACAATCCTCCTTCCAGAACATTCTTGTTTTCCGGTGTTGTTTGGTTGCCTTGGACAGTGTGGGTCATTCCAAAAGTTTCAGTTTTTAAGAAGTTCATGATGGATTTTGAGGGACGTTTCAGGAAATGGTTCTATTTTAGAAGCCAGTTCTTTTCAGATTCCTTTTCCTATCTGTGTCATATTTACAGAACTAATACTGATATTTAGTGTAATCAATTCTTCAATTGATCAGTGAACTGGTTCCTGTGCCACGGGCTGCTACACAACCTCAAAGCACAGTAGATCCACTGCCATGCTGAACAGTTTCTCTTAAAATATTTACTGATTGCGACCGAAGAGTTTAATTTTGCACGTCATCAGTTTCCAAACTGCCTCTGGTTTATTCACATTGTTTGGCACTCAAGTTGCAAATAAACCTCCCTGCAGGTTATTTGCTGTCATATGTAGGTTATGCTTTTGCTTTTCTTTGTCTTGCAGATCTTGCTTTGACTTCTACATTTCCCCTCAACTGTCATTGCTATTGACAGCAGCAATTGTGAGATAGAAGTGCTTTGATGTCTTCCCACAGCCTCTCTGTGCTATGAAGGCATTGTTTAGCTTCACTTTCAGATCCTCAGCCAGCTGCTTAGACGGGTTCATGTTTTTTAAGAGTCAAAGAATTTGCCACACACTCAAATCATAATCATTGAAAGATTCAAAATGAAAATTCCTGTCCTGCCTATACAGTCCTAATTAGTCAATTCAGACGTAATAGGTCACTTGAGACTTTACAACCGAAAGAGTGTTCAAGCTTTTGCACATGCCACAGTTCATCCTTCATGTTTTTTAAGTTGATTAAATTAATATTTGCTAAAAATTGAGTTCGACAGTTTGTTTATTTTTTTTTTTACTTCTAAAATTAACAACATTTCAGATGCTCCTGTTTTTATTGGGATGTGGCTTTCCGAAATCAAGAGTTGTATACCTTTAGAAAACATAACCTACCAATTGAATAATAATAGTAAAATATTTCATAAAACCTGGCAACTATTTTTCAATTATATTAAGGACATTCAACTGGACCAGATAGAATCTATACAGACAAAAATATAATTAAACTTTATAATTAAACTCTCGTATCTCTTTCCCCCTTTTGTGTTTTTTCTTTATTTATATCTCCCCTTCTTCCCCTCCCACCACAAATGTACAATGTATGTTTTCCTTTTGCCGTTCTTATATGCATTGTGTTTAAAAATCTAAAATCTAAATAAAATAAGGAAAAACATATGTAATTACAGTAAGAGATTACATTCCAGGATCACAACTGGGGGACCACAGGGTTACAGCATGTGATAATACAAAAACGGTCTTCAGGAAGATGAGGATGAGGGTTCAAGAAAAGAAAGGAACTAGCAACATGAGTGTGAGGATCTGTATGTTTACAGCAAGAGTGTGTAGAACCAACGAGAACAAATAGCTTAAAGAAGTTCAATCGATTTTTAAAAAATGTCTGAATAATTCAGTGATCGTGACATGAGCCAAGCACTTTAGTGTGAAATGCTCTGGTCTACAGAAACTCAAAGTCATAAATGTTCACAGTGACAGCGATAGGAGCCAGACAACTGAAGAAGAGTTTAAAGCTTGCGAAAGCTCCCTCAGAGGAAGTTATTACGTAATGGTTAAATATATGATGCTTGATGTCTGACACACATTTTATCATTGTCTTATGAAGTTGCTCAAAATGGAATTTAATGGATTCATTTGAACCCATAGCTGTACATACATAGTACATATCTCCGCAACACAATACACAGACATCTCTGATGTAGTCAAAATGGTTATTTTTTCACATTCTGTTGAAAAGTTTAGCTAGTTTTGGAATGTTTTAAGCTAAGATTCTTACATATTGCTCCTTTAAAGTAACATCTAGTTAAAAAATGTGCTTGCTGAAGAGGCTGTGTTCGTTCTTTTCACTTCAAAACTCCACACCATATGTACTATCCAGCCATATATGAAGAAGAAACATTTCATGACCAGAACTGGAGACCTCTGAGTCACAGCACAAGACAGGAAGGCCTTCATAAAGATAAGGGTCAGGGTTCAGGGATAGTAGAAAGGAAAGCTTCAGTCATCATTTGTTTACTGCTACTTTAAATGAAAAGACATGAGGGCGAGGTTCTGTAGGTGTAGGGCAAGATTAGATAGAGCCAAGGAGAACAACTAGAACCGTGATATAACCAGGACAGGTTTAAAAATACTTATGTATTTCTGGGCTGCTCTCGGGCTTCTGGCCAGAATTTTGAACAACAGCTGTGGAGAAAAACATGTCTGGGCATTTTCGGGAGCTACCATTGCAAAACAGGGGCCTAAACCAAAATGATGAAATGGTTCACACGCTGTCGACTGCTGGTGCGGGTGATATTACAGAATAGAAAAGTTAATAGCATATCATAACAAACGACTGCTGTGTAAATCTTACCTTTTAATGTGGCGACACACCCTCAACACACTCAGGCTGCTCTCCCACATTTTCCCTCCGACATTATCCAGCGCGAGCCCTCGAACAACCAAGGGCCATAGAGCCAGTCCAGCTTTCTGAACCCGGCCTGTGTGCTTCTTTATTTCCTAATGGAATCAAATACGCGTTCAGCTCAGACGCCGCAAACCTTCGTGTACTTTGTTACATACCGACAGGCTACCTGAGCACGAAGACGTTATAAACGGACAACACTTGAAGCTGACTAACAACTAACGCCTCAGTAGCATACAGTAAAAACAGGACAGGCCCGTCACTTCGCGACAACAACAGCACCAACACGGCTTAACAGCGGCGGGCGGCGCCTGTCAGCTCACATTCTTACCTCCGTCGAAGAATGTAGCCTGACTGAGACTCACGGTGAGCTTTTACAGGGTATTTAGTTTCTCTTTGGACTCTCCATTTCGGTCACGTTATTTTGGTTTCGCTTCTGACAGCGCGGTAGCAACCTAGCTCGCCCCGCTGGTGAGCTGTAGCCAATCGCATGCGCGCTGCACGGGATTGACAGCGAGGAGAGCCAATGAGGTGCCGAGGGCGGGTCTACCTGCGCCCGAGTACAAAAACAAGATGTTCTAAGCAATAATATGACCCTTCATAAGCAGAGTCTCTCTCTCTCTCTCTTTCTCTTCTCTCTCCCTCTGTCTCTTTATCACTCTCTCAGATGTAGTTGCAGTCCTGTTAAAAATAGCAGATTGTGGATTGTTGATATTGGAACTCAGCAGCAAAATAAATACACCCCACCCTTCAGAAGCTCCGCCCCCCAGTTCAAATTCATTCCCAAGGCGAACCGCAGTGGGCTGGCAAACATGTTTTTTATGTCTTTGTGGCCGTAATACCCGTCATATGTTGTACAGACAAATACTCAGATATTAGAGTAAACAGTGAGCATGTAAGGTAACTCATGCTAGCCAGGCTGAGGGCGAGTAAACATTCACTACAACTGCTGCAGTGCTAGACAGTTGCTATCATAGATATTAGCTAACGGGACAAAACAATACTGACTTATTGGTTAGCAAAAATAAGTTCATATTTTTAACTTATTATTAAGTATATTTAACCATATTTCTAACCCACCTGTGCAGCAGAAACAATACATCAACCTCCTTGTCCCTTTATATAACTGAATGAAGCTGGTCATCCTCTTTCTCCTCAGCTTCTTGGTTTAGTTTTACCGTTCCACAATAAATCTTGCCACAGTTTCGTGCTTGTGCCTCAGTCTACCTGTCCAGATTCTTTCCCTTCTCAGGATAGCATAATAGCATAACAAATATATATAAATATATACTTTTATTTAAGAAAAATGAAAAGGCGGCACGGTGGTGTAGTGGTTAGTACTGCCGCCTCACAGCAAGACAATCCGGGTTTGAAGGAGTTTGCATGTTCTCCCCGTGCTTGAGTGGGTTTCCTCCTACACATCCAAAGACATGCATGATAGGTTGATTGGTCCCTCTAAACTGCCCGTAGGTGTGAGGGCATGAGTGAATGTATGTTGGCCATGCGATAGACTGGTGAACTGTCCATGGTGTACCCTGCCTTCGCCCGATGACGCTGGGATTGGCTCCAGCTCCCCCCTGTGACCCCGACTAGCAGGATTAAGCGGCAGATAATGGATGGATGGAAATGAAACACAATAAATAAAGAACAATAAGTGCAATTTTAAGGAACTGTGTTAATATCTTTACTTATTAAGATATGAATATAAATACATATGCATGTCTGAGTAAACATACAGTATCTTACAAAAGTGAGTACACCCAGTGCTTAATTTGTAAAATATCAGGTAATGGAACACTAAAGGTGGGGTGATCCAGAAAGTGGCAGTGATGGAAACGGTCCTGGAACGCATAGACACAACAGTGCTTCAAGTATCCATCTAACATAGTAGCATTCTATACAATAAAATAATCCTAGCTTTAATTACTGCAGTAAGGACCTGAAACTATAAAAGCTGAGATATGCTACTGGACGAATAGTTTTTGGTGTCCTACAAAAAAAAGACGTCAAAGAGGTGGTGGATCCACATAAATAAGTTCTGGAACGCAGGTGCCTGAAATAAGAGAGGTGGCAGATCTTGTTCCAGCAAGATCCGGCACAAATTAAGTACTGAGTACACCCTCTACATTTTTGTAAATATTTTATTATATCTTTTCATGGGATAACACTGAAGATATGACACTTTAATACAATGTAAAGTCAGTGTACAGCTTGTAGAACAGTGTTAAGTTGCTGTGCCCTCAAAATAACTCAACACACAGCCATTAATGTCTAAACCACTGGCAACAAAAGTGAGTACACCCCGGTGTCTTCTCTGGTGTCATGTGACTTGTTAGTATTACTAGGTCTCTGGTGTGAAGGGGGAGCAGGTGTGTTCAATTTGGTGCTCTCACACTCATACTGGTCACTGGAAGTTCAACATGGCACCTCATGGCAAATAACTCTCTGAGGATCTGAAAAAAAGAATTGTTGCTCTACATAAATATGGCCTAGACTGTAAGAAGATTGCCAACAACCTAAAACTGAGCTGCAGAACGGTGGCCAAGACCATACAGCAGTTTAACAGGACAGGTTCTACTCAGAACAGGCCTGAACAAGTTGAGTGTATGTGCTTAGCATCATATCCAGAGGCTGGCTTTTGAAAATAGACGTATGAGTGCTGCCAGCATTGCTGCAGAGGTTGAAGGGGTAGGGGATCAGCCTGTCAGTGCTCAGACCATACGCCACACACTGTATCAAATTGGTCTGCATGGCTTTCGTCTCAGAAGGAAACCTCTTCTAAAGATGATGCACAAGAAAGCCCACAATCAGTTTTCTGATTTACTGGAACCATGTCCTGTGGTCTGATGAGACCAAGATAAACTTATTTGGTTCAGATGGTGTCATGCGTGTGTGATGAGTGCATGAGTGCTGCTGGCTGTGGGGATCTACAGTTCATTGAGGGAACCATAAATGCCAATATGTACTGAAGCACAGCATGATCCAATATTCCAACATGAGAACGACCACTGTCTTGCTAAAGAAACTGAAGGTAAAGGTGCTGGACTGGCCAAGCCTGTCTCCAGACCTAAACCCTAATAAGCATCTGTGGGGCATCCTCAAAGGAAGGTGGAGGAGTGCAAGGTCTCTAACATCCACCAGCTCTGTGATGTTGTCATGGAGGAGTGGAATAGGATTCCAGTGTCAACCTGTAAAGAGAGTTAAGGCAGTGCTGGAAAATAATGGTGACCATTCATATTGACACTTTGGGCACAATTCGGCCATTTTCACTTAGGGGTGTTCTCACTTTTGTTGCCAGACATTAATGGCTGTGTGTTGAGTTATTTTGAGGGCACAGCAACTTTACACTGTTCTACAACCTCTACACTGACTACTTTACATTGTATCAAGTATTAGTAAGTATTATATTTTTAGTGTTTCATTATTTGTTTAGGATTGAAGAACTGCAGACTGTTGGTGCTGCCGTCTGGTGGTCGGTTTGTTTTGTGGCGTCTCTCTTTCTCCCTCCAGGTAAAAATACTTATCCAGCTGATCTTGATGCGTGTGCTGGTTTGTTGCATCACCTGAGCCTTGTCCTATGTAAAGGCCCTGGAGACGACGGACATGGCCCACGGTGTTCTGGCCACGTGGCCATGGCGGATTTTGTGTGTAGAACTCTGGATTGTTTTGTGCTGCCAAGCTTTTAGACATAGTCTTGTTACCCTGTATGTTAGTATCTTTGTTCTGAACGGTCCATCTAGCAACCATTGATTGTTTTAGGGAGCTAATTGTTCTATAACTTGTGAACCTACCTTGTCTTCTCATGTTTTGATTCCACTAGTACACATGTTAATAGTTATAAGAGTCATCAAGGACGTCACATCATTGTAGGGGTGAGCACCATTTAATTTGTTTTATTGTTTTCTTTGTTCTTGTTTTTTTGGGGTAGGGAGGTAGGTAAGGCCTCTGTATTTTTGTTTTTTTTTCTTTTGTTAGGTTAGTTAGAGGACGAATTGTATATTTTTGTTTGTTATGTTGGCATAGCTCACTCCGGCGATTTTGTCAGTGTGAAAATGATACAAATACAAGACTTTTTCCTTGAGCATCAGACTTGTTGTGTTGGGTCGTTTTATTTATGTTATCTTACCCAAGCCCTAGACTATAATTTGAAGTGTCTACATTGGTGTGATACTCGGGGTCGTAACACGCATTAAAAAATATAATAAAATATTTACAAAAATGTGAGGGGTGTACTCACCTCTGTGAGATACTGTATACTAGAAATACTATAATATACAGAAAATTGCACAGTGATATGTACATCTGTAGAGTTGTGCTGTAACAGTTATGCTGCAGGAGCTATGCTGTGAAACAGAAGGGAGGTTTGTTGGTTTAGTTTAAATGAAAAGTGTGAGGTGTCCACTGTGGTTAATGAGTGCTACAACTTGGGGGACTAGGCTGTTGGCATGTCTGGTTGTGTTGTATTTCATGAGCCCTTAAGTTTCTACCAGAGGGAATTGGCCTTCCCCTTCAAAGACAACAGTATCTATTCTACAAGGTCAAGTCTAGGCACTGCCTTGGTTCTATACTGTCTGTATTTCTGTATGTGTGATTGGCACACTTGCCATCATTCAGGCTTAACTTCTTTTACTGTTTGTTAGGTGGGGCTTTAAATGAATGAAAATCTTAAATATTAACCAAGAATCTTACTTTCTGTATTGCGTACATGTCTCCCTGCCTTAGTCTTTCCACATAGTACACCAATCAGCCATAACACTAAAACCACCTACACGCACTGTCCATTTTTTTATTATATTTAATATTTGGGTGATGGGTCATTCTCAGCACTGCATTAATACTGACATGGTGGGGGTGCTGGTGTGAGAGGATCAGCCACAGAAGTGCTGCTGGAGTGTTTAAACACTATGTACACTGACTGTCCGCTCTATTAGACATTCTTACCTTGTTGGTCCACCTTGTAGATGTGAATTCAGAGACAGTAGCTCATCTGTTGCTGCAAAGTTCATGTTGGTCATCCTCTAGTCCTTCATCAGTGGTCACAGGATGCTGCCCACAGGACATACACTACCGCTCAAAAGTTTAGGATCACTTTAGAAATTCATTTTATGCAATTTTTATGCAATTCACAAACAATAATGTCCATTTCACAACTACTTTAAGTGTATCAGATGATTTTTAAAGAATATAAATGTTTGTATTAATAACTATTATTGTATAGAGGCTTATTTTGCATATAGTCCTATTATCAGCAATTCTCAGTCCTCTGTCTAAATCTCCTGGTACGCCTCCAATCCAAGTTAAGGATGTTATTGGACTAATTGGTTGTTAGGACACTCTTGATCAATTGTGATGCACAGCTGAAAAACATTCTACTAATAAGTGAGTATAAAAGGGAACAACATTCTAGGTTAGTTTAGTATCTGAAGCATCAGCAGTTGATGGCTTGCTGACCGACTCAAAATGACCAGAAAGAAACAACTTTCTTTAGAGACCGTCAGTCCATTGTTGTGTTAAGGAAGGAAGATACTCCATTGAAAACAAGAACATTTCACTGTGATCCCAAACTTTTGAGCGGTAGTGTATCTAGTTGGACCCTTCTCAGACCAGCTTTGGGGTATAAGTATGCAGAGAAACAGACGGACTACAGCCTATAATTGTAGACCTACAAAGCTCAAAGTGGAGCTGATAAAATGTTATAGCTGATTGGTGTATATTGATACTTTTAATAAAGATATTAGTCACTCATTTTAACATTTCTCTCTTTTTCTCAGATAAAACTTTAGTATTATATTGAACTGTGAGCTACGGCTTCCAGAGAGTGTCTTGTGATATAGGGTTGGAATAGTATTACAGCAGCTCATCTGTTCTTTTAGGCTGCCCTCTTGTGGACAAACATCAGAAAAGATGTTAACTCTCAAACATGCCCACCCTCACAGTCAAAGCACTCAGCATTCAGCTGATTTGTGGAGAATTTAATCACATTATTTTATACTGAGGACTCATAGATGGAGGGTGTATGGACGGTTTCTTACTAAATCCAGACTGATTTCTGAGATCAAACCCTTTAATGGAACCCAGCAGATGCAGGTTGCACCGTTGTTGGTTTTCTGCAGCAGTGCATTTGAGTGATGCACTTAAAATGTTAAAAATGAGTATGAAGATGGGTGTTAAGGGTTTTAATCTATGCAACAAAAAAACTCATGTTCTTTTTTATAGATAGCATGTTATGTGGTATCAGATAAGTAAGTAAGTAAGTTTAAGTAAGTAAGTTTCACATACGTACATTTATTTGAGAGTACTTAAAACTCTATGTGGTTCAGGACCAGTGTAGAACAGTTCAGGTATGTGGTTTACACAGTGCTAATTGGTGTACATGAGCTTCCATTACTCATTAGCTACAGTGGTCTCATTGGACCAGTACAAAATTGAAAGAAGCAAACTTCAGACACCAAACACCAAAATCTGGAGGAAATGTTTACTCCTGATTTCCCTTTAATCCCTGACAGGGCTCTGATTGCTGTCATCCCTATTCTGGCCCAGCACTCATGAGAAGGAGCAGGTTTGTTGAGCAGCCCTGCTGTGATCAGAGAATCAAAGTGTCATTTTTATGAGGGAGGAGAAGCATGTCAGCGAAGACCATTAGTTGAAAGCAGTGTCTTCAATTGCATATTCATGATCTGTAGGAGGCGCTGTGGCAGATGGTCTTTTATGTGGAGGTTTACTCAACTCGTCCCTCTGGGCTTCCTTACCATTATGTGTAGAGCGTCCTGCTACCAACTTGTGCTGCTGTATTTATTTTTATTTATATTTCAAATGGCATAATGTAATTATGTCTATTTAGGACTGCTATATAACTCAACATAGATTGAGGGATATATATATATATATATATATATATATATATATATATATATGTACTGCTCAGTACTTCATTCAGCTAAATCAAGATTGCTGCTGAAGGAACTGAATATATTCATACCAAATCTGGAACTACACTTTGTTCAACTTGAAGCTCAAGATATGATCTACTTCATGTTACTTTGTATTGTGTTTATGATTATTTATGATCTGTTCTAATGATATCTGGTGTTCTTACTGGTTAAAATACACTTATTCGTAAGATAAAGGCTTTTAAACAATCAGCTCAGGTGCTGCAAACTTACACATCAGTATATATATATATATATATATATATATATATATATATATATATATATATATATATATATATATATATATATATGATTTTATGGATTATGTTTCTCTTTTTACAGACAACATTGGATGATTCCCATTTTTTATATACACACATAGGATGGGAGTAAGAGCTGTTCTCTATTTTTCAAAAGCTTGATACATACCTAACTCACATTTGTTTTCTCTGGTAACGTAAAAGTGGGAGAACCTTGAGGCCACATACAAGGTAGGTTATTGGATGCTTCTTCAGTGTTCCACAGTCCACAGACATTAATCTGTAAGTAGAGTACATCGGTTGTCCACTAGTTTTATGGTGCATTGTGGGTAACAATATAGTGAACGACATAGGGAATCTAATCGTCCACTAGGAATTCGGACAGCACTACAAAATGGCCGACACCCTAAACATAACACTAAACGGTACATAGGGGGTGATATCAGACACACCCAAGATTATGTCACTAGTGCCTAAAATCATAGAGCCAAGTTTTATCAGGTAAAATCTGTCTGGTGATGTAGGGCGGCAGCTTTATGCTAGTGGTCGATTGTGTCCATTATTCATTTGTGAGCCACAACTAAGCTTCACAGCTCGAGCGTAGAGTTAAAGAAAGACTTCAGCCACTAAACACATCTTGTCTGATCAAGTACTCTTTGGGGGAGTGTGTTAAAGTTGCTAGTTATCGCTGTAATCATCGTCTAGACTAGCTGGTTCCACGACTGGTTGTTAGGCAGGCAGGTTTAAAATGCGTATAGAGAAGCATGAGAATGGAAATGGTACGTCGCTGCTGATGAAAGTGGCTCCTGTTCATGATTAAATGCAGTGGAAGTACAGCTGACAGATGGAGGATCAATTCTATTACAGTAAACACACTGACGTACAGCCGGCTGACATAATGTAAATGAAGGTGTTAGACTGATGAGGGTGAGTGGAGGAAGAAAGGCAGGAAGAAAAGGAGAGTGGAGGTGTGTCTATGGCTGCAGGGGTTCTTGTATCATTGTGGATGTTTAACTGAGCAGAATAACTCCGCCCATCTGAGAGGAGTAGTGTGAGGCATGTTTACTGAGACATCCTTACCACACAAAGCCTTTATGTGGATGTGGATGTTCTATCAGTCTGTGGTGGCCAGTGTCCTGTTTTACACCGTGGTGTGCTGGGGAGGCAGCACATCCAAGAAGGACACATCCAGGCTGGACAAACTTATCAGGCGGGCTGGCTCAGTGATCGGCCTGAAACTGGACTCTCTGGTGACGGTGGCAGAGAAGAAGACAATGGACAAACTTCTGGACATTATGGACGATGCCAGTCATCCTCTGCACACCGTCATCAGCAACCAGAGGAGACTGTTCAGTGACCGACTGCTCCTACCCAAGTGCAGAACCAACAGACTCAAAAACTCCTTTGTCCTTCATGCCATCAGACTGTACAACTCCTCTCTGCAGGGGAGGCGGGGTCACAGGAGGACAGAGGATGGGATGGAGCAGTAGACTGATAATAACACAACCGGACTAAGTGCAATAACATCAGTAACATTAAACAAGTGCAATAATAGTGTGCAATACCTCCCCAGTTAGTGCAATACCTCCCCAGTTCTTTTTCTTTTTCATTATTATGAACATTGGATTTTTTTTTAGATTTATATTCCTTTCATTTGTTTCTTGTGTGTTTATTGTACTTTATTGTGATGCTACTGGAATCTTAATTTCCCTGAGGGAACCCTCCCAAAGGAATCAATATCCATCCATCCATCCATCCATCCATCCATCCATCCATCCATCCATCCATCCATCCATCCATCCATCCATCCATCCATCCATCCATCCATCCATCCATCCATCCATCCATCCATCCATCCATCCATCCATCCATCCATCCATCCATCCATCCATCCATCCATCCATCCATCCATCCATCCATCCATCCATCCATCCATCCATCTCCTTTAACTCAAAGCCAAGTGCCAGCCTTCACCATCTGAACATCACACACACACAAGCTCTAACCCTAACCCACATTTCTGATGCACTCTTTATTCTGTTTTGTATTTAGCAGGCTAAAGCTGCAGGTGGTGTGCTTACCGTTTATAAAGAGAGAAGCTGTAACTGTTGTGCTGTTGGTTAGTCTGTGTGTTATTAAAGCTAAGGTGCTATTAGGTGTATTAGCTAATTAATGTTACAAAATGATAAGACATGAAGAGATGATACTATAACGTAACTCATCTGGTCAACCTAGCCCACAGAAGCTCAATATTCAGTGAGAAAAATGTGTTTTTTTTGGTGGCTTTCCATTCGCAGTGTGGCCCCAACACTGATTTTGGATTGATGGTCCGAAATGGCTTTAAAATGCATTTTTTAATGAGCTGTTCTCATTTGGGTGCTCAGCACCCCTAAACCTCTAAGCCTACAATCACCCTTGACACTAAGATATTTCTGGACACTCACATGTGTGTAGTCTTAGCAGCATTAACACACTAGCATTGTTGCTTGTTATGAAGATACTGTGAATTGTTGGGGATACATACTAAACAGTTATAGCCTAGCACAGTGCTCACCAACCGTCCTCCCTCATCTACTTTCCTGCAGAGTGGAGTTACAATCTACATCTATTGCAGAGAAATCGGATTTACTGTTCATATCAGGTCTTCTGAGACGACCGTCTGCACTGTTATTCACAAATGGTCAGATTTGTGTGTCCAGGCGTCACTGATGTATCTGGATGCGTTGCTGTGGTAACAACATAGGCATCAGTCACTATGTAGCAAATGACAGCACTTCCGTCACTCTGTGTTTGAGACTGTCATTGTTTCGTTGTGCACTCGAGCGTCTAGACTGCCTCTGAATGTGGTCTAGATCTGATGTGTGAAAATCAGATCTCAGATCTCTATTTTACTGATCAGATCAAAAATCAATCTGGATACAAGCTGGATTTTTTGGATACGCCAAAAATCTAATTTGGGCTGGCAGTCTGATCAAGACTGGCCTTGTTAAGAATCTGATTGTTGGGATTTGCTAGAAGCTGACGTCTACATCTGTACCACAGCAGCCCCTGCTGATAGGATGGTGATGTCTGGACACACAAATGTGATCTGATCACTTACAAATAAGAGTGCAGATTAGTAAAACAAACGCGACTGCCATCCGATACAGCAGATGAAGACCTCTGAAGAATGTTAACAGCTGGACCCGGACTCCATCCTTTTATTCTATGTAATATAAAGTTACTTTAAAAAAAGAAAAAAAAAACAATGGTTGTTTTTTTAATGCTTTTTTATTGAGGCAATAAAATACCACATAGTTATTTACAAGCAAGACGCTTATAAATACTTGTTGAGGATCTTCACTCAACATCTGAGCTTTTGGTTTGGCTCCTGCTGGATTTTCAATAAATGCACGGCAGCCAACAGAAGCAGCAGAGGAGGCTGTTAAACATGACAGAACAGAAATCAAGGTTACTAAAGGAAACACTCCTGTTAGTTTCTTCATCTACCTACGAAGCAGCGTCATCACGACAACATAAAATGATGTTGAATTTACTGATATAATCATATTTATCTTAGCAGTACATTCTTATTCTTATTATTTAAAAACTCTGATCTACCTTCTGGCTCTGCCTCTGGTAACCACTGTCATAGAACATATGGACTAGACTGACTAAAGCTGAAATACATCACCTAAACATTCATTTCTAAATCTCACCTTCTGAACCACTTGCTCTTCTGACCAGCTTTACTTTCCTTCTTTCCCTCACTCTCCTTTTCCAGCTTTACTTTCTGTTTCTGTGCTTTCTTCTCCTCCACCTTACACACCTCACCTTTCTCAGCGTCCTGAAGCTTCTTTTTTAAATAAATCTTAAAGACACACAGAAAAACATTCTAATACAACTGCTAGAGTTAAACCTCACTGATATTCAAACACTGGAATAATCCCACATACCTTTTCACGAGTCTTTTTCTTTACAGCGATGTCCTGCTGAGCTTCACCAGCACTGGTAGCATGGACCTTCCATTGGTCATCATCACTGCTACCATGTCCTGCCCATGGATAACGAGCAGATTTCTCCCAGGATGCAGGAATCCTCCGAACTCTGTCAGTATTGATAGCAGGAATCCTCTGGAGGTCATCATCACTGCTGCTGTCTTCAGTCGATGAAGAATAAGAACCTTTCTTCTCCTCTACCTTACACACGTCACCTTTCTCAGCGTCCTGAAGCTCCTTTTCTAAACAAATCTTAAAGAAAGACACAAAGAAAACATTCTAATACAACTGCTAGAGTTAAACCTCACTGATATTCAAACACTGGAATAATCCCACATACCTTTTCACAAGTCTCTTTCTTTACAGCGATGTCCTGCTGAACTTTACGAGGAGGAACTAGAGGAGGAAGAGTCTTTTTGTTGGTGATCCTTGAGCTGCTCGTTTCCATCCAGGGGGCAGCTGCTGTAGTGACTGGAGGTACAACTGCAACGGAGACCATTTGCTTGTCATTCCTGTTTACTGCTGAAAGCTGCTTTATTTTCTCCTCCATTTTTCTGGTGCGGTCTTCCAGGGCTTCCAGAAGCTCTATGCAGGTGGCCTCCTGATCACTGTCATCTATGTCGCCCAGTTCACTAAAGTCACTCATGGCAGGATATTCCTGGAAAGCAGAACCATCATTAGCACAATTCACTGCTATCACCACAACATATGCAGAAGAGTTCCTACATCATCACACCTACATACCATGACACGATCCTCACATCTCTGGTTTTCCATCACTACTCTGTTCCTCGTGCCTGGTCTATCTGTTTCAGTCGTGGCAGGAGGTGCAGTAGCAGATGCAGCCACAACAGAGACCCCAGCCGTCTTAGTCAGTTCCCGGTAGATTTCCTCTTTCTCATCTAACTTCCTTACGGCATCTTCCAGGGCCTCCGCTAACTCCAAGAGGAGTCTGTAGCGATCCCATCTGTCAGACTTTTTATTCTCGGCCTCATCACCCAGATCACATTCCCTTGCAGCAGAGGAGCGAGGGGGCTCAATACAAAGATGAGCAGCTTCAGCAACTTCACCAGTCTTGTTGCTGAGTGCTCCAATCCAAGCATCTGTACTTCTGTCAGCTGGTTCGGTGGTGGGTGATGCACTTGACGTACTCGAGGCAACAGCACAAACATTGGTGGGGTTGACGCTGGTCCAGGGTTTCCCCACATCTGCCACTGCATCACTTTCCTCGGCGTCAGTATTTCCACCTGTTGCCCATACATGTCGGTCAGCTTTCTCCCAGGACGCAGGAGCGTTGTTGCCAGGAATCCTCTGGAGGTCATCATCACTGCTGCTGTCTTCAGCCCATGAAGAATGGACAGTGTTCCTCCGGAAAGCAGGAATCCTCCAGACTCTGTCAGCATTGATAGCAGGAATCCTCTGGATGTCATCATCACTGCTGCTGTCTTCAGCCCATGAAGAATGGACAGTGTTCTTCCGGAAAGCAGGAATCGTACAGACTCTGTCAGCATTGATAGCAGGAATCCTCTGGATGTCATCATCACTGCTGCTGTCATCAGCCCATGAAGAATGGACAGAGTTCTCCCGGAAAGCAGGAATCCTCCGGACTCTGTCAGCATTGATAGCAGGAATCCTCTGGAGGTCATCATCACTGCTGCTGTCTTCAGCCCATGAAGAATACACGGCATTCTTCCGGAAAGCAGGAATCCTCCAGACTCTGTCAGTATTGATAGCAGGAATCTTCTGGAGGTCATCATCACTGCTGCTGTCTTCAGCCCATGAAGAATAGGCAGCTTTCTTCTCCTCTACCTTACACACGTCACCTTTCTCAGCGTCCTGAAGCTCCTTTTTTGCACAAATCTTAGCTGCTGTAGCGACTGAAGGTCCATCAGGTCCAATCGCAACGGAGACCATTTGCTTGTCATTCCTGTTCACTGCTGAAAGCTGCTTTATTTTCTCCTCCATTTTTCTGGTGCGGTCTTCCAGGGCTTCCAGAAGCTCTATGCAGGTGGCCTCCTGATCACTGTCATCTATGTCACCCAGTTCACTAAAGTCACTCATGGCAGGATATTCCTGGAAAGCAGAACCATCATTAGCACAATTCACTGCTACCACCACAACATATGCAGAAGAGTTCCTACATCATCACACCTACATACCATGACACGATCCTCACATCTCTGGTTTTCCATCACTACTCTGTTCCTCGTGCCTGGTCTATCTGTTTCAGTAGTGGCAGGAGGTGCAGTAGCAGATGCAGCCACAACAGAGACCCCAGCCGTCTTAGTCAGTTCCCGGTAGATTTCCTCTTTCTCATCTAACTTCCTTACGGCATCTTCCAGGGCCTCCGCTAACTCCAAGAGGAGACTGTAGCGATCCCATCTGTCAGACTTTTTATTCTCAGCCTCATCACCCAGATCACATTCCCTTGCAGCAGAGGAGCGAGGGGGCTCAATACAAAGATGAGCAGCTTCAGCAACTTCACCAGTCTTGTTGCTAAGTGCTCCAATCCAAGCATCTGTACTTCTGCCAGTGGGTTCGGTGCTGGGTGATGCACTTGACGTACTCGAGGCAACACTCGTGGGGTTGACGCTGGTCCAGAGTTTCTCCACATCTGCCACTGCATCACCTCCCTGGGTGTCAGTATTTCCACCTGTTGCCCATACATGTTGGTCAGCTTTCTCCCAGGATGCAGGAATCCACAGGACTTCGTCAGCATTGTTGCCAAGAATCCACTGGAGGTCATCATCACTGCTAGCACCTCGTGACCACACGCAAGGGCCAAACTTCTTCCAGAAAGCAGGAATCCTCCGGAGGTCATCTTCACCACCTTCATTTCCTGCCTGTGCATAGCGGCCAGCTTTCTTTCTGGAAGGAGAAACAGAAGCAGCAGAGGAGGCTGTTAAACATGACAGAACAGAAAACAAGGTTACTAAAGGAAAACACTCCTGTTAGTTTCTTCATCTACCTACGAAGCAGCGTCATCACGATAACATAAAATGATGTTGAATTTACTGATATAATCATATTTATCTTAGCAGTACATTCTTGTTCTTATTATTTAGAAACTCTGATCTACCTTCTGGTCCTTGGCTCTGCCTCTGGTAACCACTGTCATAGAACATATGGACTAGACTGACTAAAGCTGAAATACATCACCTAAACATTCATTTCTAAATCTCACCTTCTGAACCACTTGCTCATCTGACCAACTTTCTTTTCCTTCTTTCCCTCACTCTCCTTTTCCAGCTTTCCTTTCTGTTTCTGTGCTTTCTTCTCCTCTACCTTACACACGTCGCCTTTATCAGCGTCCTGAAGCTTCTTTTTAAAATAAATCTTAAAGACACACAGAAAAACATTCTAATACAACTGCTAGAGTTAAAACTCACTGATATTCAAACACTGGAATAATCCCACATACCCGAAAACGAGTCTTCTTCTTTACAGCGATGTCCTGCTGAGCTTCAGAAGCACTGGTAGCATGGACCTTCAGTTCGTCATCATCACCGCTACCATGTCCTGCCCACGCATAAGGGACAAACTTCTTCCAGAAAGCAGGAATCCTACGGAGGTCATCTTCATCACCTTCATTTCCTGCCTGTGCATAGCGGCCAGCTTTCTTTCTGGAAGGAGAAACAGAATCAGCAGAGGAGGCTGTTAAACATGACAGAACAGAAATCAAGGTTACTAAAGGAAAACACTCCTGTTAGTTTCTTCATCTACCTACGAAGCAGCGTCATCACGATAACATAAAATGATGTTAATTTTACTGATATAATCATATTTATCTTAGCAGTACATTCTTATTCTTATTATTTAGAAACTGTAATCTACCTTCATCCTTTATGTCTAGTTCTCAAACATCCTACAGCTAATTTAACCAAAGCCAGATTTAAAAAATCTATTAATAGGAGTTAAAACTAAACATTGCTTGTAAGGGTTTTCAATAAACCTATATTATTAAAGTGTGTTGTCCTGAGATTAGAATATAACAATATTACATTACTTCTATAATGCAAAGATTTAATCATGATGTAGTTTTATATTTATTACCATTTACAGCAATACAGTTTTCACTGTAACTGAGGTTGTGTCCCCAATCACACACTTCTGTGCTTTACATACTACACTAATGAACGCACTTCTACTGGTGGTGAACTTTCTACATGATATGTAATGCTGCAATTTGCTGTTTGGGATGCAGCCAGTGTTTTAATGCTGCTGCCGATGCTGTCGTATGATTTAAACTGAAAATGCCAGGCAAAAAAATTGAATCATCAGTGTTATAGGATGTAACCAAACTGTGTGGCCCTCAGAGAATAATTTTATATCTATACAGATTTTGCACAGCTGCATGTATTATAAGCATTTAGAGCTCATCAAAATAGGTAGTACTCATTTTGAGAGAAAAATGGACAAGCTGTCTCACTTTCTTATCTGGTTCTTGGCTCTGCCTCTGGTAACCACTGTCATAGAACATATGGACTAGACTGACTAAAGCTGAAATACATCACCTAAACATTCATTTCTAAATCTCACCTTCTGAACCACTTGCTCATCTGACCAGCTTTCTTTTCCTTCTTTCCCTCACTCTCCTTTTCCAGCTTTCCTTTCTGTTCCTGTGCTTTCTTCTCCTCTACCTTACACACGTCACCTTTCTCAGCGTCCTGAAGCTTCTTTTTTAAATAAATCTTAAAGACACACAGAAAAACATTCTAATATAACTGCTAGAGTTAAACCTCACTGAAATTCAAACACTGGAATAATCCCACATACCCGAATACGAGTCTTCTTCTTTACAACAGTGTCCTGCTGAGCTTCACAAGCACTGGTAGCATGGACCTTCCATTGGTCATCATCACCGCTAGCATCTTCTGTCCGTGGATAACGGAAAACATTTTTCTCAAATTCAGTAACCTCCCGGAGACTAATAACTTTGGTATATTCACGCGACAGTGGAGAATAGACAGTGTTCTTACCGGAGGTGGGAGTCTGCCAGAGGTCACCACGACTGGAAAGCTCTGCCCATGCAGTACGAACAGGTTTCTTCTTCCTGTGAGCAGGACTCCTCTGGCGAACAGCTGGACTGTCCATGTTCTCTATTTTATTTCTCTAATTATTATTAAATGTTCTTACTGGAATAAATCCACCAGTTGATGTAACTAAAGTCCACAGAAACGAACAGACGTGTTTCTTCAACGGCTAGCGCTGGAAATCATCACGCGGCTCTCTCTGCGACGGTGTGGTGGAACACGACCAAACAGCTCCCTGATCGCCTTCCATGAACTTTGTAAGCCATGACATCACAATCATGACTCTATTCTATGGAGTTCTAAGTAGAGTTAGCGAGGTAGCCGTGGTTACAGTGACCAAATGGGTCAGCGTGAGGTCACTGCAGGAGAACCAGGCAGCTCTGCAGTGATACAGAACTATTTGGATACAAAATACTGAAACTAAGCTTCCCAGATCAATAACTTCTCGACTGATAATCATGAATTTACACCAGCAGCATCTGTAACTGCAGGGCTTAATGAAGAAACTCATTTTATAAAGATGTTTTTCTGCAAATGCAAAACAAGAACCCAAATATGAACCAACTGAACTTACAGCTCCAAACATAATACATTTTCTACTTATTAAAACAATACTAATTATTATAATTACCACAATTAACGCTTTAATAAAGTTGTATGTCCCTTTCAAGCTCATAGGCTAAGCCTTAGCTTGTAGCTATCGTTTAGCGTTTTGACTCCAGTGAAGTGATATTTTGCTCCACTCCTCACATTTACTAACATAAACATGTACATTTATACAGAATCGTGTTGAGAATCAAGCACAGTTTTTATTTTTATTTCTCGAATGTTCAAAACGACTCAAATTCGAAATCTGCGGCCGCTAGCATAGCCGCTAATAGTCAAGTTTATTAGTAAAGCGCTTTTTATAACGATGTTGTCACAAAGCAGCTTTACAGGAGTTTAAAAACATGAAGTTACCACTGTGAACGAAAAACTCCCTCAAAACTGGAGGAAGAAGTCTTGAGACGAAATAAACTCACAAGCAGAAACCCGTCCTCCTCTGGTTGAACAGTATTTGGGTGGTTGACATATTTGTCTGAAGAAAAGTAAAAAAAATCTCAAATGTAAGTCATGGAAATCACTGGGATATATTCTACCAACTCTTATATTTCTAAATATATATGTGGTCTTGTAGATTTCTTCCTAAATTTACATTTATTCAGTAGTTTACAGTCTTTGTGACTAAAATTGTCATATGGTGTGACGTGAATGTTATTGTGTATTAAATTAAAAAGGGGTATAATGTGATAAAGTCAATTTATCCTGATTATTTATCATTACTATATAAAAGCATTGCATTTTTCAAGTGAAAATATGTAACCTTTTGCATTATTTTACTTTATCAACACTCCTAGGAAGACGTTTACTCGTAATCTTTCAATATACTTCAAATTAATTTGGGAATAGCTTGTTATAAAAGTACCAAAATTGTCAAAGTTAAAGTCAAAGTGAACTTTATTGTCATTCAGATTTTACAACTGAGTGCGTAGCTGAACGAGATTGCGTTTCTCCAAACTCCAATGTGCAGATATATAAAAACACAAGACATACAGCTAACATGACAAATAACAACATGACAAATAAATAACAACATGACAAATAAATAACAACATGACAAATAAATAACAACATGACAGTGCAGTGGAGAATATAGAGTGTGTGTGATAAATAGTGAGGTATACTCTAAATAGATAGATATACTTCAAAAAAGTGTTTTTTGCAGACGTATTGCACTTAAAGGGAATATATATATATATATTGCACAGTTCTGACAAAATATTGCACACTAACAATATAAACATAACACTGTAAATTTAAACATTTTAAGGTTTAAGAGTGTTTAGGTTTAGAAAGAAACAATCAGTCTATTGCACAAAATTAGCAGCATTAAGTGGAGGACCACCTGAGTATGAAGTAGGTATATGTTCAAGAGTTTAACAGATCTGATGAGTCTGCTCATCAGGAAGTGTTGAGCAGTCTGATGACTTGTGGAAAGAAACTTTTGCTCAGTCTGGAAGTCCTGCACCGCATGCTGCGGTAGCGTTTTCCAGAGGGCAGCAGTCTGAACAGTCCGTGAGCTGGGTGGGTGGGATCTCTGACCATCTTGGTGGCTCTGCTGTGGCACCGTGATGGGTACAGATCTTGTACAGGTGGAAGTGAGGTCCTGGTGATGCGCTCTGCTGTCCTCACCACTCTCTGGAGTGATTTCTGTTCGGTGATGGTGCAGCTGCTGTACCAGACCGTGAGGCTGCTGGTCAGGATACTCTCTATTGTTTCTCTGTAGAATGTAGTGAGGATATGAGGTGGAAGGTTAGCTCTTCTCATTCTTCGTAGGAAGTGAAGGCGCTGTTGTGCTTTCTTGACCAGGGAGGAGGTGTGTGTGGTCCATGTCAGGTCGTCTGCGATGTGCACCCCCAGAAACTTGGTGCTTTTCACAAACTCCACAGTTTTGCCATGGATTGTGAGCGGTGTGTGAACTGTGTGTTTCCTCCTGAAGTCAACAGTAATTTCTTTTGTCTTGTTGACATTCAGTGACAGGTTGTTGCTGTCGCACCAGGCAACGAGTTGGTTCACCTCCTCTCTGTAGGCGGAGTCATCGTCGTTACTGATGAGGCCCACTACTGTAGTATCATCTACAAACCAGATGATGTGGTTTGAGTTGTACTTGGCACAGCAGTCGTGGGTCAACAAAGTGAACAACAGAGGGCTCAACACGCATCCTTGGGGAACACCAGTGTTCATGATGGTGGTTTGGGAGGTGTTTTCTCCAACTCGTACTGTCTGCGGTCTGTCTGTGAGGAAGTCCAATAACCAGTTACACAGTGAGGTGTCAATGCCTAATGGGCCAAGTTTTTAACAAGGTGCTGGGGGATGACTGTGTTAAAGGCGGAGCTGAAATCAATGAAGAGCATCCGCACGTAAGTGTTCTTGTTTTCCAGATGAGTCAGGCTCAGGTGGAGTGCTGTTGATATGGCATCATCAGTGGAGCGGTTGGGGTGGTATGCAAATTGAAGTGGGTCGAATGTTGGAGGCAGTCGTGATGTGATGTGATCTTTGACCAGTCTCTCAAAGCACTTCATGACGATGGGAGTCAGTGCTATAGGGCGGTAGTCATTGAGTGATGCTGCTGGTGACTTCTTTGGCAGTGGTACGATGGTTGTGGTTTTGAAGCACTGAGGCACAATGGCTTGGCTCAAAGAGGTGTTATAGATGTCCACCAGGACATATGCCAGTTGTTCAGCACATTCCTTAAGTACATACCCTGGAATGTTGTCAGGACCTGCTGCTTTCCGAGGGTTGACCTTGCGTAGAGCTGTCACAATGATGAGTTTATGATTAATAACCAAAAATCCTTAATTTTTTTTCAAAATTCTGAATGTCACACCAAATGACACGGTGTCACGCCATATGACGAATCACACCACACAACAATCTGTATGCAAAAATCTGTATTAGCTGCATTTAACAAACAACCAAATCTGACAAGTGACTGAAGTCATTGATGATACATCAAATTCAATCATGTACACAAGCATTTCAGAAACACACTGCAAAAAATAATCATATTAATAATTTATTGCATTTACTTTTGCATTCAGGAGTAATTTAGTCTGCATGTATGTCTAAGTAAATGAGTGAATCTGTGTGAGTAAGTGAGTGTGTGTGTGTGTGTGTGTGTGTGTGTGTGTGTGTGAGAGAGAGTGACTGCTCATGCAAGCGTGTGTATGTTGTTTTTCAGGTATAATGTGCTTTTCAACTTGTTCTCAATATACCTGCACATTGTACACCTGGCATAGGCTATTTGCTGCAGCACCTGCATCACTATCAATAAGTTAAATGTTTCTTTGCTCGTCTTTTCCTCAGGACCTCCTCTCTCCTTACAGAATCTGCTTTAAATCTCTCCCCGTATTTCCTTGTTCTTTCTGTACTCGCCGTGTCTCGTCATCTCCTGAAACCTGTCTCAAACTAAATAAATAGAGGGAAACATTTGAGTGACACAATGCTGTAGTTTAACATGGATTCAGCTTGAAAATGGGATAATAGGGAAGTAGAGATTCACCAAATTGAATTGGTATATAGATATTGAATTTGAAATGAACTATATACTGTCAAAATATGGTAAAAGGATGAAATATTTAATAAACTTTAGCTATAAAATAAACTATTAGCTACAACATGTGTATCTATGAGCATTATTTATGTATTGAAATGCAGTTCATATCATATACTGTGACAAAATAATCATATGGTGTGACAAAAAAACCTGGCACACCGTATGATGCTGTGTCACACCATATGAGGTTTCATGTACCTAGCATGACATTAAGCAGTGTGCCTTAATGCTAACATCATAAAACCATGGTAACTACAACATGACAGTATGGTTTTAAAGGTAATATTGACTGAAAAGTGATTTTGTTTGGGTATTTTGTGTAAAACGTGTCACACCAACTGACAGTGTAAGAGGGAGGTGAAGCAGGAGTGCTGGATATACTTGATTTTCTTGAAAACATGAAGAGTGATAACTCTCCTTCTAACTTTCACTGTCCTTCTGAGGGGTTGTTTTTCCTCCTGAAAGAAGGAGGACCCCCACTCCCCAAAAGGTCTCCAAACAATTGCCAGTTTAGAAAAAGGAATATGGCGTCACACCAAATGATATCCATTTTTGGGACAAATTGTTTTAGTTAAGGGTGGCTCTAAAATATTATGCCTGAACTTTTAGCCAAGCAGACTCACAAGTAGACATCTGGGTTATTAATATATAATTGAGTAAAAAGAAAATGAATGAATTTTCTTGTTTTTATTCAAAATCTAACTTTGTGAAATGTGCTTGCGACAGTCACGCCACATGAGCTTTTTCTGGTTTGACTGAAAATTGTAAAAAAATGGAATGTTAATCCCATGAATGCTCTATAAGTTCATATAAAACATCACTTTCTGAATAATATCACCACATTTTTCTGTAATTTACATATATTTGACACATTAGACCAAAAAAAGACCATGTCATGTCAACTGCCCAGTTACAGTTTATTAAACTAAAACTAAGTCTAAAGGTAAAAGCTTTAGAAACTGCACAGGTGCTACATCTGGATGATACAGTGATGCAGTCAAGGGTGGAGCAAATGGCATGAATGGAGAGAAGAACTGGTTGGTGCCAGTGACAGGGGGGCCCTGGTGGTCAGTCCTTTAACAGTATACGGCAGGACAGGTGGGTGGTTATTACCTCAGGAAGAGAAAAGAGACAGAGTTAGTTCTGGTTTGGGTTAGTACAGAGGAGGAGAAGTGTTTCAGAGTGTAGTTGGTGACTCTGGCAGATCTGATTATAAACAGAGTGAACTAAAAGGAGAGAAGCTGCACAGGTGCTACAAGTCAAGGTGCAGCAGATGACATAGAGGAGAGGAGAACTGGTAGGTGCCGGGTGACGTGGAGGTACTGATGGTCGGTCCTCCAACAGTATTGGGCAGGACAGGTGGGCGGTTATCACCTCAGAAAGAAAAGGACCAAAGTTAGTTCTGGTTTGGATAAATATAGAGGATGAGAAGCATTTCAGAGTGTAGCTCAGTCACCAAAAGCTAAACTAAACAAGTATGTTTTCAGTCTGACTTAAATGTAGAGACTGTGTCAGAGTCCCGAACATTAACTGGGAGATTTTCCACAATTTGGGGGCTTTGTAGAAAAAAGCTCTCCCCCGTATTGAAGTCTTCTGAATTTTAGGAACTAATAAAAAAACAGTATCCTCTGATGTAAGTAAGCGCGGAGGTTCATAGTAAGAAATAAGATATTGCTGGTACTCCGGTGCGAGACCGTGCAGGGCTTTATACGTCAGTAAAAGAAATTTATAGTCGATACTGAATTTAACAGGAAGCCAGTGTAGCTGATAAAACTGGACTGATGTGATTGAATGTTCTGGTTTTAGTTAGTATTCTAGCTGCAGCGTTCTGAACTAACTGAAGTTTATTTAAGTTCCTGCTGGAGCATCCCCACAACAATGCATTACAGTAATCTAGCCTTGAGGTTATAAAGGCATGTACCAACTTTTCAGCATCAAACATAGAAAACACATTTCTTAACTTTGAAATGTTTCGCAGGTGAAGAGATGCTGTTCTTGTAATATTACCTATGAGTTGATTAAACGTCACACCAAGATTTTTGGCTACTAAACCAGGTACTACAGAGAATTCTGCAAGGTTTAACATTAAATCTGAACATTTAGTCCAAGCAGCCTTAGGCCTGAGAAGGAGAACTTCCGTTTTATCTGGGTTCCAAAGAAGGAAGTTCTGTAGCCTCCAGTGTCTAATATCTTTAACACAATCTTCTATTTTATTTAATCTGGATTTATCATCTGGTTTGGCTGATATGTACAGCTGTGTATCATCAGCATAGCAGTGGAGACTCTGTGTCTGCATATAATAGAGCATAATAGCAACATATATAATGTGAATAGTAGAGGACCTAAGACAGAACCTTCTGGAACTCCATATTTCACGCTTGTATAGTTAGACGATACATTATTTATCTTTACAAACTGGAACCGGTCAGTGAAGTAGGATGTGAACCAAGATAACGCTATTCCTGTGATTCCAGCCATGTTTTTTAATCTGTTCAAGAGAATAACGTGATCTATAGGGTCTAAAGCTGCACTTAGATTGAGTAGTACTAGTAGAGATACGTGGTCCTGATCAGAAGCAAGAAGAAGATCATTTGTTATCTTAACTAGAGCCGTCTCTGTGCTGTGGTGGGGCCTAAAACCAGATTGGAATGTTTCGTATATGCTGTTTTTATGTAGATGGGAACAGAGTTGTTGAGCTACAGCTTTTTATTTAAATCTTAGAGATAAATGGTGAATTGGAAATTGGTCTATAGCTTGATAGTTCACTGGGGTCAAGATTTGGCTTCTTTATCAAAAGTTTTATCACAGCTAGTTTAAAAGACTTGGGTACATGACCCAGGCTAAGAGAAGAGTTAATGATAGTTAAAATAATTATAGCTGGTAATACTTGTTTTAATAGGTTTGTTGGAATCATATCAAGTGTGCATATAGCAGAATTTGAAGAAAAGATATGTTTTTCTAGTTCTGACTGCTGAAGTGGACAAAATGTTTCTAGTCTTTCTTGTAAAATCACACTAACTTAACGCTTTTTATAGAGTAATAACTCTAGAAAGTAGTGATCAACACATCATCATCAAAGTCATACTTTGCACTGTGGAGCTCTTACTGATTGTATAATGTTGATGCTGTGATTTTATTTTAATCTGTAAGAGGTTGAATGTTTTCTGGTACATTATTCCATGTACACTGTTAAAAAGATCTTAAGATTGATGGAGAATGTGTTGCATATGCTTCTGTATAAAACCTTTTTGTAAATAGTTCTATGTAACACCAGCACAGGCTCTTCTGTTGGTACAAACTTGACATTGTTACAATAGAAGAAGCTTCTTTGGTCATTTTTCATTCAAACACTGCAGGAAAGGTCAGGGAAGCAAACGAAGCAGCTGTAGAAGCAACAGACAGTGTGAGTAATAGTGTGTCTGCAGTCCGGAGGAGAAAGAGTTTAAGGAAATGGATATTAACTGTAAAAGTAAGACCACATGTCTATTTTTACAGGTATTCTGAAGGTTTAAGGACGCTTGGCTTCATAGAGGAACTCTGGACTGTGTTATGTGAAAGTAATTTTTGTTTATCATCACTGGGACCCAGTAGGGCTCAGTAGTGGTGAAGAATGGTTGCATCACATGCACAAACACGTCCCTCCAAAGCTGCTCTATTCTCTGATTGTGTACTGACTCCCCTGTAATGTTGTTCTGTACTGTTTATCTTATAGTGGTGAAAACGAGACAACACTGTGGTTCTGGTTAGTGATCAGGTGTGAATCTCCATCAGTCCCACTGTGGATCACAAGGCCTGGTTTAAAAGAGGGATGAGAAGGAAGTAGTTGGAGGTATAAAGGGCCAGTGAGGCTGCATGCTGCACATCTCCTTTTACTCATTAACAGATGAACTTGAGTGAAAACATGCAGCCACACAGGCTTTTGTGGATAAGACTGTACTAATACACCATTGGAGTCTTTCTCACATGTACTCCTAATCTCACCCCCTTTCCAGTTCTCTTATTTGGTGATTTTCCTGACTCCCAATTGGAGGGTTAATAAACGTGAATACTGATATTTCAGAATTTCTGAAACAGTTCAGAGTGATGGTGATCAGAACCAGAATCAGGAGCCAGGCCTCAGAAACGGCAGCACAGAGAACTATTCCACACAGAATGTAAGAATTTACTGTCTGATACTGCGATGTTTATATTCCACACATGGTGAACTAGCAAGTTACAGTAGTAACTAAATGATACATATCTTCTCAGATTGATCACTATCTGCACCACCAGGCACTCATTACTCCCTCTCTTTATATACCACACACACACACATTGTGGGATTGAATGTCACCGTGCATGTTCAAACCAAGTCTTTTGTTTATCTTTGCCAAGCTAAACTAAGCTAGGCTAACGCCACCCCAGGTCAAGCCAAGTACACCCTGCCAGGTCCAGTCAAGTCTACCCAGGCACGCTCTTCCAAGCCTAGTCTATCCGGCCGCACCATGCTCGGGGTCAGCCAGTCGGGCCACGCCAAGGCCAGGTGATTCTATGTGTCGTTACTCACGAGCTAACTAACTCTATCTATCAATCTATCTCTGCTCTTACAGGGCGTTATCTCCTGGAACTGTACACCTCTGAGGGGACCTGCTCTAACCATCGTTCTTACAGGGAAGCAACACCTGGAATCTCCAGCCTGAGCTCGGGTAACCATCCATCTCTGCTCACCTTCTACTCTGCTGGGCCTGCCCACCTGGATATCTCAACTAGACCCCTTCAGGTTTCCGGGCTACCGCCCCTCCGCACTGTCCAGTACTTTTTTTTTAATTAAATATTATATGTTAATTATATTTTTAAACTAAATATAAGTTTCACTGAGCTACACACAAACTACAGGCCTGTATTACCATAAACTGTTATGACTGCATTTATAGGTCATGTCAGTCACTGCGTGTATGAAGAGATCCTTTATTCGTTTACTGCTGTCCTTCACTGTTTCACTCCTTCTTCATCTTCCAGTTTGCTGAAAACGAGGACATTGGCAGACAGTTTTAATTCACATGAAGATAATTAATCTCTCAAGACATGATTAACGTTCTAATTAGGTGCAAAGTGGCAATACAGATAGGACAGGCCAAGGCTAGCTGGTTAGCATGCTAACTTCAGTAGATATCTCTGCTACAGAATATGTGATGTCTTTAACATTCAGTCAAAACTGTTACTTTTTCAAATTCTGTTGCTAATTTTAGTTAATTTTTTAATATAATAGTATAATAGTAGGACCTACTAGTACCTAAAAATTGTTTTCTTGAAATGGAAACTTACCTCAGAAACAGTCCAGAATATTTATACCCTTGGCTTCTCTGGACTTCTGCACTTTCTGACTTGTAATAAGTTAATAATAATAATCCTAAAACTTTTTCAGGCAGTGTTCATGTGCATGTTACATCCTTCAGAATAAAACTCTTATAGAATTTATAGATTTCACAATTTATCATTAAAACACAAAAAAACCACATTTTAACACACATACAAATTTAGTGACATATATTTTATGTGGAAGAAGAACTTGACAACGTGTCATTCAATTGATCCCATTTATCCTGGAATTAATTTATCTATAACTACAGTTCATTTGAAAAGAGTCGGTTAGGTTAACTGATTCAAACGTCCTATCAATACGATTCATTTCAGTTCAGTAAACTCAAACTTCCCAGTACTGTTTCAATGAGAGAGAGAGAGAGAGAGAGAGAGAGAGAGAGAGAGAGAGAGATGGGGAGAGAGAGAGAGAGAGAGAGAGAGATGGGGAGAGAGAGTAAGAGAGAGAGAGAGAGAGAGATGGAGAGAGAGAGAGAGAGAGAGATGGGGAGAGAGAGTAAGAGAGAGAGAGAGAGAGAGAGATGGAGAGAGAAAGAGAGAGAGATGGGGAGAGAGAGAGAAAGAGAGATGGGGAGCGAGAGAAAGAGAGAGAGATGGGGAGAGAGGGAAATAGAGAGATGGGAAGAGAGAGAGAGAGATAGAGAGAGATGGAGAGATGGAGAGAGAGAGAGATGGAGAGAGAGAGAGATGGGGAGAGAGAGTAAAAGAGAGAGTGAGAGAGAGAGAGATGGAGAGAGAGAGAGATGGGGAGAGAGAGTAAAAGAGAGAGTGAGAGAGAGAGAGAGATAGGGAGAGAGAGTAAGAGAGAGAGAGAGAGAGAGAGATGGAGAGAGAGAGAGATGGGGAGAGAGAGTAAAAGAGAGAGTGAGAGAGAGAGAGATAGGGAGAGAGAGTAAGAGAGAGAGAGAGAGAGATGGGGAGACAGAGTAAAAGAGAGAGTGAGAGAGAGATAGGGAGAGAGAGTAAGAGAGAGAGAGAGAGATGGGGAGAGAGAAGGGGGGAGAGAGAGAGAGAGAGAGAGAGAGAAAGAGAGAGAGAAGGGGAGAGAGAGAGAGATGGAGAGATGGGAAGAGAGGGAGAGGTGGGTTGGTACTGAGACATTATACCCCGCCTCCTCATTCATTCCGGTGAGGCCACGCCTTCGAGCACGCGGCGGTGAGGAGGAGAGGGAGTGGAGCGCGCACTGCTGGGTCCAGACCATCACAGGAGGACCGCTGGAGGGGGAAAAGGGGGCAAAAGAAAAAGACGAGCGTCCGGTTATATTCAGGAATCCGCTCACGTTGGCATCCTCTCATCCTTCAGCCGTCTGTCCGGGGAATGCGTTTCACCGGAGAGTAAACCGGTGTTCCTCCATCCGCGGCGCGAGGCTTCAGCTGGTTTAGTGAGGTGAAGCCTCTCTGTGGGGAAGATGGACGCGTTCTTCACAGAGGTAGGCGTTCATTCTGACTGACAGAGAACCTTTATCTCGAGTTATGTGAGATTTAGGAGAGCACGTTTTAAGAGAGGAGAGGTTTGAAAAGTGTGCTAAACGCAGCCATGTTGTTAATGTGAGGGTGTATTACAGGTTAACCTGTGAAAAAGCAGCTGAATCCTCCTAATAGGCTGCGTCTGTTCACACCCACCTCCCGCTCATACCGGCCCGGTCCGCCGTTTACAAGCGAGCTGAAGCTCCACCTCCAGCAGTGTTAGTGTTTCGGGTGGTCTGATCGCAACTGATGGCGGTTTATGAGGAGAGGCTGATGAGGGGGGGATGGGGGGACCTGTGGCGTGACAGAGGCGACATGCTGCACCTTTATACCTCCTGAAGCTGATATAGTTCACTGATTGAACTGATTATCGTATGAAAAGCTGGAGAGCACCATTATAACCGAACTAGCCGTGGTTGTCACCTGATGTGAAATGTCATGGGTCGGCATAAGCCCCCCAAAATATCATCCCCATCCAGTGATTCAATTAGACCAAAGATTAGTATGTGAATCTTATTTAAAGCCCCCTCTTCCTCTGACATTGCTCTTGTATTAGCAGTGAATAGGCTGTTGAGCTTCACTGGATTGGAGGATGCATGTTAGCTCATGTGGACTTGTTTCAAATATGGAATCCTTTCTACAGCCCATCTCACTGTTTAGGGGGGGTTGTTTCTTGGTATGGAATGCCATGGTTACCGTAAGTCCCCCCAAAAATATCATCCTCAATCCAATGATTCCATCAGACCAACAATTAGTATGTATGTAGATATGAATTCCTTTCCACTCACTCACTTTGGGAGTTGTTACTTGGTGTGACATGACATGGCTATCCTCAATCCACTGCCTCTTAAGATCTTCACATCATTTTAATCAAATGGACACATGCACATATGCACACAGTCCGTCCCCCCACATTAAGATGTTCCCATTAAGCTACTTATCCCCCGAGCATGTGTTACCCAGCGCTCAGATCGCTGTAACAAAGCTATTTCAAGCCCAGACCCCCAAACGAGCAAGCACAGGGCAACAGTGGTAGAAAAACTCTGAGAGGCCAAACGTTACGGTTTTTACATTATCAACCAACTGCATGTACTAACTCAGGGCACATCCCAAACACACTGACCCACACTGCTCTACTTTGTTGTGTATTCATCCCTTGTTCCTTGCACTGCTTAAGCTGCACAACTCTCCTGCGTTTCCTTCAGGAAGTGCACTTTTCTAGTTTACTATGACATACAATACAGTTTTCTGTTGTTCAGCACCTTCAAGTGTTTCCATCAGAATCAGAATCAGAATCAGAATCAGAATCGGAAACGGTATCAGACTTTATTTGCCAAGTATGCTCACACATACAAGGAATTTGTGTTTGGTAACAGAAGCTCACAGTGAACGATAACTGACATTACAGAAGTAGCACATCCAATCTACACACACACACACACACACACACACACACACACACACACACACACACACACAGTGACATACACGCACAGACACACCTGTAAACTTAACATGTGCAGAGTTGTATATTAAAAGTAAAGTGCTGAGTGCAGCAGTAAAGAACAGTACAGACTGAATTAAATAGATATAAATATGAAGAACAGTAGAGTCACTGGTTGAGACGATGGTACAGCGTGTTCTGAGACTATCAGATAAATAAAAAGTGCAGAACAAGAAGAAGAGTGAGAGAACATCTGGATATGGATGTGTGTATGTAGTAGACTGTATCCAGAATGTAGTGAGTGATGTTCAGCTGTTCATGAGTGTAATGGCGTGTGGGAAGAAGCTTCTCTGAAGTCTGGAAGTCTTGATCCTCAACTGACTGAAACGCCGACCTGAGGGAAGATACTGGAACAGGTGATGTCCAGGGTGTGATGGATCACGGACGATGTTCTCTGCCCGCTTCCTGGTTCTGGCCGTGTGCAGGTCCGGTAGGGAGGGTAACTTCACACCGATGGTTCTCTCTGCAGACCTAATGATGCGCTGCAGTCTGTGGGTGTGGTGTTTGGTGGCTGAGCTGCCCCACACTGTGATGAATGTGGTGAGGACAGATTCGATGGTGGCGGTGTAGAACTGCACCATCAGCTCCTTGGGCAGGTTGAACTTCCTCAGGAATCCCTGAATAAGAATTTGACACAACTGTGATGTAACCAAGAGTCTCGCCCACAGAGCATGCCGTATCGTCGCTGTCCAATGAAAAAGATGTATCTCCATTTTTGTTGATTTTTATTTTTCTACATCAATTAAATGCAGCAGCTGCCATTTACATTGTGGGACAACTTCATGATGAATGGACCAATAAAAATACTCCAGAATAGCTGGAAAAATTACTTACATTGAAAGTAAAGAGTATGTTTGTTTTCTCCTGTGAAGTTGCTATTTTACAGATACTTGTTTTTCATTGGACAGCAACGATATGCAGCAGAAAGATATTCACCTTTATGAACTCCAGCTGGAGCCGTTTTGACAGTCTTTTGTGTGATGCACGTAGCTTTGACCCAGCAGTTCAGAGATGCTGGCAGTAACTCGATTACTGAGGACTGAAGTCGCTGTCAACGTCACCAACGCCCTGCAAATGCCAACGGGGCTAAAAGTTCTGATTGGAGATCCAGGTTGGATTCCCGGTCCGGCCCGTTCTGTGTGGAGTGTGTATGTTCTCCCCGTGCTTGAGTGGGTTCCTCCGGGTACTCCGGGTTCCTCCCACAGTCCAAACACATGCATGTTACGTTGGTCGCTCACTCTAAACTGCCCGTAGGTGTGAGTGTGTGTTGGCCCTGTGATGGACTGGCGACCTGTCCATGGTGTACCCCGCCTTCGCCCAATGATGCTGGGATTGGCTCCAGTGACCTCGACTAGAGGGATAAAGTGAAAGATGTTGGATGGATGGATTTCATCACTAATTCTTTTCTATTCGTTTTTTTATGCACAGTTTTGAAATATTACACTGCAATTAACAATTATCTACAGCAGAAAGACCCAAACCACACAAGACCCAAACAAAAGCTTCTACCTCTGTCAGTCGGTTTGACTTTAGTGGTTGTTTGTGCAGGTGAGTGATGCGCAGTTAGCTCAGTTTCTCTCCTGTCTGCTGCATTCTGACAGATAATTAACATAATGACACGTTCAGTTAATGTAATGACACACATTTACACACATTCAGCCAGTCCTGAATCCTCTTGACCCTCTTCAGCTTGTCATGGATGCACAGATCATGTTGTGAGGAGACACGTGTTGCCTTTAGGGTGAAAAGTTAAACTGCTGACCCAGGGGACGCGGTGGGCCGACACGCCCCTGCAAATGAGAATCCCCAGGGCTCAGTGAAGTCAACAGTGTCCAGCTTTACTTGAGTGAACGCTGTGGATGTTCATTCAGTATGCTGCTCTGCTGTGTGTAGTGTGCTGAAGCCAAGAGTTTAGTTTAGGTATCAGATGTGGGGCAGACACTCAACTTCTCAGTTAAAAACAGTCACTGTATTGAAGTTCTTCTCTCAGAAACCTGCATCTCTTCTTATTGTCTATACTGATCAATCCACTTGCTACCTAGATCCACACTTGTGATGCTACCAGGAAGGTTGAGGGTTAAGTCCTGATCCCCTGCATTAACAGAGACTAACTGTCAATTTCATCATGTCAGCTAACAGACACCCCTGGTGGGAGAGAGTGGTTCATTCTAAACACCCAGAGACTGAAGGACCAATGGTGTTTTCTTGGACTCCAGCCACAGATGGCTGAGGCATCACATTGCAACCTTACGGTCAATGCTTAGACTGTCCGCCACTAAAAGTAGTCTGGAGTGATCAGTAGGGCTGCACGATATTGATGTAAAATGTGGTATATCATTAAGCTGTCAGAGATCATGATGATGATGATGATATGAGAATTGATTTTTTTTTAATAATTGGCCTCTGATTGGATGTAGCGCAAGTGCAGACTTTTTTCATTCCTTTAAATAAATAGCTACATGTAAAATGATAAAAGGACAGTTCACTATTAAACAAAACATGAAGAAATGTATTATTAACAGCTGCTTACATGAGAACTACGGATGCTTTATCTTGCACTGAAAGGCTCAGGAAAAGTTTGTATTATATAAATATTAGGGCTGTAAGGAAATATCGAAATAATAAATATCATGATATTATGTTTAGTGATACTGTATCTATTCTCATAAACAGTCTGTAGTTGTAGAACTACATAGCTCTCCTATAGGGTAAGTGGAGCTGATAAAATGTTATAGCTGATTGGTGTATATTGATACTTTTAATAAAGATATTAGTCACTCATTTTAACATTTCTCTCTTTTTCTCAGATAAAACTTTAATATGATATTGAACTGTGAGCCACGGCTTCCAGAGAGTGTCTTGTGATATAGGGTTGTAATAGTATTCCAGCAGCTCATCTGTTCTTTTAGGCTGCCCTCTTGTGGACAAACATCAGAAAAGATGTTAACTCTCATACATGCCCATCCTCACAGTCAAAGCACTCAGCATTCAGCTGATTTGTGGAGAATTTAATCACATTATTTTATACTGAGGACTCATAGATGGAGGGTGTATGGACGGTTTCTTACTAAATCAAGACTGATTTCTGAGATCAAACCCTTTAATGGAACTCAGCAGATGCAGGTTGCACCGTTGCTGTATTTCCTGCAGCAGTGCATTTGAGTGATGTTAAAAATGAGTATGAAGATGTTATGAAGGTGTTATCACTGTTTCAATCTATACAACAAATCTCATGTTCTTTTTTTATAGATAGCATGTTATATGGTGTCAGACGTCACATAAGTAAGTTTATTTGAGAATAATTAAAACTCTATGTGGTTCAGGACCAGTGTAGAACAGTTCAGGTATGTGGTTTACACAGTGCTAACTGGTGTACATGAGCTTCATTAGCTACAGTGGTCTCATTGGACCAGTACAAAATTGAAAGAAGCAAACTTCAGACACCAAACACCAAAATCTGGAGGAAATGTTTACTCCTGATTTCCCTTTAATCCCTGACAGGGCTCTGATTGCTGTCATCCCTATTCTGGCCCAGCACTCATGAGAAGGAGCAGGTTTGTTGAGCAGCCCTGCTGTGATCAGAGAATCAAAGTGTCATTTTTATGAGGGAGGAGAAGCATGTCGGCGAAGACCATTAGTTGAAAGCAGTGTCTTCAATTGCATATTCATGATCTGTAGGAGGCGCTGTGGCAGATGGTCTTTTATGTTGAGGTTTACTCCACTCGTCCCTCTGGGCTTCCTTACCATTATGTGTACAGCGGGTACCAGAGCCGACCGTCCAGACACAGATTGAATCTAATCCTGTCTTGTGAATACTCTATTAAAGTGATTCTCTATTGGAAACGTAGTGGGGATCATAAATGATCACCAGACCAGTACACACGATCAATAAAGAAACTCCTCTGTTCTTCAGTATCTACTCCACTTTAGGATAGTAATCCATGACTCTGGGTTTCTGGAGTCGACTCAGACTCTCGACTCCTGTCACTGAAATCGATGGAATCAACTCCCTGATTCCACTTCATTTGAACCAGGACAGAAACACGGATTAAAGAATCTTAAACTAATTTTAAGTAGCCGCGTATTGCAAAGTCCTGCTACCAACTTGTGCTGCTGTATTTATTTTTATTTCTATTTATTATTCCATAATGTAAGCACGTCTATTTGAGTTTGCTATATAACTCAACATAGCTTATATACTTCTGTAAGTTTTAGTTCACTCTTCAAGCTTCTGTTTGTGGAAACAACCCAGTATTACTTACAGTTCTCACCTAATACCTGCTTTGACTGCTCAGTACTTCATTAAACTAAATCAAGATTGCTGCTGAAGGAACTGAATACATTCATACAATGTCTGGGGCGTCCAGGAGAAATCTGGAACCTAACTTTGTTCTTTAAACTGGAGCTCAAGATATGATCTACTTCTCTCATAATAAGATATTTATGCTACTTTGTACTGTATTTATGATTATTTACATTATATTTGTATTATTACTGTAAGACTGTACAGCAGTGTATATACTGTATAAAGCTCTATGTAGTTCTATGTAGCTCTATGTAGCTCTATGTAGCTCTATGCCAGGGCTCTGTACTGACCTGCTACAAGGCAAAAGAAATGTTTTATATTTGTTGCAAGCTTGAAATAAAACATGGAATGATATCTACAGGCTTCAAATGTCTAAAGGCTATGTGAATCACTGTTTAGCATTATTTTAAAATTTGGAGTTATTTAAAAATTATTTTAAAAATTGAGTTTCCTCAATTTGGATATTTTTGGCCTAAACTGCAGTTTACACAATGCTGATTGTTGTAAGTGAGCCAACATTTATTGGAGCTAGTTCAGCTTTGTAGCTTTAGCTCAGATCTGAAGGGTAGGGAGGTGATTAAGGAAATTTGATTATTTATTTATTGATTTTTTGGCTGAACTATCCCTTTAATTCTGGCTATTGCCTCACACTAAAGTGTAAACTAGGTGAGTAGATGATTCCTGATGAGGCTCTGCTTGTGTGTGTGTGTGTGTGATGTACAGATGGTGAAGGCTGGCACTTGGCTTTGAGTTAAACGACTGGGCAGCTCAGGACATAAAGGCTTTGTGTGGTAAGGATGTCTCAGTAAACATGCCTCACACTACTCCTCTCAGATGGGCGGAGTTATTCTGCTCAGTTAAACATCCACAATGATACAAGAACCCCTGCAGCCATAGACACACCTCCACTCTCCTTTTCTTCCTGCCTTTCTTCCTCCACTCACCCTCATCAGTCTAACACCTTCATTTACATTATGTCAGCCGGCTGTACGTCAGTGTGTTTACTGTAATAGAATTGATCCTCCATCTGTCAGCTGTACTTCCACTGCATTTAATCATGAACAGGAGCCACTTTCATCAGCAGCGACGTACCATTTCCATTCTCATGCTTCTCTATACGCATTTTAAACCTGCCTGCCTAACAACCAGTCGTGGAACTAGCTAGTCTAGACGATGATTACAGCGATAACTAGCAACTTTAACACAGTTTTTCACCAGAGTTTCGTCTATAAATGTAAGTGTAAAATATCATTTAATGATGATAAAATCATACAAACAATTGATGATAATGAGTTTAATCATGTTTTCAGTTAGTTGGAGAAATGATTGAAGTTTTACACTCGTCAACGAGCTAGCATTGTCAGCTAAATGTGATAGTGTAGCTAAGGTATTTTAGCATAGCTAGCTTAAAGGGATTATACAGACAACTCGTCCTTCACCGCTGAACGTTTTACAGGCTAGTGTTAGCTGCCGCTGTAATGTTAGTTGTAACGGATAATGTGTGTCTAAATTAGTAATATATTATCAAATGTATATGTCGTCACAGTCCAATAATAAACAAGTGTCTCCAAAATTGTAAATTTACAGGAGAGACCAAAAACATACTTTACTTTCAATGTAATTCAATGGAACCAGAATTTTTTCCAAGCTGTTTTGGAGCTCTTCTATTGGTCCATTCATCATGAAGTGTTCATACAATGTAAACATATATATATATATATATATATATATTTCCTTGTAAATGCATATCACTATTTATTTTTCTAGGGACCGATGAAGATGTGGAGCAGGTAATCCAGTTTTTTCTCTGGATGGAGAAATGCTGCTCAGCTAGGATGGGAGCAGGAGCTGTTTTCTATTTTTCAAAGTTTGATATTAGAAAAATGAAACGTCATCTAGTCTTCATCCTAATAAAAGCTCTCTCAGTGATGGACCATGATTTGGCATGATGGAGGTTGTACCATCGTTGGATGGCACAGCGCACAGGTTCCCGGTAGGGCGTCATCAGTGAGACGGGCTGTGAGAGGCAAGGGTAGCCTCCATCTCCAAGCAGGTAAAATCTCTCAGGTGGGTACAACTTTTGTGTGAAGAGAGGGACGTTCTTTAACAGACGAGAATCATGAACGCACCATGTGAAGCATAAGAATCTGTCCTCATGGTCACAAACAGCTTGAAGCTGAATAGAATAGAAAATCTCCCGGTTTAGGGAACACTGAGCATGCTCAGCTGGTGGTTTTATTCTTATCTGACAGTCATCAATACTACCAGCAGCTCTAGCAAAAGCCCCAGTACCTGCCAAGCGAGCAAATCCAGCTCCAGTATGTGTCAGCTCCTGTGGTGAAGTGAAGGTAATGACACATGATCTGATCATCTTAATCATGTGAATGGTAGATCGGGGGCATGTCCAACGCTCTTGCTACCACCCTGTAGGACTCGGCACTGGCAAGCCAAAAACTACAAACCAGAACCTCCAGATCAAGCCCCCAACCATGCTCATATGGGCTGCGGATGTCAGAAGTGAGGTGTGCAAGAGTGGTCCGGTTCAAACGGAAGTCAGGGCGAAGGTCAGTAATGGCATCAAAAAACATTGGAACTACAGGTGTTTGAGAATTGAGGTGGCAGTAGGTTTTTGATGCTTCCATCTGAAATAAAAGTAAAATAAGAAAATTCTATTTGCTTGTGTGTGTGTGTGTGTTTTATGAGGATTTCTGTTTTGAGAATATGTGCTTATGTTAAAGAAACTCGTTCTTTTGAATATAAAATGTTACATAATGAAATGGTTGAGATGTAAACAAAGTCATTCAGAGTGGTTTGAGGAGAAATGCTCTGTTAGACAGAGTCAGTATTGTTCCTGGTGATGGAAACCAGGTGTGTGGTCAGATACATGCTGATTGATGCATGCCACATCATTTTATTATTTTAATTCATTGTGAAGGGTGGGGCACTGATGGTCTGTAGTAATGTTTTAGTTTTATCAGATTGTGTATAGTAGCAGAGATTACCCCTATTTTAACATAATCAACATTACATTTAAAAACTCAGAAGACGTGTAGGTTCACTGGTGCTTTTCTACAATCACAAGCTGAGTTTCTACCATCAACCATTTCACACCAGACCACTCTGAATGGTTCTGTTTATTTCTCTAGGTGGGGGTGATTGTAAGCTTAGAGCACCCAAATGAGAACAGTTCATAAAAAAACTACAATTTAAAATCATTTCGCTATCAATCCCAGATCAGTGTTGACTGGAAAGATCAACAAATCTTAAAAAAACTCAGTTCACAAAACTTAGTTTACAAATGTATTAAAACATTACTCTCACCCGAATCTGCCTCTTTTTCTGGAAAAAGTATTGATTATCCACACACACACACACACACACACACACACACATCCATGTTTTTTTTTATTTGAGAGAAAATTAAATAGATCTCTATCAATTTAACCCACTGTTTTTCATTAAATATTTAGCTTCAGCGGGCTAGCATGACCAGATGAGAATAAGATAAATTCAGGGCATGAGACATGAGACTCCAGTGTGTCATGACAGAATAATTAGAATAATTTAGATCAAACACACCAATTCTAATCAATTATCAATATTATTATGATTATCAACAGATTCTGAGCATATGATCAAGATCTTGTTGGACTTACTCGAATATAAAAATTATTTATATTATTTATAGCTGACCTGCTGACCACACACACAGTTACGTTATAGTATCATCTCTTCATATCTTATCATTCTGTAACATTAATAAGCTAATACACATACAGACAGCACTACTCAACACCTTAACTTTAATAACACACAGACTAACCAACAGCACAGCAGCTACAGCTTCTCTCTCCTTTATAAACAGTAAACACACCACCTGCAGCATTAAATAAACTAAAATAAACCATTAGATAGTCACTCCTAGCTAACAATAACAGAATAAAGAGTGATCAGAAATATGAACTGCTGATAATGACTGTAATGTGCTGGTTCTGAGTGATAAAGTACAAAAATACTCGTTTACAAAACGTACTAGACACACGACACCAGTCAGATAAAGCAGTAACACCGTGTGAGAGCGAGATGCTGCACTGAAAGAAAGAGGAACTGGATCAGACCATTTTGCAAGGCTAGCGGAGAGGGCTGCTATATTTTTATTATTAAAATAATTGGTTTAAACATATACTCTTTATAGTATTAACATTTCCAGCTTGTCAGAGACAAATTAACATTAAAAGAAAAAAAGATCTAGCTTTAGATCTAGCTACGCCCCTGTCTCAAAGACAGATTTATTGAGGAAATTTGAAAAAAATGACTGAAATCCCCTCTATATGTGCTTTTTTTGTAGTGAGAGTATTAATGTTAACTGATGAATAGAGTAATTACATATTTAGTGTTTAAAGTTTTAAGTTTTGATTAGTATTGCTTATTGGTATGTAAACAATTACATTAAGTGAGAACAAGGTATTAGCTGGATATCTGTTATTTCAGAGTTACACCTGCAAGCCTGAAATCTGGTATGTATAGGAAATGTGAATTATCACATGATTCAACTCTAATCCCAGAAACTATTTTGGGACTAGATATTTCACTCAGTAGTTTTATTGATCAAATGGAAACATGGAAGTATCTACAGAATCAGATATTTGACAGGCAAATAAATGATAAAACACATAAGAACATGGAAATTAACAGTACAGCGATGTAAGCTGATGAAGCCGGTAGACTCCACTGTTCTGAATTGTTTATACAGTGAAAGGTCTGAAAACGTCCGAATTCTCTCTTCCTTCCCTTTATAGTGTTCTACATAGAACAGTCTGTGTAGTGATCAGGAAACGAGTAAACGAGTGGACCATTTCTGGATGTGATTCAGGGGTCAAGACGGCTGCAACTGCTGTTGGTGGTAGATTCACCAAACAAGCCTGAGATTACTGAACAATGAACAGGGTTTGAAGTCAGCCAGATGATACAACTGCTCAGTAACAACCATGTCCTTCTACTACTGAGCAGGATTCAAATCTCATGAGTCTTGGTCCTTTGTCTCGTCTTAGTCTCAACCTCATTCTGATTCAGTCTGGACTCAGTCTGGACTGGTCTGATGGCTCTGTTTAAGATAATTGGAGGCTGAATTATTATTAAAATGCAACAAAACCAATAATAAAAAATACAGCTGTAGTTTTTCTGTATCATGGTCCACACACTGCAGATTTAAACTATCAGAATGTCTGTTTCAGGCTGACCTAATGAGCTAAGAAAGCAGAAAACACCCAGCACAGGCTGCCACAGACATGAGAACAATAAGGACCCCAGACACCCCAGCCAGGAATCAAACCCTTTCTCTTCTTGCTGTGAGGTGTCAACACTACTCACAGCACCACCATGCCCCCCACTTCAGGCATGTAGTTTGTGTAATGCTATTTTTTTGTTTCTAATCAATGTTTTTTGGGTAATGGGGGGAAGATATCACTAGTCCATTAAGAATTTTTAGTACACAAACCCAAATGACTGTCGTATCTATATATATATATCTCTGTTCTACTCAAAGAAGGGGTGAATATTTGAAACTTACAATAACCTATTAATTATCAAATATACATAAGCTTCTCCTGGAAGTCTTAGTTATGACAACAGGGGGTCTGGTCTGTAAACCCAGCCCATATAAACTAGTCATTATTCAGAGCAGGCTAATGCAGTCTGGAATTGGGAGATTTAGATTTGGGTTCTCAAGCTATTGGACCTACCATGCTAAATGTTTACAATAGTCTATGAATAAATATTATACAAATATCAAACTAGGAGTGCAAAGGCATATACCATTACACAGAGTTCTAGTAGTAGAAGGTCATGGTCAGACTAATTGAATTACTGGTCAGTTGCAATACCTGATTGGCTATACCTTACAGACCCTGTCCCATTGCATTAGCACTGTATTACCAAGAGAGCTAATTGTTCAGATGAGTTCCTATTGTGAAATAAAGGAGGGTGGGCTGCTCTTGGGGAAAGCAGAGACCCCTGTAGTGTTGTCGTGACTGATGATGAGGTCATTCCTCTGAGGGGATTTGATTAAATTGAGCTTCTGCTAGTTGCTGGGAAGCATATGAGCGTACACATACACAGACATATTCTTTGTGTCTCCATTACTACCCTAGGGGCATCACTCTCCTCCTCAGTAACCCATTAGCCCCCTATTCTTTACTAGGCACGGTGTATGTAGTTGGCACAAGCAAGCGTGTATATATATATATTATATATATAAATTGTGTATATTCATATATAAAAACAGATTTTAAACATAATAAAGTGACCCAGTGGACTATGCAGTATGTAACATGGAACACGTGTGTAAGTGGGTGTGACTACAACAATAGTGAATAACATACTCCACCAAACTGTCCCGCTACTACACTGGTGTTGTCATGGAAACTAAAGGGAGCAGACTGGCCCTCTTAGGGAGGCTTTGCTGTCCGGGTTTGGTCCTCTAGAGTGGCGGAGGGTGGAGGAGAGCTATGAATTAATTTCCGGTAGCCTGTGCTGGAGAGGTGGATAAATCAAATTAAAGACCTGTGTGAGTATGTATGCATGTATAAGTGTGTGTGAGTGTGTGTGTGTGTGTGTAGACTGGACAGGCTGTGAGGGTCTTGCTGCAGTGAAGATCTAGGGGGCTTTATGATCTTTAGTTGTGGACATTTTCATATTCAGGATTGGACGGGATAAAGGTGACCACATGCATTTGTAGGTCGTCCACTCATTACGGTATTGGACTTTGATTCTCCCTGTGCACCTCTGGGGAAGAAGGCAGCTGCTGGAGAGGCTTTGACCACAATATTTAGTGTTATGGTGGGCTTTGGGTCTGTTGTTTTAGTGTGTGGAAGCAAACACTGAGCTTATATCCTAATGTGTATGTGTGTAAGTGTGTGTAGGTTTGTACATACCTTGGCATGTCTAGTGTACATGTGCCTAAATAGGATATTTTAGACGGGAGGGCTGCGAGGCACTGCTGGATATCACGATGTAGATATGTGAACGCAGGAAGCAGTTGGGAGTCATGCCCTGCCAGTTCAGGGAATAAAACCATCAACCTTCTAGTCACAAGGCTGGGTCCCTAACTTGTAGCCACCACTGACCCCTGGCTAGTTGGTTTGAACTGTAATAGAAACTAATTTTACACTATTACTCTAAAAGGTAGAAAATAGCAAGAGTAAGAAAACTCTTCTAAGAGTAGGTGTGTCCAAACGTTTGAATGTTACTGCACAGACCTTTACATACTATTTCCCAGGGATTCAGACCTGCCCAGTGTGAGGTCCTCTCTGGCTTGTGTGGCTTAGAAGTGCCTGCAGGTTTTCTGTGAGTCTTCTAAACCACTACAACTATTATAAACATCTCCACTGTCCCACACTGCAGCAGGCTCAGCTCGGCCTGGACCCTCCACTCTACTCAAATCCTGCTCTGTTATCCAGGTCTTACACAGCACGCACGCACACACACACACACACACACACACACTTTCAATAAAGCAACAGGTCTTGGGTCAGAAAGACTATCCAGTGGAAGCACCATCAGCAGCACCAAGATCAAGAGAGCTGTGGGGTTTGAGCTCCTCAGGGAAGTGAAGGTCATATAACAATTACATTCGGTTTCTGGGAGAATATGGGTCAGTGTACACCATATATGTACAATTCTGATTCTGGGCTTTGGTCATGTATTACAGGAAATATGGCTACCATTTGGCCACTATATGAGAAATCAGGAATGGACTGCCTGTCAGGTGAACTGTCACAATTGATTATTAAATAATAGCTGGTCAACAGAGGTCCTGTAGTCAGAACTAGTGATGAATGGGGTAGAGAGTGGCTGACAAACCAGAAAACTATCAGTTTCAGTCTGTAGTTGTACAGTTTTATTGATGAGCTGCTGCTAGTGAGTTGAAAGTTGGTGTTTTTAATACAGTGGTCAAGAAGTGTCCATACAGAGTGTTACGACCCGTCTAGGGGTTTAAACACAGCCGTAACGTAAAAGATGACCAGAGACCAGATTAACATGCAGCATTGTATACACAAATGGACACAGGACAAGCGTCAGAGTGGGCCACGCCAAAATATCAAACAAAAACCAAACTAACTAAGGTGTTCAGAATATAACTTACCTATAACAAAAAGGAAAGAAAAATAAATACAAATCAACCTTCCCTAACTCCCTCACTAACCCAAAACAAGAGAAAACAGTTATACAAAAGAAAAGACCCCACTCCTACACCCTGGTCTCCAGGTAGATGAGAATGACTGATATGATAGATAATTAGATAAGGTGGCTAAGTATGTGCTAGAAACAAGTCAAGTTAGTAAACAATATTAAGACGCTAGAAAGAGTACAAACAGGTTAACACGGCTACACCAAGTCTGAAGACAATCATTCAAACACCAATCTTAAAACACAAATACATCTAAAAGTTCACCCCAAGCCGCCATGGAGGAAAGCCTCCCCGAAGACAGAGGTCATGGGGATTAAATAGTCTGGAACACAGGGTCAGCCAATCAGATGCTCAATCCCTAGCCAATCACGTCCAAGGTAGGCAGGGCACCTAATCAGCAGAGGAGAGAGAGAAAAAGATAGAACACAACAACATACGTCCTAGATATGTAACGAGAGATATCTGTAAAGATTAGTGATGAAGAATTGATTCAAAGAGTTGATTCTTCAACTCCAGTCAGGGGGGACTAATGGCCAATTGGTTTAAATGCTTTGAAGTTGGATCTTTAACTACATGTTGTTTTATCTTAATCAGCTTGAGGGACTTTTTCAAGGAGGTGCCTAAAAGACAGTGAAGAGTCTGAGTTTAACAAAGTTACATTACCAGCTTTAAACAACATCTGCTCACCACCAGCTCAAACTCTGCTTACAGAAGCAGCTCCTATACATCCTGCTCTGCAGCTCTTCATGTTCTTTATGATCTGGGTTGAAATAAACAACTATGTGAAATGATACAGAGAATCAAAAACCAAAACACAAACAATGCTTTTTACAGAATGCTGAGGAAAAAAACTATGAAGCTGAAATTTCTATTCCATCATTCTGGCAACGATGGTAACTGCTGTATCACTAAAGGTGGACTGGACAAGTCAAACAGAGCCTAGTGAAACCAAAGCTAACTTCAGTCTCTTAAAGAGACACAAGGTGAAGTGAATTCTGACTAGAGTAAAGATTTTCTGAGTGCATCACTCCAGATTTTCTCTTCACCCCTGATTCCGTAAAATAAGACTTTCATCAAATCTCTACTCAAATGTGTCTTTTAAGCTACGTTTAAGACGTATCCCTTATTAAGTCGAGTCAAGAAGTCAATTTTATGGAGTCAAGAGTCATGTATCACCAAAGATGCTGTAGTATAACAGTAAAACTAGGTCAAGCCAAAAGCAACCCTGCAAAACCTTTACTCTCAGCAAGACATTTTCCCTCAACATCCCTCAAAACATGCTTTGCTTAAGACATTCAGGCTACCTGATTAGTCAGCACATATAACTAGCCAATTAGAGATCACGATTCAGCTAACCAGTCCAAACACAGGATACTGGCAGCCAAACAAAGAGCAGGATTTAACTAGCCAATCAGAGAGCATACTGACAGCCACTCAGGCTTTAGGATTCAGCTAGCCGTTCCAACTGCAGGCTACTGGTAACAAATCAGAAAGTAAGACACTTGGAGCCAATCAGTAAACAGGAGTCGAGAGAATCCAGGCAACATAGTCATTCAGCACTAAAGATGCCACAGCAGTCACTCTCAACATCAAAGACAGGTCAAGCCAACACCTTCAGTCTCAGCAAGACATTTTCCCTCAACATCCCTCAAAACATGCACTGCTCCAGACTTTCCTCATCAACATCTCATTCTAATGGAATGTGTTGTTCCTGTAGAGATGCATTCCTGACCCTGACACATTACTACTAGATATTAGCCAACCTCAGCAGAACTGTAAGACCATAACCTCATGAATGCAGCCTGGCAGTCTAAGCACCGTTACATTTTCACCTCCAGACACAGCACAGCACTTAACTGCAGGATAAAAGGCTTGCTGCTGTCTGGCCGAAGCTAAAGCATATTGATTTATCAGCAATCAATACAGACGAGGTGACCTGATCTGACTCTGAACGTTTTGGAATATGTCTGAGAGAAGTCTTTAAACAATCAGATCAGAACGTTTTCAGAGCTAATCTTCAAAAGACAATGAAAAAGTATATTATATATTGTATTAGAAACACCTACTCATAAGGTCTAGTATGTTATAAGTCCACAGGTCCAGTAAACAGATTGTAACGGTCACTGTAAGTGAATGTACAGAGAGAGGGAGAAGTGAGAGATGGACAGATATGCATGCACAGCATGTAGCTCTGTGTTGTAGCCTGTATGTTCTACCTGCTGCTGCTATCCTGGATTGTGATGAGTGGAGTGTGGGTGCTCCTATGCCAATAAATGGTCTCCAGTAACCGCATCAGTGGTCTTCTGCGTGCTTATCTATGGAGGTCAGGGCCAGTAGCTATTCACTGTTAGCATCTCCCTCCACAAGAGCGTTCACCCACAGCCGTTACAAGACGTACAATTCCAGTCTTCTGTTATATATGCTGTACCCCGTATACTCTTTCCTCCTTCATCAATGTTGATGTTTCTGATCACAGAACTCCAGATGTGTCTTCCAAAAATGTCCAGTCAGGAGCAGCTCTACAGTCACTAACTGACCATTGATGAAGGGTCAGAGCAGAAGTTGACAATTAAATTAACGTCCTAATTCACGTTTTAACATTTTATTGAATGAATTTGTAAATATGTATGTGTGAGTAAAATGCTGTCCATTAACTGATTAATAAATATTATAGTGTATGGACTCTAAAAACTGTTTCCAGCTTCCTTCAAAGCCACTAGAAAAAAGCTCTTTAAGGAGCCTTGGCTAATTCACTGCATCCCCCTGAGGGATTTATGGTTATTGCCATTGGCTGGTGCCCTTGACTGACAGTAATCTGTTTACCCCCCCAATGAACAGGAGTATTGATCAGCTCCCAGACATAGACACAATAATTTGGTTTAGCTGTAGAGCTGTCAGATCACAGAGTGCCAAACATAGTGTGAACGGAAAGCACTGGCATCGTTCGTCAAGAGGCAAAGTTATCCATTGATGATTCTGTAGAACAAAGCCAGAGGAAAGGTGGAGGTGGGGGGACCTGGTGTGAAAATCCATTAGAGAACATGTTCAGAGGAAAGCAGGAGGACCCTCAGGCCTTTGAGGCTCCCACTGTGGGTCAGTCAACGATCTGTTATGCATGGCTTTAAAATGACCAGCACTCTTGTAGAACTGGGAATAACCAGAAGTTATTATACATTTATGATACAAATATTGTGTTGAGGTTATTGTCTTAAGAATAGAATAAGGGGGGGCGTCACGTGACACGCTGGAAAATTGCTGCTTGAGTTTTTGCTCCGCTCCGTTTACTTTAATAATTTTGTTCTACTTCTTTCAAAATTGTGTTGAACATCGGCCTGCTGGTTCTAAAGGTGATCTAACATGTCTGAGAACCAAGATGTTAAGGATTTTCCGATGTTTACATGTTGTGCTAAGAAAAAAGTGACTGAACACGAGGAGGCCGCCCCGCCATTAGCTCCTCAAGACCCTGTGCTAATGGAGATACGTGCGATCAGTTCCCGGCTGGGTTCGATTGACACGCACCTGGACACCAGTGATGGTCGTCTGAACACGATAAGTTCTTCCATTTCTTCTGTGCAAGCCACCCTTGTCGATTTGTCTGAGAAGGTCGCCTCACACGAGTCCAGGCGAACTGAGGCAGAGAACCGGGTTTCTACTTTAGAGGATACCTCACTCGCACACGCACCCCGGCTGAGCTCGCTGGAGAAAAAGTTCGAACAGCTTCAAACCAAAGTTGACGACCTGGAGAACCGAGGACGACGGAAGAAGGTCAGAATCGTTGGTCTTCCAGAAGGAGCGGAAGGTTCCGTGTCTCTTCCCAAATTTCTGCGTGCAATGCTTCCGGAATGGCTTGACCTTTCACCGGACTTTAGTCCCGAAATTGAGCGCGCGCACAGATCGCTGGCTCCATCTCCTCCCGTGCGCGGTCCCCCTCGGAGCGTGCTGGTACGCTTTCTTCGCTACGCGGACCAGGAGGTTGTTTTGCGGGCCGCGTTACAGAAACGTGAGGTGACTCATGAGGGAAATCATCTCAGACTCTACCAAGATCTCTCTGCTGAGGTCCTCAGGAAACGACGTGAATTTAACGAGGTGAGAAAAGAGTTCTCGGAGCGCCAGATGTTTCGAGGACTCGCCAACCCAGAGAAACTTCGCTGTGTTCACAATAAGAAGATCCACCTGTTCTCCACGATTGCGGATGGAAAGGACTTTTTGAACAGTCTGGAAAAAGATAAGTAAGCAGTCTGTTATAAACGCATCCGAGCTTCCGTTTTATAGATGTGTTCAGAGGTAGCTTATTGTCCAGATCTCACTCTCCGTTTACTGCAGCCATTGTAATAAGACTTTGATAGACAATGCTGAACAGTTTTTCTACTCAGATCTGGCTAAATATTATTTTGTTTGAATAATAGGAGCGTTGCACTTTTGGTTTCCTTATACAGAGAATGTTGATTTACTATTTTTTATTTTCTTTACTTTTTTTAACTATTCGTTGTTCTATGGGAATGGTGACCTAATCTCATACAGTGTGCCCTGTCGATTGGGGATATAGGGCTGGGGGCTGGGGGCTGGGGGTGGGCATAGAGGGTTGTTTGTTTTTTCATGTTTGTAAATTTTCAATCGGTTGCACTTGAGCTTTTCTACTTAACTAGGATGTGGCTTTGTACTTTTGCAGTTACTTTCTACTTGATCTGATTCTGAAGATCGATATGAGTGACTCTTTTAAATGTATCACCTGGAATGTGAAAGGTTTGGGTATCAAAAAAAATTAGAAATAAATTCTTTTCTTAAAAAGGAGAGAGCATCAGTAGTAGGGCTGAACGATTAATTGCATTTGCGATAATCTCGCGATATTTAAAAACGCGATTCTCTAACCGCACAGGCTGCGATTTAAACTGGTCACGTGACTTGGGAGCGAGCCGAGCCGAGCCGAGGACGAACGGAGCAAACCCGAGCAGGAGGCAGGGAGGTGGAGAAGTGAAGTCAACACAGCGCACTTTAACATGTTGCACAATGGCTTCAGGCTCGACAGAAGCTGACACAACTGAAAGTCTAATACCAAAGAGGGGCAGCACATCAGTTGTGTGGAATTACTTTGGCTTTAAAAAAGAAGATGCTGCTCAACGTCAGGTACTGTGCAAAACGTGCCTTGCTAATGTTGCTACGACGCGAGGTAACACTACAAACCGTTTTCAGCATTTAAAAAAACACCACAAAGCCTCGTATGATATTTGCAAGGCTAAAATGCCAACGACCAGTGCTGCATCTTCAAATACGCCAAGTACCAGCCGACAGGGATCACTGACCGAACTGTTTGAAAGTGTTCCTCCTTATGGACATAATTCGAAGCGGCACGCTGAAATAACTCGGGCAGTAACGGAGTTCATAGCGAAAGACATGATGCCCGTTAATATAGTGAACAAGCCCGGCTTCATGGCTTTGTTAAACACACTGGATATGCGCTACCAAATGCCCTCACGCACATGTTTTAGCCAAGTTGCCACAACAACTGATCTGTGGTCCAGCCGTACATCGGAGCCATACCAGAGTTTAACGGTTCATTACATTGATGAAGATTTAAATTTAAAAGCGCGCTGCCTTCAAGCATCCTATTTTCCGGATGACCACACGGGGGAAAACATTGCAGCTGGCCTGAGAGAGGGGCTTGCCAGCTGGGATCTACAGGAAGATAACCACATCTGCATAACGACATCTGCATAAAAATCGCATTTTAAATCGCAATCGCAATTTATAGATAAAAAATTGCAATTAGATTATTTTCCAAAATCGTTCAGCCCTAATCAGTAGCTATGATCCAAGAAACTCATTTGTCAGACCTCGAACACTTAAAGCTTAAAAGAGACTGGGTGGGACAGGTGTATTTTGCCTCATTTAATTTAAATTCAAGAAAACGAGTTGTGGCCATTTTAATTAATAAAAATTTTCCATTCATTTTTGAAAAGCAAATAAATGACCCAGAAGGCAGATTTATTTTAATTTCTGGTTCGATATATGGGCAACATATAACATTACTTAATATTTATGCTCCAAATATACACTGTCCTAAATTTATGTCTGATATAATCTTATTGTTTAATCATAACCGTAAAAGTTTGGGAATTTTGGCTGGAGATTTTAATTGTATTTTAGATTAAACAAGAAAAGAACCTATTTGAGAGAGCTAACATTAAGAGGAAAGCAGGAGGACCCTCAGGCCTTTGAGCCTCCCACTGTGGGTCAGTCAATGATCTGCTATGCATGGCTTTTAAAGCACCAGCACTCTTGTTGAACTGGGCTACTCAATATAACAGAGCCACAGAGACGTCCATTGTAAACTCACTTGAAAATGTTAAAACATCTTTGTTAGTCATCGTCCTGCTCTTAATTAATATTAATTTTATAATTACGGAAGTTGGAGAACCATCTTTCATACTCTACAACACCAGAACCACACATGCTACCATTCTCTACCGTGTCAGCATCACATCTATCCTGTGGTTAACTGTGATTATTAGAGCTGGGCTTTCAATTTAGACCCCAAATGTCAGAACTCGGTCAAAAACATCTGGAAAAACTCATTGAATAACTACAATCCTTCAGCTAGCATCCCTATAGCATTCTAGTAGTTTGTTAGCATTAAGCTAAACAGCAATTCGTATTAATATTTTTGGACTATAAGCATTTAAGGTGAAATTGCAAGTTTTCTGGCACCAGAATGTAACTGCTGTGCTGATTTAATTTAGTATAATATTTAAAAAAGGCAGTTCTGGATTAAAGTCAGACATTTGAAGCTTCACACACACACACACACACACACACACACACACACACACATATATATATATATATATATATATATATATATATATATATACTACACACTGAATGGGACAGAAGAACCTGCAGCTTCCTCTTAAAGTCAGGCTGTGTTTCCGTGGAGTGACCTCAGCCCTCATATGGGTCAGCACACCCAGTGGGGGGCTTCAGATGATAGGCCTACAGAAACAAAGGGGCTGCAGTTAAGAGAATGCAGAGAGCCCACTGCAGGATACCTTAAAGCTCCAGGGCCTCCACTGACAGGAAAGCCACACAATACAGAGGCCCAGGACAAGGAGACTGTTACTGCAGGAGAAACCATCTGCACCTGGACCTCAGCAGCCTGGACGTCTAAAGCTCTGCCAAGTTCTACAGGACACATTACTTATCAAATGTAAATAAAACAGTACAGCAGTGCACTGGATTTAAATCATTTGCACGGGTAGATCATTTCCACATCAATTAAATATATTACATCAATACAATATTGAGTTTGTAGTTAACTTACTTTATACTTTTGTCGAATATATATTTTATTTATGCAGTAAATCCTGGTAAATTCAATGCATCATGCTTTTCAACATGGACATACGCCACCATTCATTGCTATTCATATTAATATCGTTTGTTATTTGATTCAATAATATCTTACACAGTCTAGATTTAAATATTATAAATTAATTAGATTCCCAAAATATATTTTGAGAGTTTATTCAACATTTAAATTTTTTGGGAATAAGAAGAACTTAATATACATTTATAAATACAAATACTGTGTCACGTTTACTGCCTTAAGAATCGATTACCACCTTTCAAATAGGAGACATACTAAATATGTTATTTATTATAATTTAATTTTATTATGAATACTATTTACTTATTCTCAGTTCTTATGGAATAGTCTGTAGCTCATATCACTCTGGAAACATCCACTATGTCTATTTTAACTGGTTCCCTGTTCACTACATAGACTGCTCTTTGTAGAACACTATATAGGGGAACAGTGAGGGAGACAGTAGAGGGAATTCGGACGACGGTCTTTCCAAAGAAACCGCTATGCATTGTGGGGCGTCAACCTGTAAGAAGGGTACTAGTTTTGTGGTGCATTGTGGGTAACAATGTAGTGTAATTGTCTAAACCGAGTTTAATATATGGTGAATTGGTTCTTTAGCTTATTCACTGTAAATGATTCCATTTAGCACCAAATGAGGTTCTGCTACTCTCAAGTTCATGACATTAGAAGAACCTAGTTAAGTGTGTAACTTGTTTTCACCTAGAAAATCATCAAAACGTGTCAAATGGCTGGAGCTGTTTTCAACTGTGTGTGTAAAACTAGCTTTATATTCTTTAACATGATTGAACATGTTGATTTTCAATGCATTTGAATGACTGGTTGGTTTCTGTAGCTTGTTTTTAAAAATAATACACAGGTTAGAAAACCCCTTAAACCTCATACAGTCTCATGTGTTTGAACATACCAGGCTTGAAAACAACTGAGATGTCATATCACCAAATGGATAGTTTCACCTGGAGCTGTTTTCAGTGTAGGCTGTAATGAGAGAAGGGCTTTGATCTTAGGCTTCTCTCCTAAAACGCACCATAGGATAACTTTGTAGTTCTACAATTACAAACTGTAGTCCACCTGTTTCTCTCTTATGCCCCTTTCCCCTGTTCTTCAGTGGTCAGGACCCCCTCAGGGCCACCACAGAGCAGGTATTATTTGGGTGGTGGATCATTCTCAGTGCAGAAGTAACACAGACCCATCTTTTGTCTGTGTTTTGTTCACAAAAGACTTCTTGATTTGACTCCTTTAGGTGTCAGTCTGTGTTACATAGTGATCTTGCTGGCTTGTGCAAAGAATATTTGTTGGACACTCACGTGTGTGTAGTCTTAGCAGCATTAACACACTAGCATTGTTGCTTGTTATGAAGATACTGTGAATTGTTGGGGATACATACTAAACAGTTATAGCCTAGCACAGTGCTCACCAACCGTCCTCCCTCATCTACTTTCCTGCAGAGTGGAGTTACAATCTACATCTATTGCAGAGAAATCGGATTTACTGTTCATATCAGGTCTTCTGAGACGACCGTCTGCACTGTTATTCACAAATGGTCAGATTTGTGTGTCCAGACGTCACTAATCTATCTGGATGCGTTGCTGTGGTAACAACATAGGCATCAGTCACTATGTAGCAAATGACAGCACTTCCGTCACTCTGTGTTTGAGACTGTCATTGTTTCGTCGTGCACTCGAGCGTCTAGACTGCCTCTGAATGTGGTTTAGATCTGATGTGTGAAAATCAGATCTCAGATCTCTATTTTACTGATCAGATCAAAAATCAATCTGGATACAAGCTGGATTTTTTGGATACGCCAAAAATCTAATTTGGGCTGGCAGTCTGATCAAGACTGGCCTTGTTAAGAATCTGATTGTTGGGATTTGCTAGAAGCTGACGTCTACATCTGTACCACAGCAGCCCCTGCTGATAGGATGGTGATGTCTGGACACACAAATGTGATCTGATCACTTACAAATAAGAGTGCAGATCAGTCAACTTGGAAAATATCATTGTTAAGTCAACACTCAGAATATGGAATCAATTCAGACGTCATTTTGGCTTGAAAACCGCTTCTTCTCTGACTCCTATAGCATTAAACCCAACTTTAGTCCCTCTTTGATGGATGGTACGTTTGGTTCATGGTCTGCTCTTATCATCAACACTCTGAAAGATTTATATATTGATAATATTTTTGCATCTTTTCAGCAGCTCTCTGAGAGGTATTCTCTGTCCAGACAGCACTTCTTTAAATACCTTCAGATTCACAGTTTTGCTCGTAGTATAAATCCCATTTTTCCGAGCCTCCCAAAAACCACATCTGTGGACAGTTTTGTGACTCCCTTATCAACAACCAGAGGGGTTATTTCAACATTATATCATTTAATCAATTATTTACGTCCCACAACACTGCTTGCCATTAAAACACAGTGGGAGAGGGAACTGGGGAGCCAGATTTCATCCGAGTTATGGGAGATTATCTTACGCCGCATTCACTCCTCCTCTATTTGTGCGAGGCACGGGCTGATTCAGAGTAAAACTGTACATCAAATTCATTTAACTAAACTTAGATTGTCTAAAATTTATGATGTCGATTCTACATGTGAACGATGTCACCAAGCCCCAGCCACTCATGTGCATATGTTTTGGTCATCACTGAATAATTATTGGTCAGAAATCTTTAATTCTATTTCAGTTTGTATTATGATCCCCCTTGACCTGAATGCAGTCACTGCTCTCTTCGGTCTTCCCCCCACAGATATGTTTCTCCCAAAGTATAAAGTAGATTTTATAGCATTTACTACTCTTCTGGCTAGGTGTTTGATTTTACTGAGGTGGAAATCTTCCACTCCACCGTCTCACTCTCAGTGGATTACAGAAATACTGAGACGTGTCAAATTGGAGAAAATCAGGTGCACCATTAAAGCCTCGTTGAGCACCTATAAGATAATATGGGAAGCTTTCTTTACATATGTGAGGTGCTTACAAACTTTTGTTATTCCTGAGTATTTGTTGCTTATGTACTTTACCATAGTTTTACTTTTATTATATATTATATGTTTTTTTTATTTGGGGTTTTTATTTTTGCATTTTTTTCCTTTTACTTTTTGTCCTTTTTTGTGTCTTCTCTCTTTTTTTATTGGATTGTATTTTGTTCTGTATTGCATGGAAAATAATAAATAAACCTGGAGAGAGAAAAAAAAGAGTGCAGATCAGTGAAACAAACGCGACTGGCATCCGATCCAGCCGATGAAGACCTCTGAAGAATGTTAACAGCTGGACTCAGACTCCATCCTTTTATTCTATGTAATATAAAGTTACTTTAAAAAAAGAAAAAAAACAATGGTTGTTTTTTTAATGCTTTTTTATTGAGGCAATAAAATACCACATAGTTATTTACAAGCAAGACGCTTATAAATACTTGTTGAGGATCTTCACTCAACATCTGAGCTTTAGGTTTGGCTCCTGCTGGATTTTAAATAAATGCATGGCAGCCAACAGAAGCAGCAGAGGAGGCTGTTAAACATGACAGAACAGAAAACAAGGTTACTAAAGGAAAACACTCCTGTTAGTTTCTTCATCTACCTACGAAGCAGCGTCATCACGATAACATAAAATGATGTTGAATTTCCTGATATAATCATATTTATCTTAGCAGTACATTCTTGTTCTTATTATTTAGAAACTCTGATCTACCTTCTGGCTCTGCCTCTGGTAACCACTGTCATAGAACATATGGACTAGACTGACTAAAGCTGAAATACATCACCTAAACATTCATTTCTAAATCTCACCTTCTGAACCACTTGCTCATCTGACCAACTTTCTTTTCCTTCTTTCCCTCACTCTCCTTTTCCAGCTTTCCTTTCTGTTTCTGTGCTTTCTTCTCCTCCACCTCACACACGTCACCTTTCTCAGCGTCCTGAAGCTTCTTTTTTAAATAAATCTTAAAGACACACAGAAAAACATTCTAATACAACTGCTAGAGTTAAACCTCACTGAAATTCAAACACTGGAATAATCCCACATACCCGAATACGAGTCTTCTTCTTTACAGCGATGTCCTGCTGTTCACAAGCACTGATATCATGGACCTTCCATTGGTCATCATCACTGCTAGCATGTCCTGCCCATGAATAAGGAGCAGATTTCTCCCAGGATGCAGGAATCCTCCGAACTCTGTCAGTATTGATAGCAGGAATCCTCTGGAGGTCATCATCACAGCTGCTGTCTTCAGTCGATGAAGAATAAGAACCTTTCTTCTCCTCTACCTTACACACGTGACCTTTCTCAGCATCCTGAAGCTCCTTTTCTACACAAATCTTAAAGAAAGAAACAAAGAAAACATTCTAATACAACTGCTAGAGTTAAACCTCACTCACATTCAAACACTGGAATAATCCTACATACCCTTTTACGAGTCTGAGCTTCACCAGCACTGGTAGCATGGACCTTCCATTGATCATCATCACTGCTACCACGTCCTGCCCGTGGATAACGAGCAGATTTCTCCCAGGATGCAGGAATCCTCCGGACTCTGTCAGTATTGATAGCAGGAATCCTCTGGAGGTCATCATCACTGCTGCTGTCTTCAGTCGATGAAGAATAGGAAGCTTTCTTCTCCTCTTCCTTACACACGTCACCTTTCTCAGCATCCTGAAGCTTGTTTTCTACACGAATCTTAAAGAAAGACACAAAGAAAACATTCTAATACAACTGCTAGAGTTAAACCTCACTGACATTCAAACACTGGAATAATCCTACATACCTTTTCACGAGTCTTTTTCTTTACAGCGATGTCCTGCTGAACTTTACGAGGAGGAACTAGAGGAGGAAGAGTCTTTTTCTTGGTGATCCTTGAGCTGCTCGTTTCCATCCAGGGGGCAGCTGCTGTAGTGACTGGAGGTACAACTGCAACGGAGAACATTTGCTCGTCATTCCTGTTCACTGCTGAAAGCTGCTTTATTTTCTCCTCCATTTCTCTGGTGCGGCCTTCCAGGGCTTCCAGAAGCTCTATGCAGGTGGCCTCCTGATCACTGTCATCTATGTCGCCCAGTTCACTGAAGTCACTCATGGCAGGATATTCCTGGAAAGCAGAACCATCATTAGCACAATTCACTGCTACCACCACAACATATGCAGAAGAGTTCCTACATCATCACACCTACATACCATGACACGATCCTCACATCTCTGGTTTTCCATCACTACTCTGTTCCTCGTGTCTGTTTCAGTAGTGGCAGGAGGTGCAGTAGCAGATGCAGCCACAACAGAGACCCCAGCCGTCTTAGTCAGTTCCCGGTAGATTTCCTCTTTCTCATCTAACTTCCTTACGGCATCTTCCAGGGCCTCCGCTAACTCCAAGAGGAGACTGTAGCGATCCCATCTGTCAGACTTTTTATTCTCGGCCTCATCACCCAGATCACATTCCCTTGCAGCAGAGGAGCGAGGGGGCTCAATACAAAGATGAGCAGCTTCAGCAACTTCACCAGTCTTGTTGCTGAGTGCTCCAATCCAAGCATCTGTACTTCTGCCAGCAGGTTCGGTGCTGGGTGATGCACTTGACGTACTCGAGGCAACAATCGTGGGGTTGAAGCTGGTCCAGAGTTCCTCCACATCTGCCACTGTATCACTTTCCTCAGCGTCAGTATTTCCACCTGTTGCCCATACATGTTGGTCAGCTTTCTCCCAGGATGCAGGAGCGTTGTTGCCAGGAATCCTCTGGATGTCATCATCACTGCTGCTGTCTTCAGCCCATGAAGAATGGACAGTGTTCCTCCGGAAAGCAGGAATCCTCCAGACTCTGTCAGCATTGATAGCAGGAATCCTCTGGAGGTCATCATCACTGCTGCTGTCTTCAGCCCATGAAGAATGGACAGTGTTCCTCCGGAAAGCAGGAATCGTCCAGACTCTGTCACTATTGATAGCAGGAATCCTCTGGAGGTCATCATCACTGCTGCTGTCATCAGCCCATGAAGAATGGACAGAGTTCTCCCGGAAAGCAGGAATCCTCCGGACTCTGTCAGCATTGATAGCAGGAATCCTCTGGAGTTCATCATCACTGCTGCTGTCTACAGCCCATGAAGAATTGGCAGCTTTCTTCTCCTCTACCTTACACACGTCTCCTTTCTCAGCGTCCTGAAGCTCCTTTTTTACACAAATCTTAGCTGCTGTAGCGACTGAAGGTCCATCAGGTCCAATCGCAACGGAGACCATTCGATTGTCATTCCTGTTCACTGCTGAAAGCTGCTTTATTTTCTCCTCCATTTTTCTGGTGCGGTCTTCCAGGGCTTCCAGAAGCTCTATGCAGGTGGCCTCCTGATCACTGTCATCTATGTCGCCCAGTTCACTAAAGTCACTCATGGCAGGATATTCCTGGAAAGCAGAACCATCATTAGCACAATTCACTGCTATCACCACAACATATGCAGAAGAATTCCTACATCATCACACCTACATACCATGACACAATCCTCACATCTCTGGTTTTCCATCACTACTCTGTTCCTCGTGCCTGGTCTATCTACTTCAGTAGTGGCAGGAGGTGCAGTAGCAGATGCAGCCACAACAGAGACCCCAGCCGTCTTAGTCAGTTCCCGGTAGATTTCCTCTTTCTCATCTAACTTCCTTACGGCATCTTCCAGGGCCTCCGCTAACTCCAAGAGGAGACTGTAGCGATCCCATCTGTCAGACTTTTTATTCTCAGCCTCATCACCCAGATCACATTCCCTTGCAGCAGAGGAGCGAGGGGGCTCAATACAAAGATGAGCAGCTTCAGCAACTTCACCAGTCTTGTTGCTAAGTGCTCCAATCCAAGCATCTGTACTTCTGCCAGCAGGTTCGGTGCTGGGTGATGCACTTGACGTACTCGAGGCAACACTCGTGGGGTTGACGCTGGTCCAGAGTTTCTCCACATCTGCCACTGCATCACCTCCCTGGGTGTCAGTATTTCCACCTGTTGCCCATACATGTTGGTCAGCTTTCTCCCAGGATTCAGGAATCCACAGGACTTCGTCAGCATTGTTGCCAAGAATCCACTGGAGGTCATCATCACTGCTAGCACCTCGTGACCACACGCAAGGGCCAAACTTCTTCCAGAAAGCAGGAATCCTCCGGAGGTCATCTTCACCACCTTCATTTCCTGCCTGTGCATAGCGGCCAGCTTTCTTTCTGGAAGGAGAAACAGAAGCATCAGAGGAGGCTGTTAAACACAACAGAACAGAAAACAAGGTTACTAAAGGAAAACACTCCTGTTAGTTTCTTCATCTACCTACGAAGCAGCGTCATCACGATAACATAAAATGATGTTGAATTTACTGATATAATCATATTTATCTTAGCAGTACATTCTTGTTCTTATTATTTAGAAACTCTGATCTACCTTCTGGTCCTTGGCTCTGCCTCTGGTAACCACTGTCATAGAACATATGGACTAGACTGACTAAAGCTGAAATACATCACCTAAACATTCATTTCTAAATCTCACCTTCTGAACCACTTGCTCATCTGACCAACTTTCTTTTCCTTCTTTCCCTCACTCTCCTTTTCCAGCTTTCCTTTCTGTTTCTGTGCTTTCTTCTCCTCCACCTCACACACGTCACCTTTATCAGCGTCCTGAAGCTTCTTTTTAAAATAAATCTTAAAGACACACAGAAAAACATTCTAATACAACTGCTAGAGTTAAACCTCACTGATATTCAAACACTGGAATAATACCACATACCCGAAAACGAGTCTTCTTCTTTACAGCGATGTCCTGCTGAGCTTCAGAAGCACTGGTAGCATGGACCTTCAGTTCGTCACCATCACCGCTACCATGTCCTGCCCACGCATAAGGGACAAACTTCTTCCAGAAAGCAGGAATCCTACGGAGGTCATCTTCATCACCTTCATTTCCTGCCTGTGCATAGCGGCCAGCTTTCTTTCTGGAAGGAGAAACAGAAGCATCAGAGGAGGCTGTTAAACATGACAGAACAGAAATCAAGGTTACTAAAGGAAAACACTCCTGTTAGTTTCTTCATCTACCTACGAAGCAGCGTCATCACGATAACATAAAACGATGTTAATTTTACTGATATAATCATATTTATCTTAGCAGTACATTCTTATTCTTATTATTTAGAAACTGTAATCTACCTTCATCCTTTATGTCTAGTTCTCAAACATCCTACAGCTAATTTAACCAAAGCCAGATTTAAAAAATCTATTAATAGGAGTTAAAACTAAACATTGCTTGTAAGGGTTTTCAATAAACCTAGATTATTAAAGTGTGTTGTCCTGAGATTAGAATATAACAATATTACATTACTTCTATAATGCAAAGATTTAATCATGATGTAGTTTTATATTTATTACCATTTACAGCAATACAGTTTTCACTGTAACTGAGGTTGTGTCCCCAATCACACACTTCTGTGCTTTACATACTACACTAATGAACACACTTCTACTGGTGGTGAACTTTCTACATGATATGTAATGCTGCAATTTGCTGTTTGGGATGCAGCCAGAGTGTTTTAATGCTGCTGCCGATGCTGTCGTATGATTTGAACTGAAAATGCCAGGCAAAAAAATGTAATCATCAGTGTTATAGGATGTAACCAAACTGTGTGGCCCTCAGAGAATAATTTTATATCTATACAGATTTTGCACAGCTGCATGTATTATAAGCATTTAGAGCTCATCAAAATAGGTAGTACTCATTTTGAGAGAAAAATGGACGAGCTGTCTCACTTTCTTATCTGGTTCTTGGCTCTGCCTCTGGTAACCACTGTCATAGAACATATGGACTAGACTGACTAAAGCTGAAATACATCACCTAAACATTCATTTCTAAATCTCACCTTCTGAACCACTTGCTCATCTGACCAACTTTCTTTTCCTTCTTTCCCTCACTCTCCTTTTCCAGCTTTCCTTTCTGTTCCTGTGCTTTCTTCTCCTCTATCTCACACACGTCACCTTTCTCAGCGTCCTGAAACTTCTTTTTTAAATAAATCTTAAAGACACATAGAAAAACATTCTAATACAACTGCTAGAGTTAAACCTCACTGACATTAAACACTGGAATAATAACACATACCCGAATACGAGTCTTCTTCTTTACAACAGTGTCCTGCTGAGCTTCACAAGCACTGGTAGCATGGACCTTCCATTGGTCATCATCACCGCTAGCATCTTCTGTCCGTGGATAACGGAAAACATTTTTCTCAAATTCAGTAACCTCCCGGAGACTAATAACTTTGGTATATTCACGCGACAGTGGAGAATAGACAGTGTTCTTACCGGAGGTGGGAGTCTGCCAGAGGTCACCACGACTGGAAAGCTCTGCCCATGCAGTACGAACAGGTTTCTTCTTCCTGTGAGCAGGACTCCTCTGGCGAACAGCTGGACTGTCCATGTTCTCTATTTTATTTCTCTAATTATTATTAAATGTTCTTACTGGAATAAATCCACCAGTTGATGTAACTAAAGTCCACAGAAACGAACAGACGGGTTTCTTCAACGGCTAGCGCTGGAAATCATCACGCGGCTCTCTCTGCGACGGTGTGGTGGAACACGACCAAACAGCTCCCTGATCGCCTTCCATGAACTTTGTAAGCCATGACATCACAATCATGACTCTATTCTATGGAGTTCTAAGTAGAGTTAGCGAGGTAGCCGTGGTTACAGTGACCAAATGGGTCAGCGTGAGGTCACTGCAGGAGAACCAGGCAGCTCTGCAGTGATACAGGACTATTTGGACAAAATACTGAAACTAAGCTTCCCAGATCAATAACTTCTCGACTGATAATCATGAATTTACACCAGCAGCATCTGTAACTGCAGGGCTTAATGAAGAAACTCATTTTATAAAGAGGTTTTTCTGTAAATGCAAAACAAGAACCCAAATATGAACCAACTGAACTCACAGCTCCAAACATAATACATTTTCTACTTATTAAAACAATACTAATTATTATAATTACCACAATTAACGCTTTAATAAAGTTGTATGTCCCTTTCAAGCTCATAGGCTAAGCCTTAGCTTGTAGCTTTCGTTTAGCGTTTTGACTCCAGTGAAGTGATATATTGCTCCACTCCTCACATTTACTAACATAAACATGTACATTTATACAGAATCGTGTTGAGAATCAAGCACAGTTTTTATTTTTATTTCTCGAATGTTCAAAACGACTCAAATTCGAAATCTGCGGCCGCTAGCATAGCCGCTAATAGTCAATTTTATTAGTAAAGCGCTTTTTATAACGACGTTGTCACAAAGCAGCTTTACAGGAGTTTAAAAACATGAAGTCACCACTGTGAGCGAAAAACTCCCTCAAAACTGGAGGAAGAAGTCTTGGGACGAAATAAACTCACAAGCAGAGACCCGTCCTCCTCTGGTCGAACAGTATTTGGGTGGTTGACATATTTGGCTGAAGAAAAGTAAAAAAAATCTCAAAAGTCATGGAAATCACTGGGATATATTCTACCAACTCTTATATTTCCAAATATATATGTGGTCTTGTAGATTTCTTCCTAAATTTACATTTATTCAGTAGTTTACAGTCTTTGTGACTAAAATTGTCATATGATGTGACGTGAATGTTATTGTGTATTAAATTAAAAAGGGGTATAATGTGATGAAGTCAATTTATCCTGATTATTTATCATTACTATATAAAAGCATTGCATTTTTCAAGTGCAAATATGTAACCTTTTGCATTATTTTACTTTATCAACACTCCTAGGAAGACGTTTACTCGTAATCTTTCAATATACTTCAAATTAATTTGGGAATAGCTTGTTATAAAAGTACCAAAATTGTCAAAGTTAAAGTCAAAGTGAATTTTATTGTCATTCAGATTTTACAACTGAGTGCATAGCTGAACGAGATTGCGTTTCTCCAAACTCCAATGTGCAGATATATAAAAACACAAGACATACAACTAACCTGTCAAATAAATAACAACATGAGAAATAAATAACAACATGAGAAATAAATAACAACATGACAGTGCAGTGGAGAATATAGAGTGTGTGTGATAAATAGTGAGATATACTCTAAATAGATAGATATACTTCAAAAAAGTGTTTTTTGCAGACGTTAAGTCAAGTGGGTTTTATTGTCATTTTAACTACATACATAGTACACAGTGAAACGAAACAACGTTCCTCCAGGACCATGGTGCAACATAGACAGTGCATACAAGACAAGTGCAACACGAACAAACAAGTGCGGACAGACAACACAACACAACACAGAACAGACAGAACACAACACAGTACAGACACAACACAACACAACACAGTACAGACACAACACAACACAGTACAGACAGAGAATAATAAATAATTGCCGGTAGTGTGCAAATTGTGCAATGTGTAATAAATAGTCCAGTTAGGTAGTAGAGTTATTAGTGCAATGCTTTGTGCAAAAATGCTTCCCTTTTTTATCTGGGGTAAATGGTTGGAGAGAGAGAGAGAGAGAGAGAGAGAGAGAGTGAGAGAGAGAGTGTACATGTACCAGAAGATATCAGTTCAGACGTTGAGTTGTGTTGAGAAGTCTTGGGGGAAGAAGCTGTTGCAGAGTCTGGTCATGCTGGACCGGATGCTGCGGTACCTTCTTCCTGATGGCAGGAGGGAGAACAGTCTGTGTGAAGGGTGGGTGGGGTCATCCACAATGCTGGTTGCTTTGCGGATGCAGCGGGTGGTGTAAATGTCCAAGACGGAGGGGAGAGAGACTCCGATGATCCTCTCAGCTGTCCTCACAATGCGTTGGAGGGACTTGCGGTCGGAGGCTGTGCAGGTCCCAAACCAGGCAGTGATGCAGCTGCTTAGGATGCTCTCTATGGTTCCCCTATAGAAGAGGGTGGGGATGGGTGGAGGGAGACGGGCCTTTCTCAGCTTCCGGAGGAAGTAGAGATGCTGCTGGGCTTTCTTGGCTGTAGAGCTGGTGTTCAGGGACCAGGTGAGGTTCTCCGCTAGGTGGACACCAAGGAACTTGGTGCTCTTAACGATCTCCACAGAGGAGCCGTTGATGTTAAGCGGAGAGTGGACCGGTCTTGATTTCCTGAAGTCAACAGCCATTTCCTTGGTCTTCTCTACATTCCAGTGAAGGTTGTTCACTGTACACCAGTCTGTCAGCTGCTGTACCTCCTCCCTGTATGCTGACTCGTCGCCTTTGCTGATGACGTATTGCACTTAAAGGGAATATATATATTGCACAGTTCTGACAAAGTATTGCACACTAACAATGTAAACATTACACTGTAAATTTAAACATTTTAAGGTGTGAGAGTGCTTAGGTTTAGAAAGAAACAATCAGTCTGGGTATCAACAATCAGTCTTGGTGGGATCTCTGACCATCTTGGTGGCTCTGCTGTGGCACCGTGATGGGTACAGATCTTGTACAGGTGGAAGTGAGGTCCTGATGATGCGCTCTGCTGTCCTCACCACTCTCTGGAGTGATTTCTGTTCGGCGATGGTGCAGCTGCTGTACCAGACTGTGAGGCTGCTGGTCAGGATACTCTCTATTGTTTCTCTGTAGAATGTGGTGAGGATATGAGGTGGAAGGTTGGCTCTTCTCATCCTTCGTAGGAAGTGAAGGTGCTGTTGTGCTTTCTTGACCAGGGAGGAGGTGTGTGTGGTCCATGTCAGGTCGTCTGCGATGTGCACCCCCAGAAACTTGGTGCTTTTCACAAACTCCACAGTTTTGCCATGGATTGTGAGCGGTGTGTGAACTGTGTGTTTCCTCCTGAAGTCAACAGTAATTTCTTTTGTCTTGTTGACATTCAGTGACAGGTTGTTGCTGTCGCACCAGGCAACGAGTTGGTTCACCTCCTCTCTGTAGGCGGAGTCATCGTCGTTACTGATGAGACTCACTACTGTAGTATCATCTACAAACCAGATGATGTGGTTTGAGTTGTACTTGGCACAGCAGTCGTGGGTCAACAACGTGAACAACAGAGGACTCAATACTGAGCTACACACAAACTACAGGCCTGTATTACCATAAACTGTTATGACTGCATTTATAGGTCATGTCAATCACTACGTGTATGAAGAGATCCCTTATTCGTTTACTGCTGTCCTTCACTGTTTCACCTCTTTCTTCATCTTCCAGTTTGCTGAAAACGAGGACATTGGCAGACAGTTTTAATTCACATGAAGATAATTAATCTCTCAAGACCTGATTAACGTTCTAATTAGGTGCAAAGTGGCAATACAGATAGGACAGGCCAAGGCTAGCTGGTTAGCATGCTAACTTCAGTAGATATCTCTGCTACAGAATATGTGATGTCTTTAACATTCGGTCAAAACTGTTACTTTTTCAAATTCTGTTGCTAATTTTAGTTAATTTTTTAATATAATAGTATAATAGTAGGACCTACTAGTACCTGAAAGTTGTTTTCTTGAAATGGAAACTTACCTCAGAAACAGTCCAGAATATTTATACCCTTGGCTTCTCTGGACTTCTGCACTTTCTGACTTGTAATAAGTTAATAACAATAATCCTAAAACTTTTTCAGGCAGTGTTCATGTGCATGTTACATCCTTCAGAATAAAACTCTTTTAGAATTTATAGATTTCACAATTTATCATTAAAACACAAAAAAAACACATTTTAACACATATACAAATTTAGTGACATATATTTTATGTGGAAGAAGAACTTGACAACGTGTCATTCAATTTATCCCATTTATCCTGGAATTAATTTATCTATAACTACAGTTCATTTGAAAAGAGTCGGTTAGGTTAACTGATTCAAACGTCCTATCAATACAATTCATTTCAGTTCAGAAAACTCAAACTTCCCAGTACTGTTTCAATGAGAGAGAGAGAGAGAGAGAGAGAGAGAGAGATGGGGAGAGAGAGTAAGAGAGAGAGAGAGAGAGAGAGAGAGAGAGAGAGAGAGAGAGAGAGAGAGAGAGAGAGAGATGGGGAGAGAGAGTAAGAGAGAGAGAAGGGGAGAGAGAGAGAGAGAGAGAGAGAGAGAAAGTAAGAGAGAGATGGAGAGAGAAAGAAAGATGAGATGGGGACAAAGAGAGAGGTGGAGAGAGGGAGAGAGAGATGGGGTGAGAGGGAAAGAGAGAGAGAGATGGGGAGAGAAAGAGAGATGGAGAGATGAGGAGAGAGAGAGAGAGATGGGGAGAGAGAAGGGGAGAGAGAGAGAGATGGAGAGATGGGAAGAGAGGGAGAGGTGGGTTGGTACTGAGACATTATACCCCGCCTCCTCATTCATTCCGGTGAGGCCACACCTTCGAGCACGCGGCGGTGAGGAGGAGAGGGAGTGGAGCGCGCACTGCTGGGTCCAGATCATCACAGGAGGACCGCTGGAGGGGAAAAGGGGGCAAAAGAAAAAGATGACCGTCCGGTTATATTCAGGAATCCGCTCACGTTGGCATCCTCTCATCCTTCAGCCGTCTGTCCGGGGAATGCGTTTCACCGGAGAGTAAACCGGTGTTCCTCCATCCGCGGCGCGAGGCTTCAGCTGGTTTAGTGAGGTGAAGCCTCTCTGTGGGGAAGATGGACGCGTTCTTCACAGAGGTAGGCGTTCATTCTGACTGACAGAGAACCTTTATCTCGAGTTATGTGAGATTTAGGAGAGCACGTTTTAAGAGAGGAGAGGTTTGAAAAGTGTGCTAAACGCAGCCATGTTGTTAATGTGAGGGTGTATTACAGGTTAACCTGTGAAAAAGCAGCTGAATCCTCCTAATAGGCTGCGTCTGTTCACACCCACCTCCCGCTCATACCGGCCCGGTCCGCCGTTTACAAGCGAGCTGAAGCTCCACCTCCAGCAGTGTTAGTGTTTCGGGTGGTCTGATCGCAACTGATGGCGGTTTATGAGGAGAGGCTGATGAGGGGGGGATGGGGGACCTGTGGCGTGACAGAGGCGACATGCTGCACCTTTATACCTCCTGAAGCTGATATAGTTCACTGATTGAACTGATTATCGTGTGAAAAGCTGGAGAGCACCATTATAACCAAACTAGTTGTGGTTGTCACCTGCTGTGAAATGTCATGGGTCGGGATAAGCCCCCCAAAATATCATCCCCATCCAGTGATTCAATTAGACCAAAGATTATCATTCTGACAGATAATTAACATAATGACACGTTCAGTTAATGTAATGACACACATTTACACACATTCAGCCAGTCCTGAATCCTCTTGACCCTCTTCAGCTTGTCATGGATGCACAGATCATGTTGTTAGGAGACACGTGTTGCCTTTAGGGTGAAAAGTTAAACTGCTGACCCAGGGGACGCGGTGGGCCGACACGCCCCTGCAAAGGAGAATCCCCAGGGCTCAGTGAAGTCAACAGTGTCCAGCTTTACTTGAGTGAACGCTGTGGATGTTCATTCAGTATGCTGCTCTGCTGTGTGTAGTGTGCTGAAGCCAAGAGTTTAGTTTAGGTATCAGATGTGGGGCAGACACTCAACTTCTTAGTTAAAAACAGTCACTGTATTGAAGTTCTTCTCTCAGAAACCTGCATCTCTTCTTATTGTCTATACTGATCAATCCACTTGCTACCTAGATCCACACTTGTGACGCTACCAGGAAGGTTGAGGGTTAAGTCCTGATCCACTGCATTAACAGAGACTAACTGTCAATTTCATCATGTCAGCTAACAGACACCCCTGGTGGGAGAGAGTGGTTCATTCTAAACACCCAGAGACTGCAGGACCAATGGTGTTTTCTCGGACTCCAGCCACAGATGACTGAGGCATCACCTTGCAACCTTAGAGTCAATGCTTAGACTGTCGCACCACTAAAAGTAGTCTGGAGTGATCAGTAGGGCTGCACGATATTGATGTAAAATGTATATAATTAAGCTGTCAGAGATGATGATGATGATGATGATGATATGAGAATTGTTTTTTTTTAAATAATTAGCCTCTGATTGGATGTAGCGCAAGTGCAGACTTTTTTCATTCCTTTAAATAAATAGCGACATGTAAAATGATAAAAGGACAGTTCACTATTAAACAAAACATGAAGAAATGTATTATTAACAGCTGCTTACATGAGAACTACGGATGCTTTATCTTGCACTGAAAGGCTCAGGAAAAGTTTGTATTATATAAATATTAGGGCTGTAAGGAAATATCGAAATAATGAATATCATGATATTATGTTTAGTGATACTGTATCTATTCTCAAAAACAGTCTGTAGTTGTAGAACTACGTAGCTCTCCTATAGGGTAAGTGGAGCTGATAAAATGTTATAGCTGATAGGTGTATATTGATACTTTTAATAAAGATATTAGTCACTCATTTGAACATTTCTCTCTTTTTCTCAGATAAAACTTTAATATGATATTGAACTGTGAGCCACGGCTTCCAGAGAGTGTCTTGTGATATAGGGTTGTAATAGTATTACAGCAGCTCATCTGTTCTTTTAGGCTGCCCTCTTGTGGACAAACATCAGAAAAGATGTTAACTCTCATACATGCCCACCCTCACAGTCAAAGCACTCAGCATTCAGCTGATTTGTGGAGAATTTAATCACATTATTTTATACTGAGGACTCATAGATGGAGGGTGTATGGACGGTTTCTTACTAAATCAAGACTGATTTCTGAGATCAAACCCTTTAATGGAACCCAGCAGATGCAGGTTGCAACGTTGCTGTATTTCCTGCAGCAGTGCATTTGAGTGATGTTAAAAATGAGTATGAAGATGTTATGAAGGTGTTATCACTGTTTCAATCTATACAACAAATCTCATGTTCTTTTTTTATAGAAAGCATGTTATATGGTGTCAGACGTCACATAAGTAAGTTTATTTGAGAATAATTAAAACTCTATGTGGTTCAGGACCAGTGTAGAACAGTACAGGCATGTGGTTTACACAGTGCTAACTGGTGTACATGAGCTTCCATTACTCATTAGCTACTGTGGTCTCATTGGACCAGTACAAAATTGAAAGAAGCAAACTTCAGACACCAAACACCAAAATCTGGAGGAAATGTTTACTCCTGATTTCCCTTTAATCCCTGACAGGGCTCTGATTGCTGTCACCCCTATTCTGGCCCAGCACTCATGAGAAGGAGCAGGTTTGTTGAGCAGCCCTGCTGTGATCAGAGAATCAAAGTGTCATTTTTATGAGGGAGGAGAAGCATGTCGGCGAAGACCATTAGTTGAAAGCAGTGTCTTCAATTGCATATTCATGATCTGTAGGAGGCGCTGTGGCAGATGGTCTTTTATGTTGAGGTTTACTCCACTCGTCTCTCTGGGCTTCCTTACCATTATGTGTACAGTGGGTACCAGAGACGACCGTCCAGACACAGATTGAATCTAATCCTGTCTTGTGAATACTCTATTAAAGTGATTCTCTATTGGAAACGTAGTGGGGATCATAAATGATCACCAGACCAGTACACACGATCAATAAAGAAACTCCTCTGTTCTTCAGTATCTACTCCACTTTAGGATAGTAATCCATGACTCTGGGTTTCTGGAGTCGACTCAGACTCTCGACTCCTGTCACTGAAATCGATGGAATCAACTCCCTGATTCCACTTCATTTGAACCAGGACAGAAACACGGATTAAAGAATCTTAAACTAATTTTAAGTAGCCGCATATTGCAAAGTCCTGCTACCAACTTGTGCTGCTGTATTTATTTTTATTTCTATTTATTATTACATAATGTAAGCACGTCTATTTGAGTTTGCTATATAACTCAACATAGCTTATATACTTCTGTAAGTTTTAGTTCACTCTTCAAGCTTCAGTTTGTGGAAACAACCCAGTATTACTTACAGTTCTCACCTAATACCTGCTTTGACTGCTCAGTACTTCATTAAGCTAAATCAAGATTGCTGCTGAAGGAACTGAATACATTCATACAATGTCTGGGGCGTCCAGGAGAAATCTGGAACCTAACTTTGTTCTTTAAACTGGAGCTCAAGATATGATCTACTTCTCTCACAATAAGATATTTATGCTACTTTGTACTGTATTTATGATTATTTACATTATATTTGTATTATTACTGTAAGACTGTACAGCAGTATATATACTGTATAAAGCTCTATGTAGCTCTATGTAGTTCTATGTAGCTCTATGTAGCTCTATGTAGCTCTATGCCAGGGCTCTATACTGACCTGCTACAAGGCAAAAGAAATGTTTTATATTTGTTGCAAGCTTGAAATAAAACATGGAATGATATCTACAGGCTTCAAATGTCTAAAGGCTATGTGAATCACTGTTTAGCATTATTTTAAAATTCTGTTTCTTCAATTTGGATATTTTTGGCCTAAACTGCAGTTTACACAATGCAGATTGTTGTAAGTGAGCCAACATTCACTGGAGCTGGTTCAGCTTTGTAGCTTTAGCTCAGATCTGAAGGGTAGGGAGGTGATTAAGGAAATTAGATTATTTATTTATTGATTATTGGCTGAACTATCCCTTTAATTCTGGCTATTGCCTCACACTAAAGTGTAAACTAGGTGAGTAGATGATTCCTGATGAGGCTCTGCTTGTGTGTGTGTGTGTGTGTGTGTGTGTGTGTGTGTGTGTGTGTGTGTGTGTGTGTGTGTGTGTGTGATGTACAGATGGTGAAGGCTGGCACTTGGCTTTGAGTTAAACGACTGGGCAGCTCAGGACATAAAGGCTTTGTGTGGTAAGGATGTCTCAGTAAACATGCCTCACACTACTCCTCTCAGATGGGTGGAGTTATTCTGCTCAGTTAAACATACACAATGATACAAGAACCCCTGCAGCCATAGACACACCTCCACTCTCCTTTTCTTCCTGCCTTTCTTCCTCCACTCACCCTCATCAGTCTAACACCTTCATTTACATTATGTCAGCCGGCTGTACGTCAGTGTGTTTACTGTAATAGAATTGATCCTCCATCTGTCAGCTGTACTTCCACTGCATTTAATCATGAACAGGAGCCACTTTCATCAGCAGCGACGTACCATTTCCATTCTCATGCTTCTCTATACGCATTTTAAACCTGCCTGCCTAACAACCAGTCGTGGAACCAGCTAGTCTAGACGATGATTACAGCGATAACTAGCAACTTTAACACAGTTTTTCACCAGAGTTTCGTCTATAAATGTATAAAATATCATTTAATGACGATTCAATCATACAAACAATTGATGATAATGAGTTTAATCATGTTTTCAGTTAGTTGGTGAAATGATTGAAGTTTTACACTCGTCAACGAGCTAGCATCATCAGCCAAATGTGATAGTGTAGCTAAGGTATGTTAGCATAGCTAGCTTAAAGGGATTATACAGACAACTCGTCCTTCACCGCTGAACGTTTTACAGGCTAGTGTTAGCTGCCGCTGTAACGTTAGTCGTAACGGATAATGTGTGTCTAAATTAGTAATATATTATCAAATGTGTATATCGTCACAGTCCAATAAAAAACAAGTGTCTCCAAAATTGCAAATTTACAGGAGAGACCAAAAACATACTTTACTTTCAATGTAAGTCAATGGAACCAGAATTTTTTCCAAGCTGTTTTGGAGCAGTTCTATTGGTCCATTCATCATGAAATGTTCACACAATGTAAACATATATATGTGTATATATATCTATATATATATATTTCCTTGTAAATGCATATCACCATTTCTTTTTCTAGAGGCCGATGAAGATGTGGAGCAGCTAATCAAGTTGAGGGGCCTTAAGCAGCATCTTTTCTCTGGACGGAGAAATGCTGCTCAGCTAGGATGGGAGCAGGAGCTGTTTTCTATTTTTCAAAGTTTGATATATACCGACCTCACATTTGTTTTCTCTGGTAACGTACTACAATGGACAGCATGTAAAAGTTTTGTTTGTGGTATGTGTCGAAAATCACCACTTAAATACAAGTACTGTAAGGCCCTGTTTATACTTGGTATTACTGTGTCATTGGTAGTCCACTCATAAGTGAACAGCTCCATGTACAGGTGTGAGTGTGTTACAGAACATCTTCAAGGAGGCATATGACCTCATACTGTTTCCAGCTGTGAACACTTCGGCATCTTGATGCACCTGTATTTTTCAGAGCAGTTCTGAGAGAAATGGGGCGCTGGGGGACAATAAGCCCCACAAAAGCATCCAAAAAGTGGGAGAACCTGAAGAACACATATAAGGTAAGTTATTGGATGCTTCTTTAGTGTTCCACAGTCCAGTTTAAAAGCTGTCTGTACACACACACACACACACACACACACACACACACACACATACACACACACACACACACACACACCAAAATGTCATCAAAAATGTAATAACTATGATAGATCATGTGAGACTTGTTGAACATGGTTATGTATTAAAACATTTTAGGAGTTAAAGAAGCCACCATCCAGCTCAGGGACAGAGTCAGGGAGACCACTGCAGATACTTGGAAGTGGTTTCCTCTCATGGACAAGGTACCTGGTGGGAGTCTGTCTATTTGGCCTCCCAACCTTATTGCCTCGGCCTGGGGGGGAAACCGGTTTCGAGTTCTTCAGTGGCTCCTCCAGATTCTGTCTCTGTAGACAGGACCCAGTTTTGGAGTTCCTACAGAGGGAGACAGGTCGACTGGAGGGATGAAGAACGAGAGAACAGACTGTTAGCTGTGTTAGAAATAAATTGTGAAAAACTTTAATTCATTGATAGAAACATTAAGAAAATGTAAAGAAATATGCAGTTGTTTGGGTTTGTGTTGGAGTAAGAAATGTTGACTTCTGTATGTAATCATGTTCATACAGTTCAGCTTTGGGAGCTTCTGGAGCTGAAGCTGCTGCTGTGAGGCGTGCTCTGATTTGCTCCCCACACTGAAGCTCCTACTGGTCACACTGGTTACCATCCATATCATCTGGACCCTCTGGACCTTCCTCTGGCTCCATGATGTCCCCATTGGTCATACAAATGTTGTGCAGAATGGCATAACATGCAATTACGTGGACAGAAAATCGTGGCTTAACCTCAAGAGCTTTAAAAAAATGAACCGTCATCTAGTCTTCATCCTGACAAAAGCTCTCTCAGTGATGGACTGTGATTTGGCATGATGGAGGTTGTACCGTCGTTGGATGGCACAGCGCACAGGTTCCCAGTAGGGCGTCATCAGTGAGAGGCAAGGGTAGCCTCCATCTCCAAGCAGGTAAAATCCCTCAGGTGGGTACAACTGTTCTTTAACACACGAGAATCATGAACAGACCCTGTGAAGCCCACAAAATTATCTAAGAATCTGTCCTCATGGTCACAAACAGCTTGAAGCTGAATAGAATAGAAAATCTCCCGGTTTAGGGAACACTGAGCATGCTCAGCTGGTGGTTTTATTCTTATCTGACAGCATCAATACTACCAGCAGCTCTAGCAAAAGCCCCAGTACCTGCCAAGCGAGCAAATCCAGCTCCAGTATGTGTCAGCTCCTGTGGTGAAGGGAAGGTAATGACACGTGATCTTATCATCTTAATCATGTGAATGGTAGATCGGGGGCATGTCCAACGCTCTTGCTACCACCCTGTAGGACTCAGCACTGGCAAGCCAAAAACTACAAACCAGAACCTCCAGATCAAGCCCCCAACCATGGTCATATGGGCTGCGGATGTCAGAAGTGAGGTGTGCAAGAGTGGTCCGGTTCAAACGGAAGTCGGGGCGAAGGTCAGTAACGGCATCAAAAAACATTGGAACTACAGGTGTTTGAGAATTGAGGTGGCAGTAGGTTTTTGATGCTTCCATCTGAAATAAAAGTAAAATAAGAACATTTTATTTGCCCGTGTGTGTTTTGTGTGTTTTATGAGGATTTCTGTTTTGAGAATATGTGCTTATGTTAGAGAAACTCGTTCTTTTGAACATAAAATGTCACATAATGAAATGGTTGAGATGTAAACAAAGTCATTCAGAGTGGTTTGAGGAGAAATGCTCTGTTAGACAGAGTCAGAATTGTTCCTGGTGATGGAAACCAGGTGTGTGGTCAGATATATACTGATTGATGCATGCCACATCATTTTATTATTTTAATTCATTGTGAAGGGTGGGGCACTGATGGTCTGTAGTTATGTTTTAGTTTTATCAGATTGTGTATAGTAGCAGAGATTACCCCTATTTTAACATAATCAACATTACATTTAAAAACTCAGAAGACGTGTAGGTTCACTGGTGCTTTTCTACAATCACAAGCTGAGTTTCTACCATCAACCATTTCACACCAGACCACTCTGAGTGGTTCTGTTTATTTCTCTAGGCAGGGATGATTGTAGGCTTAGAGGTTTAGCACCCAAATGAGAACAGTTCATAAAAAAACTACAATTTAAAATCATTTCGCTATCAATCCCAGATCAGTGTTGACTGGAAAGATCAACAAATCTTAAAAAAACTCAGTTCACAAAACTTAGAACCTGCCTCTTTTTCTGGAAAAAGTATTGAATATCCACACACACACACATCCATGTTTTTTTTTTTATTTAAGAGAAAAATAAATAGATCTCTATCAATTTAACACATTTTTCTCATTAAATATTTAGCTTCAGTGGGCTAGCATGACCAGATGAGAATAAGAGAAATTCAGGGCATGAGACATGAGACTCCAGTGTGTCATGACAGAATAATTAGAATAATTTAGATCAAACACACCAATTCTAATCAATTATCAATATTATTATGATTATCAACAGATTCTGAGCATAAGATCAAGATCATGTTGGCCTTACTCGAATATAAAAATTGTTTATACAGTGAAAGGTCTGAAAACGTCCGAATTCTCTCTTCCTTCCCTTTATAGTGTTCTACATAGAACAATCTGTGTAGTGATCAGGAAACGAGTAAACGAGTGGACCATTTCTGGATGTAATTCAGGGGTCAAGACGGCTGCAACTGCTGTTGGTGGTAGATTCACCAAACAAGCCTGAGATTACTGAACAATGAACAGGGTTTGAAGTCAGTCAGATGATACAACTGCTCAGTAACAACCATGTCCTTCTACTACTGAGCAGGATTCAAATCTCATGAGTCTTGGTCCTTTGTCTCGTCTTAGTCTCAACCTCATTCCGATTCAGTCTGGACTCAGTCTGGACTGGTCTGATGGCTCTGTTTAAGATAATTGGAGGCTGAATTATTATTAAAATGCAACAAAACCAATAATAAAAAATACAACTGTAGTTTTTCTGTATCATGGTCCACACACTGCAGATTTAAACTATCAGAATGTCTGTTTCAGGCTGACCTAATGAGCTAAGAAAGCAGAAAACACCCAGCACAGGCTGCCACAGACATGAGAACAATAAGGACCCCAGACACCCCAGCCAGGAATCAAACCCTTTCTCTTCTTGCTGTGAGGTGTCAACACTACTCACAGCACCACCATGCCCCCCACTTCAGGCATGTAGTTTGCATAATGCTATTTTTTCGTGTCTAATCAATGTTTTTTGGGTAATGGGGGGAAGATATCACTAGTCCATTAAGAATTTTTAGTACACAAACCCAAATGACTGTCGTATCTATATATATATCTCTGTTCTACTCAAAGAAGGGGTGAATGTTTGAAACTTACAATAACCTATTAATTATCAAATATACATAAGCTTCTCCTGGGAGTCTTAGTTATGACAACAGGGGGTCTTGTCTGTAAACCCAGCTCATATAAACTAGTCATTATTCAGAGCAGGCTAATGCAATCTGGAATTGGGAGATTTAGATTTGGGTTCTCAAGCTATTGGATCTATCATGCTAAATGTTTACAATAGTCTATGAATAAATATTACACAAATATCATACTAGGAGTGCAAAGGCATATACCATTACACAGAGTTCTAGTAGTAGAAGGTCATGGTCAGACTGATTGTATTACTGGTCAGTTGCAATACCTGATTGGCTATACCTTACAGACCCTGTCCCATTGCATTAGCACTGTATTACCAAGAGAGCTAATTGGTCAGATGAGTTCCTATTGTGAAATAAAGGAGGGTGGGCTGCTCTTGGGGAAAGCAGAGACCCCTGTAGTGTTGTCGTGACTGATGATGAGGTCATTCCTCTGAGGGGATTTGATTAAATTGAGCTTCTGCTAGTTTCTGGGAAGCATATGAGCGTACACATACACAGACATATTCTTTGTGTCTCCATTACTACCCTAGGGGCATCACTCTCCTCCTCAGTAAACCCATTAGCCCCCTATTCTTTACTAGGCACGGTGTATGTAGTTGGCACAAGCAAGCGTGTATATATATATTATATATATAAATTGTGTATATTCATATATAAAAACAGATTTTAAACATAATAAAGTGACCCAGTGGACTATGCAGTATGTAACATGGAACACGTGTGTAAGTGGGTGTGACTACAACAATAGTGAATAACATACTCCACCAAACTGTCCCGCTACTACACTGGTGTTGTCATGGAAACTAAAGGGAGCAGACTGGCCCTCTTAGGGAGGCTTTGCTGTCCGGGTTTGGTCCTCTAGAGTGGCGGAGGGTGGAGGAGAGCTATGAATTAATTTCCGGTAGCCTGTGCTGGAGAGGTGGATAAATCAAATTAAAGACCTGTGTGAGTATGTATGCGTGTGTGTGTGAGTGTGTGTGTGTGTGTGTGTGTGTATGTGTGCGTGAGTGTGTGTGTGTGTGTGTGTGTGTAGACTGGACAGGCTGTGAGGGTCTTGCTGCAGTGAAGATCTAGGGGGCTTTATGGTCTTTAGTTGTGGACATTTTCATATTCAGGATTGGACGGGATAAAGTTGACCACATGCATTTGTAGGTCATCCACTCATTACGGTATTGGACTTTGATTCTCCCTGTGCACCTCTGGGGAAGAAGGCAGCTGCTGGAGAGGCTTTGACCACAATATTTAGTGTTATGGTGGGCTTTGGGTGTGTGTAGGTTTGTACGTAACTTGGCATGTCTAGTGTACATGTGCCTAAATAGGATATTTAAGACGGGAGGGCTGCGAGGCACTGCTGGATATCACGATGTAGATATGTGAACGCAGGAAGCAGTTGGGAGTCATGGGAATCGAGTTCAGGGAATCGAACCATCAACCTTCTAGTCACAAGGCTGGGTCCCTAACTTGTAGCCACCACTGACCCATGGCTAATTGGTTTGAACTGTAATAGAAACTAATTTTACACTATTACTCTAAAAGGTAAGAAAACTCTTCTAAGAGTTTTGAATGTTACTGCACAGACCTTTACATACTATTTCCCGGGGATTCAGACCTGCCCAGTGTGAGGTCTTCTCTGGCTTGTGTGGCTTAGAAGTGCCTGCAGGTTTTCTGTGAGTCTTCTAAACCACTACAACTATTATAAACATCTCCACTGTCCCACACTGCAGCAGGCTCAGCTCGGCCTGGACCCTCCACTCTACTCAAATCCTGCTCTGTTATCCAGGTCTTAGACACACACACACACACACACACACACACACACACACTTTCAGTAAAGCAGCAGGTCTTGGGTCAGAAAGACTATCCAGTGGAAGCACCATCAGCAGGACCAAGATCAAGAGAGCTGTGGAGTTTGAGCTCCTCAGGGAAGTGAAGGTCATATTACAATTACATTCGGTTTCTGGGAGAATATGGGTCAGTGTACACCATATATGTACAATTCTGATTCTGGGCTTTGGTCATGTATTACAGGAAATATGGCTACCATTTGGTCACTATATGAGAAATCAGGTATGGACTGCCTGTCAGGTGAACTGTCACAATTGATTATTAAATAATAGCTGGTCAACAGAGGTCCTGTAGTCAGAACTAGTGATGAATGGGGTAAAGAGTGGCTGACAAACCAGAAAACAATCAGCTTAAGTCTGTAGTTGTATAGTCTTATTGATGAGCCGCTGCTAGTGAGTTGAAAGTTGGTGTTTTTCATACAGTGGTCAAGAAGTGTCCATACAGAGTGTTACGACCCGTCTAGGGGTTTGATCACAGCCGTAACATAAAAGATGACCAGAGACCAGATTAACATGCAGCATTGTATACACAAATGGACACAGGACAAGCGTCAGAGTGGGCCACGCCAAAATATCAAACAAAACCAAACTAACTAAGGTGTTCAGAATATAACTTACCTATAACAAAAAGGAAAGAAAAATAAATACAAATCAACCTTCCCTTACTCCCTCACTAACCCAAAACAAGAGAAAACAGATATACAAAAGAAAAGACCCCACTCCTACACCCTGGTCTCCAGGTAGATGAGAATGACTGATATGATAGATAATTAGATAAGGTGGCTAAGTATGCGCTAGAGACAAGTCAAGTTAGTAAACAATATGAAGATGCTAGAAAGAGTACAAACAGGTTAACACTGCTACACCAAGTCTGAAGACAATCATTCAAACACCAATCTTAAAACACAAATACATCTAAAAGTTCACCCCAAGCCGCCATGGAGGAAAGCCTCCCCGAAGACAGAGGTCATGGGGATTAAATAGTCTGGAACACAGGGTCAGCCAATCAGATGCTCAATCCCTAGCCAATCACGTCCAAGGTAGGCAGGGCACCTAATCAGCAGAGGAGATAGAAAGAGATAGAACACAATGACATACGTCCTAGATATGTAACGAGAGATATCTGTAAAGATTAGTGATGAAGAGTTGATTCAAAGAGTCGATTCTTCAACTCCAGTCAGGGGGGACTAATGGCCAATTGGTTGAAATGCTTTGAAGCTGGATCTTTAACTACATGTTGTTTTATCTTAATCAGCTTGAGGGACTTTTTCAAGGAGGTGCCTTAAAGACAGTGAAGAGTCTGAGTTTAACAAAGTTACATTACCAGCTTTAAACATCATCTGCTCACCACCAGCTCAAACTCTGCTTACAGAAGCAGCTCCTATACGTCCTGCACTGCAGCTCTTCATGTTCTTTATGATCTGGGTTGCAATAAACAACTATGTGAAATGATACAGAGAATCAAAAACCAAAACACAAACAATGTTTTTTACAGAATGCTGAGGAAAAAAACTATGAAGCTTAAATTTCCGTTGCACCGTTCTGGCAACGATGGTAACTGCTGTATCACTAAAGGTGGACTGGACAAGTCAAACAGAGGCTAGTGAAACCAAAGCTAACTTCAGTCTCTTAAAGAGACACAAGATGAAGTGAATTCTGACTAGAGTAAAGATTTTCTGAGTGCATCACTCCAGATTTTCTCTTCACCCCTGATTCCGTAAAACAAGATTAACTTTCATCAAATCTCTACTCAAATGTGTCTTTTAAGCTACGTTTAAGACGTATCCCTAATTAAGTCGAGTCAAGAGTCATGTATCACCAAAGATGCTGTAGTATAACAGTAAAACTAGGTCAAGCCAAAAGCAACCCTGCAAAACCTTTACTCTCAGCATGACGTTTCCCACAACATCCCTCAAAAAATACTTTGCTTAAGACATTCAGGCTACCTGATTAGTCAGCACATATAACTAGCCAATTAGAGATCACGATTCAGCTAACCAGTCCAAACACAGGATACTGGCAGCCAAACTAAGAGCAGGATTTAACTAGCCAATCAGAGAGCATACTGACAGCCACTCAGGCTTTAGGATTCAGCTAGCCGTTCCAACTGCAGGCTACTGGTAACAAATCAGAAAGTAAGACACTGGGAGCCAATCAGTAAGCAGGAGTCGAGAGAATCCAGGAACATAGTCATTCAGCACTAAAGATGCCACAGCAGTCACTCTCAACATCAAAGACAGGTCAAACCAACACCTTCAGTCTCAGCAAGACATTTTCCCTCAACATCCGTCAAAACATGCACTGCTCCAGACTTTCCTCATCAACATCTCATTCTAATGGAATGTGTTGTTCCTGTAGAGATGCATTCCTGACCCTGACACATTACTACTAGATATTAGCCAACCTCAGCAGAACTGTAAGACCATAACCTCATGAATGCAGCCTGGCAGTCTAAGCACCGTTACAGTTTCACCTCCAGACACAGCACAGCACTTAACTGCAGGATAAAAGGCTTGCTGCTGTCTGGCCGAAGCTAAAGCATATTGATTTATCAGCAATCAATACAGACGAGGTGACCTGATCTGACTCTGAACGTTTTGGAATATGTCTGAGAGAAGTCTTTAAACAATCAGATCAGAACGTTTTCAGAGCTAATCTTCAAAAGACAATGAAAAAGTATATTATATATTGTATTAGAAACACCTACTCATAAGGTCTAGTATGTTATAAGTCCACAGGTCCAGTAAACAGATTGTAACGGTCACTGTAAGTGAATGTACAGAGAGAGGGAGAAGTGAGAGATGGACAGATATGCATGCACAGCATGTAGCTCTGTGTTGTAGCCTGTATGTTCTACCTGCTGCTGCTATCCTGGATTGTGATGAGTGGAGTGTGGGTGCTCCTATGCCAATAAATGGTCTCCAGTAACTGCATCAGTGGTCTTCTGCGTGTTTATCTATGGAGGTCAGGGCCAGTAGCTATTCACTGTTAGCATCTCCCTCCACAAGAGCGTTCACCCACAGCCGCTACAAGACGTACAATTCCAGTCTTCTGTTATATATGCTGTACCCCGTATACTCTTTCCTCCTTCATCAATGTTGATGTTTCTTATCACAGAACTCCAGATGTGTCTTCCAAAAATGTCCAGTCAGGAGCAGCTCTACAGTCACTAACTGACCATTGATGAAGGGTCAGAGCAGAAGTTGACAATTAAATTAACGTCCTAATTCACGTTTTAACATTTTATTGAATGAATTTGTAAATATGTATGTGTGAGTAAAATGCTGTCCATTAACTGATTAATAAATATTATAGTGTATGGACTCTAAAAACTGTTTCCAGCTTCCTTCAAAGCCAATAGAAAAAAGCTCTTTAAGGAGCCTTGGCTAATTCACTGCATCCCCCTGAGGGATTTATGGTTATTGCCATTGGCTGGTGCCCTTGACTGACAGTAATCTGTTTACCCCCCCAATGAACAGGAGTATTGATCAGCTCCCAGACACAGACACAATAATTTGGTTTAGCTGTAGAGCTGTCAGATCACAGAGTGGCAAACATAGTGTGAACGGAAAGCACTGGCATCGTTCGTCAAGAGGCAAAGTTATCCATTGATGATTCTGTAGAACAAAGCCAGAGGAAAGGTGGAGGTGGGGGACCTGGTGTGAAAATCCATTAGAGAACATGTTCAGAGGAAAGCAGGAGGACCCTCAGGCCTTTGAGGCTCCCACTGTGGGTCAGTCAACGATCTGTTATGCATGGCTTTAAAATGACCAGCACTCTTGTAGAACTGGGAATAACCAGAAGTTATTATACATTTATGATATAAATATTGTGTTGAGGTTATTGTCTTAAGAATAGAATAAGGGGGGGCGTCTCGTGACACGCTGGAAATTTGCTGCTTGAGTTTTTGCTCCGCTCCGTTTACTTTAATAATTTTTTTCTACTTCTTTCAAAATTGTGTTGAACATCGGCCTGCTGGTTCTAAAGGTGATCTAACATGTCTGAGAACCAAGACGTTAAGGATTTACCGATGTTTACATCTTCTCGGCCGCAAAGAAGTGCTAAGAAAAAAGTGACTGAACACGAGGAGGCCGCCCCGCCATTAGCTCCTCAAGACCCTGTGCTAATGGAGATACGTGCGATCAGTTCCCGGCTGGGTTCGATTGACACGCACCTGGACACCAGTGATGGTCGTCTGAACACGATAAGTTCTTCCATTTCTTCTGTGCAAGCCACCCTTGTCGATTTGTCTGAGAAGGTCGCCTCACACGAGTCCAGGCGAACTGAGGCAGAGAACCGGGTTTCTACTTTAGAGGATACCTCACTCGCACACGCACCCCGGCTGAGCTCGCTGGAGAAAAAGTTCGAACAGCTTCAAACCAAAGTTGACGACCTGGAGAACCGAGGACGACGGAAGAAGGTCAGAATCGTTGGTCTTCCAGAAGGAGCGGAAGGTTCCGTGTCTCTTCCCAAATTTCTGCGTGCAATGCTTCCGAAATGGCTTGACCTTTCACCGGACTTTAGTCCCGAAATTGAGCGCGCGCACAGATCGCTGGCTCCATCTCCTCCCGTGCGCGGTCCCCCTCGGAGCGTGCTGGTACGCTTTCTTCGCTACGCGGACCAGGAGGTTGTTTTGCGGGCCGCGTTACAGAAACGTGAGGTGACTCATGAGGGAAGTCATCTCAGACTCTACCAAGATCTCTCTGCTGAGGTCCTCAGGAAACGACGTGAATTTAACGAGGTGAGAAAAGAGTTCTCGGAGCGCCAGATGTTTCGAGGACTCGCCAACCCAGAGAAACTTCGCTGTGTTCACAATAAGAAGATCCACCTGTTCTCCACGATTGCGGATGGAAAGGACTTTTTGAACAGTCTGGAAAAAGATAAGTAAGCAGTCTGTTATAAACGCATCCGAGCTTCCGTTTTATAGATGTGTTCAGAGGTAGCTTATTGTCCAGATCTCACTCTCCGTTTACTGCAGCCATTGTAATAAGACTTTGATAGACAATGCTGAACAGTTTTTCTACTCAGATCTGGCTAAATATTATTTTGTTTGAATAATAGGAGCGTTGCACTTTTGGTTTCCTTGTACAGAGAATGTTGATTTACTATTTTTTATTTTCTTTACTTTTTTTAACTATTCGTTGTTCTATGGGAATGGTGACCTAATCTCATACAGTGTGCCCTGTCGATTGGGGATATAGGGCTGGGGGCTGGGGGCTGGGGGTGGGCATAGAGGGTTGTTTGTGTTTTTTCATGTTTGTAAATTTTCAATCGGTTGCACTTGAGCTTTTCTACTTAACTAGGATGTGGCTTTGTACTTTTGCAGTTACTTTCTACTTGATCTGATTCTGAAGATCGATATGAGTGACTCTTTTAAATGTACCACCTGGAATGTGAAAGGTTTGGGACACGTTCTTAAAAAAAATTAGAAAAAAATTCTTTTCTTAAAAAGGAGAGAGCATCAGTAGCTATGATCCAAGAAACTCATTTGTCAGAACTCGAACACTTAAAGCTTAAAAGAGACTGGGTGGGACAGGTGTATTTTGCCTCATTTCATTTAAATTCAAGAAAACGAGTTGTGGCCATTTTAATTAATAAAAATTTTCCATTCATTTTTGAAATGAAGGCAGATTTATTTTCATTTCTGGTTCGATATATGGGCAACATATAACATTACTTAATATTTATGCTCCAAATATAGACTGTCCTAAATTTATGTCTGATATAATCTTATTGTTTAATCATAACCGTAAAAGTTTGGGGATTTTAATTGTATTTTAGATTAAACAAGAAAAGAACCTATTTAAGAGAGCTAACATTAAGAGGAAAGCAGGAGGACCCTCAGGCCTTTGAGCCTCCCACTGTGGGTCAGTCAATGATCTGCTATGCCTGGCTTTTAAAGCACCAGCACTCTTGTTGAACTGGGCTACTCAATATAACAGAGCCACAGAGACGTCCATTGTAAACTCACTTGAAAATGTTAAAACATCTTTGTTAGTCATCGTCCTGCTCTTAATTAATATTCATTTTATAATTACGGAAGTTGGAGAACCATCTTTCATACTCTACAACACCAGCACCACACATGCTACCATTCTCTACCATGTCAGTGTCACATCTATCCTGTGATTAACTGTGATTATTAGAGCTGGGCTTTCAATTTAGACCCCAAATGTCAGAACTTGGTCAACAACATCTGGAAAAACTCATTGAATAAATACAATCCTTCAGCTAGCATCCCTATAGCATTCTAGTAGTTTGTTAGCATTAAGCTAAACAGCAATTCGTATTAATATTTTTGGACTATAAGCATTTAAGGTGAAATTGCAAGTTTTCTGGCACCAGAATGTAACTGCTGTGCTGATTTAATTGAGTATAATATTTAAAAAAGGCAGTTCTGGATTAAACACAGATATATGAAGCTTCACACACACATACACACACACACACACACACACACACACACACACATATATATATATATATACACTACACACTGAATGGGACAGAAGGACCTGCAGCTTCCTCTTAAAGTCAGGCTGTGTTTCCGTGGAGTGACCTCAGCCCTCATATGGGTCAGCACACCCAGTGGGGGGCTTCAGATGATAGGCCTACAGAAACAAAGGGGCTGCAGTTAAGAGAATGCAGAGAGCCCACTGCAGGATACCTTAAAGCTCCAGGGCCTCCACTGACAGGAAAGCCACACAATACAGAGGCCCAGGACAAGGAGACTGTTACTGCAGGAGAAACCATCTGCACCTGGACCTCAGCAGCCTGGACGTCTGAAGCTCTGCCAAGTTCTACAGGACACATTACTTATCAAATGTAAATAAAACAGTACAGCAGTGCACTGGATTTCAATCATTTGCAGGGGTAGATCATTTCCACATCAATTAAATATATTACATCAATACAATATTGAGTTTGTAGTTAACTTACTTTATACTTTTGTCGAATATATATTTTATTTATGGAGTAAATCCTGGTAAATTCAATGCATCATGCTTTTCAACATGGACATACGCCACCATTCATTGCTATTTATATTAATAATGTTTGTTATTTGATTCAATAATATCTTACACAGTCTAGATTTACATATTATAAATTAATTATATTCCCAAAATATATTTTGAGAGTTTATTCAACATTTAAATTTTTGGGGAATAAGAAGAACTTAATATACATTTATAAATACAAATACTGTGTCACGTTTACTGCCTTAAGAATCGATCACCACCTTTCAAATAGGAGACATACTAAATATGTTATTTATTATAATTTAATTTTATTATGAATACTATTTACTTATTCTCAGATCTTATGGAATAGTCTATAGCTCATATCACTCTGGAAACATCCACTATGTCTATTTTAACTCGTTCCCTGTTCACTACATAGACTGCTCTTTGTAGAACGCTATATAGGGGAACAGTGAGGGAGACAGTAGAGGGAATTCGGACGACGGTCTTTCCAAAGAAACCGCTATGCATTGTGGGGCGTCAACCTGTAAGAAGGGTACTAGTTTTGTGGTGCATTGTGGGTGACAATGTAGTGTAATTGTCTAAACCGAGTTTAATATATGGTGAATTGATTCTTTAGCTTATTCACTGTAAATGATTCCATTTAGCAAATGAGGTTCTGCTTCTCTCAAGTTCATGACAACAGAAGAACCTAGTTAAGTGTGTAACTTGTTTTCACCTAGAAAATCATCAAAACGTGTCAAATGGCTGGAGCTGTTTTCAACTGTGTGTGTAAAACTAGTTTTATATTCTTTAACATGATTGAACATGTTGATTTTCAATGCATTTGAATGACTGGTTGGTTTCTGTAGCTTGTTTTTAAAAATAATACACAGGTTAGAAAACCCCTTAAACCTCATACAGTCTCATGTGTTTGAACATACCAGGCTTGAAAACAACTGAGATGTCATATCACCAAATGGATAGTTTCACCTGGAGCTGTTTTCAGTGTAGGCTGTAATGAGAGAAGGGCTTTGATCTTAGGCTTCTCTCCTAAAACGCACCATAGGATAACTTTGTAGTTCTACAATTACAAACTGTAGTCCACCTGTTTCTCTCTTATGCCCCTTTCCCCTGTTCTTCAGTGGTCAGGACCCCCTCAGGGCCACCACAGAGCAGGTATTATTTGGGTGGAGGATCATTCTCAGTGCAGAAGTAACACCGACCCATCTTTTGTCTGCGTTTTGTTCACAAACAACTTCTTGATTTGACTCCTTTAGGTGTCAGTCTGTGTTACATAGTGATCTTGCTGGCTTGTGCAAAGAATATTTGTTGGACACTCACGTGTGTGTAGTCTTAGCAGCATTAACACACTAGCATTGTTGCTTGTTATGAAGATACTGTGAATTGTTGGGGATACATACTAAACAGTTATAGCCTAGCACAGTGCTCACCAACCGTCCTCCCTCATCTACTTTCCTGCAGAGTGGAGTTACAATCTACATCTATTGCAGAGAAATCGGATTTACTGTTCATATCAGGTCTTCTGAGACGACCGTCTGCACTGTTATTCACAAATGGTCAGATTTGTGTGTCCAGACGTCACTAATGTATCTGGATGTGTTGCTGTGGTAACAACATAGGCATCAGTCACTATGTAGCAAATGACAGCACTTCCGTCACTCTGTGTTTGAGACTGTCATTGTTTCGTCGTGCACTCGAGCGTCTAGACTGCCTCTGAATGTGGTTTAGATCTGATGTGTGAAAATCAGATCTCAGATCTCTATTTTACTGATCAGATCAAAAATCAATCTGGATACAAGCTGGATTTTTTGGATACGCCAAAAATCTAATTTGGGCTGGCAGTCTGATCAAGACTGGCCTTGTTGAGAATCTGATTGTTGGGATTTGCTAGAAGCTGACGTCTACATCTGTACCACAGCAGCCCCTGCTGATAGGATGGTGATGTCTGGACACACAAATATGATCTGATCACTTACAAATAAGAGTGCAGATCAGTCAACTTGGAAAATATCATTAAGTCAACACTCAGAATGTGGAATCAATTCAGACGTCATTTTGGCTTGAAAACCGCTTCTTCTCTGACTCCTATAGCATTAAACCCAACTTTAGTCCCTCTTTGATGGAGGGTACGTTTGGTTCATGGTCTGCTCTTATCATCAACACTCTGAAAGATTTATATATTGATAATATTTTTGCATCTTTTCAGCAGCTCTCTGAGAGGTATTCTCTGTCCAGACAGCACTTCTTTAAATACCTTCAGATTCAGTTTTGCTCGTAGTATAAATCCCATTTTTCCGAGCCTCCCAAAAACCACATCTGTGGACAGTTTTGTGACTCCCTTATCAACAACCAGAGGGGTTATTTCAACATTATATCAATTAATCAATTCTTTACGTCCCACAACACTGCTTGCCATTAAAACACAGTGGGAGAGGGAACTGGGGAGCCAGATTTCGTCCGAGTTATGGGAGATTATCTTACGCCGCATTCACTCCTCCTCTATTTGTGCGAGGCACGGGCTGATTCAGAGTAAAACTGTACATCAAATTCATTTAACTAAACTTAGATTGTCTAAAATTTATGATGTCGATTCTACATGTGAACGATGTCACCAAGCCCCAGCCACTCATGTGCATATGTTTTGGTCATCACTGAATAATTATTGGTCAGAAATCTTTAATTCTATTTCAGTTTGTATTATGATCCCCCTTGACCTGAATGCAGTCACTGCTCTCTTCGGTCTTCCCCCCTACAGATATGTTTCTCCCAAAGTATAAAGTAGATTTTATAGCATTTACTATTCTTCTGGCTAGGTGTTTAATTTTACTGAGGTGGAAATCTTCCACTCCACCGTCTCACTCTCAGTGGATTACAGAAATACTGAGACGTGTCAAATTGGAGAAAATCAGGTGCACCATTAAAGCCTCGTTGAACACCTATAAGATAATATGGGAACCTTTCTTTACGTATGTGAGGTGCTTACAAACTTTTGTTATTCCTGAGTATTTGTTGCTTATGTACTTTACCATAGTTTTACTTTTATTATATATTATATGTTTTTTTTATTTGGGGTTTTTATTTTTGCATTTTTTTCCTTTTACTTTTTGTCCTTTTTGTGTCTTCCCTTTTTTTTTTTTTTTATTGGATTGTATTTTGTTCTGTATTGCATGGAAAATAATAAATAAACCTGGAGAGAGAAAAAAAAGAGTGCAGATCAGTGAAACAAACGCGACTGGCATCCGATCCAGCCGATGAAGACCTCTGAAGAATGTTAACAGCTGGACTCAGACTCCATCCTTTTATTCTATGTAATATAAAGTTACGTTAAAAAAAGAAAAAAAACAATGGTTGTTTTTTTAATGCTTTTTTATTGAGGCAATAAAATACCACATAGTTATTTACAAGCAAGACGCTTATAAATACTTGTTGAGGATCTTCACTCAACATCTGAGCTTTTGGTTTGGCTCCTGCTGGATTTTCAATAAATGCACGGCAGCCAACAGAAGCAGCAGAGGAGGCTATTAAACATGACAGAACAGAAATCAAGGTTACTAAAGAAAAACACTCCTGTTAGTTTCTTCATCTACCTACGAAGCAGCGTCATCACGATAACATAAAATGATGTTGAATTTACTGATATAATCATATTTATCTTAGCAGTACATTCTTGTTCTTATTATTTAGAAACTCTGATCTACCTTCTGGCTCTGCCTCTGGTAACCACTGTCATAGAACATATGGACTAGACTGACTAAAGCTGAAATACATCACCTAAACATTCATTTCTAAATCTCACCTTCTGAACCACCTGCTCATCTGACCAACTTTCTTTTCCTTCTTTCCCTCACTCTCCTTTTCCAGCTTTCCTTTCTGTTTCTGTGATTTCTTCTCCTCTACCTCACACACGTCACCTTTCTCAGCGTCCTGAAGCTTCTTTTTTAAATAAATCTTAAAGACACACAGAAAAACATTCTAATACAACTGCTAGAGTTAAACCTCACTGATATTCAAACACTGGAATAATCCCACATACCCGAAAACGAGTCTTCTGCTTTACAGCGACGTCCTGCTGTTCACAAGCACTGGTAGCATGGACCTTCCATTGATCATCATCACTGCTACCACGTCCTGCCCGTGGATAACGAGGAGATTTCTCCCAGGATGCAGGAATCCTCCGGACTCTGTCAGTATTGATAGCAGGAATCCTCTGGAGGTCATCATCACTGCTGCTGTCTTCAGTCGATGAAGAATAGGAAGCTTTCTTCTCCTCTTCCTTACACACGTCACCTTTCTCAGCGTCCTGAAGCTTGTTTTCTACACGAATCTTAAAGAAAGACACAAAGAAAACATTCTAATACAACTGCTAGAGTTAAACCTCACTGACATTCAAACACTGGAATAATAACACATACCTTTTCACGAGTCTTTTTCTTTACAGCGATGTCCTGCTGAACTTTACGAGGAGGAACTAGAGGAGGGAGAGTCTTTTTCTTGGTGATCCTTGAGCTGCTCGTTTCCATCCAGGGGGCAGCTGCTGTAGTGACTGGAGGTACAACTGCAACGGAGAATATTTGCTCGTCATTCCTGTTCACTGCTGAAAGCTGCTTTATTTTCTCCTCCATTTCTCTGGTGCGGTCTTCCAGGGCTTCCAGAAGCTCTATGCAGGTGGCCTCCTGATCACTGTCATCTATGTCGCCCAGTTCACTGAAGTCACTCATGGCAGGATATTCCTGGAAAGCAGAACCATCATTAGCACAATTCACTGCTACCACCACAACATATGCAGAAGAGTTCCTACATCATCACACCTACATACCATGACACGATCCTCACATCTCTGGTTTTCCATCACTACTCTGTTCCTCGTGTCTGTTTCAGTAGTGGCAGGAGGTGCAGTAGCAGATGCAGCCACAACAGAGACCCCAGCCGTCTTAGTCAGTTCCCGGTAGATTTCCTCTTTCTCATCTAACTTCCTTACGGCATCTTCCAGGGCCTCCGCTAACTCCAAGAGGAGACTGTAGCGATCCCATCTGTCAGACTTTTTATTCTCGGCCTCATCACCCAGATCACATTCCCTTGCAGCAGAGGAGCGAGGGGGCTCAATACAAAGATAAGCAGCTTCAGCAACTTCACCAGTCTTGTTGCTAAGTGCTCCAATCCAAGCATCTGTACTTCTGCCAGCAGGTTCGGTGCTGGGTGATGCACTTGACGTACTCAAGGCAACAATCGTGGGGTTGAAGCTGGTCCAGAGTTCCTCCACATCTGCCACTGTATCACTTTCCTCAGCGTCAGTATTTCCACCTGTTGCCCATACATGTTGGTCAGCTTTCTCCCAGGATGCAGGAGCGTTGTTGCCAGGAATCCTCTGGATGTCATCATCACTGCTGCTGTCTTCAGCCCATGAAGAATGGACAGTGTTCCTCCGGAAAGCAGGAATCCTCCAGACTCTGTCAGCATTGATAGCAGGAATCCTCTGGAGGTCATCATCACTGCTGCTGTCTTCAGCCCATGAAGAATGGACAGTGTTCCTCCGGAAAGCAGGAATCGTCCAGACTCTGTCACTATTGATAGCAGGAATCCTCTGGAGGTCATCATCACTGCTGCTGTCATCAGCCCATGAAGAATGGACAGAGTTCTCCCGGAAAGCAGGAATCCTCCGGACTCTGTCAGCATTGATAGCAGGAATCCTCTGGAGTTCATCATCACTGCTGCTGTCTACAGCCCATGAAGAATGGCAGCTTTCTTCTCCTCTACCTTACACACGTCTCCTTTCTCAGCGTCCTGAAGCTCCTTTTTTACACAAATCTTAGCTGCTGTAGCGACTGAAGGTCCATCAGGTCCAATCGCAACGGAGACCATTCGATTGTCATTCCTGTTCACTGCTGAAAGCTGCTTTATTTTCTCCTCCATTTTTCTGGTGCGGTCTTCCAGGGCTTCCAGAAGCTCTATGCAGGTGGCCTCCTGATCACTGTCATCTATGTCGCCCAGTTCACTAAAGTCACTCATGGCAGGATATTCCTGGAAAGCAGAACCATCATTAGCACAATTCACTGCTATCACCACAACATATGCAGAAGAATTCCTACATCATCACACCTACATACCATGACACAATCCTCACATCTCTGGTTTTCCATCACTACTCTGTTCCTCGTGCCTGGTCTATCTGTCTCAGTAGTGGCAGGAGGTGCAGTAGCAGATGCAGCCACAACAGAGACCCCAGCCGTCTTAGTCAGTTCCCGGTAGATTTCCTCTTTCTCATCTAACTTCCTTACGGCATCTTCCAGGGCCTCCGCTAACTCCAAGAGGAGACTGTAGCGATCCCATCTGTCAGACTTTTTATTCTCAGCCTCATCACCCAGATCACATTCCCTTGCAGCAGAGGAGCGAGGGGGCTCAATACAAAGATGAGCAGCTTCAGCAACTTCACCAGTCTTGTTGCTAAGTGCTCCAATCCAAGCATCTGTACTTCTGCCAGCAGGTTCGGTGCTGGGTGATGCACTTGACGTACTCGAGGCAACACTCGTGGGGTTGACGCTGGTCCAGAGTTTCTCCACATCTGCCACTGCATCACCTCCCTGGGTGTCAGTATTTCCACCTGTTGCCCATACATGTTGGTCAGCTTTCTCCCAGGATTCAGGAATCCACAGGACTTCGTCAGCATTGTTGCCAAGAATCCACTGGAGGTCATCATCACTGCTAGCACCTCGTGACCACACGCAAGGGCCAAACTTCTTCCAGAAAGCAGGAATCCTCCGGAGGTCATCTTCACCACCTTCATTTCCTGCCTGTGCATAGCGGCCAGCTTTCTTTCTGGAAGGAGAAACAGAAGCATCAGAGGAGGCTGTTAAACACAACAGAACAGAAAACAAGGTTACTAAAGGAAAACACTCCTGTTAGTTTCTTCATCTACCTACGAAGCAGCGTCATCACGATAACATAAAATGATGTTGAATTTACTGATATAATCATATTTATCTTAGCAGTACATTCTTGTTCTTATTATTTAGAAACTCTGATCTACCTTCTGGTCCTTGGCTCTGCCTCTGGTAACCACTGTCATAGAACATATGGACTAGACTGACTAAAGCTGAAATACATCACCTAAACATTCAATTCTAAATCTCACCTTCTGAACCACTTGCTCATCTGACCAACTTTCTTTTCCTTCTTTCCCTCACTCTCCTTTTCCAGCTTTCCTTTCTGTTTCTGTGCTTTCTTCTCCTCCACCTTACACACGTCACCTTTATCAGCGTCCTGAAGCTTCTTTTTAAAATAAATCTTAAAGACACACAGAAAAACATTCTAATACAACTGCTAGAGTTAAACCTCACTGATATTCAAACACTGGAATAATCCCACATACCCGAAAACGAGTCTTCTTCTTTACAGCGATGTCCTGCTGAGCTTCAGAAGCACTGGTAGCATGGACCTTCAGTTCGTCACCATCACCGCTACCATGTCCTGCCCACGCATAAGGGACAAACTTCTTCCAGAAAGCAGGAATCCTACGGAGGTCATCTTCATCACCTTCATTTCCTGCCTGTGCATAGCGGCCAGCTTTCTTTCTGGAAGGAGAAACAGAATCAGCAGAGGAGGCTGTTAAACATGACAGAACAGAAATCAAGGTTACTAAAGGAAAACACTCCTGTTAGTTTCTTCATCTACCTACGAAGCAGCGTCATCACGATAACATAAAATGATGTTAATTTTACTGATATAATCATATTTATCTTAGCAGTACATTCTTATTCTTATTATTTAGAAACTGTAATCTACCTTCATCCTTTATGTCTAGTTCTCAAACATCCTACAGCTAATTTAACCAAAGCCAGATTTAAAAAATCTATTAATAGGAGTTAAAACTAAACATTGCTTGTAAGGGTTTTCAATAAACCTAGATTATTGACGTGTGTTGTCCTGAGATTAGAATATAACAATATTACATTACTTCTATAATGCAAAGATTTAATCATGATGTAGTTTTATATTTATTACCATTTACAGCAATACAGTTTTCACTGTAACTGAGGTTGTGTCCCCAATCACACACTTCTGTGCTTTACATACTACACTAATGAACGCACTTCTACTGGTGGTGAACTTTCTACATGATATGTAATGCTGCAATTTGCTGTTTGGGATGCAGCCAGAGTGTTTTAATGCTGCTGCCGATGCTGTCGTATGATTTAAACTGAAAATGCCAGGCAAAAAAATTGAATCATCAGTGTTATAGGATGTAACCAAACTGTGTGGCCCTCAGAGAATAATTGTATATCTATACAGATTTTGCACAGCTGCATGTATTATAAGCATTTAGAGCTCATCAAAATAGGTAGTACTCATTTTGAGAGAAAAAGAGACGAGCTGTCTCACTTTCTTATCTGGCTCTTGGCTCTGCCTCTGGTAACCACTGTCATAGAACATATGGACTAGACTGACTAAAGCTGAAATACATCACCTAAACATTCATTTCTAAATCTCACCTTCTGAACCACTTGCTCATCTGACCAACTTTCTTTTCCTTCTTTCCCTCACTCTCCTTTTCCAGCTTTCCTTTCTGTTCCTGTGCTTTCTTCTCCTCTACCTTACACACGTCACCTTTATCAGCGTCCTGAAGCTTCTTTTTTAAATAAATCTTAAAGACACACAGAAAAACATTCTAATACAACTGCTAGAGTTAAACCTCACTGATATTCAAACACTGGAATAATCCCACATACCCGAATACGAGTCTTCTTCTTTACAACAGTGTCCTGCTGAGCTTCACAAGCACTGGTAGCATGGACCTTCCATTGGTCATCATCACCGCTAGCATCTTCTGTCCGTGGATAGCGGAAAACATTTTTCTCAGATTCAGTAACCTCCCGGAGACTAATAACTTTGGTATATTCACGCGACAGTGGAGAATAGACAGTGTTCTTACCGGAGGTGGGAGTCTGCCAGAGGTCACCACGACTGGAAAGCTCTGCCCATGCAGTACGAACAGGTTTCTTCTTCCTGTGAGCAGGACTCCTCTGGCGAACAGCTGGACTGTCCATGTTCTCTATTTTATTTCTCTAATTATTATTAAATATTCTTACTGGAATAAATCCACCAGTTGATGTAACTTAAGTCCACAGAAACGAACAGACGGGTTTCTTCAACGGCTAGCGCTGGAAATCATCACGCGGCTCTCTCTGCGACGGTGTGGTGGAACACGACCAAACAGCTCCCTGATCGCCTTCCATGAACTTTGTAAGCCATGACATCACAATCATGACTCTATTCTATGGAGTTCTAAGTAGAGTTAGCGAGGTAGCCGTGGTTACAGTGACCAAATGGGTCAGCGTGAGGTCACTGCAGGAGAACCAGGCAGCTCTGCAGTGATACAGAACTATTTGGATACAAAATACTGAAACTAAGCTTCCCAGATCAATAACTTCTCGACTGATAATCATGAATTTACACCAGCAGCATCTGTAACTGCAGGGCTTAATGAAGAAACTCATTTTATAAAGATGTTTTTCTGCAAATGCAAAACAAGAACCCAAATATGAACCAACTGAACTCACAGCTCCAAACATAATACATTTTCTACTTATTAAAACAATACTAATTATTATAATTACCACAATTAACGCTTTAATAAAGTTGTATGTCCCTTTCAAGCTCATAGGCTAAGCCTTAGCTTGTAGCTATCGTTTAGCGTTTTGACTCCAGTGAAGTGATATTTTGCTCCACTCCTCACATTTACTAACATAAACATGTACATTTATACAGAATCGTGTTGAGAATCAAGCACAGTTTTTATTTTTATTTCTCGAATGTTCAAAACGACTCAAATTCGAAATCTGCGGCCGCTAGCATAGCCGCTAATAGTCAAGTTTATTAGTAAAGCGCTTTTTATAACGATGTTGTCACAAAGCAGCTTTACAGGAGTTTAAAAACATGAAGTTACCACTGTGAACGAAAAACTCCCTCAAAACTGGAGGAAGAAGCCTTGAGACGAAATAAACTCACAAGCAGAGACCCGTCCTCCTCTGGTTGAACAGTATTTGGGTGGTTGACATATTTGTCTGAAGAAAAGTAAAAAAAATCTCAAATGTAAGTCATGGAAATCACTGGGATATATTCTACCAACTCTTATATTTCTAAATATATATGTGGTCTTGTAGATTTCTTCCTAAATTTACATTTATTCAGTAGTTTACAGTCTTTGTGACTAAAATTGTCATATGGTGTGACGTGAATGTTATTGTGTATTAAATTAAAAAGGGGTATAATGTGATAAAGTCAATTTATCCTGATTATTTATCATTACTATATAAAAGCATTGCATTTTTCAAGTGCAAATATGTAACCTTTTGCATTATTTTACTTTATCAACACTCCTAGGAAGACGTTTACTCGTAATCTTTCAATATACTTCAAATTAATTTGGGAATAGCTTGTTATAAAAGTACCAAAATTGTCAAAGTTAAAGTCAAAGTGAACTTTATTGTCATTCAGATTTTACAACTGAGTGCATAGCTGAACGAGATTGCGTTTCTCCAAACTCCAATGTGCAGATATATAAAAACACAAGACATACAACTAACATGACAAATAACAACATGACAAATAAATAACAACATGACAAATAAATAACAACATGACAGTGCAGTGGAGAATATAGAGTGTGTGTGATAAATAGTGAGGTATACTCTAAATAGATAGATATACTTCAAAAAAGTGTTTTTTGCAGACGTATTGCACTTAAAGGGAATATATATATATATATTGCACAGTTCTGACAAAATATTGCACACTAACAATATAAACATAACACTGTAAATTTAAACATTTTAAGGTTTAAGAGTGTTTAGGTTTAGAAAGAAACAATCAGTCTATTGCACAAAATTAGCAGCATTAAGTGGAGGACCACCTGAGTATGAAGTAGGTATATGTTCAAGAGTTTAACAGATCTGATGAGTCTGCTCATCAGGAAGTGTTGAGCAGTCTGATGACTTGTGGAAAGAAACTTTTGCTCAGTCTGGAAGTCCTGCACCGCATGCTGCGGTAGCGTTTTCCAGAGGGCAGCAGTCTGAACAGTCCGTGAGCTGGGTGGGTGGGATCTCTGACCATCTTGGTGGCTCTGCTGTGGCACCGTGATGGGTACAGATCTTGTACAGGTGGAAGTGAGGTCCTGGTGATGCGCTCTGCTGTCCTCACCACTCTCTGGAGTGATTTCTGTTCGGTGATGGTGCAGCTGCTGTACCAGAGCGTGAGGCTGCTGGTCAGGATACTCTCTATTGTTCCTCTGTAGAATGTAGTGAGGATATGAGGCGGAAGGTTAGCTCTTCTCATTCTTCGTAGGAAGTGAAGGCGCTGTTGTGCTTTCTTGACCAGGGAGGAGGTGTGTGTGGTCCATGTCAGGTCGTCTGCGATGTGCACCCCCAGAAACTTGGTGCTTTTCACAAACTCCACAGTTTTGCCATGGATTGTGAGCGGTGTGTGAACTGTGTGTTTCCTCCTGAAGTCAACAGTAATTTCTTTTGTCTTGTTGACATTCAGTGACAGGTTGTTGCTGTCGCACCAGGCAACGAGTTGGTTCACCTCCTCTCTGTAGGCGGAGTCATCGTCGTTACTGATGAGACCCACTACTGTAGTATCATCTACAAACCAGATGATGTGGTTTGAGTTGTACTTGGCACAGCAGTCGTGGGTCAACAGAGTGAACAACAGAGGGCTCAACACGCATCCTTGGGGAACACCAGTGTTCATGATGGTGGTTTGGGAGGTGTTTTCTCCAACTCGTACTGTCTGCGGTCTGTCTGTGAGGAAGTCCAATAACCAGTTACACAGTGAGGTGTCAATGCCTAATGGGCCAAGTTTTTAACAAGGTGCTGGGGGATGACTGTGTTAAAGGCGGAGCTGAAGTCAATGAAGAGCATCTGCACGTAAGTGTTCTTGTTTTCCAGATGAGTCAGGCTCAGGTGGAGTGCTGTTGATATGGCATCATCAGTGGAGCGGTTGGGGTGGTATGCAAATTGAAGTGGGTCGAATGTTGGAGGCAGTCGTGATGTGATGTGATCTTTGTCCAGTCTCTCAAAGCACTTCATGACGATGGGAGTCAGTGCTATAGGGCGGTAGTCATTGAGTGATGCTGCTGGTGACTTCTTTGGCAGTGGTACGATGGTTGTGGTTTTGAAGCACTGAGGCACAATGGTTTGGCTCAAAGAGGTGTTATAGATGTCCGCCAGGACATATGCCAGTTGTTCAGCACATTCCTTAAGTACATACCCTGGAATGTTGTCAGGACCTGCTGCTTTCCGAGGGTTGACCTTGCGTAGAGCCAGCAAAGGTTGTTGTAACCTACCTACTATACCCCATCTGTCACAATGATGAGTTTATGATTAATAACCAAAAATCCTTAATTTTTTTTAAAAATTCTGAATGTCACACCAAATGACACGGTGTCACGCCATATGACGAATCACACCACACAACAATCTGTATGCAAAAATCTGTATTAGCTGCATTTAACAAACAACCAAATCTGACAAGTGACTGAAGTCATTGATGATGCATCAAATTCAATCATGTACACAAGCATTTCAGAAACACACTGCAAAAAATAATCATATTAATAATTTATTGCATTTACTTTTGCATTCAGGAGTAATTGAGTCTGCATGTAAGTCTAAGTAAATGAGTGAATCTGCGTGAGTAAGTGAGTGTGTGTGTGTGTGTGTGTGTGTGTGAGAGAGAGAGAGTGACTGCTCATGCAAGCGTGTGTATGTTGTTTTTCAGGTATAATGTGCTTTTCAACTTGTTCTCAATATACCTGCACATTGTACACCTGGCATAGGCTATTTGCTGCAGCACCTGCATCACTATCAATAAGTTAAATGTTTCTTTGCTCGTCTTTTCCTCAGGACCTCCTCTCTCCTTACAGAATCTGCTTTAAATCTCTCCCCGTATTTCCTTGTTCTTTCTGTACTCGCCGTGTCTCGTCATCTACTGAAACCTGTCTCAAACTAAATAAATAGAGGGAAACATTTGAGTGACACAATGCTGTAGTTTAACATGGATTCAGCTTGAAAATGGGATAATAGGGAAGTAGAGATTCACCAAATTGAATTGGTATATAGATATTAAATTTGAAATGAACTATATACTGTCAAAATATGGTAAAAGGATGAAATATTGAATAAACTTTAGCTATAAAATAAACTATTAGCTACAAAATGTGTATCTATGAGCATTATTTATGTATTGAAATGCAGTTCATATCATATACTGTGACAAAATAATCATATAGTGTGACTAAAAAACCTGTCACACCGTATGATGCTGTGTCACACCATATGAGGTTTCATGTACCTAGCATGACATTAAGCAGTGTGCCTTAATGCTAACATCATAAAACCATGGTAACTACAACATGACAGTATAGTTTTAAGGTAATATTGACTGAAAAGTGATTTTGTTTGGGTATTTTGTGTAAAACGTGTCACACCAACTGACAGTGTAAGAGGGAGGTGAAGCAGGAGTGCTGGATATACTTGATTTTCTTGAAAACATGAAGAGTGATAACTCTCCTTCTAACTTTCACTGTCCTTCTGAGGGGTTGTTTTTCCTCCTGAAAGAAGGAGGACCCCCACTCCCCAAAAGGTCTTCAAACAATTGCCCGTTTAGAAAAAGGAATATGGCGTCACACCAAATGATATCCATTCTTGGGACAAATTGTTTTAGTTAAGGGTGGCTTTAAAATATTATGCCTGAACTTTTAGCCAAGCAGACTTACAAGTAGACATCTGAGTTATTAATATATAATTGAGTAAAAAGAAAATGAATTCATTTTCTTGTTTTTATTCAAAATCTTACTTTGTGAAATGTGCTTGCGACAGTCACGCCACATGAGCTTTTTCTGGTTTGACTGAAAATTGTAAAAAAATGGAATGTTAATCCCATGAATGCTCTATAAGTTCATATAAAACATCACTTTCTGAACAATATCACCACATTTTTCTGTAATTTACATATATTTGACACATTAGACCAAAAAAAGACCATGTCATGTCAACTACCCAGTTACAGTTTATTAAACTAAAACTAAGTCTAAAGGTAAAAGCTTTAGAAACTGCACAGGTGCTACATCTGGATGATACAGTAATGCAGTCAAGGATGGAGCAAATGGCATGAATGGAGAGAAGAACTGGTTGGTGCCAGTGACAGGGGGGCCCTGGTGGTCAGTCCTTTAACAGTATACGGCAGGACAGGTGGGTGGTTATTACCTCAGGAAGAGAAAAGAGACAGAGTTAGTTCTGGTTTGGGTTAGTACAGAGGAGGAGAAGTGTTTCAGAGTGTAGTTGGTGACTCTGGCAGATCTGATTATGAACAGAGTGAACTAAAAGGAGAGAAGCTGCACAGGTGCTACAAGTCAAGGTGCAGCAGATGACATAGAGGAGAGGAGAACTGGTAGGTGCCGGGTGACGTGGAGGTACTGATGGTCGGTCCTCCAACAGTATTGGGCAGGACAGGTGGGCGGTTATCACCTCAGAAAGAAAAGGACCAAAGTTAGTTCTGGTTTGGATTAATATAGAGGATGAGAAGCATTTCAGAGTGTAGCTCAGTCACCAAAAGCTAAACTAAACAAGTATGTTTTCAGTCTGACTTAAATGTAGAGACTGTGTCAGAGTCCCGAACATTAACTGGGAGATTTTCCACAATTTGGGGGCTTTGTAGAAAAAAGCTCTCCCCCGTATTGAAGTCTTCTGAATTTTAGGAACTAATAAAAAAACAGCATCCTCTGATGTAAGTAAGCGCGGAGGTTCATAGTAAGAAATAAGATCTTGCAGGTACTCCGGTGCGAGACCGTGCAGGGCTTTATACGTCAGTAAAAGAAATTTATAGTCGATACTGAATTTAACAGGAAGCCAGTGTAGCTGATAAAACTGGACTGATGTGATTGAATGTTCTGGTTTTAGTTAGTATTCTAGCTGCAGCGTTCTGAACTAACTGAAGTTTATTCAGGTTCCTGCTGGAGCATCCCCACAACAATGCATTACAGTAATCTAGCCTTGAGGTTATAAAGGCATGTATCAACTTTTCAGCATCAAACATAGAAAACACATTTCTTAACTTTGAAATGTTTCGCAGGTGAAGAGACGCTGTTCTTGTAATATTACCTATGTGTTGATTAAACGTCACACCAAGATTTTTGGCTACTAAACCAGGTACTACAGAGAATTCTGCAAGGTTTAACATTAAATCTGAACATTTAGTCCAAGCAGCCTTAGGCCTGAGAAGGAGAACTTCCGTTTTATCTGGGTTCCAAAGAAGGAAGTTCTGTAGCCTCCAGTGTCTAATATCTTTAACACAATCTTCTATTTTATTTAATCTGGATTTATCATCTGGTTTGGCTGATATGTACAGCTGTGTATCATCAGCATAGCAGTGGAGACTCTGTGTCTGCATATAATAGAGCATAATAGCAACATATATAATGTGAATAGTAGAGGACCTAAGACAGAACCTTCTGGAACTCCATATTTCACGCTTGTATAGTTAGACGATACATTATTTATCTTTACAAACTGGAACCGGTCAGTGAAGTAGGATGTGAACCAAGATAACGCTATTCCTGTGATTCCAGCCATGTTTTTTAATCTGTTCAAGAGAATAACGTGATCTATAGGGTCTAAAGCTGCACTTAGATTGAGTAGTACTAGTAGAGATACGTGGTCCTGATCAGAAGCAAGAAGAAGATCATTTGTTATCTTAACTAGAGCCGTCTCTGTGCTGTGGTGGGGCCTAAAACCAGATTGGAATGTTTTGTATATGCTGTTTTTATGTAGATGGGAACAGAGTTGTTGAGCTACAGCTTTTTATTTAAATCTTAGAGATAAATGGTGAATTGGAAATTGGTCTATAGCTTGATAGTTCACTGGGGTCAAGATTTGGCTTCTTTATCAAAAGTTTTATCACAGCTAGTTTAAAAGACTTGGGTACATGACCCAGGCTAAGAGAAGAGTTAATGATAGTTAAAATAATTATAGCTGGTAATACTTGTTTTAATAGGTTTGTTGGAATCATATCAAGTGTGCATATAGCAGAATTTGAAGAAAAGATATGTTTTTCTAGTTCTGACTGCTGAGGTGGACAAAATGTTTCTAGTCTTTCTTGTAAAATCACACTAACTTAACGCTTTTTATAGAGTAATAACTCTAGAAAGTAGTGATCAACACATCATCATCAAAGTCATACTTTGCACTGTGGAGCTCTTACTGATTGTATAATGTTGATGCTGTGATTTTATTTTAATCTGTAAGAGGTTGAATGTTTTCTGGTACATTATTTCATGTACACTGTTAAAAAGATCTTAAGATTGATGGAGAATGTGGTGTATATGCTTCTGTATAAAACCTTTTTGTAAATAGTTCTATGTAACACCAGCACAGGCTCTTCTGTTGGTACAAACTTGACATTGTTACAATAGAAGAAGCTTCTTTGGTCATTTTTCATTCAAACACTGCAGGAAAGGTCAGGGAAGCCAACGAAGCAGCTGTAGAAGCAACAGACAGTGTGAGTAATAGTGTGTCTGCAGTCCGGAGGAGAAAGAGTTTAAGGAAATGGATATTAACTGTAAAAGTAAGACCACGTATCTATTTTTACAGGTATTCTGAAGGTTTAAGGACGCTTGGCTTAATAGAAGAACTCTGGACTGAGTTATGTGAAAGTAATTTTTGTTTATCATCACTGGGACCCAGTAGGGCTCAGTAGTGGTGAAGAATGGTTGCATCACATGCACAAACACGTCCCTCCAAAGCTGCTCTATTCTCTGATTGTGTACTGACTCCCCTGTAATGTTGTTCTGTAATGTTTATCTTCTAGTGGTGAAAACGAGACAACACTGTGGTTCTGGTTAGTGATCAGGTGTGAATCTCCATCAGTCCCACTGTGGATCACAAGGCCTGGTTTAAAAGAGGGATGAGAAGGAAGTAGTTGGAGGTATAAAGGGCCAATGAGGCTGCATGCTGCACATCTCATTTTACTCATTAACAGATGAACTTAAGTGAAAACATGCAGCCACACAGGCTTTTGTGGATAAGACTGTACTAATACACCATTGGAGTCTTTCTCACATGTACTCCTAATCTCACCCCCTTTCCAGTTCTCTTATTTGGTGATTTTCCTGACTCCCAATTGGAGGGTTAATAAACGTGAATACTGATATTTCAGAATTTCTGAAACAGTTCAGAGTGATGGTGATCAGAACCAGAATCAGGAGCCAGGCCTCAGAAACGGCAGCACAGAGAACTATTCCACACAGAATGTAAGAATTTACTGTCTGATACTGCGATGTTTATATTCCACACATGGTGAACTAGCAAGTTACAGTAGTAACTAAATGATACATATCTTCTCAGATTGATCACTATCTGCACCACCAGGCACTCATTACCCCCTCGCTTTATATACCACACACACACACATTGTGGGATTGAATGTCACCGTGCATGTTCAAACCAAGTCTTTTGTTTATCTTTGCCAAGCTAAACTAAGCTAGGCTAACGCCACCCCAGGT